>CAWUFW010002130.1:1200000-1800000 GCA_963921515.1 Calotriton arnoldi | reverse complement strand
GCTGTGACCCAGCTACCATCGACGTGAGGTTGTGGGTGTCGTCGATGTCCCCGCTTCCCGAGTGGGTCTCCACCTCTCCCCGCGGCTGATGCAGCCCCCTGGAGGTCGTGGGTCAGGCGGGGGTATGTACTCCTCACCTGTGCTTCCTTACAGGATCGCTGGCCTCATTCACCCCCAGCCGTCAACACAATTCGTCGCCCTCTCAGGTTATGGGTGCGCATCTGCAGTCTGGAGGAAAGAAGGAGGGCAGTCCGGACGGCCACCGACCGGCGGGGCCGCCACTCTACGGTGCCAGTCACCAGCTAGACCTCCAGAACAACAGGAGCTGCCACTCGGCCCTCTCCCTCACTCGAGGCCCCCGGCTGCTGTGTCTCGACCAGGCCTCAGTCGACCAGTCATTAGTTCCGGTTCGCTAGTCTCTGGTCCGGTGTTGCCGCTGCAGGATAGTGGGTCGGGCGCCTGCCGATCAAAACTTACTCGCCGTGTGGCTTCGGGGAAGAGGCCTGCCTCCGGCTCTTTCCACTACGCGAGGTCCCGGCCTCCGTGTCTCATCTTAGGCCTCACTGCGGACGCGGCCGGATCTCCGCCCCTGAACGTTTCCCGGGGTCCATCTCTACGGGATATCGCACCGGACACTGTCTCGTGCGGGGATCGCACTATTGCATTGCGGATATATGCGCCGGATAGACGGGGGATGGCAGGGATCGGCAGAGCTCCGCTAAGTCGCGGCCATCACGCTTCGTGGCTTAGCCACGCCCCCGACCCCACAGTTCTTAAATAAAATAACGCAGAATGACCCAATCAATGTTTTAGGTATGAATCCACAAATAGCGGAAACTGGTCCCATATCATCTGGCATTGTACTGAATTAGATAATTTTTGGATTCACATTTTTAAAGTACTTAGAAGATCAGTTGAAGGTTTGAATCCCCAGTAATTCTATTCCTTCATTGTTGGGCTATTACCCAACGCAGGAAATGTCATTAAGATGTTAAAAATTGATTTTTATTTCGTTGTTGGTGACGCAATCACTTTTATTGCAAAAACTAAGGGGCATATGTACAAGATTTGGCGATAACTATCGCTAACGCAAGTTAGCGCTAGTTTTTTTATCGCCGTGTACCGCGGTTAACTATTGCCGTGTTAGCGGTGTATTTCCAACACGCCGCTAAATGGCCATAGTTTATCTTACCGTGTGAACTTACCTGTGTAAAGAACAGAGGCACGGCAATAAAAATCCTGCCGCTAATGTGAAAAAAGTGGTGAAAGGCCAATTAGCGGCCAGAAACTGCAACCTAATCAGCGTGACGCCACTTTTTTTCATGTTTGGGCCGCAAAACCACTATAAAACGCCCGCTATGTAGCCCAAACATCAAAAAAAAAAAAAAGATTTGAAGAACCATGGAGGAAGCTGGACCCAACACCGAAGCAAACAACAACCTCCCAAACACCCAGGAGGATCAAGCAGAGACCAAGGGGAAGGGCAAGGAGAAGAGGAAGAGGAAGACCCGGTTCAGTCAGCAGGAAAACCAGGTCCTGATTGCGGAGGTGACAGAAAAACAACAACAGCTTTTTGTCAGCTCCACAGTGTCATTGGGAACAGAAAATGCAATATGGCAGTCCATCGCTGCCAAGGTGAATGTTGTTGGAGAGGTGAGGAGGACAGTGGATGACTGCAAGAAGCGCTGGCATGATGCTAAGCGCAAGACCAAGGCGAAACTTGCAGCCAAACTCAAAGCACCAATGCAGACTGGAGGTGGGAGTCCAGCGCCACAGGAGGAGCTGGATGCGTTGGAGGAACAGGTGTCCACTGTCATCAGCGAGGAGACAGTGGTTGGAGTTCCGGGACAGGATACTGCTGAACCGGACCAGACACATCAGCAACAGGGTGAGTAACAACCAGGGACTGGGGGGACGGGGTGGATGGTCCCAATGGCACTCATGCCCAATTAAACATCTCTCAGTGCACACCCACAATGACTGCGGATCATGTCACGGATACCCTTCTCCCTGGTGGCATAGACACATTACACCCTACTCAACCAATACATTGCAAGACACATATTGGTGGGCTCACAGTCCTGGAAATGTGCACAGAAAAGTACACAAAAAATAGAGTCCAAGATTAACATCAGACCACAAAATAAGTGCAACATCAAATAGCAAAGGGCACATTGACTGGAGATGCGGCAGGGTGTCAAAATGGCCCCCTTGCCTCAACACCACGCATATGCATGCGCCCGTGTGTCTGAGTCGTGGGCAAGAATGTGCATGTGCATCAAGGGGGACCTTACTGCACATGCACAATGTTGCACACAACTCAGACACACAGGCACATGCATATGCATGGTGTTGAGGCAAGGGGGCCATTTCGACATCCTGCCACTTCTGCAGTCAATGTGCCCCCTTACTTGTTCATGAGATGCAGTCATGTGTACACCAAGTGAGAAAGCATCTAGTGAGTCTGCATACCATAAACACATGCATTGTCACAACAAAGTGATCATGTAGCCATCTGTCCAAAAGGTGCATATCCCACAATGCACACATTCAGCAGACTTGAGTCCAAATGTGATGTCATACTATGAGCAGGGGGGATATGCCTACAACACTACAGTGCATGGACTATGCATATCAGGAATGTGTCACCCAAATATGTCCTACATGACTTGTCTGTGTGCCATACTCACAGAACTACAATGTCCCTGTAAAGAAGGATGACATCCTAAGTATGACAACAAGCAAGAATAGCAAAGTAGCACCAAATAATGACAAGTAGCTAAATGGCACCATCACCCCTTAGGTCAAAATCCACTCCTCCAATCACAAGTGTACACATGTGCCATACAGAAAACAGCATTCCACATCAGTCCTGGTGTGAGTTGCCCATTACACCATGATGTGCATGTCAACCTGTCTGTTTGTTAAGTCTACAGTTTCAGTGAACAAATATGCAGTCATGTCTGTCATCATCCTCACAAAAACTCCGGCATTCAATAATCTGAACAAGGAGAGTATGTATCATCCATGTGACCATCTGCGTGGCAAAAACACAAACACACATCAGCCTGCCATTTGCATCTCATGGGAGGGGTGGGGGGTGATAGGGCCTGAGCACCACTAATACGCCTTTGGAAATCCACATCCATCAAATCTAGGCCCACGTACACACCACACGTGGGCCCAACATTGAGGGTAATGGGTGTTGTCACTGTCTGTTCAGCCTGCAACAACAATAGAAACTCACGCTGCACCACACTCACAACGGGTAAGCCAACAGGAGGGCAGCAAGCAATGCATGCACGGAAAAACATGACTGACGACATGCACACAAGAGAAATCACAAGAGCCTAAGCTACCTGGATGTACATGTGTACTGCATTGTGCAGCACACATAGAAACAGCAATTATCTCATCATTGCCAATCTGCCTAAAGGGGTCCCTCCTCACACATAACCATTCTCGCACCAAACCCATGCACATGTGCACTACCCAGCAAAGCTGACTGTCTGTGAGCCACACTGACAAGGCAAGTGACAGTGCATGATGAATTGCATGCCTGCACCCTAAACACTTTAACATGGTGCACGCGACGGTCACTGAAGTGGCTGAGTGTGGAGTTCATCCTTAAAGGAGCAGGCCACACTCTGACACTTCCTTGTGTACATACAACCCCTGATGTAAAGAAGACATCTGCTGCCAAACAATGCAGTAGTGTCCCAACTCTGTCCAAGACCCATATTTACTCCAGCTTGCAACATCTCATCATTCCAAATGCGCATAAGTGAAAGGCTCACTGGCTGAAAGGGATAATGGGCAGTACAACCAACGCTGCAGGGGTGACTCTCCCACAATGCAGTGCACAGACACATAAATCAGAGCTAATCAACATTGACTACAATGTGGTACAAATTTCTTCACTTTCACTACTGAACAGAGGACACAACTGGTGCCGCTTGTGCATAGCAATTGGACATTCACATTTGGCATAGCTGTAAACTCTGAGATGATAATGTACAACTAAAACGTCACATCCGTGATGTTGTACAAATATTCACTATCCGGCATCTAATTGGCATCTCCTCCTCAACAGTCAGAATGGACATTGTCATGCAGCCTGCTTGTAAACTTATCCAATGCATGATCATACTTGAAACACACATTTAACTGCATTTTCCCTTTACATTGCAGAGGGAGAAACATCACCTCCTGTACAGCAGCCTGTCCCACTCTTCCTGATGAAGATGAGGAATTTACCACCATCAACCAGGACACCCTCCAACAGCTTCTAGACTCATTTGGCACCCCATCCCCAGAAGCAGAGCCATCCAGCTGCGTCGTGGAAACTCCACCCCCTGCACAAACCACCCACCAGCAAGCACCTACCACCACAGCTGTCTCCCAGGACCTTGAGGACCCACTTCTGGCATTTCAACGCCGTGCGGTAGAGGTCCAGCAGGATATGGCTGATCAGGTGCGGGTGGGGTTTGACAGCCTGGCAGCCAAACTCGATGCCGTATGTGGGTGTCTGACTGCCATTCGGGACCACCTACAGAACATCACAGACACCCACAGTCCGCTCCATGCTCTCCGACATTCCATGGCTGACATCGCTGGAGTCATGACTCAGAGACAAGAACAACTGTCCAGTCAGAGTGGCTCCAGCGATGCCAGCCAGGAGTTGGCCCGCATGCGAATGATAATGGAGAACATGGAGCGGATGCAAGCGGAACAAATGGCTGCCACGGCTGCACACCAACGAGACGTAGCTGGAATCTTCCATGCCCTGCAGCTGATTATCACTGCATTGCTGCATCAAGGTTTGGCACAGATGAATGCTGCTGCTGCTTCTACATCCACATCTCTGCCCCCTGATGTGTCAGTGCCTCACAGTGCTGCAGCCAATCTACCACCACGCACATGTGAGGCACATGATACATCAGAGGACGAAGATGTGGATGAATCTGCATTATTGCGAAGAAGAAAGCGGTAGCACCCATCTGTGCCAAATGGACTGTTTTGCCTTCGATCAGTGCTTAGCATCATGCCCCGGAACATCAGCTTCCACTGTCCCCAGATCCACTCACCTTGGACCTCAGTATGGACTGCCATGATTTGTGTGGTTCCCAATGACACTGCAATCAGCCTGATTACTGAACTCAACCTCTTCCTCTGGACATGTCACCCCTGAAGTACTCTGTCAGGCCCTCCACTGGGCATCTCTGGAATGTGGGGCTTGTTAGAGCCAAGTACTGGGCCAGTCTCCAACAGAGACAATGCGCATAAAAAAAAAAAACAATTCAGTTACACATGTGTGTGTTGTCTATGACCATTCAAGCATAGAAGTCTGTACAAATGGTGGCCCAGTGAATCCTTCAAAACGTACACCAAGGGACATATGAGAAATGTCCATGTTTTACTGAATCCCAGATAGGCAGTGAGATGACTGAGTATGTGTGAACTAGCTGTGCCGTCATTGTTCAAATACAACATTCCAGCAAGATTCCAACTTAGCCCTACGTACAGGTTGGAAATAGGCATGTGTGCAAATATGTCCAAGTCAGTCACATGCCACAAGTAGTGTCTCCCTTTACCATTGCTCACCAAGTCTCATTTTGCCGATCTACTCACACTCTACGGGGTGGACACAGCTTGTTGTGATGGGGCTCATTGCATGTCACATTCCAAGATGGAGCACACCATATTCACATAGAAACGGGGGCTCGCTTCCACGACTGCATGAGGGCCATCTCAGATTGGATGTCATCCAACTGCCTAAAACTAAATTCGAGCAAGACAGAAGTTGTCACATTCGGCAACAACCCCAATATGTGGACACCTGATTGGTGGCCAGCTGAGTTGGGCCCCTGTCCTATCCCCACATCGAAAGCAAAAAACTTAGGGGTGATTATGGATAATAGGCTTTCTTTCTGTGACAACATAAACTCGGTGGTGTCGGCCTGTTTCCGTATCCTGAGAACTATAAGGAAAATTAAGTTTTTCCTTCCTGATAACAGCCTTAGGACAGTGGTCACAGCCCTAGTCATGTCTAGAATCGACTATTGTAATAGCCTATATTTAAATGCTCAAAAACAGCATGTTAATAGGCTGCAAATTGTACAGAATGCCGCAGCCAGACTGATTACCAGTACCCCCAAATTTGCCTTGGTAAAGAACGAGTTGAGACAACTACATTGGCTCCCCGTGAAGTTAAGGGCACGTTTTAAGGCCCTCTGTTTAGCTTTTAAGGCCCTAAATGGAATTGGTCCTGACCATTTGAGATCAAAGTTCAGATGGTATGTTCCCGCTAGAAACCTTCGGTCCTTGGGAACTAAACAAGTTCTAGTTCCTCGGATCAAGAGAGCCAGCTGGGGGGTAGAAGCTTCATTACTTGCACCTCTAAGGCATGGAATGAGCTCCCTTTCCACCTGAGGAACGCAGCGGATCTCCTTTCCTTTAGGAAAGGGTTGAAAACCTGGCTTTTTTACAGTAATCTCTATTCTCAGTTGACCAGCAGGCAAGCATCAGCGCCAGGACACCCTAGGGTAACCGTGCGCTATACAAGCTTAAATAACATAACATAACATAACATAGATGAAGAATCGTTAGAGCATATGCCTACCAGCCGCTATTGGAACCACAATGTCTGCTTCAGTGAAGTGGTGTTGGCAATAGGGACTTATCCCAAAGTGCAAGTCCTCAGTCAGCCCCTTCCTGTGGCCTAACAATGCCTTATTGTCAATAAGGAACCCTCTCATGCTGTGACCACTGTGAGCGGATAGGGCGATGTATAGTGCACTGCAATTAGCATACAGTCAGATGCTGTACCACCATTTCAAGGGTGGCATCACTATGAGCAAATGCCAAATGTAGCAGCTGGGAGAAGTGGCTATGACACTGGCACTACAGCGAGCAACGCTACATTCCCCTCCTGTGTGCAGCAGAACTGTGGGCCCGATTCACAAAAGTAATCTGAGACAAAATCCTAACTTGACGACTTTCAGTATTCACAAAAGGCATTTAGGAGTAGTAAAGTTAGGAATCCTAACTTTACTACTCCTAAATGCCTTTTGTGAATACCGAAAGTCGTCAAGTTAGGATTTTGTCTCAGATTACTTTTGTGAATCGGGCCCATTGTACTGCCATATGCTGTGCACATCCGATCCGCTAATTGACAACATTCTGCATTGGCAGGAGGTTGAGCCTCCATGCACAGGATCAACCAATTCAAATGATGCTGCCACACTTGCACTACGCAGCAAGTGTGCCGATGTCTGTGCATGGTAGATGGACTATGCGCCAGGCTCATGTGATATGCAGGGGGTGGACGGAATCTGTGGTACCCGGCGCATACATCCATCTTCATGATGGATAAGAGTTGCAATGTCAATATCTGCTCAAGCCCATGTCCCTACGTTGTGTTGTAAATGGGCAACAATGTGCTGACCAACTCCGTGAGTCACACTTAAGATGTCAAACTGCACAAAGAGTGTCCCTAGACTAGGCCGTAACTCCTACTTGCCACCATGTTACCCATGCAAGTTTACTGTGCTCATAACTGAAGTATCCTGACACTATCCATCCAGCTAAGTAACATGTCATGACCACACGTACACATTCAAATGATTGTCGCGTGATAGAATAAGTTGCATACAAGGTAAAAAGCAACACTCCACCAAATCACCCCTGACATAAGTGCAACCAGAATTCTAAAGTAGTAACCATTTATTACAAAAGTACAAAAAAACTACCCTAAACTAACACTAATCACTACTACAACTAATCTAATCTAAACTAACTGGAACAAAGTGAATGATAACCTGAACTATCTACCATACCTATTCCTAAACACGCAACAACATATCTAAGACATCAACCCCACTCCCACCCTTAAAGCACATCATGAGACTGGACAAAGACATCTAAGCTATACATAAACTAACTACACAGTTAACCTACACAAATATATATTTTGGGGGATTTTCTTTTTTATATAACAACAAAGACATCAACCCCCCACCCAAAGGAAAAGGAAACTTATCCCCAAATACTATAGAAGAATAAATATCTAAAACTAGCTTAAAATCTAACACTAACTATACCAACACGGCAACTACACTACCTAACACTTAAAATACTTACCTAACACTAACTAAGAACAATAAATAACATTGGGGGAAGGAAGAAGAGGGGGATGGGGCTCAAAATGTCCCCTCAATATGGGAGACCCAGGGCTGCCTTTATGTCCTGCAGGTGCCTGGTAAGCTCCGCCATTTCCCGACGTATTTCAGCCAGGATAACAGTGTTGTCCATGACTGTGCGCCGGTCCCGCACAGTGAACGGCACCACATGATCTGCTGGTGCAGGTGGCATTGTCCCTTGTGTGTGTGTTGTTGAAGGGGGATGTGTTGCTGCCTGTCCATGCCGGGAGCCACGCCTGTCGCCAGAGGGGCCAGGGATGGCCTGTGTGACACTGGGCCTACCGTGGGTCATTGCCTCGGGCACCGACTTCCAACTACCAGCTGCCCGATCTTCTTGGTACCTCCATGCCATGTTGCGATACCCCTTTGAGACCTTTCTGATATGGAGGTACCGGTCCTTCCTCACCTGGAAGGCGTGGGACTCCTCTGGCGACATGTTGTCTGTCAAATAAGAGCAATGACAAGATGTGAGTCCTGTAGACTATGTCAATGTTCTCCATTTAAATCAGAAACACAAGGTCAGTGAAACATGGGAGCCTACACTGTAACGTAACATTGTGAAGTTAGAAAGTGACCTGGACAATGCAATGTGGAATCCAGTATCAGTAACAACATGCTGGGGAGACTGACATGACAGTGCATGGCATGTGACATGTAGTGTCACAACCAAATGAGACTGACAGTGTCAAATGATGGTGCTTTTAAATACCCTGACTGAGGGTGACATGTACAAGGAATTGGATGAGGGAGGCATTAGCCCTCCGGGTGTAGCAACTCGCTCATCCTCTACTGTAACACAGTGCTGCTTCATATGTACAATAATAATGTGCAGCCCTGCGTGTCCCCCAGTGACGGTGTGAAGTTCCTCAACTCTGCGCCAACACAGGCACCCTTGCACAAGAGTGCAAGGGTGTCTGTGTGCAGGGGAGGCTTGTTTATGTGTAGGAAGGTTACCCTTCATGCACATGAGCAATCCTGGAACAGCCCTACTTACAGTTACATTTGTGCTGTATCAAGCAGCACACATGGAAACACGTTAGGTGGCTGAACACTGACTTGTACATGAGGCGTAGGCCTTCTCTCGACCACAACTTCACAATAGGTGATGCGGTGATGGCGAGAGGGGGAAACGTAGTTTACTCAATTTTTAGAAATCTGCATGTCTTTGATCCGCAATTCTTACTCCACTGACAATTTTACAACGCAGGGCTTTACAACGCAAACTGTTACAATGCATTCCCCAAAGTAACGGCCCCCTGGAGTCATAATGGTAATAGTGTTATAATGGGAAATGCGTTTTAACGAATAGCGTTGTAGAGGCCTGTCTTGTAAAATATATTGTGCAGAAATAACTGCAGAGCAAAAGCATGCAGTGTAAATGCAAGCGGAGTAATGTCACTAATTTGGTGAGAGGGGCTTGTACATTTGCCCCAGAGTCTACCAGGGGAATGACCCCAAGGAGACAGCTTGGCAACACCATTGCAGTGGCAAAACATGCCAATGAGATACATAGGGCCATCTTTGCTAGGTGTTTGGGGAACGTTCCATTGATGTCCTTGGCTTAAAGCTACGCCCTGCTACTTCTGTAAAGCTGGTATGCAGCATACCTACAATTAGACTGTGCAGACCTGTGTCTGACCACACACGGCCTGAAAACCACTGCCTCCTTGGGCATGATCGGGCCCACTTGCACAGTCATCTCAGTCAAGGATATACATGCATTCCATGTCTGGTCATACTCATCAGCAACACCACTCACATGTCTCCTCTCCTATCTGTACGCTCTGTAATCCACATGCATGTGCTGTAGTGACAGAACCCATAGATGTCACTTGCATGGGTATCACTGACTGGGGATGTGCAAAGTTACATCTGGAAGACATATGCATTGCTCCATCTTCACTTACTGATTTGTACACACTTCACACTTCCACAAAACATCATCACACTGGAGGCAAGGTACATGTGATGCACACCCATACTGCATACTGCAACGTCAATGATTTCACCCAGACATCCATCACATCTCACAATGCCAATATTAAATGGCTCAACTCACCAGTGGCGTGTGGGTCCTTAAAGGTGTTGATGTCCCCCTGTGTGATGAGTTGTCTTCCAGCTGTGAGACAAGATAAGAAAAGTGTGTTGGTATCAGACGTCAAATCACAAGTGTCATATTCAACATACAATTCATCACCATCACTGACAATGCTCTGTGACTGTACTGTTGCAGTCCATGTTGCCTACATGATTGTGTCTACTTTGCCTGTCATTCCCACCAGACCTGAGAATGCTGAGTTAGGCCAACAAGACAATGATGCTGACAAATTTGCACATACTACTTGTGTGACATTCCCAAGGCCCCATTTCTACAGCCGACTTGATGTTATACATGCTCTGTGTACGATAGCATCGCTGTAGATCACACAAGGCTGTGTTACAACTGTTGGTGGTGTATGACACTCTGGAGATGTCCTATTTCACTAGAACAATTGTTCCTATCTCATCCATTGTAACACGAAGCCTATGTACAAGGGCAGCGTACCTAACTTTGCTAAACAAGGAGGAATGCATTATTTCTCTTCCTTTTGTGCAGCACACATGTCCAAAAAACAATGCCTTGGATTTTTTATGTACAGTCACCCTTCCTGTACATGAACAATCTTTGCCCTGCACGCACTTTGGTGCAAGGGTGCCAGCGTTGGCACTACAGTGCTAAGTGTTGCGCCAGCGCAGGGGGAAACGCAAGCCTGCACACTATGCTTGTAGTGGCGGCTCGCCGAGGGAGTGCTGCGGGGCGGTGGTGCGAGACGGGGGAAGGGCAGGGTGGGGGGGTAGTGGAGTCTGACATACGACGGACAGGAGTAAGGTAAGTAATTAAATTAACAAAACAATTTTCCTTGCGCGCGCTGAATCGCCGAGTTGGCAATGCAGCGTGCGCAAGGTAAATTGTTTTATGTATTTAATTACTTACCTTACTCCTGTCCATCGTATGTCGGACTCCACTACCCCCCACCCTGCACCTCCCCCACCCCGCCTCACCGCCCGCAGCACTCCCTCGGCGAGCCGCCACTGTATGCTTGTACATATGGTGCCGAATTCCATTTCTGATGTGGCAACGTTAGGCGTGAGGGCATGACATCTAACGCCTCACTCTGCCACTATTGTGCACATATACACCATTGTGTCACACACCGCATTTTTTGCTTTTCGTATGAGTGTTCATATATCAATTTTGAGGTTGAGCTTACCACACTGTAGGCCAATGATGACTCCCAGTTGATCCAACAGGTCACCCTCACGCCCACGCAATCCTGCCATCGGTGTTTCCATTGGCGGACAGTCCTGTCCACACTGAAGACACGCAGCATCTGTGCTCTCATACGCTCCCACCTGACCTTCCGCACATGGACGAGATATCCAGAAAGGATACGACCCCCACTCTCCACCATCAAGGGCAGGTTAAATTTCACCAGCCAGAGGAAGCCCCCCAATGCCCCCTCTGACATCCTGCCCTCCCTGCCCACACCCACCCTCTCCCAGCACACACCTAAACCCAGTACTAAGGAAAAAAATGCCCAATATATGCCCCAACAACTAGTCATTATTTAAACTACCCCTTAGACAAACCCCCGACAAGATTGAGGACAATACGCAAAAAACACGTAAAAACAAGTACACAAAACTTCACAGAGACACTATCAACAGTTCACAGGACACAGCAACACTCTCTCAATCAAACATCTGTAGCCCACAACACCATACATCTCCAACACTCTCCACAATCACCAACAATGTGCTCAAAAGAGAAAGTGAAAGTGCACAGCACTCCTCCAGGAAGCAGGAAGCATGCAGACATCACTTCCTGTGTGTTTGCGGCCCATTTTTTGACTTTGCGGTGAGAATATGCACGCAAATTGGCTTAGGGGTAATATTTCGTGTTGTTCAATGTGTGTAGCGATAGATTTTCCATTGCGATACTGAAAAAAACATTGCGTTAACGTTAACGCGGCAAGATTTTGAACGCTACTTGCAAGTTTTTACACAGATGAACAGTATTAGATGTAATTTCATCTCAGACCCCAAATGACACCCTAAAAAGCATATCTGACCCCAAATGACACCCTAAAAAGCATATTTTATCCCAAATGACACCCTAAAAAGCATATCTGATCCAAATGACACCCTAAAAAGCATATTTTACCCCAAATGACACCCTAAAAAGCATATCTGACCCCAAATGGCACCCTAAAAAGCATATCTGACCCCAAATGACACACTAAAAAGCATATTTTACCCCAAATGACACCCTTAAAAGCACCTCAAACCACAAAAGACATTCCCACCCTCAAAATTACAATTGTACAATACGTACCACAAAACGTTTGACTTTCACTTGTCAGGGAGATGTACTTATGCAGAGGATAAACATGCACACAAGGTATGTGTGTTGTGTTGTTTTATTGCACAAACTGTGCTTAGGTGCATTTTGAACATAAATTTCACAAAGGACTGTCACATTGTGACGTGCTCAGGTGAAGAAATTGTTTATGATTCGGTTCCTTCGGGCAGTTCCTGCAGCAGAAACTGTGGGTTGTGCAGCACCAGCCTCATCTTCTTCATCATCCTCCCCATCATCCGGTGCATCTGGCACTTGGATCCACATATATTGTGCAACACACAACATGCTATGATTATCTTGCACACTATTTCCGGGCTGTACAACAGTCTGCCTGTGATGTCAAGGCACCGGAAACGTGACTTTAGCACGCCAAAAGTGCCCTCCGCAATGGCCCTGGTGCGTCCAAGGGCCAAATTATACTGCCTCTGGGCCTGGGTGCTTGTGGCTCGGAGGGGTGTCATCAGCCATGGGGAGAGTGCATATCCTTGATCACCTGAAACATGTAAGGGAGAGATGTGTCCATAAGTTGTTGTGCATGCTGTGTTTACAGTGTTTATATTTTGTGGTGTGTGATTTGTGCTACTTTGGAATTCAGGTTAGCCATGTGTAGCTTCAGACAACTGACCAGCATCAATGGAAATTACATTGCCTCACAGCTGCCCGTCCCTACCCCCTAGCCTATTTTATTGTGTGCGCTGCGCGGTTGCTTCACTGGCACTCCAAAGGCGCGCCAAAGGCAATCCCGTCTGCGCCCGTCCGCAAGCAAAATGCAAACAGCAGCAGTGACCCTAGTTCTCCTACCGTCTAGCGCTACGACTCACCCGCCCTCCTCAAAGTCAACGCAAGGAGAAAGTCCAACTGCCAATAGGCCACACCAGACACAACTCACATCCTGTTCTCCTGCTGCCGCCAGACCTTCACCACTGCCCAAAACCTGCACTTCCAGATCCAGACCAGCCATGAAGCAACACTCCGCGGCACCCTCGCCTGCAGAGCCCCCGGAGGCCGGGCCCGCTTCGCCCACACCATCAACATCATCACACACCATGCCATCTACTCCATGGACTACATACTCATTTCCGACGTGAGCTTCCACCTCACAAACCACAACAACTCAAACTCCAGTACCCTCTGGCCAAAGCTCGCAAACATCGGACTGACCCACATCTTCACCACACTGACCCACAAGGGACACACCCTCAACCCAATCTTTGCATGTGGAAACAGCGTCCACTTCATTCACACCACTCAAGCCCCATGGAGTGACAACCACTGCGTACACTTCCTCGTTGAGAAACTCAAGCCACTCAATCCCACAGCCCGCGCCACACAAAGGAACTGGAGTTGAGTCACTGAGGAGCTGCTCCACTCCACCATCAACGGCAACACCCACACCGCTGCAGCCAACACCGACGGTGCAGGCAGGGATTTCCACACATGGATCTCCAACTGCACATACAAACTTGCCCTGCTATGCAACTCCAACATACAGCATGCACGAATAGCCGCCTCGGTCACCACCGACCTCCAAGATGCCAGATGCATCTGCAGATGCCTGGAGAAGAACTGGAGCAACATCAAGATACCCAGAAGACTTCACCACCTACAAGGAAACCCAGCTCATAATCGCCCTCACCAAGGCGGCTACACCCACCAGGCTGGGCTTCCAGGAAGGATTGCAGGAAGTTGCAACATGGATGATCAACAGCTGCCTGGTACTCAACACGGAGGGGACATAAGTCCTCATCCTCTTAACCATCCCATCAGCATGTGACAACACCTGGTGGGCCACCGCCTTCGGCAGGCCCCCCCACCAATGACCCCTGGTACCTAGGCATCGTACTAGACTCCTCCCTCTCCATGAACCAACAGGTCTATGCCGTGGCCTCCAGCTGCTTCGACACCCTCTGCATCCTCCATGAGACCTTCAAATGGATCCCCCCTGAGTCAAGAAAGACAGTCACCCACGCAGTCATTACCATCAGACTGGACTACGGAAATGCCCTATATGCCTGCATAGACAAGTCTGTGCTCTGCACGCTCAAGACTATACAGGACACCGCCGCCAGACTCGGACTTGTGTTCATACTTTCCTCATAGGTCCAGACCCTCCATCGCAACTACTTGGTTCCCACCTCTCCCAGCATTTGCTAATGTGTGGCGGAGGGGCTGTGCCTGTGAGGATAGTTTGTCTACAAGGCTAGCCCCAGAAACCGCAGTCACTTAGGTTGTTGTGTATGGTAGGTGGACATGTTACTAGGCATGTTGTATGAAATTTGCTACATGTGCATTCTCACATTTGTGAGTTCCATGATTGTGGACTTGAGGTGTGTGGTGCAGTGGTGGCTCGCCGAGGGAGCGGTCTGGGTTGGTGAGGCGGGGCAGGGGAGTTGCAGGGTGAGGGGGTCGTGGACTCGGACTTATGATGGACAGAACTCCTGTCCATCATTCTGTCCGTCGTATGTCTGAGTTCACTACCCCCTCACCCTGCCCCTCCCCCGCCCCACCGCCCAGCACCACTCCCTCAGCGAGCCGCCACTGGTGTGGTGTGTTCAGTTAGTACTTACCAACAAGCAGTGCATTTCCATATGTGCCATCCTGAAACCGCTGTTTGATGATGGACTGGCGGAAGATGTAGGAATCATGCACACTCCCTGGGAACTTGGCTACGACATTGGTGAACAAGCCCCGGTGGTCCACAATTGCCTGCACATTGATGGAATGTGTGTGCTTCCTGTTGCGGTATATGTGTGCAGTGTCCACAGGGGGCACAAGTAGGACATGTGTGCAGTCAATTGCCCCCAACACCTGCGGGAAGCCAGCAATGGCATAAAAGCCTTGTTTGGTCTCAAGCTGTTCCTGCGCAGTGTTGGGGAAGCGTAGGTGCTGGGGTGTCAGGCTGATGATGCCATCGAAGGCAATTGGGAGGAACCTTGATAGGGCTGACTGTGAGACTCCCCCAACTCTGGCAGTTGTTGGTTGGAAGGTACCAGAGGCCAACATGTGCAGCACTGCCAGCAGCTTTGTCTGCGGAGGGATGTTGGTTCTCCGCTCTGTTGGTGCCTGCAGCCTGGGGGCTATCTGGGTCAGGATGCAGAGGATGGATGACCTTTTGAACCTGTAGTGGGCGATCACATCCTCTGGCGTTAAGTCTGTGAGGGTGAGACAAGTGCGATGGACCCGCTGTCTTCTTCGGCGCTGCCTCCGTGGTGGTCCTGGGGGCGGTGGCAGTGGCGGTGGTTTTTGTGGCCTTCTTGGTGCTCCAAGCTGCATGAGTAGTACCTCCATGGCATCAGAGGGTCTTCAAATGAGGCTCTGGGCTAGTCTCCCTTCTGTACTGTTCTTTCTCACCATTTTTAAGACCACCTTTTTTCTGGTCTTAAGACCCAGCCGCTAACGGGCTTTAGCGGCTGTTTTCTGAACGTATCGCGGGCCCGGGCGATCATTGTAAATATCGCGAAGTGTGGTTAGCGTGTGTTTTTGCATGGGAACGCCTACATTGCATCTCATTAGCGATAGTTATCGCTAACATGAGTGGCGATGGTGGAAACGTACGGTTTTGCCTGAATTCTGTCGCTAAAGGCTGTTAGCGACAGCTTGGGAATACGGCAAAAAAATATGCTAAGGCGGCGTTAACTCCTTGTTAATAAGAGTTCATTCCCTCTTATGCTGAATGGTCTAGGAAAATGAAAAGTGTTAAACAAAGGGAGATTCTGTTTGCTGTATGGTCAGACAATATGACTAAATTTAGCAAACTGTGGGATCACTTTTTGGATGTTATAGAATAAATCACCACCATTGCTGGCGATATGGGTGAACCATATACATTGTACTATGGTGTTAACAGGGGGTTTGCTTGTGGTAATAATTATATATCTACGTATTATTATGGACATGCAAGGTTTTTTTGTCTTTGGGAATTTGAAAATCATGCAATATTTTTGTATTATTTATAGCTGTATTTATGTGTTAGGATCGCTAGATATTTATGGTCTCTTGACTTGATGGTTTTGGAACAATTGTACCTCCGAATAAAAAATAAATAAAAAACAAATAGTGTCATAAAACCTTGACAGGTGTATGTGTGCTGTATGACTAAGCTAATAACATTAACAATAAAAACTCTGTTTTAGTGGCTATGATGTTTAAGAGTTATCTTCACACTTGACCCGTACATTTGGAATATTTGGGATGTTTGGAGTTTGCATATTTTGTGCCCAAGATGTGTATGCCTACTATAATTATTTAAAATTATATTTAAAGTTCTTTTTTCCCTATTTCTACTGGAACAGGACACTTTTTGCCTGATAAGAATGGTCTGGTAATGATATACGACATATTCAATAAAGAATCCAAATTCCATCTTTTATGCCCATTTTGAGAGCAGTACAACCTTGGAGGGCATCAAGCACTTGTCAATTTAACCTTGAAAAGTATTAATGAATAACATAATAAGTAAGGAAGAATAAAGGAATATGTCAGTCAGGGAGTTTGTATGATAGTGTGCCTCTCTTAAAAACAAATATATTTGAAATGTTATGGCTTCCCTCAAAGCTTCAAATGATGTAAATGCCTCCAGTATTTAGCAAGTGAATTGGTGGACCGTGAAATTTTGCGCTGTTATTGTTCCCGCTTGTTCCTGTGGCTCTAACATGGTGATTGTCAGAACTACTATGGTGACCTTGAAGTCCTCAGGAAATGTGTTCTTGATGACATTCAACCATCTTGATCAGGTCACCATTATTCTTGTTGCACTGCCAATCAGCATGGTGGATGCATCGTGTGAGATGTTTTACCATTTTTGCGTTTTCTGCCCATCATTGGCTCACTTCCACTTTGAAAAAAGCAGCAGCGAAAAGCATCACACAATACTACTGTTGCTCAAATAGGCATCTCTCTTTCCTGTAAGAATTCTTTGCAACAAGTATTGGACTTGGCCCTCTCTGCAGGGTCCCCCCTAAACTTTTTGCCTTCATCCTCCTGTTTTCTGAACCCGTTTTTATAGACTTTTGGGACTCTGTGCAACTTATCACTGCTACCAGTACTAAAGTGCTTTCTCCCCAAAGTATGGTAACATTGGCTTACACCTTATTGGCACAGTTAATTTAGTTATAAGTCCCCAGTAAATTGGTATACATACCCAGGGCATGTAAATTAAATGCTACTAGTGGGCCTGCAGAACTAACTGTGCAACGCAATTAAGAAGCCCCTTAAACCATGACTCAGGCCTGCCATTGCAGCTTGTATGCAGCTTTGAACTGCCAATTCAATTCGGCAATATAACCCCCTTGCCAAGTCCTAAACTCCCCGTTTATTGCATATAAGTCACCCCTAAGGTAGGTCCTAAGTAGCTCATAGGGCAGCATGCATTGTAATTAAAAGGTTGGACATGCACTATTAAGTTTTACATATCCTGGTAGTGAAAAACTTTCAAATTTGTTTCCACTACATTGAAGCCTACCTCTCTTATAGGATAACATTGGGTTGCCTTATTACATTTAATAAGTGCAAACTTTGGATTATGAACAGGTAAACATTTCCTGTTTGATGTCTGAGAAATTGTAATTTTAAATCCTCTTTAATAGTAAATTTTCGATTTAAGCTACAATTTTGAAAATGCTACTTTTAGAAAGTTGTCATTTTCCTGCCCAGACTATTTGGTGCCTGCAACCTGTTCCTGGGTCATATGGCTGGGTGAAGTTGGCAGTTGGATTTTGTTTATTCCTCAGAGACAATAGAGGGTTTGGGTGTGTCTTGATGGGCCATCACTGGCAGGATGCGGAAGAGCTAAGCAATTGAATAAGTTGTGCTTTGCCTTCACACAAAGGACTTGTCACCCCTGCATTGCTCATGCAGGGAGCCAGGGCAGGGGAAGCAGGTAACTTCAAGCAGTTCAAATGGAACTGTCTAGAAACTCCCCGTACTTCAAAGAAGGCACCATGTATAAAAATAGGACCCTCAGACCCACTCTTCAGTTCATTTTCTGGACCTGTGGAAGGACTCTAAGAGGACTGCCTGCTGATGTGGCCTGTGGTGTACTTCAGAAGACTGCCTTGGAACATCTGGAAGGACTGTTCTACTGCCTGAAGCCTGCCTTGAACTCTCGGAGGCCTGCTCTGCTGCTTGAGTCTGCTTCTTCACTTGAACCCAGGACTACCAGTGTGACTTTAAGGGCTAATTTGCGGCCTCCTGTTCAGAGCCACTGGAACTTTACACAATCCCACCATCTTGAATTCACATCAAGGGTCCAGGAGCTGGTGTTGCCCCTCCAGTCCCGGACCCTTGGTGGTGATGCCAAAGTTGCCCAGATAGTCAAAATCCAAAACTTGTGACTTAAAAAACATTTTCAGTGTCTTTCTTTGGGGTATTAAAACTCCTAAGGAAAATTGTTCTTCTTTTGCTGTCTAGCTGCGGAAAAATGATAGTTCAAGCTGCCATCATGCCCCACCTGGATCACCACAATTCTCTCTACATGGGACTGCCTAAATAATAGCCAGTCTAAATATTAGCCCTTCCCTTCCCCTCTCCTACTCTTCCCTCCCTCCCCTTTATGAAGTGGAATTGTAAGCAATGTGGTTTCAGAGAAACTAATCCGGCAATGTCACGCAAGCAAATGTGTGGCAAAAGTCATTGTGTAGAAAAGAAGGCAACTTAAGAAATGTGTACATGTAAAATGGCAGCGTTTCTTCCCGGGCCCAACCTAGCCACGTGACATTAAGCTCCACTGCTATACTTTGACCGTCTCTGGGTAATGGCCAAAATTCATATCATATTTTTGTCCTTCATGGTATGATGGTGCTAATCCCTGGTATAAAAAGGTGGATCTGGGTTGACTGTGATAATTATTGGTGTTTGCGGCCATCCATTGCATGTGGTTGACCATCTGTGGCATCACAATGCTTGGTGTGGTAAAATGGTATAATTATACCAATTATTGACATTTTGTCATCCAAGATATGCTTGTGCTCACGCTCAGCCTAATATAGTCATTATTCCAGTAATCTTCGGCATAATGTGGGTGTATTTGACTTGATGGAGCCAACCCCTTTTGGAAATACTTAGACCCCCATTATACGTAGCCTCTTAATTCTGATTACAAAAATACCCAACTCTAATGGAATTTTGAGATCCGTGAGAACGCCACAGATCTCTTAACTTTCAGTGAAAGACCGGTCCAAAATGAGGAATCACCAGGGGAATCAGAACAGGAATACGGATTCCCCAGTTAATACTTTATTTCTTAAACCATTCTCATGGATCAACTCATAATGAGGCATATTTTTCCCACACCTGGAGTTACCGGTACTCCCGGTATTAGCAACCCCAGGGGTAGGAAAACTCAAGCCCATTTACTAGGCCACTTATAATGAGGGCCAGCCTGTATAAAGGGCATATCTACCATGTCATCACTATACATGAGAATATAAGGCTACATCTGACCATGTGTAGTTGTAGTACATGTGCGTACTTGATAACAGTGGCACACTGATATTTGAGGACTAAATGTGTATTTACTAAAAATGAAATCTAGTATTTATGAAAATAATATGTTTTCACAAAAATAACATGTTTTTGTTGGGAGGCATTTCAATTTATGTATCCAAAATAAAAGGGTTGTATTTGATGAAAAGTGTCTATATTACCAGAAATTACAAAATGATGTTTGAGAAGAAAAAATATTCAATTTCTAAAATATATCTAATTATTGTATTTGAGTGATGCTTCAGGGTCTTAATGTTTGCACCTCCATCTATACATCCATCCATTCATATTGATAAAGCTTTTGCATAATATTATCACTTACACTGTTTGAGACTTAGAATTTAAGATGGTGTTATGCCTGCTGTCTGAACCTGTAAGGTCTCTGTAACCTGCAACCTGAAATGTAGCTCTGTAGTATGAGCCTAGAAAATCTGTCTACCTCTGCTGTCTATAGTCTGAGAACTTCTACTTAAGCCTATTGTTGGAAATGACCATCTTTTGTGTGGTATTCCCCTAGCTCCTTGCCTTCTGTTGCTGAATTTTGTTTGATGGCCATAGAACTCTGTGTTCTTTGACCCTGCCAACCAGTGGTAAAGTAGTTGTGCTCTCCTTTTCAAACATGATGAAATTGGCCTACACCTCATTGGCACATTTAATTTACTCCAAGCCCATAGTATACGGTAGACAGATTTTCAAAGACTACATGTACCAGGGCTTCTAAATTAAAATGCTACTAGTGGGCTGCAGTACTCATTGTGCAACCCACTAAAGTCATGCTATAAAGCATGGTTCCAGGCCGGTCACTGCAGCCTAGGGGTGCAGTGTTAAACTGCCTTTATGCTGATACGACGAAACCAGTCCCAGGATGCTTGCTTTCCAGTCCAGGAAGGACCTGGCCTGGCAGTTTGGGCTGGACTGTTCCCATGGGGTGCAGGGTCAAGGCTGATTTGCAAATGGCTGGGTCCAAACTGGAATGGGCTGGCAAGCAAAATAATGATGGATTAAACTCAGATCTGCGCCTGCGGGTGAATGTTTGACAATGTTCAGCATTCCGTCCATCATCTTTGTGTGTTGCAAACTGCCATTTCGACCTGCCAAAATCACATTTTGACAGGCCTAAACCTTCCTTTTTAATACTTATAATCACCCTTATGATAGGACCTAAATGCCCATAGAACAGGGCACATGATTTTCAAAAATTAGTGTATGTATATTAAACATTTTACATGAAATGGCAGTGAAAAACTACCAAAGTCATTATTCACTGTGGCAAGGCTGGTGCTCCCATAGCTTAACACTGGTTTATGCTACTATCTTTAATAAGTGCTAATACAATGGTTCAAAGACTCATCTTAATAGTTCATTATAATCCAAATTAAAGGTCAAGTTGGATTTAAGATTACTACTTTGGAAATTACACTTTTACTAATTTGTCTTTTTCCTGCCTAAAACCCTAAAGGCTTTCCTGCCAGTGTCCATCTGTCACCTGACCCCTGATGGCTCCCCTTGGTGAGATGTGCATTGTTCCCAGACAGTGGACAAAGGGCTCTGGGTGTGGGGTGGGAAACCCCCCCCCCATGACAGGATTGCTTGGGGGCTGTGTCTAGCCTCTTCCTGAGCTTCAAAGGATGCCTGCCTTGTCACTGGCGATAACAGCTTGAGGGGGTCGACAAAGGCTTGCCCCCTACCTACATGATAGCACTGGGCATAAGAGTGGACCCCACAGAACTCACCTTAGAACACTCCCAGACCTGTGAAAAATCAGATGAAGGCACTGCCCTGATGTTTTAAGAAGATGAAGGAAGACTGGACCTGCTTACATTGAGCCCAGGATCCCAGAAGTGACTCCAAGGGTCAGTTGGCTGACCTCCTGTTTGCGCTACAGGGACACAACAAGCTTCCAGAGGCCTCTCTCCCTGTAACTGCCCAGCTAAGCAGTTCCAACTGGACCTACTCTGGGCCCTGCTGCTGTCCTGTGTTGGAGTAAGTCCTAACCCTCAAATGGTGCCCCTCAGGTCCTAGACACTCAGCTGGTGTTAGAGTATTCTCCTCCTGCCCCCAAACTGCAACAAGTGGGACTTAAAAACATTTGCTTAATTTCTGCCAAGAGAACCAATGGAGACTGGGGTTGCTGTCGAAGTCGAAGCCATCAAAGTTGAATCACTGGTCAGCCTCAACTTGCTGGTCTGCTCCGCTGAAGGAAATCCGGCTTCCAGAAAATGTTTTGAGTCCGAACATAGAGGGCTTCATTGGGACCTACGCCGAGCAGCACCAGATCGACATCGGGGCCTTTCAGGGCACGGACTTCAGACTTCACTCACTGGGAGCATTTCTGCCTTTGTCAACAACTGCACCGGGACCCCGCTCTTCAGAAACATGCCATTGTCACGCCCCACTTCAAATCCACATTCTTATCTCTGGTTCTTCTTATTGGATTTTTGTCATTTTAGTGTCATTTTATGAGTTAAAATATTTTCTATTTTTCTTAATTGGTTTGGAATTTTTCTTGTGTTGTGTTTTCACTTTATTACTGTTTGAGTGCTGCATGAATACTTTACACATGCCTCTGAGTTAAGCCTGGCTGCTTTGTACCAAGCTACCAGAGGGTTAAGCACAGGCTCAGTGGTTCACCCTGATGAGAACTGTGATTATTATTTGAGGTGGTTTCTCACCCCACTCGCCTCTACACCTGCTTTTATAAAAATTATGCTGAAAAATGCCACCATATTTTTAAAGATTTTCTTGAAATTTTTGGAGTAGTTCATGAGTGCCCTTAAGCCAAAGTAGGTAAAAAAGTTGATCTGTAATGCCCTGCTTGCCCTGCTTCATAGTATTTTCTGGAGGGAACCTCTGAAACTCACAGGTACAACTAAGGATTGCTCTTGTCACCCAACATGCTGTGTACCATTCATGCGAACACTTTCAGACTTTGCCAGCCATAAGGACACACATTTGGGACTATCTTTCACACTTATGGCATCATAATCATACAACAAACACAAAAGTGATGGGTGCAATATTTGCAAAAGTCTCATCCAGTGGCAATTGTTTGTGATCATTCTCCATTCCATTGCTTTTTTTGTCCACTGTGCCACTCCAGCCAGGCTGTGCTCTAATGGGAACAGTCCAGCAGTGGCGTAGCTAGACCTACTGCCACCCCGGGCAGACCATAAGTTTGCCGCCCGGTGCAGGTTAGAGTGAGTGAGGGGGAGGGTGGCGGCCCACGGATGACTTGTTCCGGGGGGGGGAATCTGGCAGCCGGCGTACAACTTGTTCGCGGGGATGGTGGTAGTCGACAGAGAGGACTTGCTCACCTCCGCCACCCCCAAAAACAGTACCGCCCAGGGCGGACCGCACCCCTCCTAGATACGCCACTGCAGTCCAGCTTGAACTGCCAGGGTGTGTTACCTACAAGCATAAACCACAACTCGTTTTGGCCATATTGGGCCTCAAAAGAGAGGTGCAGCTTGATTCTTGCGGCACAGTGGGCACAGCCCGCACATTTGGGCATACCTGTTCAAGTTAGGGTATCTCAGAGTAGAAAACAAAAAGGTTATATATGGAATGCTTGCAAAGGTCTCTCCCGCTGGCAACCGCTCGGAGCTGCACTTTAGTGGATCATATTTTTGTACACTCCATACAGAAACCAACCTCATGCAAATGGGTCTTGGTTATGCTCTGATAGCAGAAACTGCCAGATCTGGACAAAAACATGTTTCACTGAAGGATATGTTGGTGTAGTAACTGTATAATACATTCTGAGTTTGAGTTTACCTAAGGCATATGGTACAACTAACCTACACTGTGAACGTCAGTTTCTATTTTACAGAATATATATTAGCATCAACGTGTACCAAATATTTATGTGGGGAACCTCTGCCGTCCGTGTCCGTTTGCAGTACAAGTTCTTCCATAAATGTGGCAGAAATAATTTCAGCAACATGAACATTACCAATCGCCCCCACTTCCAAAGAAGTTGTCCAGGAAGTTGGAAGATATCCGGCGGAAAGAATGTTTCCGCCAGTTATTTCTGCGTGTCTCTTCTGGCAGCAGCACACATTTCCATAAAGTAAGGGGATGTGTGCAGTAAAAATGTAGGACCTGACAGTAATTTCCAGAAAGGTTTGTAATGCCTCAGAACGAAAACAGTGTGAGCTACACCCACTTGCCGTACATTTTCCCACGAAGGGCTTCACCAAAAGTTCCGCATGAGAAGCATATACTGAAACGATTCTCCATATGTATGATTCGATACTGGCTTCTCTGCATTCACCTAGCACCTCCAAGGATGCTCACGAGACAATCGCAGGTCATATATTCAGCGCTTTTTCATAGGTGCCTGGAAATCCGAGATGAGAATGTAGCTACAGCGTGGCCTTAAAATTCACAGCATAGTTTATAAACCCTCTTCATGATCTAATAAATGTCATACTATTAAGACAGTAAAATAGGCTTCTGAAACACCTGTCTTCTGTCAGTGCATGCTGTAATATGAGTCCTGTAGAGTGCAATGCTACCAGGAAGGAGAGAGATTTACTCATTATTTTAGACAGCTCCTCTATCGATCAATTTCCAATTACAGAGCGTGGATTGTAATCTGCGCATACTGCTCAAATTAGTTTTTCGTGCAGTCTGTGACATTAGTTCCCAAATTAATAAATGAATCAAACTATTTCTGTTATATGACACATATTTGGCCAACTGATGCTACAGGCCAGATATGAAAAACTCACGATTACTCCAAATATGAAGGAAAAAATAGGAAAAATGTATTGCAAAGACTGGTTCCATTACTTACCTGTAAACCTCATTACTGCAAGCCCAGGTCTTCCATGTACTGCAGGATTACTCACTGATGGAGAGTCTCGACTCATCACAGAGAGATTCAAATACTCTACTGCCTCTGAAAAAACATGTACGTTAGCTCCACACCTATGGCTACAAGGGGAGACTCCACCCCTTTCTGTACAACTCAGATTATGCATGGAATGAGGGCAACCAAGGGCATGGGTTAGAGGTTTGCAGGACCTGGACAAGGAAGACGCCGATGAGCTTGCAACTGATATGAGTAAAATTAAGTTGGCTAGGTGGCCTTGCGGGTTATGGCTTGCAGCAAATCTGATTGGGTACCTTTTCTAGAACTCTGTCTTTGTCTCACCACCATAATATATGTCCTGCACAATGTCATGTAGTATCACATCGAAAGTTCGGAGGTAAGCCTCTGTTTTACATCCTCTTGCTAGAATGTAGATTGGAGAAGAGCCGTCCCCTTGTCAGCCTTACACGAGAAGGCCTGCTCTGAAAACTCAACAGTAGGAATACATTTGAATAATCATAAAGGCGCCCAGACCTCTCCTCTTAGCTGAAGTCACCTTGCCTTCTGCTCCTGAAGAACGAACCTCTACTGCGTTGTGTACCATGGAGGAATCTCTCTGCCTGTCAGAAGTCCTGGTGCTGGGTAATTGGCATTTGTTCTTTCATCCAAGGGTTCTGAACTGCATTGAGATGCTCTCGCCTCCCTCTTCGGTCCATGCAGCCAACTGGGAATGTACATAGACTGCCACTTGGAGCCCTGGCAGTGGCGATTCAGCTTCCAGGCCATTCAACAGAAGTCATGTTTAGACCAAGCAGGTCTTCTCCTCTACACTGGCAAGGCCCTGCTATGGCATTCTTAAACAGGAAGCAAGGATGATGGAGGATGAAGGCTTAAGAGAACATACATACACAATTAAACTTGATTAAGGATCCAGAAAGGGAAGATAAGAGGATAAAAGCAAGGCAAAGCTTGACAGTAGTGCACCTGACAGAAGGAAAGGATTAATAAGGCCTATTATTAATTGTGTATTCAAAACACGGGGATTGATTCAGTTAAGGAACCTAGAGGCTGGAATCTGTTAAATTGATCAGTTTAGCTAACAAACAGTGGTGCAAACTTTGATAAGATACATAGAGGCGGTCTCTGACCTTTATCCCTTTTTTCTGGACCATGTTTTAATTCTGTATCGAGGACAAGTAGAAAATATCCCGATATACGAGTATAACGTAGTAGGACCCGTTCATTGTTTTTTTATACACACTGTTTATGTATAAGTGATTTGATTTCTGCACTGTATATAGGTATTGCACTTCTTTTATGCATGAATTTGTAAAGCATAAATGTATGTACTTCAATTGAGACATTTATATATACAAAAAAAGAAAGAAAAAATGAAATAATGATTAAGTAGAAATCCATTTTCAGTGAAATGCTTGAATTGAATATTGATTATTTTTCAGATTGATTCCATTTTGATTTGCTTGTTGACCCACAAAATAGAATGGTTATGAGTAATCCAGTTCATTAGTTGAACAGCAAAGTAGGCAAGAGTTTCTCCCTACTTTTTGAAGAAGTTGTTTTGAATTTATGGTTATAGAGGCATCTTGTCATATTTCATATTATTAATTGTGTGTCACTAAAATAAAGGAAGTACTCAAAATTACAGAGTCGCCAATCTAAGTTATGGAAAACCTCCTTTGCCTGCCATGTTTGGATCAGACACCCCATGTTGAATAACACATCAATTGAAAAACATTGTTTGATCAATTAAAGTAAATAACACATGGGGACTCTACCTACATAGGGCCTGATTCAGAGTTTGTTGGTAATGTGTCGGAATTCTAAATAGGCAGTAGAATCAATAGGCTGAATTTCCTCTTTCGTCATCGTGACAGTGGTGTGTATAATTGACCAGTAGTAGCACATTGGGTCGCTCCTATACATATAATTCCATTCATGATTGCTCTGTTTGGTGTGGAGAAACCTTTAGATATGTTGAATAGAAGTTTTTGTGGTTGCTACTTGAAAGAATGGAATTGCCCTCAAAGCACATCAGTCCAATAGCAGCATTCTGTTTAGGTACATGAGAAATAATACTACATTTCTTGACTGGTATAATTACAATTAAAATTAATTGGTTATATGTAGTGCCAAATAATTCATCAATTCCTAAGTGCTTTAAATAACAAATGCCAGGATTAGAACGCATTACAGTTTCGCAGAACAGATGTCAGAGGTGATCTTTTAGTTTTCCCTCCCAGAGACATCTTACCAGTTAGTGGGAATCATTTTAAAAAAGGGACATTAAATAGTGTCCTCCAGCTCTGTTTTCTTTTCAATGTTTATCAAATCACTTGCAATCTCCAGAAGAGTACTAAGGTATTGAGGTGGTTAAAATTCCCTAGAGAAATCAAAACAGGTGAATTCCATCTTTTTTGAAGTTCACTCGAGGAGCAAAATCTGGGATCAGAATTTGATCCACAGACTGAGTTCAACAAAGGGTGGATTGACTGTGCAACATAGCAAATCACTTGCCCCTACGTCATGGGCATCAATTCACCAAAATGCTAGGTGTGGCGGAAGTGATATCACACATCCTTTGATCTCACTGACAACATAGGAATTGACGTCTTATGACCTTTGCCCCTGACGTTAAGAATCCCGCAATAAGTTCACAGTTATTATAACCCAGCAGTTACTAACACAAATACATGTCTATTTTATATATAGCTGTATTGTAAATGGGATGCTGACCTGATGTGCCAGGGAAACTATACACATTTCTTTACTTTTGAACAAAAAATGTTATATTGACTTACAGTATTGCTAGTATTATAAACAATTTTATTTATGATCACTTGATGTCTCTAAGCACAGAGATAAAGGTATGGTTCTAACATGATTTTTCATCCATTCTCATTGAAGAAACGTGATAAGTTGTTCATCAATGTGTGCTTTTATTTCACTTTTTTCTTTATTCAGAAGAGTGCCATTCCTCTCTGTATTTATTATTTTAAAGACCTGGATCCCAGTGGGAGCAGCAGAACGTAAACAGTGCTCATCATCAGACTGTTTGCCTTCTTTTTTGGGACGACTTTTAGCACCTCTGAGACCAGGTGTCGCAAACGAAGTGGTAGGGCTAGCAGGGAGCAAGCCAGGGGTTGCAACTGCGACCCTAGGCGACCCATAAATAACGTCCATGCCCTACATTCCCTGTGCCTTCTAAAAGTATTTTTCTCATATGCAGCTGCCAAAAAACCTTTAGAAGTTGCAGAGGAAGCGATAAGCTACAGTCTCCAGCCCCAACATAGACATCTTGGGGCAGTTTTACAAGCACCTTGCGACACATTTGTGCCGCCGTTGTATCACTTCTGTGACGCAGCGGCAGCGTAAACCATGCGCCACGTTGTGACTTATTTACAACGTGACGCATCTAGGGAGATGCGTCACGTTGTAAAGCCCTGCGCCACATTAAACCTGCGTCAGGTTTAATGTATGCAGGGTGGGCGCTCCGTCGGAAAAAGCCTCGTAAAAGTGACGCAGTGAAATCTACAAGATTTCACTGAGTCACTTTAAGAGGCCGCTGCGACAAAACCTTACGCCTGCTTGAAGCAGGCGTAAGAGAGTGGCGAGCACGTTAGGTATGGGCGGTCCCTGAACATTGCTGGAGTTGCGTCGCGCTTGCGACACGACTCCAGCAATGCGCCGCCCTTACGCCATCAGATGCGACACGCATCTGTCTATCCCTGCGCCGCATTGTAAATGCGACGCATCCGTGGTGGCGCAAGGGTAGAATTGCGTGTCACATCGGTACTGGCGCATCCGAGCTAATATGCAGGGATGCGCCAGTCCTTGTAAATCTGCCCCTCATTAAATTGCTGGGGGTGGGGTGGATGGAGTATTGGGTTTCTCATTAAGTTTCATGAATGACAAGAAACCTAAAGCTAAATCCACTGTTCTCCCTCGCTGCCCCCCTCGACTTCAATTAACAATGGTCTCTATTGGGACTGGAAACTGTAAGCGTATGCTTCCATGCAGCTGCAGTTAGCCATTCTCAGTAGCTACTTGGCATCTACACTTCAGACACCTCTGTCAGTAATCTCCATTGCCAGGCCCCTGACACAAGGACCTGGAAATGGCATTTATAGACAGGGCTCTATGAATCAGAATAATTAGAACTGCAGGCGCATTTCGCCTACAGTTCTCTGTTTGCCTTTTTTCTAAGGGCAATAGCCACATTTTTTTTTTATGGGATTTCCATCCACTTTACATGAACACAGATCAAGGACTTTAGTGTGGTCTGTTCATATGTGAAAGATGTGTTGGTTCTCTTGAGCATCCTCAATGATATGGCGTTGTTGGCCAGCTTCTGAATACAACCTTGATACTTTAGAGCAAATACCTTATGCGTGGTGCAAAATGTTTTGAATCTTGGCCTTGACTAGGAGCAATTGGAATGTTTGAAGATGGTTTGAATGTGATAATATTTTTGAGTTGCCACCTTCTGAGTTTGCACTGGTAGGCCCAGATTTGCTAAGATTTTGCAACTGTGTTGTGTGACTTTTGTGGTGCAGCACAGGTGCAAAATCCATTTTGGCAGTCAATTTGCGATGCTTTGCATGGTTTAGTAAATACAAACTAATACAACGTTGCACATTGTGCTGCCTTTCATTACTTTCTTTTGGGTAGGTGTTCATGGGTTCAGCATCAGCCTTTCTGTGCATCTATCCATAGTATTTGGGTTCAAACCTAGATTTACAAAGACTTGTCAACTTACACACAAAGGGGTAGCAAATAGACGTATCTTTATTTCCCTTAGTTACTTCCCCTTTTTATGCCTGATACATTTTGCATTGCACTCAGAAAGATGATTTTGCCCCTTAGAATTGTTTTTATAAAGGAAAGTATCCTTTCCTGCAGAAAAACAATTCTGCTTGTAATACAGGCATCTTTTCAGCATAGCGTAAGGGTGCCTGGCTTGGGGCTCGGCAGTACACAGTACACCAGCACTAGGAGAGAGCAGAGTGTTCCATACCTTAGGAGAAATATAGCACATTTCTGCCTTCTCCCTTTCAATCAACACAACACAGCAAGTTGCTTGCTGCTTTGCATTTAGGGAAACATTAGTAAATCTGCTCCGCAGGGTTTTGGAAAGGACGTTACTTACAATATTGCTAAAATTCACACATACCATAATTGATACGCTGGTACTGTCCTTAGAGTAATGTTTATTTTTATAGATCAGAAACAGTTTGCATTTAATCATTCAAACCACACTTTTTGTCTGTAGGGTAAAGGATAGTTCTCAGTCAAAAAGTTCAGCAAAACTCCTGACATTGTTGCTGATGAGCGTGTGGGGACAGTGGAATGGCCTTGCCCGCCAGCACCAACAATTCTCTCATCTAGTGACAGATCTGATTCAGGCACTTTGTGATGCTGATTTGATCCCTAGTTTTGTTATACATCTTGAGATGTATTTAAGAATCATTCAAATGCAATTGAAATTCTAGCTACTTTTCTGTATTGTAGTTCTTTTCTGTGGTGTACATTTTTGCCTGAGGCTGCTAAAAAATTGAGAAGAATCGAGAGAGTCAACCAGTGGGGAGAAAGACACTCTAATTGATTTAGGACTTTTCATTCATTATGAAATATGTATAATAAAAAGTGTGTTCACAGCATCTTTTCTTTTCTTCAATTACTCAACACATTTCCTGTGTGGCAGATGAGGAACAACCAACATAAACCTGCAGATATCCCACTCTGCCACTCTTGTGGTTCACCCTGCCTCATCTAGAGGGGGATGCAGAATTGCTTGTGGTGGAACCTCTGAAATGACCCACCAGTTGTGAATCCACCACAGGACTGCTGCCACATGAACGTGAACAGAGTAAAGTTTAATTAATAAAATTACACCAAAATTACAAATTTCCAATCAGTAGAACCGGAATGCTGAACAAAGAGCAACTCGCAATAATTTGGTCACACTGGACAGGGTCAAAGTAACAATTTCAGGCCACCTGTGATGCTGTCCCCATGTGTATGTCATGAGTACACCAATTTGTGGACTCTGGTGTTAGTGAGAAGAGAGACGAACTGCCCCAACAAGTGGCAACAGTCCCTCTCTTGCTCTTTGGAAGGCAGTAGGTTGGGGAGGAGCTTGCTCTCCTCAGCTCCACCATCATCTGTCACCGGGAGCATAGTTAATTCATACTTCTGAAGTGGGAGTTGAGGCAATTTACACATAGGACCTTTAAGGGGTTCTTAGATGTCTTGTGGTCCACCAGGTAGGTGGCCTCCTCCTTCCGGACTTTAATCTCATACGGGCTGGTCCACCAGTCTTTTAAGGCCTGGGGCTCCACATGCTCCATCACCCACACACGTTAATACTCTACTAGAATGGCCTTCTGGTCGTACCAATGCTTCATCACTTCCTGACTGGCTAGCAGGTTCTCATTGACCTCTTTCCATAAGCACTTCATCTGAGACCATAGGGCCAAAATTTAGCTCAGTACATCCTGAGGGGGTTTTTTATGAGCTTGCTTCCACCGCCCCTTGACAAAACTGAAAGGCCAACACATAGGGCGGCAAAATAGACATTCAAGATGCCTGAACACCCATTCCCTTCCGAGGCACTTCCCTGTATAAAAAAGACACGGCTGGCAAGAAGACGTCCCACTCACACTTCGTGGTTTCTGCTAGGCCCATAATCATGCCCTTCAGGGTCTTTTTTGAACCTTTCAGCAAGCCCATTGGTCTGGGGATGGTATGGAGTGGAGAACTTGCATATTAACCCACACTCCTCCCACATAGACTTTATGTAGGCAGACATAAAGTTGGCTTCCTGGTCAGACACAACCTCCTTGAGGAAATCCACATGGGTAAAAGTATTCCCATCAGTGCCATGGCCTAATGCGGGTACAATCACCTGGCTCAGAGGAATGACCTCCAGGTACTGTGTGGCATGGTCCATTAAGACCAGGATGAACCTCTTGCCTAGGGAAGTTCTGGGGTCCAGAGTCCCAACAATGTCTATACCTACCCTTTCAAAGGGTTTTCCCACTACTGGGAGTGGAAGCAGGGGAGCCTTGTGCTTTGCCCATGACTTTCCTCTGGCCTTATAGGTTACAGAGGATCTGCAGAATGCATCTGACTGCATTCTCATCTGGGACCAATAAAATCGGGTGACTAGTCATTTAAAGGTTTTGCCTTGCCCCAGATGTCATACTATAGATGTCATACTAGGGGAATGTCATGAGTCAACTCCAGTAGGAAGGTCACATAGCACTTAGGGACTACCAAAACACGGGTTAGGCCAGGGGCCTTTGGCTCGCTATACAGGAGACCATTCTCCCAATAGGTAAGATGATCAAAAAGAGAGTCTCTAGCTGCCTGGGCTCAGTCTGCCTCAATACTCTCTCGAGGGTAGGGCACTTCCTCTGCACTTTGCAGACTCTGCCTGGTTCTGCCTCCTTTCAGTTTGCCACGCAGTCAACTCAGGTAGGTTACCAGGGCAGCAATATTCCCATGTAGGTTCTGGGGCATCACCCTCGGGAATAGCCTCCTCCTGGACTATGGGAATCTCAAGGACAAGTTTCCCATGCCGGCTGTCTTTCCTCTTCTGGTCAGGTGCCTGAGCCAGAAAGGAACTGTCTGCCTGCTCAAACCGATGCACTAACCTATGGGGGAATGCCAACTTCATCCCTGCAAAAAGAACAATTGATGGACAGAATGCAGAAAAATGTCATACATTCACCCCAGTACAGAGATCTGAGCCTAAATTCATCGTTTTTTTGCTCACCATGCCTTTCCAGTTTGGACCCAGCCATATGCAAATCAGTCTTGACCCTGCACCCAATGGGAACAGTCCAGCCCGAACTGCCAGGCCAGGTCCTCCCTGGACTGGAAACAAGCATCCTAGGACCAGTTTCGTGGTTTCACCCCTCATCAGCCAGGATAGCTTGACTCCAGTGGCATGGAGAGCACGGGACCCACGTCTGGGCATACCCATCCCACCCGGGGTGACAAATTCAAAAAGAACAATTGATGGACAGAATGCAGAACAATGTCATACATTCACACCAGTACAGAGATCTGGGCCTAAATCCATCGTTTTTTTGCTCACCATGCCTTTCCAGTTTGGACCCAGCCATATGCAAATCAGTCTTGACCCTGCACCCAATGGGAACAGTCCAGCCCGAACTGCCAGGCCATTTCCTCCCTGGACTGGAAACAAGCATCCTAGGATTGGTTTCAGGGTTTCACCCCTCATCAGCCAGGATAGCTTGAATCCAGTGGCATGGAGAGCACGGGACCCACGTCTGGGCGTACCCGTCCCATTCGGGGTGACAAATTCAAAAAGAACAATTGATGGACAGAATGCAGAACAATGTCATACATTCACGCTAGTACAGAGATCTGGGCCTAAATCCATCGTTTTTTTGCTCACCATGCCTTTCCAGTTTGGACCCAGCCATATGCAAATCAGTCTTGACCCTGTGCCCAATGGGAACAGTCCAGCCCGAACTGCCAGGCCAGGTCCTCCCTGGACTGGAAATAAGCATCCTAGGACCAGTTTCGGGGTTTCACCCTCATCAGCCAGGATATCTTGACTTCAGTGGCATGGAGAGCACGGGACCCAGGGTGCCCTGAAACCGGTCCCAGGATGCTTGTATCCGGTCCAGGGAGGACCTGGCTTGGCAGTTCGGGCTCGACTGTTCCCACAAGGAACAGGGTCAAGACTGATTTGCATATGGCTGGGTCCAAACTGGGGTGGTGTGGTGAGCAAAAGAATGATGGATTTAACCCAGATCCTTGTGACTGGGGGTGAATGTTTGCAGTGTCCAGCATTCCGTCCATCAATTGTTTCTTTTGCAAACTTCATCCCTGGGCAGAAAAGGGTAAAATATAAAGCTTTGAAAAATGGTGAGTACTTTAGACTATGAGAACTCTTTGGTACAGTACTGCTCCAATCCTTTGAAGAAGTAAAAAGGGATTTCTCACTCAGAGTCAGCATATTTTGTCTATTTATAATTTCGATGTTGGATATTACAACCTTAAGTAAAAACAGGGGTGACGAGAGACCGCACTACATTGAGTGACACATCTGATTAGCATTGTCTTCGAGACACCTTGTTACTTGTTACTAAAAGATTACAAATCCCAAACACACAGCAATCTCACAGCAAAATCCTATTCCAGTGGGAGCAGGAGATGAGTTTTACAATAAACACAGCAATCCAATCTTTTAGAGAGGGAACGATTTTGCCAGACATGCTCAGGGTAAAAGGACAATATATAAGGTTGTATAAAGATTACAGTAAACACTTACTAGACTGCATGCAATAGATCAGGTGAAGTCAGACACCTGCTGGAGAGGGTGTGGCGGATTGGGCATAGCAACACATATTCTTCGGAACTCCCTAAAATTAACTAGCATTTGGTTTGATATTCTGTAGAGAATAAACCAGGTAAAGGGTAAAGTGGTGGAACCATTTACTCGGATGCTCATCATGGAGGAACTTTCCACTGCACTCGTTAGAGGGTAATCTATGGGTCACCTCCAAAAGATGGCCAAACAAGTAACTGTCTATATGAGAAAAAGACCAGCTCTTTACGATAGATCTCTGGTTAGAAAGAATGTGGTTGCTGTAGAGTTTCAAGAAACTAACATTCAGTGCCCTAGGTATGTTCTGTAAATTGTGGTTCCCATTGGTTTCATAGCTGAACCAAGATTACAGGATATTTTGTGCCCAATGAGATTGAGAGTTCTGGGGCTCCTTGACAGCAACAAGTACCTATGCCTCAGAAATGGTTAAGTGGGGAGTGAAGAAGGTCGAGGCTTGGGTATGGGGAGACTTTTGTGGGAAATTATAGGTGGGTTTACCTCGCCCTATGTTTTTTCTTTTTATTCAAAAATTCAATAAAGAGCAACTGAAATCTGCACACCACTCTGATAGGGGTTGTTTCTGTGAAGTAAAATGAATGTAGAGTGGGTTGTTGTGACATGCAGCTGCCCTGCATTGCCTTTCAGTCTAATAGTCCCTGCTGAGAACATAGAGCGCTCTTGACGCCCATAGGTCTATGGAATTTGAACCTCTGGTGCTTCAGTGGCTTGGTGGCCCTTCTGCCTTATTCTAAATGATACCGTAATCATATACATTTTAATGGAATGTTCATTTCCCACATTGCAATTCGAGATTTACAATATGTGAAGTTTTAAGGTATAGCAGAGAGTTCTCAAAAGTTGTTCTTCTTCTTGATGGAGCATTTTAAACTACGAAATCGGCAGCAAGGAGCTTTCATGGTCAAGGCAAGTGTCTTGTAAACTGCAGACCTGGCTGCCAAGTTTGCTCTCATTCTTTGGTGTTTACAAAAGAAACAATGACTGTGAAATCAAAAGGATACATCTAACGCATTGGTAAGGTATCATTGGTTGTTACCATGATGTTTTTTACCCGGGGGCGTGCCAGCAGTCACCTACCAGACTGTGACCATGTGGTGGGTGTCACTTATTATATACCATTAACTAGGGACTTAGGGCCATATGTAGGTGGGCTAATACCGGTCGGTAACGGCCGAAAATCGGTAAATTTCCCATTACCGACCGGTATTTAGCCCTCTGCGATGTAGGAGGCCGGATTTAAGGAGTCGGTAATTTACCGATTCGTTATTTTAAGGAATCGGTAAATTACCGATTCCTTAAATCCTATGTAGGGAGCACTCAAGTGAGTGCATTTTTGGTTTAAGGATTCGTTATTTACCACCAACTACAAGTTGGTGGTAAATACCGAATACCTTTAAAAAGCAATTTTGTGCTTTTTAAAAGTGCCATGTGGCAGACATACATGCCCTTAGGGCATGTATGTGCGCCACATGTGCACACATGCACGATTCAGGGGTGCAACACGGTGTCAATTTGACACCCTGCCACCCTTGAATATGCTCCCCTATTACCGATTCGGTATTTACCGAATCGGTAATAATGAATGGCTTCCCATTCATTCCTATGGGCCTCCAGGCCCATAGGAATGAATGGGAAGGTATTCCTTATTACCGATTTGGGAAATACCGAATAGGTAATAACGAATATTACCGAATCGGTAAAATTTACCGAATGTTTACCTACATTCTATTTACCGATTCTTAAATACCGAATCGGTAAAATTCGGTATTTAGGAATCGGTAAATAGAAATTACCTACATATGGCCCTTAGCTCCGTAGGTGCGGAGCCTGAAAAAACGACCAGGCACAACAAATGTAGCTTGACAACAGCGCCAAAATACCGTACCACCCCCCTCCCCACAAGAGAACACTCACGACCTTATTTACAAGACCCTTGCGCCGCCAGTGCGTCACATTTTATGTGTTAAAAAGTGACATACCGGCGGCGCAAGAGCCTTGTAAATAAGCACCTCAGCTTTTAGGAAAAGTGATGTTCCATGCTACAGTGATTGCTCCTAATGGTACTTACATTTCACCATACAAAATATTTACAGAAAAAATTTAAAAGCTCAGTTAAATTTAAATCGGGTTACAACATAAAACAAAGCCTAATTCTAATATTCAGGGGACATTTTAATGTTCCTATGCAATGACATCGAAATTACAGGCCTGGTAAAGCCCAGCAAATGGCAGCATTAGTGCCCATATAATACGTCACTTTTTCAACATGATCAATATAAACGTGGCCGTCCTTGGTTGTGGACACTGTCAGTGACGTGTAAATAAATGATGATCTTAATTTTATAGTATTCCCTTAGCACTCTAAAAGGTGCCAATCAGTGTTTTTGTTACCAATGATGACACATCCATCACTTCAGAGGAGCACACTGGGTCAGATTGATGGATCTATTCATCACACTCACTGGTGACTAACCCCATTATTCTCCATAGAGGGAATTAGACTTTCAATTTTGATTGAGTGGAAATACATAGAAGTAAAAGTTAAACAATCCAAATAATTTGCTCGGTTTCTTATCCAGTAGCAATCAAAACAGTCAAAACAGAACGACTTCAGGGCACCACAATAAAATCAGATTGCAAAAATGCAGCAAAAAACACAAAGCACCACAAAAACAAAAGAACAACTCATCACCACAACAAAATACCACACAGCAAATGTGCACAAACGTTCTTGTCAAACATTACCTCCTCAAACTCCTGTTTTCATAACACAGTGGCTTCTATTTTCAAATGCAAACAATCAATTTTAGGAAGTCAGGATCAGATCAATGGTTTGCAGCCGCAATTGACATTGCACTTAATTGCAATTTGCAAGAAGGAGAGGGACACCCCTTCCATGCCCACGCCACCTTCCAAACCTCATGGATCACAAAGTGTACTTCGGAAAAAGTGTTGAAAAACCTAGGATTTTGAAAATCGCAGGATTTGTAAACACAAAACAATATAGAACAGTGCTTTCCAATCTTTTTAGAACCACAACCCAATTTTCAGAACTTTTGCTACCTACCTAGCTTTAACAAACATGAGACAACCATTTTTTTAATGTACCTAAAGCATCATGTGGTAGCACACTGTCAATTACAGACACCACATTTTCCATTGAAATGGCAACTAAATTTGCATAGACATTCACTTTTACTGATAAAACAATATTGCACACAAATGATAATGCGTACAAATCGGGTTTCAGTGAATATCTATCATTTGTGCATCACCAAGTAAAGTGTCTTGATTTGTTTTGAGTCTATTACATTTTTTGTTTCCATCACACTCGAGAATTACGAAAAAATTAGCTTCATTTTTTGCTTTCTTAACTGTTGAATGTGTACATTTCATTTACAGTTATTTAAGTTTTATTTAAAAAAAATGGCATCTTACAGACTATCCTTTCATGCTCAATTTATCAGAAGATATAGCCTGACATGTGGCCTCTTCTTTGAAGTGCAGCAAATGTAAAAAGATAAATACAGAATTTAAAGGAATCTTTATTTCTTGGACTTTCTCGACCCACCAAAAGTAGCTTGGGACCCGCTATTTGAAAAATACAGATAAAGAACATTTGGCCCAAGGTACTCAAAATTGTTAAAACAGGAATGTTTTACTGTTGAACTTTTGTCCCTTGCTTTACAAACTAGAAAACCACCAATATTAAAGTCTGGAAAAAGAAGTCACTCCTCTTACTCAGAAAAATATGGAAACATCCCCTCATCCATTTACAACTGAAGGAACATGTCTGCCACTGATTCCTCAACTTGTCCTCAAACATCTGAGGCCGTATTACACACAGTGCCCCGGGGGCGCAAGGGGCACTTTGGTATTAAAGAAGGGGTTGCAGACGCTTGTGCAGCCCCTTCTGTAATACCGATAGCACCGATAGATACCGAAGTGCCAGTGCTATCTTCAGGGGGCATTCCCTCATGGCGTGCCCCATGCAAATAAGGGAATCCCTTTGCCTCTGCACCTGTGCCGTATTACAGATGCAGGCTGTTGGAAACGGGGTTACCGAGTCCGTCACGGTAGCATGGCGCGAGTCGGGAAAGCACGCGAAGGCAATGTGTAAGGCAGTTGTGCAGCACACTCTTACTTTGACTCAGGAATGCGGACGCAATAACATGACACCACACCAGGCTTGTGTATTTAAAATCAAGATCTTTTATATAAATCAAGGTAGCATCAGATGAGGCAGATTACTTCAGATCTACATTTAAAATCATTGCATTACTCAACTGGTACACATTCTTATTAAAGCATCATAGCTCATCAACATTGTAGGCCACTAAAAGGCCGCAGGAATCCTCTCCTAAACGTAGCACCAATAATGATCACAAGGTGCATTAATAAAACATGGGCCTAAACATGCAGTTCACTTCAGGAATATTCAATTACTTAAAAGAGGGCATTTCACGTTACATTTCAAACAGGGCCTGCATTAATCTAGGCGCACCCACATTCAGTACAGTGGGCGTCGCAACTCCAGTACACCTGTAACATAAAACACTTCAACTCTTGGCGGTGTACACTTCAGCTCAATTCAATTAATCACCTTCACACTAGGTAAAGACTTGGCAGTTATAAGCATAGGCCTAGGCAGTAATTACAGTAGGCGTCATCATTAAATTAATGAACAATGTGGGGAACCCCTCAACATGTCCCGTATTCTGGGGCTTCTGTGTCCCTCAGGGGTTAATTCAGGCCAGGCCCACTCCTCTCCGGGGCCTCGCCTCATAGGGATAATTTCAAGGGTTAATGGTGGCCCCCGGCCCCAGTGGCGTCTCTGCGGGCCCTAGGGGCCTCCTGGGCTCACCTGATGTGTTGGTCGTTGGTCGCGCTTCACAGCGACTGTCGATCTCCCGGGCCGGCCCGTGTTCTGAAGGGCGGGGCCCGGTCGGGGTGCCTCGGCCTTCTGCCGGAATTGCGGGTCGTTGCGGGGGCCGGTATCACCCTCCTCCGGCCCCCGGGATCAAGGAAGTGGATTGCGGGATTGCGGGCTTGCGGGAAGGGGAGCGGGAGCCGGCAGTCCTCTCCGGCCGGCTCCCCGTCTCCCTCTGCGGGTCCGGAGCTCTTCCTCGGCCTCCGTCGGCGCTGGGGGCGTGGCGGGAGCCGGCGCCCAATCGCTGCGTGGCCTTCCCGGGGGCGCGGCCGGCGTCCCCGGTTGCCCAGCAACGGCGTCGGCGGGGCCTGGAGGCCTCGCTGGTCCCGCTAGGCTGCAGCGTCTTCACGGTGGGGCCCTGGGCCCGGCGGTGATCTCTGGGGGCAATTTGGAGGCTTCGGTGAGGGCGCAGACGGCGCACCTCACCACACTCACTCGAGGGGGCCTCCCTCACCACAGCACTTCCTTCGGTGAGGGCGCGGACGGCGCACCTCACCACACGCCCTCGAGGGGGCCTCCCTCACCACAGCACTTCTCTTCACGCGGCGGCGGCAGCGGCGGTTCAGTCACGAGGTCAGTGACTTGGGGGGGCAGTTTCTCCCTCGTGGAGACATAGCGCGGGGCGCACCAGCAGCCTGTGGGCAGGGCTGACTGGAAAGGTTCTTGGGGGCAGCCCAGCAGCAGGCAGGAATAGATAGGGGTGAAGGTCTAGCGCTTCAGGGCACGGCGCTTTACCTGGTGATCCCCAGTCTGGCAGTTTGGGTTTCAGGCCTTGCTGGTCGGTCGGGCCTCCCTAAATTAAGGTTTCTTGCGGCTGTTCTAGATTGGTTGCTTCTTAGGAGTTTCTTGTCAGGAGTTTCTTGTCAGAAGTTTCTTGTTATGAGTTTCTTGTCAAGAGTTTCTTGTCAGGAGTTTCTTCTTATGAGGGGGGGAATGAGTTGGTGGTTCTGGGAGTGCTTGATGTTACTTCCCAGGACGCTGAAGGTGGTTCCCTGGGTCCCCTCACGCTGGGCAAGGTCAGTGGGTGGTGGGCGTTCCTCAGCTAACTTACTACAGCAGTGCCTAAGCCTTGTCAGCAGCAGTAGTGTAGGTCTCCCCCCTAGGCCCTAAAGCCTGTACTCCGGCAGAGGTTCTCCCAGGATCAGTGGTGCCCCAACTGACTAAAAGATTTCCCTCCAAGCCTCTTATACCCCTAGGTCAGGTGACCCTCCTAAAGGCGGCAAAACATAACTCCTCCCACAGCCTGGAAGGTTCTGGAACCTTCCACATGTCTGGCTATGTGGCCCAGAGGCGGGGACGGAATGGATACTGTATCCCTATGTCCCAGCCTGACCCTGGCTACTAGTGTGTATGTGTGTAAGGACCCTCTGCAGTAGCAGGGGCCTGTGGCAGCCATCTTGAGTGAGAGAGAACCTGCACCTCAGCACTGGTTAGCAGTGGCAAGGCGCCCGGAGACCTAGGTCCAGTAAAAATACGGTGGCAAAAATGAGGCGCAAAAGGGAAAAAAACAGGGCAAGACCACCCTAGGGCTGACAGGTCTAACACAGGCACATGGCAAAGAAGCTGTCAGGAGGTGCACTGACAACAGATCTGCATTTTCATTTCCTGTGGTGCAGCATCAGCTGGTATACTTTGTCAAAAGCTACATACTCTCCAGGGAGTCAAATGCATCAAGCTAAGGAATCACAGGAAGCCAGATCTGGGAGCAGCACCCTGCTACATGCACTTCAGAAACAGATTGAAAACAGAGGGCCCAAATTTTATCTTGGTGGATGCTGACTGACCTTCAAATATAGACAGCCCATTCGTCTGCTAAAGGAACTGTATCTATATGTTGGCGGTTTGCCAGTCCAAAGTCCGTCAGGGTCCTGCCATCACCATTGCACGCAGTCTCCTCCATTGACAGAGTGAAGATCCAAAAAAGGACGGCAGGATAACCGTCATAACACCGCCCTCACAATCACGCTATTGCTTTCCGTTGGTGTTATCATGGCAGCCAAATCTCGACGCCTGAGCTGATGGTGTCCCTTCAGTAAAAGGGGATAAGCAACCTTTATAAACCTTTCGCATTGTTCGAGGCACAATGAGCCTGCTGTTGGGAGGTGCAGCATATCTGCTCGTCCATCACGGCTACCCAGCAGATCGGCTCATCATAGGAGGTTTTTCCACATAAATGTATGCAATAAGAGTAGTCAGCATACTGTGATCATCAAGATATGAAACTGTGGTGATGTGATGCTGGCAGAGCTTCTTGAGTATTCCATGATGTCATCTAGAGTGTTGGTAAGCATCCTGCTCTGAGTGTTCCTTCAGTGGCAGTTGCTGCTTGTGCCTTGGCTGTGCCAGCTGGGACAGCTCTCTGTACCCCCATAATAAATACTACAACTGGAAACCTACAACTGCGTCCTAAACATATTGTGTTTTCTTTGGGCAAATCACCAGAACATGTAAAACTAAGCTCACAATAGTTATTTGCCTGTACAGAAGAAAGCAGTAATGTCCAAAGTAATTTCAATTTAAATGTAGTTTAAGTATATGCTAATACAATCTGGACATATTCAAAGTGTCATTGTTTGTGATCAGGAAGGTTCTACATAATGGGAAGCTAGTATAGCTGGCAATATCACCTTCCCATAATAATAAGAGCAAATCTTAAGGAATACCTAAATATGATAGACTCCCACAATTGTGAGTGCATGTCGTATACACCTGACCTCTGAACACATACATAAGAGTGCAAATCATTGTAAAACAGAAATTGTTGTCCATATTCCAAATTCCTGTCCCCTTCTAAAGCATGAGGGAAATAAATTCTCACCATCACCTCTCCTGGCATCTTAACATGCCTGTCATTTGTCAGAAATATTGACCCTTCACCAATGTAATTTCAGGAAAAAAATGTATTACTTTATTTTTGCTAACACAAATCATGAATACCACATTGACACTTAAAAGTCCATGATATATTGAAATGAATGTAGGCATGGCATATGCCTTTGATCACAAAAGCACTTGCAGTGGATACTACACCCCTGCGGTGATTCAGACACGGAGGACGCTGGGCCCAGCGATGACTGAGTGGAAACCTCTACCAACGCTCCTGCATGTGGCCTCCTGGTACGGGTCCATCTGGTTGCAACATAGTCCAGTGTATCTTAAAGGTGGAATGGGGTCCCCGTGCCTTGATGAATTTGCCAAAAAGTGAAGAGGCAATGAAACATTTTGGCCATTCAGCTTAAAATGGTCTAAACGTGGGATGGTTTTTGAACTTTGATTGCGGGCACTACAAATTAAAGACAAGTGCAGTTTGCGCTTCCGTAACTCATTTTTAAGTTTTGTAGTGCTTGTGAGGAAGAATGCTCTCCTCTCCAAACAGGGATCTATAGGGAACACATATGTTTGGGTGTGCACTATATACAGTTAGTAGTTTTTACGTCTCACACATACATTCCTTTCTCACTCATTTTTTACTTGTCTTAACACTTGTAAGAATCATTTTTTAGCACAGGACATGCGTTTGTCTTCACATATACACATTGGAGGGTTCCTAAGTGGGTACTAGACCCTTCCCCACCAAAACAGAAGAAGTGGGGTGCCCCTAAAAACTCTGATGTGATGTGTAATGTGCAACAAGGGCTTTTTTTGTATATGGTATTGTTGAGTGGGGGGCACCCTTAATGACTGTTTTTCCCTCTAAGCCTCCACCTTGATGAATAAAAAGCACTTACTAATTAACCAATAGAAGCTACTCCAGTTGGGTAGACATTTTGTGCAAAGCTGTGTATAAATTAAAAGTTACAGGGATGTTATAGTTTGGAAATAGAATTTAAAAAAAAACATAGAAATTCACTGAAAAAAGCCAAACGTTAGCAGGACATTATAGTTAGAAAACAGAATTTAAAAAACCTTAGAAATTCACTGAAAATAACAAAGGTTGCAGGGATGTTATAGTTAGGAAATAGAATTCAAAAGAAAATGTAGGAATTCAGTAAAAAAAACAAAAGTTACAGGGACATTATAGTTAGGCTCAGATTTCACTCATACAAAACCATTGAAATTCAGCAGTTATAGTTTCCTGAGCTAACTATAACTTATGCCTCCAAAATGCACTGCTTATGACCTCAATTATTACATCACTCATAGCATGGTCAGTGACATCACTGATGACATCACTGTGTCGTTTCATCACGAGTGAAATCTGAGCCTCACTATAAAGTCTCTGTAACCTTTGTTCTTTTCACTGGATTTCTAAGGTTTTTTAAATTCTATTTCCTAAGTCTTACGTCCCTGTAACCTTTCTTTTTTTCAGTAAATATATATATGCAAAAAAAGGGGGATCTCAAAACACGGTTTCCCCATGCAATTTCTCCTAGGGATTTTAGACATGATTAGAGCCCAAATTTAGCAGAAATGTAGCTGCTGGTCTAGAAAGTGACCTTTTCGTAAAATGGTGTTAATTAAGGTGGGGGTGAACTCCGCTCCGCTGGCAGTGCTTGGGAAGTTTTCCCCACTCTGCGCTCCGCTTGGAGTGCAAAGTTCAGCAAAAACTCCACCTCCCACATAGCATAGCGGAGTTTACCAGCACCGCTGCCGACCCACCCCTAGTTTTACTGTAATGTTTCCACCTGTGTCCAATTGTTCCAGAGCGGGAGCTTGTCTCTGCCTTTGCCCACATACTGTTATATTCCATATAGGTACCCAATATAGTCGCAGGTAACATTGCAACCTTTCACCTATATTCTTCCCTACATTACATACATAACGGTTCTTAGGGACTGACCTTTTACCTAGATAAGACACTGCATTCAGAACGCGGGTTTCCCCCTAGTTCGAATCTCATACATTATGCATGAGGCTTCTTGGAAGCACAGCAGGACTAACATCTCCTGTATAATATCTCTGTATAAAGTTCAGGCCCGACGTCATCCTTTAGGCCGACACAGTAACACAGCAAGGTTGGACCCCTGGGGAGACCTATGGGTATATATACATCACATCTTGCTTGGAAGGACAGAGGAGACCGAGACTTCCCAGCTGACACACTCACAAGAGACGCTGAGGTTCCTACATGCAGACGCTCCAGCTCGCAGTGGTCTAACATCCCTCGCGGGGTGTCCAACTCGCCCTCGCGAAGTGTCCAAATCGAGACCAGGACGGGGTCCCATATTCTCTCATTCTAAGGTAATGGGGTTGACTAGATCCTAGAGGGATTCTTGGCATAGCACCTACACAGATGCTATGTACATTTAGGTACATCTAGTTAGGAAGGCATTGTAGGAGTACGCACTTTTTATCATGTGTTTTATGTACTTGTATATATTCATGATTTCTGCAAGATGGTAGAACTTTACCATCCCTTTACTTTCGTAGTACTTCTAATCATATATCTCTGCTACTGTCTAATGGTTGTTGCAGCTCATCTATTCTACACTAGAATAACAACTGTTCAATAAATACTTATCGAAAACACCCAGCCTGTTTATTCTGTGTATCTCTCTGAGACAAACTAAGTGAGCACGAGTGACTGAGCGAAAGGTAGTATATTGTTTCCACGATTCTGAGGGATCAGGGTTGTCATGTTCTGATATTGCCAGAATCTATTCTCTCCTTGGTAAGAGGAGATTATAGTGGCACTGTGAGCTAGCTGATACAGACAGGCTAACGTATCCGGTGGGGGTGCACGGAATCAGTCCGCCACCAATCCCACAGTTTATGTTATCCAAACGCGCAGATCCTGTTTTAAAGAACAGTGGAGCGGTGCACTAACCAGTCAAATTCAGATCAATAAAGAAGCACAGTCAGTATCTTCGTGATCAAAAAAATATATCCGTCTTTATTTTTCCACAATCCTTAAGAGTTAAGCACAGCATCAGCCAACGCGTTTCGTTCAATATATGAACTTCGTCAGGGCAGAGTTGTGTGTGGTTGGTTGTCGCGTGTAATGCGCCTGCTCAATAGTAGGGGCTGAGAGCCCACTCCGGTCTCAGCCTATTTCGGATATATACTCCCGGTATGTCAGTTCAATAATGCACCAATAACGTGGGTCTCCTTGATAAGAGCCCAAAAAATGATAATCCTGCAGTCCTTCACTGCTACATCTCAATACATGGTCGCGCAGATCCTGTTTGGTTATATCGGAACTACACAACATGGCACCCAACGTTGGTTGGGTACTTATTTAACAGTAGAATCTGAGTAGTTCAGTCGTGCTATTCTCAGAGACTCCTACTCACAAAACACCAGAGATGTCTGGAGTGGGTGGGCACAAACTCCGCCACAGCTGAGAAGGCTAAAAAAATCCAATTTATTGGCTCTTGGTTAATCAAGCTTGAAGGACACAGTGTTCCTAAAATTGTGCAAAAACACCTCATCTTAGTTTCCTTGAAATACTTCTTCCTCTAAAAAATGACTGTAGGCGTGGAAAATACGGAGGGAGATGTGCATAGTTTGCACCTCTCAGATGAAGAAGAAAATGCAGATGCAATTCCGATTGCAGAAAATCTTAGAAATACAGTCACCCTGAAACTACTTGCACATGCTGTAACAGCCAGGGGTGGCATAGTAACTTTCGTGATTGAGGCACACGAATCATATAGAACAGAGGTATTTTATTCATGGGTTACATTCCCAGCAGCAAATGCTAGAACAAAAACATTTCACTCCTACACAGAAGGAGATGCACCAATGTAATATTGACCATTTGAGGACATTGAGGTTCCGCTCACATACCAGGAACACTTATACTTGTTTAAAGGTGCCCTACCCCACATAAGAAGAAGAGTGAGACTCGGCCCGCTCGGAAGAGAAGGGGCAACATGGCCAATATTAGCGGCCGACACACCACATCCTGACATTGAAACAATGCCACCAGGAGACTTCCTCACACAACACAAAGAATTAATAAAAATCAACAGAAACTTGACGCAATTCGTCATGAGGACACTTACAGTCCAACCAGCAATAGTTGCAACAATTGGAACTCAAGTTCAGAGTACAGCAACTAAAATAACACCACAAACATTACACGCGGTGATGGGTAAAATGCCCACAAAACGTGAACAAATGGCATTCTGGGTAGCTCAGAAAATAACACAGCTAGAGGCAGTATTCCCAAATACTAGCCCGTATGAAAAACACAGAATGCTAACAATCTGCTTGCCCATGGGGATAACACCACAAATAGAGGATTGTACCACTTGGTGTACAGTCTTTGCTGCCATTTATACCAGAACACATGGTATCCCGCCATTAGCAGTAGTACCAGACGTATTGAGACAAATACAAAACAAGTACGGAGCAGAGCCTGCTCTGAACTTAGGGATGAAGTTACAAGGTAACTATGCCCAGGTATCAGCCATAATATTAGCTAATATTAAAGAGAAAGCAGCTTCAGTGGCTATCCGCCAACGCCTAAGGGAGTTCAGTCCTTTAGAACAAGAACACGAACTACCGAAAATAATTCAAACTGCATATGCAGAATTAGGCAGAGACAGTTTGGGTGGGAAAGCTTTAAAACCACAACTGATGGGCAGTCCTGAAAAGGACACTTCCAAGCAGATACCTGCTTCAACAAAGAAGAAGTGGGACAATAAAAAAACAACAAAAGTTTAAAGGAAACATATCTCAATCCAGAGGTAGATCTCCTCCACAGGAGCCCTGCAAAAAGAGGTATAACCTTAGGAATAGGGATAATATTAGGAAACCTGACAGGTATCAGGATACTGATACACGTTCCTCTCGTTCCTTTCAAGGTTCATCGAAAAACTCAGAGAGGGAAGGAAGGTCAGACAGATAAGACGAGCGTACAAAGTCCAGAGACAAGCAGCACGCTCAAGATTATACTTCTAAAAAAGAAGAGAAACCAAAGCAAAAGCCACAGTTAAAAAAAAGAAGGTTGCAGGTCTAAAGATCAGACATGCCCAGAATTCTGAGGACTCGACTACTGAACGGGGAATGGGCTCTGACGATGCTAGACAGTGCGGCAGAAGTAACAATAGCTCGCCAGAACCTGATGGAATTTCTGGTGACAGCGGACTTGAATGATTATATCACGGTAGAGACACCCGATACTAGGGTAAGTGTCCCACATAAGTTATATGAAATAACACTCCAAATGGAGGGGGACAAATGTAGGACAGTTAGAGGTCTCTTTTGGGAGAATCTGTCATTTGGCTATGACATTTTGTTAGCTGAACAAGATTGGCTGCCAGCATTCGTCATGGATTGCCCCAAAGGAGAAACAGTAATTTTACCGGCATTCTCAGACCATATTCCCAAGCACCTAAAATACACATATGCGCAGGAGTGGGCGGTAGCCCAAGCCCCTGCATTATATAAAAACCATGTTGGATGGGATGAGGATTCAACCCACCACATAATTCCTTTAAAAAATACTCCAACTGCACAGAGGCAGTATCCAATAAAGCAAGAAGCTAAAAAACAGGTCAGGGAGATCTTAGATCAACTTGAATACCAAGGGGTGATCGAAAATTGCACCTCATCGATGAATAATCCTTTGTTTCCGGTCATGAAACCTGACAATTCATATCGTTTAGTTTTAGATTATAGACATTTAAACACTTGCACTAAGACATTTGCAGTCCAAAATGCACACAGTGCCGCATTAGTGAATAACATTGTGCGGAAAAAATATAAAACAACACTTGATATCTCAAATGGATTTTTCTGCCAAAATATAGTGCCTGAAAGCAGGTATCTAACAGCATTCTCAGCGCTAGGGTCCCAGCGTCAATTTTGTCAACTCCCCCAGGGGTATAGGAACAGCCCGGGGTTGTTTTCGGCCCGAGTAACAGAGTTACTTCAAAATTTGGATGAAGAGGCATTGTCCTATGTGGATGATATTTATCTATCGGACGATGACCTAGAGGAGCACTTGAACAGAGTGAACACCATAATTTTGGGATTTACATCTGAGGGCTACAAATTCAATTTTAAAAAATCAAAAATTGCCCACCACAGTGTCCTGTTTTTAGGATATGAGCTTTCAAGTGATGGGAAAAGCCTGGCAGCCAATTTTTTAGAAAAGTGCGCGCTGCTCCAACCTCCAAAATCATTGAAAAACTTACAATCAATCCTGGGATTCCTGAACTTTGGCAGAACATACATTTTGGATTACGCAGAAAGAGTAAAACCTTTCTACGATTTAATAAAACCCGATTTTTCAGTAAGACAATGGACACAGGAACACACAGATATACTTCGTTCCTTACGAGCTGACACGATAGCTTCCAAACACTTGCAGACACGCAACCTGGTGATCCGTATAGTTGCGGGTCAATCTGGGTACACCTATCTAACATATAGTGAAGGTGAAACAGTAAAAATTGCATACAAATCACATTTGTACACAAATGCTGAGATGCGCTTTGCATCTACAGAAAAGATTCTAACAGCAGTACAGACTGCTGTAGTGAGAGAAAGAGCACTGGCACAAAGGAAACAAATAATAGTAGTAACCCCGGTTCCAGCCTTAGAGGCTGCGACAAAAGCTAGCGTTCCTAACGCTAAAGCCTTACATCCAAGATGGATACAATGGGCTAATTCTCTCACTGCAACAGATGTAGAATACAGGTACGACCCAAATTTAAAGACACAAGCATTCCTGCAATACGAACAAGAATATCCTCTACCGAACGAAATAATGCCTCTAGATCAGTATGAATACATAATTTACACTGACGGATCAGCTCAACCGGCCATAGGAAGTAAGCAACAATATAGCGCAGCATGCGCAATCGTTAAAGGTCGCATGCGGGATGGAAAGTTCTACCCAAGTTGCACAAAAACGCAATCTCTAGTAGACTGCACGGCACAGCTGGCAGAGTTAAAAGCCTTGATACTGGCACTGGTAAATACGGATCGGGAATTCCCCACACTAATTGTGTGCGACTCATTTTACTGTGTACAGTCATATAATGAATATTTGCAGCACTGGGTTCAAAACGGGTTCAAAGATGGAAGAGGTGGCACAATTAAGCATAAAATGCTATGGGAACAGGTAGTGGAGTTGAAAACCGAACTACCAAGAGCTCACGTGATATATACAGTCATGAGTGTGATGGCGTTCACGTTGAAGGGAATTCATTGGCTGATGAAGCCGCAAAGGGGGCTGTACGCACGGCTTCCGTAGCTGCAGTCACTCGTTCTAAAACGAGAATAGATGGTGAGATTATGGTGGCTGTGATTGCTTCTCGTAAAAACAGCGGAGCAGTATCAAAAAGGTTTCCACTCAAGTACTCCTACAAGTTAGATGCCAATAACATCCCATTTGCTCAGATTCCAGGAGTGGGGGATAGAGTAATTCCAAACATGGATCGTAGGTTAGGTTTAATTCTAGCAGCACACGAAGGGATAGGTTCTGCACGTGCAGGAGTTACGGCGACTGTTTCTTTATTGAAACAACGCTATTGGTGACCTGGGTTAACTAAGCAGACTAAAGACTATGTCTTGAAATGCGACATCTGCCAGCAGATGAAAGGTTCCACCGTAACACGTCCAGCGCAGACACCATTATTAATATCTGACAAACCACTAGCGTGTGTTTACTTGGACCACTGCAGCCCCTTACAAAGAGATGGGGCTTACAGGTATATCATGGTTGCAGTGGATTCCTGCTCAAGATTCTTATGGGTGTGGCCCTAACGCTCAGCTGATGCTCGAACTGTTATAAAAGATTTGCGAGTCTTTATAGGGACATACGCAATTGGCACATTACATTCTGACCAGGGTCCTGCGTTTAGCTCTTGGGCTTACAAGGAGGCCATGCGAGGATTGGGTGTAGCTTTGCGGTACTCCTCTCCATACCATACTGAGGGAAATTCGGTCGTGGAGAGGAAAAACGAGACTTAAAGCAATCTTTAATGGCTGGAGTATTAGGCACGGGTGAGAGTTGGGTAAAACATCTGTATGAAGTGCATTGAGCATTGAATAACATGCCAAGAAGTTCTCTAGGGGGGGTCACTCCATATGAGGTCCTATTGGGGACAAGAATGTGGGTACCTGATCTTGATTGTGAAGGCGCAGTGCGGGTGGAAAGCCTTTTGACATCCATGATCGTTTGTCTGTTTTACAGGATCTAAATGAGTCCAGGACACAACAAAGTAATGTCCATATGAAGCAGACCGCCACTGGGTAAGTCAAATCAGTCACGGCAAGACCTGTCTGGATACCAAAAGTCGGGGATCTAGTCAGAGAGAAAATAGCAGACAAGAAAGAATTTGGGCCATCATACAGAAAGCCTGTACAGGTTCTAGCAGTTGAAGGAACAAGAACTGTACTTCTACCGCCTCTTGCCGGAAAAAAGGAGAAAAGATTTGTCTCAATTGACCTAATCAAACCACACTATGTGGCCGATACTGAGTAGTAGGCCACGCGGACTCCAAAGTAGCAGACGCCCTCCTCTCGCTACAATTGAAGAAGTTCAAACGGAAAGACTCATCGCGTTCGAAGAGTCTCCTGCATGGAATGGAATGATGGACTATGCAATAATGCTATGGAACTCGTTCCCCTTGAACCTGAAGTTCAAATTCAGAACCAAAATGAAAGACAAATTTCAATTCGACAAAATACAGATGTCTACATCAACATGCCTCAACAAGAGCAAAGTACGATTTCTACAAATCCTGATGCAATACCAACAATTGATCGAACTGCTTCTGGCTACTTCATAAACTTTGATATGTTTTCTTTTGATCCAAGTGAACCGGAAATGATGCCAGCCCAAAAATCGTGCAAGCAGCAAGTTAAAGACTTTCTGAACTTTCTTAAAAAGACTTACCTGGTGTCACCTTGGGTAGAACTATGGGTAATCACCGGGATACTTTTCTTTCTTTTTTGGTTAGGCTTATTAATAGTTTTTAGCATGCTTATTAATGGAAAATACCTTCGACAAAGCTCTGCAGCCCAAAAGGTGATTTAATTTTAAAACCACACTAATCATCTCATCGAGAACAAAGAGACTTGTCATCAGTGAACATTACAGCAGTTCCAATACCTGATGGTATACTTTGGGACAAAGTTGATTTCGATATATTTGGTCCGACCGAACGTTTGAGAATTCCTCATTTATTTAAAATATCGTTGAGTGATATCATTACCTCAAGTACATTTTCCAATGATTGGGATTTTGAAACTGTAAATAACATGTTGTCTGATTTGGAAAAATCTGCTGCATTTTCTAATAGTCAAACATTGGAAAGCACATCAGATTTCGAAACAATGTATTGTTATCAACACTATGGTCATCACTTTCTGCATAAATCTGCTAATCCTAGAAATGTGTTCACTTACCACCAGTGGGAACATTGTCCAACACCGCCGAAAGGCAGTTCAAAAACATTTACACAAACGTTTCCATATTTTTCAGGGTTTAATATGTCTGACCCAACATCATCTTATAAGGTTGCACCAACATCAGCACAGAAAAATATGTTAACAAACACCAAACAGATTTACTCTGCTTCCTTTATTGCCCAGTTGTCTGAACAAGGTTTCGACTAATGGAAAGACACCATAGACTTAATATGAGTTTGGGGTACTAGAGAATGGCAAGTTCAGGGAACAGAATCTTTGTTTAGAGCATGCCTTATCATGTTTTTGAACGAGACTGTGCAACAGACGTCTTGTCTTGGACTAGCCAAGAACAAAGACTTGAACACACCTCGGCTGCCAACTCCATCACACACCGAGGGTAACATAACATCACAGAAAGATATTAAGTTGAATGACATTATACAATACAACAGATCAGACCCCGAATGGAAGAAATGGTTGATGTGGCCCACAGCCACGAATAGTTGTCAGGCGAGATTCATGGGTAAAACCGAAGGGTTCGCTATCTATAGGCCAGATCCACGTTATGTACAGAGAGAACATCCAGGGGTAGTGACATCCTACAGTGTTGGGAAGTTGTGCCTTGATTGGCTAAAAAACTCAACACTCACAAAGGTGAAACAACACTTATCCTTACTGTCACAGGATGTGGATCTCAGGGATTTTTTACTAGGTCCCAGGAAGCCACGTCAGAAACGTTTCTATTATGCTGTCTATAATGAAATTTGGAAAATATCCCAACAAGAGGCCGCAGAGAGATTACGTGAAATAGACTGTACAAATCTAGAAAAATCTCTAGCAGTGGTAGACAATGGGTTAACTACATTGACCTCCAGGATATACTCCTTAGGCAACATTGTATCTTCTGCGATAGACATACTAGAACAAGATTTGGCCATATTACAACACGGGCAATCTCAATTACGTTCTATTATGTTATCAAGCTGTACGCTGCAATCTTTGCGTGCAGGCTATGTGCCTTGGTGTTATATCAACAGTACGTCTCTGTTTTCTGAATACAATCTAACTGATAAACAGATAGAAATGGCACAAAGGGGAGCAAAATATACAATGCTGCGTATTGAAAAACTGGATAGATTAGCATTTACAGTGGCAGAATTACCGTCCACAGAATGGCTAATCCATGGCCACATAACTCTACCGGTCACTACTTTTCAGTTTCAGTATTGCCTTGAACAAAAGCAGGCAGGCAGATATGAAGAAATGGGTAAGGAATACATTAAGGAATCATGGGTATTACCATACAGATTTCGATGCCGGAGTGGGGATCGAGAAGTGTTTCTGTGCGGTACAAACTGTGAGAACGCTTTAAGTGGATCACTCATATGCCAGGATATAATGCTGCACGGGGCTTGTAATGGTTCTATAGCGAACCTGTCCTGCCATTTGAGGGGTGCCCCAGCTGCAGTGATTACTCCAGCATTCAGGCTACTTTCAAATGGGAGTTACTTGATGCTGAACAGTCAAGGCTGCTGCGGAATGCTCCCGGGCATCGCATATCTGGTAACCGTAAGCTCCAGGGTTACTTGTTGTATGCAAGTATTGTGTCCACCGACACATACAGTCAGGGAGGCGCCGTTATGGCCTTCACTGAATGTTTCTTCAATACGGTTTGATACTCTAAGCAGAATGAAAGCCATGCTTTTACAAAAGTCTGTGCCCTTAACCTCCGCTCGAGAGACTTTTGATCTCCAGATCGCAAGGTCTTCGGCAGAGATACAGGCGCTTATTCATACAAACTGCCCTTTCCATTTCGCTGAAATGGTAAAACGTATCTTTAACATGTCTGATACGACAGGCATAGTCCACCTATTTAAGACCAAAGGTTCGGGATGTCTGAGCATCTTTCAGATGGTACTTGGAGTTATACCAAACTTCATACACTCCGTATTCGGAAGCATCTTTGGAGGACTTCCGCTCATCCTGTTTCTAGTAGCAGGTATCCTGATTGTTTTATATTTGCTACGCAATGGACGTGCCAGTCACCAAGGAGATGGAAAGAGCACTCGTGGAGCTTAAATACCGTGACCGCATGGTACAACATCTAGGCATGCCCCGCCTTAGAGAACTAAGTGCATCTTGGTTCTTGTCTTTTCGACCAGTCTGGATGGACTGCATGATACCTGTCCTCCGATGCCTGTTTTGCGGAGAAGAATGCGTGTTAGACCTTTGTTTGAAACTCCCATCATGTGCGCAACCGGATGTGAATGCTTTACTGGACCCGATAACGGCCCATGTTCTGCAGTGTCCTCAGCGTATTCCGATGTTGATGGCGGCATTCCTTGAGCCCCACAGGTAGTAACAGCTCCTGTTGGTATGGACACCGGCTCCTCCTCTTACACCCAGGCTTTGGACGGTGCACAGGCTGCACCAGCACCGGCTGCGGACAGTGTGGAACAGCATCTGTGCTCGATTGACGTACTCTGCGAGGTGCTACAGGGGCCGTCTACTGCGGAAGCAAGCAACGAAAATGTTGCGTCTACCAGCCAGGACACATAAACATTTGACTCATCTGGCTTGTCGTGTGCTGGAAGGAATTCGCCCTTTTTTTAAAACAAGCTCAAATTTGGAACTCAAAACAAAAGTTGACATTCCTTTCATTTATTGGGCATACATGGCTTTCTAATGCTTATAGTGCTTCGGACTATAACTAAGGACACCTTAGAGCGATGGCTTGCAAAAAATTTAAGTTTTTTAGAAACTTTTTAGAAGTTTTAAACATTTTTAGCTAAACAGATGTTTTTAAACTTTGTGCGTACCAATATCTAGTTAGGCTAGTAGTACGGTAATAAGTTACATATGTCGTCCAGTCGAAAGAGGAGTGGGTGTTATATTCCATATAGGTACCCTATATAGGTAACATTGCAACCTTTCACCTATATTCTTCCCTACATTACATACATAACGGTTCTTTTACCTAGATACGACACTGCATTCAGAACGCGGGTTTCCCCCTAGTTCAAATCTCATACATTATGCATGAGACTTCTTGGAAGCACAGCAGGACTAACATCTCCTGTATAATATCTCCGTCGAAAACACAACATGGCCCTATTATCGAGGCGGGTCAGGCGATCACAAAAGCCGCGCTAACCGCGTTTTGCGCCAGATTTTAACCCCTGAAGAAAACCTGACTTAGCCATCCTGCAAATGGAAGGTGGATTGTCAGGCTGAGTCCACCAGGGCGTATCAACAAGGATTTCGCCATTGGTGAGTTTATATCGCTGGATTTCCAGCGATATTCAAGCATTTTGCCGCTATCGCTGGATTTTAAATCGCCAATGCGCAAACCGTTGTTAATACAGCGCTATCATGGCGATAAAATCCAGCGATAGCAAAAAACGTGCTAAGCGCGTTTAGCGATAATTATCGCTACGTGTTGATAATATGCCCCTGAGACTTCCCGGCTGACACACTGACAAGAGATGCTGAGGTTCCTGCATGCAGACGCTCCAGCTCGCAGTGGTCTAACATCCCTCGCGGGGTGTCCAACTCGAGACCAGGACGGGGTCTCATATTCTCTCATTCTAAGGTAATGGAGGTGACTATATCCTAGAGGGATTCTTGGCATAGCACCTACACAGATGCTAGGTACATTTAGGTACATCTAGTTAGGAAGGTATTGTAGGAGTACGCACTTTTTATCATGTTTTATGTACTTGTATATATTCATGATTTCTGCAAGATGGTAGAACTTTACCATCCCTTTACTTTCTTAGTACTTCTAATCATATATCTCTGCTACTGTCTAATGGTTGTTGGAGCTCATCTATTCTACACTAGAATAACAACTGTTCAATAAATACTTATTGAGAAAAACACCCACCAATGAATGGTGTGCTTTCTAAGAGTTGAATAGATGCATGAATGTCTTATGCACACATTATTCAAAAGTCCTCCGGTGTTTAGGAAGTCTGAATATTTTAGGTATACATGGCTTCATTTTAAACATTTGGCGGGTATTACTAGTGCACAAACAGAGGTGGTTTAAACATGCCGTTAGCTGGAAGCATGATAGACCTGTCGGTTAATATACATAATTCATATGAAGAGGACCAATCCCAGTAACTGCATTTTTTATACGTTGTACGTAAAATAGCATGTCATCCTGACCAGAGAATGCTGAAACTCCACAAGAAAACAGTGCAAGCATGGCTCTCACGCAGCCCTACCAGATGTAGCTCATGCCCACTTACCTGAAGCACAGGGGAAGCCCAAGGTCAGGGCTCCCACATACCATCACCAAAGTGCAGTGCAACATGCCCCCACACTCTCTGAAGAAATCCTTGCCCTCTTCCCCAAAGGAACAGTGAAGCTCCACCTCTCACAATGCACACCTGGCTGCCACACACCCCGAGGCAACCTGTACCCTTCATCCATAGAACAGGCGATGACAGGTGCTGCAAATGTGTTTACCAACATTAAAAACTGACTTTCCAATACCTCTTCTTGAAAAAACTCAAATTCATATATAATGAAGTGAATGCACCCAAAATTTAACATAACTGTGCCATTACTGTGAGTGACATGCTGATGAACACACAGCCTCAGCAAATCTCTTTTTATCAGCGCCTCTCTCCACTCCCTCCCCTGTAGCCTACCGCTCCCCCCTTACTCCTGCCTGGGCTTTGTCCCTTCCCAGCTCTCCTTCACTGCCAGCCTTCTTGTTGTCCTGCTTTGCAGTGGGCTTGGGCTGATGGGCTGTGAGGAGGAGCAGCAGAAACCGCTGACCGCACCTCAGGCTGAGCTAGCGGCCCAGACATGAGCTTGGACTGGAGACCCTATTGGAGGCAGCCATGTTCCTGGAATGGCAGGCCCAGCAGCAAGCACAACTGGTAAGGGGGGGCTCCGTGGGGAATGGGGTAGTGCCAGTGGGGGTAGGGAGGGGTCTCTAGGTGCAGCATTTATCAACCCTGAGGTTTAGACTGATCTCCCGCACACGGCAGGAATGCAGGTTGCAAGGATCTGACTGCAGACACTGCAACAGTGACTTGGTGAGGCATGCTTCTTGCTTTCACTGTGTTTCTCCTTAGGGGTCATCCTCATTTCTAGGGTGGAACGGAACTCCGTGGAATTCCACAGAGTTTATATGCAACTTCACAGAATTCCGCTTAGTGCAAATCCGCGAGCTCCACCCACTCCTAGTGTAAATCCATTCAGTAGTTGCAGAGTTTTTAAAGAAAAACAAATAGGGATATCTAGGGGCGCGAAGGCTCCACAAACCCTCTCAATCTCGTGCTGAGATCTGATTGGCTGCCAACACTTCAACCAGGAAGTGTTGGCCGCCATTTTGGGACTCAGACTCAGCAGAGTACCAAAAAAGTTTAAATAAAAGAGAAGGGTGCAGGGACCCCACCGGTGCATAAAACATTTTTTTTTATTTTTGCCACAAAAATCGCAGCAGGTCCATGAATCTCTGCAAGTATTTTTTTTTAAAAACAAGCACGGTATCCCATGCTTATTTATACTTTAGTCCCCAGGTCCTGGGGGCAAATGTAAATATGTATATTGGGGAGGGGGAACACACGGGTCCTCTCCCCATGGGCGATTTAAGGCCCCAGGAAGTGCTACTTTCCCAGGGCCAAGTCAAAGCATTGGTGTGTAAATGTGATTTATGGGCAATTGGTACATTGTCACCTTCATTGACTGTAATGTAGGTATAGCCTGATGCACTCGCAATGATACAGATCACTAGGTTTGTGGTGTTGACACGCATGTATAAGTGTTTTGAAGCTAGCATTTCAGCTTGTACTGAGCGTTAGATCTGTGTGTGTTCAGTGGTTCAGTGTGTGCTTGAAAAGGCTGACGAATCACGCCGTAGAATGGTTTAATCCTTTCTGCGCAATCTGGATGTATGTTCTGCCAAAATGTAGGAACCCCAAGTTGGCATGAAGTTTTTTAAATGTATTTGGTGGTTGTAAGAGTGCACATTTCTCTAAGAAATGTGTTGCCAGGTTTTGCCTTCACCAGACAGCTTGTATCCCAGAAATAGAGCATTGAGGTGGGCAATATTTGATTTTCTGAAGTTGAATTTGTAGCCCATGTGAGCAAATCCCAGAACTATGCAGTCTACTCTTGTCAAGCGTACAGAAAGGCCATCACCTGTCAAATAAATGTTGTTGACATGGGACAATGCCTGGTCATCAAATTGTTGTAGAAGTTTTGTAACCTGGGCTGAAAACAGCCCAGAGTGATTCTTGTACCCTTGGGGTAAATGACAGAACAGTTTTTGAGAACCTAGAGCACTGAAGCTTGTCAAATACCTGCTTTCAGGCGCTATATTTTGGCAGAAAAATCCATTTGCGACATCTAACTTTGTTTTATATTTTTTACGCACTATGGGGCATATTAGCAAGACCCACGTTAAAATTATCGCCGTTTTAGCGGCAGGAAACTGCTGCTAAAGCGGCGATAATGGGCTTGCTAATATGCGTTATGGAATTCAATAGAAGCCCAGGTTAGATGTGCAGGACATCTAACCTGGGCTTCTATTGGAATTCTATAACGCATATTAGCAAGCCCATTATCGCCGTTTTAGCGGCAGTTTCCTGCCGCTAAAACAGCGATAATTTTAACGTGGGTCTTGCTAATATGCCCCTATATTATTCATTTTGTACTGTGAATGTTCGTGTAGCTATGTTCAAATGTCTGTTATCTAATACTAGACGATAGGAATGATCAGGTTTCATTACTGGAAACAAGGGATTATTCATAGGAGATGCACAACTTTCTATTACACCTTGGTATTCAGGTTGTGTGAGAATCTCTCTAACTTGTTTTTTAGACATATTTTTAATGGGGTACTGTCTTTGAGGTTGTGTGGTCGACCTCACTGGCATTACATGATAAGGGGGACCGTCATCCCCCCCACATGGTTGCGCTACAATTCAGGAGCAAGTGCTAACACCCACTCCTTCGCATATGGATGTTTAACTGATTCTGGGAAGAGGTCTGAGATGGCAGGTAAAATTACCATTCCTCCTTTACGGCAATCCATCATGATTTCAAGTGTCCAATCATTTTCAGCCAAAAGAATATGGTAGCCAAATGACATGTTCTCCCAAAAGAGAACATTAATGTTTCTAGCTATGCCCCCCTCCAATTGAAGTTGCATCTCGTATAAACGATGCTGGACGCTCACCCTGGTATCTGGTGTTTCTACCTGGACATAGTCATTCAACGTTACTCCCACCAGACAATCCATCAGGTTCCAACAAATTATTATGACTTCTCTGTGCAGTCCAGCATGTTCAGAGCCTACTCGCCACTCAGAAGCAGCGTCCTCAATATCCGTGGCATGCTTGTCCTTAAGTCCTGCTACCTTCTTCTTTTTGAATTGAGACTTCGACTGTTTAGGTTTGTCTTCCTTTTTTTATTATGTAGTCAGAAGAGCCTTGTGAGCCCTTCTTCGGTTTCACGTACTCCTCTGATCTACGCTTTAGCCATCCACCTCTCTCTGATCATTTCTTTGATGTATCCTGAAAGCAACGAGATGAACATGTATCTTTACCCTGATACCTATCAGACATTTTAATATTATCATGGTTACGCAAATATTAGCGCTTTTCAATTGCCTCTTCTTTATGTTTTTTATTATCCTACTTCTTCCTACAAAATTCGGGTGCTTGCTTTGAGTTATCCTCATCAGAATTTCTCTTAATTTGTGGTTTACAAGGTCTGGCTCCCAAATTATCTCTACCCATTGTTGCTTAGATTTCTTAAATAATTTAAGTAATTTGCACTCCTGTTCTCCTAGAGCTAAATCGCTAAGGTGCTGGTGAATAGACAATGCTTCTACTTCCCTTCTAACGTTACTCAACATAATGTCAGATACTGTAGCAAAATTGCCCACATCAGTTTCATCCACATATCCAGGGCAGGGGCTGCCACATACTCATTTTGAATCTTTTTAAGCACCTCTGGAAAAACAGCCAATGAGGGTGTACCATGAGTCCTGGTATATACTGCAGTGAAAACTGTACCCCAAGTGGGGCAGTCCTCCAGAGGGGGAGCCATCCCATCAGCAAGCATACTTTAAGAATGCTGTGTTTTTCCTGGGTAATTGCAAAAAAACAGTTGATGGTCAGAATGCAGAACAATGTCATACATTCACCCCAGTAGAGAGATCTGGGCCTAAATCCATTGTTTTTCTGCTCCCCATGCCATTCCAGTTTGGACCCAGCCATATTTATTTATTTATTTATTTAATCGTTTATAGAGCGCTTGGTTACACCACACGGTGTGTTCCCGCGCTGAGACATCAGAGAATAAGAGGAGTTAACTTATTTGACAGATATTACAGGACGCGTGGACTCCAAGTCTGGATGTTATTCTATTTTGGCAAACATCCAGGTCTTTAGTTGTTTGCGGAATTTGCTTTCACATGGCTCTATTCTTAAGGCCATTGGAAGAGAATTCCATGTTTTTGCCGCAAGGTATCTGAAGGAGCGTGCTCCCATTCTTGCTCTGTATATCCTAGGTACCGCCACTAGTGCTTTCCCTGTGGATCTTAGGCTCCGTCCAGGGGTGTATTTGGTTAGCAGTGGATGTAGGTATTTGGGACCGTTCATGGTAAGAATGCGGTGGCAGTAACAAAGTGCTTTAAAGGTGACTCTTTTGTCCACTGGGAGCCAGTGTAGTTTTGACAGGGCCTTACTCGTGTTGGCTCTTCTTGGCAGGCTGAGCACAAGTCGTGCCGCTGCGTTTTGCACCCGCTGTAGATTGGACAATCCTTTTTTGGTGGCGCCTAGATGTAGGATATTGCCATAGTCCACTTGGGAGGTTATTACCGCATGGACTATTGTTTTCCTGGCTTTTGCCGGTAGTAAATCTAGGATCTTTCTCATGACTTTCATGGCTCCATAGCATTTACCCGCTACCTTCCGAATCTGGCTTTCGAAAGTTAATTCGGAATCAAACCATATTCCTAGGTTTTTTACCTCAGCTTTTGGGGTCGGTAGTTGGCCTAGTGCCTCAGGCCACCACGCGGATGACCATATAGTTGGTGCCTTTCCTACAATCATTACCTCCATTTTATTCCCATTTAGCTTGAGGCGGTGGTTTGTCATCCAGTCAGCCACCTCTTCTAAGCATTTGGAGAAGCGGATTGCTGCCTGATCCTCCTTTTGTGACAGCAGCACAATTAGCTGCGTGTCATCCGCATAGGAGATGATTGATACTTTATGTTGTTCTACTCGTTCCGCCAGTGGTCCCACATACAGATTAAACAGAGTGGGACTCAGAATGGATCCCTGTGGGACCCCCTGGGTCAGAGGGATACTCTCCGATAGATATGTTTGTTGTGCTACTTTAAAGCTCCGCCCGGAAAGAAAAGATGCCATCCACCTCAGAGCGTTGTGCCTGATACCACATGCCTCAAGGCTTTGCAGGAGTAGCTTATGTGATACGGTGTCGAACGCCGCACTAAGATCCAACAGGATCAGTGCGGCAGTATGACCTTCATCTGCAAATTGTCTTAGTGCTTCAGTGGCTAAGAGAAGAGCTGATTCCGTCGAATGGGCTCTTCTGAAACCTGACTGAGATGGGTGTAGTAGGTCATTCATATTGATATGGTCTACTAGTTGTTTATTGGTTACTTTCTCCGCGATTTTTGCTACAAATGGTAGCAGTGAGATTGGGCGTAAATTTTCTAGTACTGTGTTCTCGATTGAAGGTTTCTTTTTCAGGGGTCTAACAATCGCCTGCTTCCATTTGGTGGGGACCACACCCTTCTGAAAGGAGCTTGAAATAATCTTTGAGATATGTGGCATGATGCAGTCAGCTCCCTCCATTATTATCTCTGGTCGTGCAGGGTCTACGGGGGAACCAGATTTTATTCCTTTAGCTGTGGCGTTTAGCTCTACTAGATCCTGAATTTTGAATTCATCTAGAGTTACACCTGTGAAATTATCTTGACTAACACAGGTTATACTGGGCCCCTGCCTGGCCTCTATTGGAAAGTTGTCGTAGATTTTCTTCACCTTATCTGCGAAAAATTCCGCCACTTTGTTACAGCTCTCTATAGAGGCTGCTGGGTCATTTTGATCTTTAGGGGATTTCAGATTTTTCAGTATAGTGAACATTTCCTTAGGGGCGTTCCTGGCGCCTTCAATTTTTTCCGTATAAAATATGCCTCTGGCTTTCTTTATTAGTGAATGGTACATTTTGAGTTCCTTTTTGTAGTTATCTTTAGCCCTGCTACAATATTCCTTCCTCCATATTCGTTCAAGCTTTTTGCACTTTTTTTTGGCTACTCTTAGTTCATCATTGAACCAAGGCGCTATTTGACTTAGTCTCTTAGGAGTCCTTGTACTCCAAGGCGCTATCTCATCTAGAGTCTTAGTAATCCATACTTCTAGTTGATCATTTGCTAGGTTTATATCATCCTCTAGTGTGATATTTTCCTTCATCAGTGCCTGTGTGAAGGAAGCGGAATAAAAAAGGTTCCATTTCCTGGTAGTGATTTTCTTCATTGGCTGTTGAGGTTTTGTCCAGTAGGAGGGGGCTGTAAACGGAACTAGGTAGTGATCTGTCCAGGGAATTGGCCATGGAGTTCCTACTTCTAACTCTGCAATAGTAGAGAAGATCGGGTCTAGGATGTGGCCTTTTTGGTGTGTCTGGGTCATTACTTTTTGTACCAGGTTTAGTGTCAGTAGATCCTTACACAGTGCGCAGATTTCCTGATTCTGCTTATTATCGAAGTGTATGTTTAAATCACCGAGCACCAGGAAATTCTTGTATCGAAGAGCTGGGTGCACTACTTTCTCTACCAGACTTGCCATAAATTGCGTGGCTGGGCTTGGTGGACGGTAAATTAGGAAACCAGCTAAGGTGGTATCTTCTGCTGCTGATAAGGTAAATAGGAACGCCTCACAGCCCTCTAGATCGGTTTGTTTAATAGTGCATTTAATATTGGTTTTGTGGATTACAGCGATACCGCCTCCTATTTGGTTTTCCCAGTCCTGTCTTACTATCATATAGTCGCTAGGAATAGCATCTAGGACTCAGGAGTGGAGCTAACATTTAGCCATGTTTCTGTCAGAAAGAGGACGTCCAGTAATCTTTCTCTTAATAAGTCGTTAATCTCATATTTATGTTTCCCCAAAGACCTGCAATTTAGTAATGATAGTGATAGTCTGTCGTCCTTATTATTTTGGGTATTGGTCATTAAGGCTGTGTTGCAGTGCCCGCATATAAGTGTTTTGTTCTCTACACTTAGCTTATGTGCACATGCATCATTCATGGGTTTAGCCAACCTGAGTAACTCTTCCCCCGAGTATCTGATCCTGCCCTGTGCTCCCGCCTGACCAGGGGTCCTGGTCCCTGGGCCCGGTCGGGTGCGGACGGGCGCAGACGGGCTTGCCTTTGGCGCGGCACGCCAGCGGCGCGCCCGCTGCGCACGTCCGCTGCGCGGTCGCCTACACATCGGTGTTAAGTAGGTACCGGGCGGGAAGCACCTCCTCCGCCTTTCCCCCCGGAAGTGTATTGCTGAATGACCTGCTGTTTCTCGGCCACGCCCTCCACACAAACGGCACACAGCCGGGATGGACCGGGGCGGGCTGAGCAAACCAGTGCGATGTGAATGCAATTCAGGTACAGCTTTAAAACAAAGTGCAATTAGCAATATGTTAGCAGCAGCGTGAAATTAGATTTTTTTTAAATGCTAAAAGGTTTAAAACGATTTGAAGCGACGCGCTCACTCAGTTTCCTCACTCCGAGTGTCTCTGCGCGGTCACCAACACATCCGTGTTAAGTAGGTACCGGGCGGGAAGCTCCTCCTCCGCCTTTCCCTATGGGAACAGTCCAGCCTGAACTGCCAGGCCAGGTCCTCCCTGGATGGAAAACAAGCATCTTAGGACTGGTTTCGGGGTTTCACCCCTCATCAGCCAGGATAGCTTGACTCCAGTGGCATGGAGAGCACGGGACCCACGTCTGGGTTTCGGGGTCTCACCTGGGGTCCAGTATGGGGAAACACTGCTTCAAGCTGACTTGTTTTTTGTGCAATACAGAATGGAATCTCCTCCCATCTGCTGGTAATTTTTACCCATAACAGCATCAATAGTCTGTGGACTAATGCCTGGTGTCGCCAATTGTGGTTGTGCAGCTTGAGCAGTCCTCACAGGATTTATTGACATTGTTCGCATGACAAACTGTGTCAGACTTCTATATATTTCAAATCAACTAATGTGTTGTCTACGTAATTGTAGTGCTGTCATAAAACCTATAATTGGATGTGGTGTGTAATAAGCTAAGACTGGCCATGTTGCTAAGGGCACCTAGTCTATCTTCTTCAATAGAGTGTGGCAGGGCACCTCCAAACCAATTTTGATGTTCTTGGTATGTTAATGATATTTCTAGAGCTTCATAAGTTGTATAGTTATTTGGAACATCAGTTGCAGTGTAAGTGTGGAACAACCTTGTGCACTGTTCGCTGCTGGGAATGTAACCCATGAATAAAATACCTCTGTCCTAAATGCTTCATTTGCCTCAACCACAAAGGTAACGTCTCCACCCGCAAGTGCAAGATCATGCTGTAGCAGCCTCTGAGTAACTGCATGTCTGCAGTTCTCAGCTATATTTAATACTGCTGTTTCAGCCATAAGAATGTGTTATAGATTCAGGGAGGGTACTGCTGTGGGGAGATCCTTTGTAAAGTTCAAGTTTAACCGGCCTACAAGGCAATACATAGGGTTAACCTATTCAGCTGAGTAGGATTTTTCCCTAACTCTAAGGATGTCTCCTGTTAAGAGGTGAGTAGGGGTCTTTGGGTATACAATAGAAAACTACTCAGGCAATCCATTAAATAAGAGCCCAAGCAATAATGTTGGCGGCACCATGTTGTATGGCTTGCACCTCATCAGTAAAACTGTGTGTTTGTTGGACAACATAAATATCAGGATTGTGCCAGACTGATTCCATGCACACCCTCAGGAAATGTTGGCCTGTCTACCTGCTACCCTAAAGTGCACCATCTGTATCCCTAACCTTACAGGGTTACAAATGTGTGTGCAATCTCAGAACATGACAACCTTGAGCTCCCAAGGAAATCGTGGTAACAGATCTAGAACCCTTTTGTTTGGGTTCTCTTTCATACCCTGAGAAATACACAAGAAATACTCAGCAAGGCGTTTCAATATTTATTGAAGCATTGTGATTCTTGTATAAAATACGTGTGATGCTATAATCAATAGAATAAAACAGATTAGAGTAATTAGCGTTACAAGAATAGTGAAAAAGATTAACCTTTCCAGCATTGTGCTAAGACAGTAAATATATGCGGGCATATAAGTACTGTGTATAGTGTACTCCTACATAGCGCTTCCTAACCTGGTCTTGCCTAGGGTGGATGATCTACCAAATCCCTGCCTGGCTGGTCTAACTCCCTATTACCTGTGGGTAAGTGTCATCAGGCTGCCCGACTTGGTGTAGAGTACGACATCACTTGCGTTGGTATGCTGGAATCAGCTGAGCAGGGATGCCGACATACAGGGACCTCATAGTGTCAGCTGAGTGCTCCTCTGTCTAAATAAGGAAGTGGTTCTGTATATGTAACAATAGCACCCAGGTGGCCATGTCGCAAACCCCTGTCAGAATGCAATTGTAGATTCTAGTTGGATAGCGGCATTGCCTACAAGACAATCACATAAATAACATTGCACAGTGAACTTTATCCTTTGTACTGCATGTTCCAGGTGTCGTTATAGTGTGCCTATGAAGTGGAAATGTAAGCAATGCAGAATCAGAGAATGTTATCCCGCATGGTCATGCACGCAAATGTATGTCAAAAGTCACTGTGTGTAAAAGAGAAGGCAACTTAAGAAACATAAGCATGTAAATGGCAGCATTTCTAACCAGGCCTATACAGACCACTTGACATATGGAGGTGCTCGAGGTATAATAATTTGAAGATGTTGCGTAAATTATAAATTAAAGATATAAGTATAAGTTTACAAAATTAAATTTGTGGACTAACTTTTGTTTGTAGCTAAAGAATAAATAAAGTTAAATACATTTAACGGTGGTGTGTAAATTATAAATGTAAGTTTATAACTATGACTGATGAATTTCTAATGTTTGTGTATCTTAAGTTTGTTTTGTATAAAAAGAATAAATACAGTTTTTCGTACTATAATAAAGATTTCACTTTGTTTTTTTCATTGAATTTCAATGGTTTTTTAATTTTTAATAAAATTAATTTCAAAATCGTAGATTTTATTGTCACAGAGTGGAGTGTTATTAAGTGGAGTGTTGTACAGTACAGTGGAGGAGAATGTCGTAAAATCTCCTGTCGTAGAGTATAGTGTTGTGGAGTAGAGTGCAGTGGAGTGAAGTAGAGTGAAATGTGGTACAGTGGCGTGGAGTACAGGTAAATAGTGTACAGTGCAGTAGTGTTGAGTGGGGTGGTGTAGAGAGGAGTGATATAGAGTTGAGTGTTGTACTGTGCAGTGCAGAACAGAGGACTGGGGTATAGTGGACTGGCATGGAGTGGAATAGCATAGAGTGGAGTGTTGTAGAGTGGAGTGGTATAGAGTGGAGTGGCGTACAGTAGAATAGCATACAGTGTAGTGATGTAGAGTGTTGTGTAGTAGTGTGCAATAGCACACAGTGTAGTAGCGTAGAGTGCAGTAGCACAGAGTGTAGTAGCGCACACTTGTAAGTGTAGTATCATACAGTACAATATTATAGAATTGAGTGGCATAGAGTGGAGTGGCATAGAGTGGAGCGGTGTAGAGTGGAATAGCATATAGTAGAGTGTTGTACAGTGCAGTGGAGTAGAGTGGAATAGCGTACATAGGAGTGGTGTACAGTGAGGTGGCCAAGAGTGGAGTGGCATAGAGTAGAATAGCGTAAGGTGTACTGTTGAGAGTGGAGCTACGTAGAGTGGAATATCGTTGAGTGGAGCAGCATAAAGGAGACTAGCATAGAGTCCAGTGGCATAGACTGGAGTGGATTAGAGTGAGTGGCATAGAGTGGAGTGGGGTAGAGTAGAGTTACGTAGAGTGCAGTGACATTCAGTGGAGTGGCGTACAGTGGAATACCACATATTAGAGTGCTGTTCAGAGGAGCGGCACACAGTGGAAAGGTATATAGTGGAATAGCATAGAATGGAGTGAGTTATAGTGAAGTTGCATACAGTGGAAGAGTGTACAGTGGATTGGCATACAGTGTAGTGGTGTGCAGTGGCATACAGTGGAGAGTGTTAGAGTGGACCGGCATACAGTGGAATAACATAGAGTGGAGTGGCATACAGTTGAGTGGAATAAGTGGAGTGGCATACAGTCGAGTGTTCTAGAGTTGACTGGCATAGAGTAGAGTGAGGTTCAGTGGAGTGGCGTACAGTATAATACAATAGCAGAGTGGAGTGTTGTAGAGTGGAGTGGGGTAGAGTGGAATAGGGCATAGTGAAGTGTAGTAGAATGTAGTGGCGTAGAGTGGAATACCACACAGTGGAGTGGTGTAAAGTGGAGTGGCATAGGGTGGAGCGACATAGACTGGAGTGGCATAGAGTGGAATAGCATAGAGTGTTGTGGAGAGAGTGGAGTTGAGTATTGTGGACGAGTGTAGAATGGAGCAGCGTAGAGGGGACTAACGTAGAGTGCAGTGGCATAGAGTGGAGAGGCATACACTGGATTGGCATCCAGTGGAATAGTGTACACTGGAGTAGGGAAAGTGTGATGGCGTAGAGTAAAATAGCATACAGTGGAGTGGCATGGAGTAGAGTGGCGTACAGTACAGTGGCATAGAGTGGAATGAGGTACAGTGTAGTGGTGAACAGTGGAATACCATAGACTGGAGTGGCGTAGAGTGGATTGGCATGGAGTGGAGTGGCAAAGAGTGGAGTGTTGTAGAGTGGAATACCATACAGTGGAGTGTTGTAGAGTGGAGCATGGCAGATTGTAGTGGGGTAGAGTGGCATACAGTGGAGTAGGGCACTGTGGAGTGGTGTATAGTGGAGTGGTGCAGGGTGGAGTAGCGTAATGTGGAGTGGTGTAGAGTGGAATACCATTGAGTGTTATTGGCATACAGTGTAGTGACGTAGAGTGGAGTGGCATATAGCGGAAAAACATATAGTAGAGTGGCATAGAATGGAGTGTCGTACTGTGGAATAGGGCAGAGTGCATTATCATAGAGTGGGGGTGCATACAGTGGAGTGGCATAGAATGGAGTGATGTACAATGTAATAGCGTACAGTGGATTGTTAGTGGAGTCGCGTATAGTGGAGTGGCTGACAGTGCAGTGGCATAGACTGAAGTGGCACAGAGGGAAGTGGTGTAGACTGAAGTGGCACAGAGGGGAGTGCCGTAGAGTGGGGTGGCATAGACTAGATTGGTGTAAAGTGGAGAGGGGTACAATAGAGTGGCAAACAGTGTAGTGGCATACAGTGGAGTGGCGTACCATGAAATAATGTATGATAGAGTTTCGTAGAGAGGAATGGCATAGAGTGGAATAGCATAGAGTGTAGTGTTGTACAGCGAAGTTGAGTACAATGGACTAGTGTAGAGTGTATTGTATAGAGTAGTAGTGTATATTGAAGTAGCGTAAACTAATGTTGCACCTCTGCGCACCATACAGTAGAACAGTGTACAGTGGAGTGATGTACAGTGCAGTGGCTTATAGCGGAGTGTGTTAGAGTTGAGTGACTTACAGTGGAATGTTGTGGAGTGAAGTGGCATACAGTGGAGTGAGGTACAGTGCAGTGGCATATAGCGGAACAGCGCAGAGTGGAGTGGCATAGACTTGAGTGGTGTACAATGAAATGGCATACAGTGAAATAGTGTACACTGGAGTGGGGTAGAGTGGAGTGGCGTAGAGTGCAGTGGCATAGAATGGAATAGCAGAGAGTCGAGTAGCATAGCGCAGAGTAGCATAGAGTGGAGTGAGATGCAGTGTAGTGTCATACAGTGGAATAGCATGAACTGAAGTGGTGTAGAGTGCAGTGGCATGGAGTGAAATACTGTAGCGAGAAAAGTTGTAGAGTGGAGTGGGGTATAGTGCAGTGGGGCAGACTGTCGGGCCATACAGTGGAGTAGCATACAGTGGAGTGATGTACAGTGGGAAAACATTGGCTGCTACTGCCATACAGTGTAGTGACATAGAGTGGAGTGGCATATGCTGGAATAGCATACAGTAGAGTGGCGTAGAATGGAGTGTAGTACAGTGGAATAGGGTAGAGTGTAGTAGGGTGGAGTGGTGTAGAGTGGAGTTGTGTAAAGTGAACTGGCATAAACCGGAGTGCCATACAGTTGAGCAGCAAACAGTGGAATAGCACACAGTGTATTGCTGTACAGTGAAGTGGCGTACACTGGAGTTTGTTAGAGTGGGGTGACAGACAATGAAATGGTGTAGAGTGGTGTACAGTGGAGTGGCATAGAAGGGAATGGCGTACATTGGACTGTTGTAGTGTGGAGTGGCATACAGTTGCTGAAGGTACAGTGTAGTGGCGTATAGTGGAATAGAGCAGAGCGGAATGGCGTAGAGTTGAGTAGTATACAATGAAACGGCATACAGTGGAATAGTGTAGAGTAGTTTGGCATACAGTGTAGTGGTGTACAGTGCAGTGGCATACAGTGGAGTGTGTTAGAGTTAAGTGGCTTACAGTGGAATGTTGTGGAGTGAAGTGGCATACAGTGGAGTGAGGTACAGTGTAGTGGCATATAGTGGAATAGCACGGAGTGGAGTGGCATAGACTTGAGTGGTGTACAATGAAATTGCATACAGTGAAACAGTGTACACTGGAGTGGGGTAGAGTGGAGTGGCATAGAGGGCAGTGTCATAGAATGGAATAGCCTAGAGTGGAGTAGCATAGCGCAGAGTAGCATAGAGTGGAGTGAGATGCAGTGTAGTGTCATACAGTGGAATAGCATAAACTGAAGTGGTGTAGAGTGTAGTGGTGTAGAGTGTAGTGGCATAGAGAGGAATATTGTAGCATGGTGTAGAGTGGAGTGGGTTATAGTGCAGTGGGGCACACTGTAGGGGCATACAGTGGAGTAACGTACAGTGGAGTGATGTACAGTGGAATAACATTGGCTGCTACTGGCATACAGTGTAGTGACGTAGAGTAGCATATGCTGGAATAGCATACAGTAGAGTGGCATAGAATGGAGTGTAGTACAGTGGAATAGGGTAGAGTATAGTAGGGTGGAGGTGTGTGGAATGGAGTTGTGTAAAGTGAACTGGCGTAGAATGGAGTGATGTACAGTGTAATAGCGTACAGTGCATTGCTGAGTAGGGTGGCGTATACTGGAGTAGCATACAGTGCAGTGGCAGAAACTGGAGTGGCATAGAGTACAGTTGTGCAGAGTGGAGTGGTGTACAGTGGAGTGTGTAGAGTAATGGGGCATGGAGTGGAGTGGCATACAGTGGAGTGGTGTACAGTGCAACAGCATATAATAGAGTGGCATAGAGTGGAGTGGGATAGAGTGGAATAGCGTGGAGTGTCGTACAGTGGAGTTGCATACAGTGGAAAAGTGTAAAGTGTAATGACATATAGTGTAGTAGCATACAGTGGAGTGGCATAAACCGGAGTGCCATACAGTTGAGCAGCAAACATTGGAATAGCTCACAGTGGACTGCTGTACAGTGCAGTGGCATACACTGGAGTTTGTTAGAGTGGGGTGACAGTCAATGAAATAGTCTAGAGTAGAGTGGTGTACAGTGGAGTGGCATAGAAGGGAATGGAGTACATTGGAGTGTTGTAGTGTGGAGTGGCATACAGCGGAGGAAGGTACAGTGTAGTGGCGTATAGTGGAGTAGAGCAGATTGGAATGGCGTAGAGTTGAGTAGCGTACAATGCAATGGCAAACAGTGGAATAGTGTAGAGTACATTGGCATACAGTGTAGTGGTGTACAGTGCAGTGGCGTACAGTGGAGTGTGTTAGACTGGATTGGAATACAGTGGATTAACATAGAGTGGAGTGGCATTCACTGGAGTGGCATACAGTGGAATAGTATACACTGGAGTAGGGTACAGCATAGTGGCAAAGAGTGAAATACCGTACAGTAGAGTCGCTTAGAGTAGAGCAGCCTACAGAAGTGTGGCATGGAGTGGAATGAGGTGCAGTGTAGTGGCGTACAGTGGAATACCGTAGACTGGATGGCGTACAGGGGAGTGACATAAAGTGGAGTGTCAAAGAGTGGAGTGTTGTAGAGCAGAATACCATACAGTGGAATGTTGCAAAGTGAAGCGGGGTAGATTGTAGTGGGGTAAACTGAAGTGGCGTACAGTGTAATAGGGTACTGTGGAGTGGTGTACAGTGGAATAACATAGAGTGGAGTGGCTTAGACTGGAGTGTCATTGAGTGGAGTGGCATACAGTGGAGTAACACAAAGTGAAGTGGTGTAGAGTGGAATAACGTTGAGTGGCATTGACATACAGTGTAGTGGCGTAGGATGGAGTGGCATATAGTGGAAAAGCGTACATTAGAGTTGTGTAGAATGGAGTGTCGTACAGTGGAATAGGGTAGAGTGTAGTAGGGCGGAGTGGAGCTGTATAGAGTAGAGTGGCATAGAATGGAGTGATGTACAGTGTAATGGCGTACAGTGCATTGTCATAGTTTGGAGTGGTGTATAGTGGAGTAGCTTAAGGTGCAGTGGCATGAACTGGAGTGGCATAGAGTAGAGTGGAGTGGCATAGATTGGAGTGGTGTAGAGTGGAGTGGGCAGGGAAAGGGGCGTAGAGTGGAGTGGCATATAGTGGAGTGGTGTACAGTGGAATGCGCATATTAGAGTGATGTGTAGAGGAGTGGGATAGAATGGAATAGCATAGAGTGGAGTGTCATACAGTGGAGTGGTGCAGAGTTTACTGGAGTAGCATACAGTAGAGTGGCATGGAGTGGAATGAGGTGCAGTGTAGTGGCGTTCACTGGAATACCATAGACAGAAGTGTCGTAGAGTGGAGTGGCAAAGAGTGGAGTGTTGTAGGGTGGAATAGTATACAATGGAATGTAGTAGAGTGGAGCGGGGTACAGTGTAGTGGGGTGAACTGTAGTGGCTTATAGTGTAATAGGGTGCGGTGGAGTGGCATAGAGTGGAGTGGTGTAGAGTGGAATATCATAGAGTATAGTGGCATGGAGTGGAGTGCTGTAGAGTGGAATGGCAGACAGTGGAGTAGCTTAAAGTGGAGTGGTGTAGAGTGGAATAACGTTGAGTGCTATTGGCATTCAGTGTAGTGGCGTAGAGTGGAGTGGCATATAGTGGAAAAGCATGCAGTAGAGTGGTGTAGAATGGAGTGTCGTACAGTGGAACAGGATAGAGTGTAGTAGGGTAGAGTGGATTGGCATAGAGTGGAGGGGCATGCAGTGGAGTTGCATAGAATGGAGTGATGTACAGCTTTATAACGTGCAGTGGATTGGTGTAGAGTGGGGTGGCGTATAGTGGAGTAGAGTGGCTTACAGTGCAGAGGTGTAGACTGGAGTGGCATAAAGTGGAGTGGCACAGAGTTTAGTGGCATAGACTAAGTTGTCTAGAGTGTCATGAAATAGAGCGGTGTAGAGTGGAGTGACATAGAGTGGAGTGGTGTACAGTGCAGTGGGTAGAGTGAAGGGGCGAAACTTGACTGTCGTACACTAGAGTTGCGGACAGTGGAATAGTGCAGTGTATTGACGTAATACTGCCTGGGCAAATATTCCACCTCATTATCATCAGTATAGCAACCAAATACAGAAATAAACAACTGAAAGTTAACCAATCAACCTTTGCGCAGGGCCTTCCACTGTATGCAAACATGCAGCCATATCTTTATTAACTTTTGGTATATTTGAGAATATTTTTCTAATAAAATCGCCTACTGTCCTCTTCTAAAATATTGCCACATTTTGCATGGCTTTTTTTTTTATGTATGTATGTATTACCTGGGGTGGGGAAATAATCAACCAATCAAGGGAAACACACATTTATAAAAAATAAATGAGCCCTCAAGGGTGTCGACCCATGGCTTCAGGGCCGACCCCACCTATTTTTGTTTTATATTTTTTCGGGGTATGTGTATTTTCCCTAAGGGGTGGGACACGATCATGCCCCCCCCAAGGGAAAACACACATTTCCCAAACAAATGTGGGCCCAAATGGAAGTTGACCCATATGTCAGGAGGGCCGACTCCCTTATAATTTCAATTTCTTTTTTTCCAATTTTATTTTTTTTATCTTTCCCTGGAAGCACACCCCCAGGGGAAAAACACATTATTTTTTAAAAAGTATTGCGCCCCTGTGGGGTGGGGGGTTGCCCCATTCACCACAAGGGCCGACCCCCCCCCAAACACTGGCCCCTGGTGGCTTAGTCAGTTTCCTGGCTGTGGATTGCGGCATGATCGCCATCCACAGCCAGGAAACAGTTTTAGAGAGGCCTCATTGGAAAGGAGAGTTTGTTTGGGAAAAACAAAAAAAGTTACAAGTTGGTTGAAAGACCATCAACACTGACGCCGGCTGCCCACAAAATTTGGTACATTGAAGGGAACCACCTTGACGGCGTTCCTTTCAATGTACAGAGCTGACTTCTGAGTCACAAGTCATCTCTAAATTTGACAGGCGGTAGTCCATCAAGGTGGCGAAGATGATGTCCTCCACCACCCTGACAGACTATATTCCACCTGCCATACTCTAAACCAGGCCCTATGTTAATCTAAAACTAAACTAAGCAATGGAAATAGCGGGTAGACTGGTCGCATCATATCATCATGTTAAATAATGAATATTACATCAGTCTTTTATTTTTCGGGTGTTCATAAATGTATTACCACCCAGTCAGCCAATAGTTAGTTATGTTTTTTGTAAATTTGGTGAAAAAACAACCAGGTCTAATTAGTTCTGGCACCCATGTTCGTCTTTTTTAAACAAATGTTTAACCTTAAATGGCATTCACCAATTGCTAAAACTAATCTGGAGAATGCCCTTCTTGGCAAAAATGTATTTAATCTTAATTGTCATTTCTCCTACTTCCCCTGCTTTTCATTATTTTGAGGGGGAATCCCTTCTAAAATCCATTTTTCTTTGTCTGCTCCTTCCTCCTCTCTCTTTTTAAGAATGAGTCCTCCATCAATCTCCGTTTCCTCACCATCACCTCAGTCTTCCCTATTATCTATTACCTTTTTCAATTCCTCTTTTTTTTCTTTTCATCATGATCTCCTTATTTCCTTTCTTTCAATACTGTGTGACAATTTATTAATTCATTGCATACTTTTGTTGCTCTAATAATATATAATTATATTATATATATTACATATTATATATCTTATATATATTTGCATGCAATGAATTCAAAAATTGCCAGACAGTACTGATTACCTGCCTGTTTCTTCCTTGCCCTGGACAAATTAATATTGTTCTGTCTTCAATTACTGAAGATTTATTGTTTTTCTATTGGATTGATGCCCGAGTGAACCATTGTTTTTCCTATTATACTACATTACCACAGGTTCTCTAAAATTGTGGGGGCACCCTTGTGCTGAAATGCACACAGGATCCTTACCAGCATGCTTTCAATTTACAACCTACGTTATTTTGGAAATGGCTACATAACTGAAGCCAGCAATGGCTGATGAAGAAGGTTGAGCTGTTTTTTTTACAGGCCTGCGCATTACTGTCAATATTTGCTGCTGTATGTTGCAGAGAAATTGCTTGATATTCCAATACAACAGCACAAAACTGAAGCGTGCATTTGCTTCAATCAGTCTGAACCACTAGTAATTATTGTGGATTCAGCCCATACTAACCCATCTTTGGCTCAACCCAAAAGGTAAGTCCAGCCTGAACCGCCTGGGCATGTCTTGTCTGAAAAAGAACAGAAGCAACTAATTGTTGAATAGGAACATAAACGGCTCAATATGTGCTTTGGTCTTGGGGTGGGGTAAAGAGAGATTTGCGTTTTGTTGGTCCCTGTTGGTAGTAATACAGTGATTACAAAACAATGGAAGGGAGGGTCCCAGAGTACTTACTAGTAGTTGCTATTAAAACAAAAATGTCATTCTATCGCTTTGTGCTTTTCACTGCGAGTTCCTATATGTGGCTGCAGTTTGTCCAGACTTCGATCCTTTTCTTCACTATGCCATAGAGACTCAAGCTACAACTCAGCGAAAATGTGGTTCAACAAGGCCAAAATGTCCTTGGGTTTTGTGTGCTAATAGTCACAGAGGACGTGGGCTAGCAGGATGGACTGTCCCTTTTGGGGAGAGAGTACAAAACAGATTTAGCCATGGCTGGTCCCTGTCTGCAATGTCATAGTGGTTAAAAACAATGGAATAGAGTGTGTTTCAGAATAATTAGGAATTATAAAATGTTCTTCAAGAATGTATGGCCATCAGGAACAGCTTTCAGCTTGCAAACTGGCTACACACCGTGGGCCATATATTTACAAGCCCCTATCGTCATCACAACGTCACTTTGTTGGACGTTGTGGTGGTGATAGGGGTTTTGCCTTATTTACAAGGCAGCGTTAAGCCTTAACGCTGCCTTGTAAATAAGGCACCCTTTCACGCTATACTTAGTGTGGAAGGGGTGGGCAATGGGTGTTGTGGTGGGCTTTCCACCACAACACCCATTGATTTTGATGCTGCCCCATATTTTCAAGGGTGGTGTAAATATGGGGCAGCGCCAAAATTAAGACCAGGGAAAACCTGGTCTTACCCTGGCCAAATGAGGAGAAATGTTTAATTTCTCTCATTTTTGCTGTTTCCATGTGTGCTGCGTTGTGCAGCACACATGGAAACAGCAAAACGCCATTGATTGTTTATGTGCAGGAAGGTGTCCCTTCCTGCACATAAACAATCATTAAAAAAAATGACGTTTTAAAACTTCTAGAAGTTACAAAACGCCATTTAAAGATTGTTTATATGCAGGAAGGGAGACCTTACTGCACATAAACAATCTTCCCCTGCAACGCAGACACCCTTACACTTTGGTGTAAGGTGGTCCTGCATTGGCGTCAGGCAGATAAATTTAGTGCCAGTGCATGGGGAAACGCAGGGCTGCCTCATATTGCTGTAAATATGGTGCAGCCCTGCGTTTCAGAAGTGGCGGAGCGCGGCATTAAGCCAAGGAGGCTAACGCTGCGCTCTGTCACTTCCATTGTAAATATGCCTCTGTGTCTTGTGTTATTACCTTTCAAAGGTTTGCAACCATGATTGTGTTTGTAACCCTTTCATATACAATTTTGTAAATCACATTTAGGAGGGGAGCGCCCCATTCCCACCTCCTCTGAATCGTGAGTTGGAAAGGGCATGAAAAGCCATTTTGACAGTCAGAAAGACTATTCCAACTCACAAAATGGCCTTTGTATATTGATACCAGTAGTTTTGCAATCGCAAAGCCTGTGATTTTGCGAACCCCATGCTTTGCAATAGAGAAATCTCTTCATACATCGGACCCTATCACATAAAACATAGTTTAAGGTATGTAATTAGGACTTGCATGAACACACGAACATTGGCACTGCTTCGAGAGAGTCTCCCTCGGTTGGTATCAGCGCTGCTATGAATCTCCAAATTGCTAGGATACTGTAACTGTAGGACTATTTGTTCTGCTAAACAGGTTAAGGAAGATAAATTGCAATACATTATTGAACTGCTAACAATAATATCAATGTAATTGAATTTTAGTTTGCAGGAGTTTGCGTTTCAATTCAATTTCATTTAAGAAGGAATCCATTTCCCAAGTCCCACTAGTAAATAATACATGTTAAAAGCGCAATACACAGTTGAATAATATTTTGTTCTCGATTCATAATCTATTGCTATTTAATTATCTTGCACCAGCTAATTTCTCAAGTGCCAATTATTGCGTGAGAGTATTGGAGACTCTTAGCTTGAGCAATTGCAAGTGAATTAAAGAGCAATAGACTTTCAAATATAATTTAGCATTCAGGTACATCCATTGTTATCTAATTAACTCCAATACTCAAAACTCATTTGTTAAAAGTAAATGACTGCGACTTTCCCGTGCTTCTACATAGCTCGAAAACAACAGTGTGGAAGTCCAACAAGTGCGCATCTAACCTGGGCTTCTATTGGAATTCCATAACGCATATTAGCAAGCCCATTATCGCCGTTTTAGCGGCAGTTTCCTGCCGCTAAAACGGCGATAATTTTAACGTGGGTCTTGCTAATATGCCCCTTAATTTCTACACCAGTGATTCGCACTGTACATTTTAACGTCATATTCCAACATGTCCTTCTTAAGTCGATCAAGCAGTAACAAATACAGATCGGATCTGCCAACTTCTCTGATAAATGAAAGTCACACAGACTAAAATTCCTGGAGATGCCATTGTGACATAAGTTCCCTAATATTTAGGCGCATGAATCTAAACGTCATGAATCAGAAATGTTTTCTGGGTACAAAAAGGGCAGTTATGTGGCTCTGAGGTCTTAGTTCAGTGAATGAGTTAACTAATCCATCATACATTAATATTAGAGAGCTGATTCTTTGTAATGTGTCAGCCACGATTTCCTTCTTATTGTGAATCAATAGAATTGTGTATTATTTTAATTTAATTCGCCTGCTCGAGCCCTAAACAAAATTTCAGGAACACTGTGTCCACTATAGCAGCAACAGCAACTGCTCCCAGATCCAGTTTTAAGATTCCTTTAATATTGCCCAGGACCATTTCCTCAATGGTATTCAATTGCTGATTGCTTGTATCACTAAATAGAATAGCTGTGAAGGGCATTTGTGGATCTTCACCTTACCAGAGAAGTGTTTTAACAGAGGTTCTACTGATAGCCCTAAAAATACATGTTGAAGACCCACAGCTACTTCATACAGTACTCACTTTGTTCTTCACTACAGCTAAATATTTGTTGCAAATCAATAAGAGGGTGAATGTTATTCCCGGACAGTAGTAATCATTGGCCACCTCTAATTTGGATCCACTAATGATCCACTAATGTACCATTAAACATTGTAATCGCATAACTATTGTAATCATTGTGATCTCATAGATGTCCAGTTAAGCATTAACCTTAAATAATAATTGATGATCTTAGGAGGAAATATTTGAATGATTGTAGCATGAGGTAAGTCTGACGAAGAAAAGTCAAACAGCGTAGTTGCCAGCATGCAAACTGGATTACAACATGGAGCACCATAAGTTTGACCCCTCCACCGAACGTCACAGAAAGTGTATTATTTACCAGTGCTTGACAATATATTCACACTGTGGGGTCGATTCCGATGTCGGCCGGAAGCGCACCTAACAGTATTCGTCCGGAAAGAATACCAGCCGAACACGTGTTTTCCGACCGACTCGAACACTCTACCGAACGAACAAGTACGATGCGCATAACAGCCCAGATTCCGAGCGAGCCGTACTTACCCATTCCAGCTCCTGTTCCCCGCCCGAGCCGGATCCGTAAACGCCGAATCGAGTCGCACGGAACCAAATACACAGCACCTTCCGGCCGGACTAGTACGATGCGTCTTCCGTACGCGCCGAACTCGTCGCTACGTCCGGCACGTTTGAGCATCCGGGAGAGCTGCACATAAGCTCCGATTCGCGCCACAAGACGATCCACGGCGACGAGACGAACAAGCCAGCGACGAGTACGAGTCGAAGCCACGAGAAACCCGAACGAGACGACCCAACCATGAATCCCATCGCGCAGGTCCTACCAATACTCTACATCTATTACCGGGACCGGTACGGACGCGTACGGTGCAGACGGTAAGTCAAACACCCACAACACAAACAAACGACACATACCCGAAATATGTCACACACACATAGGGATGCACAAATGACGTACACTAGCAACAGCAGAACCATAGGGGCGGGATGGCCATCACCAATGCCATACACACCCATAGGGGGATGGATGCCTGCCACTACAGCCATCCCCACTCATGGGGGGCTGGATGCCTACCACTACTACCATCCCCACTCATGGGGGGCTGGATGCCTACCACTACTACCATCCCCACTGATGGGGGGCTGGTTGCCTACCACTACTACCATCCCCACTCATGGGGGGCTGGATGCCTACCACTACTACCATCCCCACTCATGGGGGGCTGGATGCCTTTCTACTGCCATCCCCACTCATGGGGGGCTGGATGCCTACCACTAACACCACCCCCACTCAGGGTGGGCTGGATGGCTGTCACTACTACCATCCCCACTCATGGGGGGCTGGATGCCTACCACTACTACCATCCCCACTCATGGGGGGCTGGATGCCTACCACTACTACCACCCCCATTCAGGGTGGGCTGGATGGCTGTCACTACTACCATCCCCACTCATGGGGGTCTGGATGCCTACCACTACTATAATCCCCACTCATGGGGGTCTGGATGCCTACAACTACTACCATCCCCACTCATGGGGGGCTGGATGCCTACCACTACTACCATCCCCACTCATGGGGGGGCTGGATGCCTGTTACTATTGCCATCCCCACCCATAGGGGGCTGGATGGCTGTCACTACTACCATCCCCACTCATGGGGGTCTGGATGCCTACCATTACTACCATCCCCACTCATGGGGGGATGGATGCCTACCACTACTACCATCCCCACTCATGGGGGGCTGGATGCCTACCACTACTACCATCCCCACTCATGGGGGGCTGGATGCCTGTCACTACTACCATCCCCACTCATGGGGGGCTGGATGCCTGTCACTACTGCCATCCCCACCCATAGGGGGATGGACGGCTGTCACTACTACCATCCCCACTCATGGGGGTCTGAATGCCTACCACTACTACCATCCCCACTCATGGGGGGATGGATGCCTACCACTACTACCATCCCCACTCATGGGGGCTGGATGCCTACCACTACTACCATCCCCACTCATGGGGGGCTGGATGCCTGTCACTACTACCATCCCCACTCATGGGGGGCTGGATGCCTGTCACTACTGCCATCCCCACCCATAGGTGGCTGGATGGCTGTCACTACTGCCATCCCCACTCATGGGGGGCTGGATGCCTACCACTACTACCATCCCCACTCATGGGGGGCTGGATGCCTACCACTACTACCATCCCCACTCATGGGGGGCTGGATGCCTACCACTACTACCATCCCTACTCATGGGGGGCTGGATGCCTGTCACCACAACCACCCCTACTCATAGGACGGGTAATGCATGACACAACTAGCATACTCCCACATAAGAACTGTCTGTAAATTACATCCCACCCCCAACACCATGACAAGCGTGTGTGGTCTGTGTCAAATGCCTACAACACTGAACATGACATTGAACATACAATGTGACCCCCTAACACATGTGTCACACATAATTGTGTGTGTGGCCTACACAATGAAAGCAGACCATGACCACTGTGGCAATGTGGCCCAAAGCCCCATCACCACAGTGCCCAAAAGGTAAGTGTGTGCTCCATAGCTGAAGCACATTTTGAACAGTGTGGCAATGGGGCCCAAAGCCCCATCACCACAGTGCCCAAAGGTAAGTGTGTGCTCCATAGCTGAAGCACATTTTGAACAGTGGGGCAATGGGGCCCAAAGCCCCATCACCACAGTGCCCAAAAGGTAAGTGTAGTCCTGGTAAAAGCTGGAGAAAAAAACTGCAGGGATTATTCCTGGCCACACAACACCAAACACTACAGTGGCATTGTAGTGCTTGTGTCCCATAGCAACATAGATTGTGTGAGGCAAGCAGTGCAGTGCCAATGACACATCGTTCTGGCCATGTGCACACAAACATCAGCCATGGGGGCCCACATTGTCTACATTCACAAATAACACAATGACAGAAGTGAGCATCATAATGCAGACCCACATATCTGCACCAATGGACACACAAATGTAGATATCCTGTGGAGACTGTAGATGTCAGGTGAACAAATACCATACCATGGCAGCAATGGGACATACTAACCATGATCAATGTGCTGACTGATGACCTAGCAGTCCCAGGGCCAGCAGGGGAAAGCCAACAAACAACATACAGCCAATGGCAAACTAAAGATATGCCAATGCAGTGGTGAAAATGCACAAACACAAACAGGCAGACTCACACAACATACATACACAACAGGTGAGGGGGGTTGTGTGCCAGTGTCCCCAGGCAAACACACAACACATGAGGAGGCCAGATTCACTAATACACAGATGTCAACACAGTCACATACAAAAGTAACTCATGGATTGGATTCCCTATGTGGGCAAACAGGCATTGTGAGATGAGAGGGAGCCCAAATTACACATGTCACACAAGCTTGTAGGAACAGCAACAAACACAGCAAGAGACAGAACCACCACAGCACTCCCCCAGGGACCCCACATTGTGGTGACACTAGCCTGCATGACAATCACACTGTGATGACAAAGGTAGATGTCATCCACACTGTGAACCACAGCCATGTGTCCTGAGCAACAAACTACCATCACACCTATACAAGCACAAAGCACTCAGCATGGCCTGCCAGCCAAGGAAAATATGGAGGTAGTGCCCCAGCCGTGCAACAACTCACATTTGCACACACTCAACGCCACACACCTTGAACTCCACCAATGTGCAGCAGTGAAGCTCACATGGACTGCTGACATTGCACATGCACCCATGACAATCCCAGGGGTGGTGGGGGAAATAAGGTGCAGAAACACATCACACATGGCAAGTCAACAATACTTGTGAATGTCTGACACACTGCACAGTATGCCGTACATGGGCATGACGTGAAATCCACCCCAAAGAATGGGATCCTGGCCATAGTCACACACCAATGAAGAAGCCAAGCTGACCCACAAAGGACACACATAGACAACTCCCAACATTGCAGCTCTGATCCTGAGGAGTGGCAGCAGTCACACACACAACGTGTCACAATCACTGAAAGCATACACAAACAGAAAATCACATTACTCGTGTAACCAACAAGTGCCAAGAGGAATCCTGACTGTGTCCCATCTGCGTTTGCCCACATCCCCAGCCCTGACAACAAAGACAACTAGGGATGACAACCTCATGAACATTAGTTTGCCATGCACCCACATCCCGGAGAAACCAGGTCCAAGATGCTGGATGAACACAGAACAACTCAGCAAGCATCACAAACAGGAACATCCGTAGGGACACAGCCTGTATAGGAAAAGGAGAAGGGAACACGCACAGACATGCCTACACAACACACAACACGGGCACAGCCTATATCACGGAATCACACACTGCCATGAGGGCACTCCACTCCTGTGGAAAGTCAGCTGTGCCAAACCTTGTCTGTGCACGACTCAAACATGTCAGCAGAACACTCGGTCAGTGAGTCAACAACTACAACACACTGAAGGCTCTGCTCATATCAGCCTGGGCACGGGAGTGTCACGTCAGTCATCTGCATACACCCAAGACACGTGTCAAGCAACTTGCACTGTGTACACAGATGAGTCCTCCAAATTTGATGTGCTAAACTGCATGTCCATTGGAGACGGGCACACAGTCAGGGTACTAGGAACATTGGACAGTGGTAAGCCCACCAGATGTGCATCAGTGTAGGACAAAGATGGTAATCTACAAATGCTAAACGTACATCCCTGTGTCAAATGCTGAACATTACACCCTCAGACTGCAGCAAAGGATGCTATAGATCCAGACTAGATTAGGACACATATCCCATGGACCACATGGAGCCCATCACAGCAAAACTTCATTTACCTGATCTGAACACTATTACAACAGCAAATGCATGATTCTACACATCTACATCATGTACCTCCAAAGATTAACCACAAGTAAACAAAAAGAGGTTTTATTCAGCAAGTGTGCAACTCAAATCAAAAGTCCAAAATAAACTAAGGCCAATGGCCAGTCCAAATATACAGTCCCAACAGGGTGATGTGTGACAACTTGTCAACAATTGCTTGCCTGCACAGATACGGACAGGGGACATCTCCCTTGGAGGGGCATACGAGGGGCAGGCCAGGCACCGCAGGGACAGGATCAGGGGATGCCAGAAGGAGGCAGTGAAGGGGAGGTGGGTGCAGGAGTGTCACCGGCAACTGCAGTGGAGGTGTCTGACTCAGGGGGGCTGGCACCACCGCAGGGCTCAAGTCAGATGGTGTTGGTGCTGCAACCACTGCAGTGGGCTGGTCAGATGGAGTGGACTGGGTCCCCAATGCAGTGCCCGAGTCAGACGGGGTGGTTGTGGACTCCACCGCAGTGCATGACTCCAAGGTAGTGGAAGGGGGGCAGAAGAGCTGGGCAGGACAGAGGGGGGACACGGTCTCCACACCAGTGGCACAAACAGGCAGAGCGTCTGGTTTGGGGGTGGAAGAGCAAGTGGCAGGGGGGGGAGGGCCTAAGCAGTTTGGGGATGCGGTATCAGTGTGTGGGGGAACCTGGGCAGGGTGTGGCGGTGGAACCTGTGGAGTGGTGGCCTGGGGGATGGAGGTGAGAGACTGGGTGGTTGACTTGCAGGGCGGTGGCGGGGTCTTGCTCTTCCAGGACTGGGGGGACTTGCGGGTGGGGGGCTCACTCTGCCTGCGCCTGGGGGAGGGTGTCCGGGGGTGAGGGGCACTCCCCTCTGTGTGGGGGACTTCCTCTTCCCCCGGTATGCTGGATCAGCGGGATTGGAGGGGAAGAGGCCGAGGTCACTGAGGAAGAGCTGCTGATCAGGTGGGGTTGCAGGTGAGGCAAGGGAAGGGGTCTTGGAGGGAGAGGATCTGGAGGATTGCGGAGTGACTGTGGTTGCCTGTGTGTGTGTGTGTTCCCCATCCCCTGTGTCTGTGGTATCAGTCCCCTGAGGATGCTTGTGTGCACGTCTTGCCTTTCTCTTGGGTGTGTCTGTGCTGCTCGTGTCTGTGTGTTTGGGTGACTGTGCAGGTGTGCATGTGCTTTGGACAGGTAGGGGGGCAGGAAGTGTGGATGGGGCAGAGGTGGGAGGGGTGAGGGACTGTTGGAGGAGGGACACTGCTGCCGTCAGGGAGGAGTCCATGGACTTATTTCTCCTCTATAGGGCAGACATACCCGTCGAGATGCCCTCCATGAACGACACCAGCTGTGTCAACAGAGTGGTGTGTGCATGGAGGACACTCAGCATTGCTGTCTGCCCTACATGGAGCTGCCGAAGGAGGTACACAGACTCCTCACTCAGGGCAGCAGGGGACACAGGGGCAGGGGTGCGGTGCCTGGCATGAAGGAGACATGCTCCCGAGTACGGGAGCCTCCACGGACCTCAGGAATGGGAGCCAATGGGAGGGCGGTGGTGGTGGTGGTGGTGGTGAGGACTCACTAGCTGGCCTTTGGTGGCTGCTGAGACCCGTCTCCACAAGGGAGTCATCTTCCGAGCTGCTGTGGTCCTCAGCTGAGGTGGATGGTGCTGAGGACTCCTCGGTGTGGCTCCCCTCACCCTCCATGCCACTGGGTCCTTCTGACCACTCGTCCGATGCTGACCCAGTCTGGCTCCGCTGCTCCTCCTGGTCCGTGGAGCTGTCCCCTCCTGTGGCCGTGGATGTATCTGCAAACAATTAGGGAAACAGACAAACATCAGTCACCTGCACTGACGGCACACACCACAGTAAGTACAGCACATTACAGAGCAAGCCCTGGCATCCTTAGTTGAACATTGCCTAAAGTCCCCACACAGATTCGGGGAAGCCAATTGTCAGTCTGATGGTCAACCATGGGACTCACACCCCTCCTGCCCTTGCACCCATCTGTCTGGTGCCTGTCTGATGGTAAGACCCTAGTGCGGACACATGCACCACCTACACAGTTGTTGGACATTGCAGGGAACACGGTGAAGTATGTGAACATGCACACATCACATCTCTTGCCACTGAGTCAGTGCAGGTGTCCGGATAAAGGGATGGCCAGAGTCTAAATAGAAATGCATGTGATGCATACCAGCACCAGACACCATGATGCACCCATGTCCGGATAGTCAATGCCACAATGGGGTGCATGTTGCACATGTCACTCCCCTGCAGGATCAGTCTCAGGAAGTTTAATGCCATGACACAGGAATGCGTGCAAAGTCATACATTACTGTCTCAAGTCACAGCCAGCCAACAACAGTCTGCACTGTGTCACAATCCGAGGGTATGGGGAATGCAAGTTATGTGACTGACAAGTGCACATGTCCATCCCCCAAATACCGCATCATCTGTACTACTATTTGTCCACATCATACCAACTGGACATATGGGGGACATGAAACACAACTCTCTGAACATGAGCACCTCACAGTGTGCTGTGAATGACAATACAGCTGCCTGAAAGTCACAGTTGCAAACACCTGTGTGCACAGTCAAGTGATCAGACACCTATAAGTCACAGAAGTATCGTCTATCATGGTCACATCTCAGATGGCATGCTGAGCCCTAACCGATAAACATACCAGTAGTCCTGACAACGAAGACACAGCACAATGAGACAGAGGCAGACACCTGAGGGTACATTTCACTGATCACAACATGCCAGATGATACACGGGAGTGGGAGTACAGAGTGTATTGCATGCCCTGGAGTAGGCATGACTGTCCAGCTCCACCTGTAAGAGGGATGAGTCCTGGACAGTAGGCAGGTGGCTAAGCATGTGTGACACACTGGATACACATACTCCTGAGGCCCAAACATTGTTCCCACCAGCAGCATGGGTGTGTGCCAAATTCCCCAGGGACATGTGGTGAGTCAGAGCAGCAAGCGGACCACATATCAAAGTTACACCCAGATTACATGTCAGAACTTAGGCATTGTGTAACAATTGAGCCACTCATGAATCGCACAACATAGTCACGGGAACAAATGCTGTCCCCCACCTTGAGCAAAGCAAAATGCAATGACACAGTCCCCAAATGACACAATTTCCTGACTATAAGGGCCACACATATGCGTATCAGAGGAGAAGTGGGCATGTCACAAATGAGGGACATGGGTCCTGGACCACATGACGGATGTACTGTGGAAGTTTTAACCAGGCCAGAGGAGGGCACCTAGCATGTCAGACAAAGTGCACAGTGCAGTCATGGACTCACCCCCTCCTTGCTGCTGTCTGTCCTTCAGCTGCCCATCAAGGTCAGGGAAGACCACCGCCAGGATCCGGAGCATGTGGGGGGTCAGGGTCCGGTGTCTGCCCCTCCTGCGAGGAGGCGACAGCTTCAGCTGGACCCTTGCGATCCTCCGGGTCCAGCCACGAAGGTCCTGCCACCTCTTCTGGCAGTTGCGGATCCTGCGCCTGTAGACCCCCACGGATCTTACTTTCCGGGCGATGGTCAGCCAAATTTCCTGCTTCTGGTGGGCATCAACCTGTGAGGATGACAAAGTGAAAAGGCCATTACTACACATGCAACATATACGTGCATCACACAGTTGGATATACATGTCTCAATCACAGGGGCATATGATGTACACAGGCAGTCCAACAATGGCTATGAACAGTTTGCCAGCAGTCACTACATGGTATCATGCATGGGAAGTAAACCTAGTTGGAATGCACTGTTACTGCACTGTACCAGTTCAGTGCATGTAACTACACACTTTGGGGTGTGACAACTACTCAGTGGGCATGCTAGCCAGTGGTGTGCACACTGAAAGTCCTGCTAGTCAGACAACATGCACAATTAGTGAGGCAGTGGACAGCACACTCACCTGCTCCCCTGGTTTCCCATACAGCTTGCTGTACTGTGGAAGGAGGCTGTCCAGCAGGGCCTGGTTCAACTCATGGCTGAAGGCTGGGGCTCTCTCCACAGTACGTGCCATTGCAGGAGCCAGAGGATGCATAAACAGTAGCAGTGTTGGTGGCAGGTGTCGTCCTGGAGCATGTAGTGCAGGCAAGTGAGCTCTCAGGGGAACAGCCAGCATTATATGTGTGCTGCAGAGGCAGATACTGTCCCATGTGTCCAAAGTGATAGGTCCAAGTCGTTTGCATCTTCTGAATCTGACCAATCCATGGAATAGCAGCACTAATACACGCCCACAGCATCCTTCAAATCTTCAACTTCATGACACCCATGATTTTGCAACATTGTTGTGGCTGGCCAACTGAATTCACTGCATCAGACTCGTTGGAGCTTTGAAAACGCGTCCGTTGCCATGCCAGGCCCCAGCCAATGTGTGCGCACCGTTCTGTCCACTGCTGTACAACGCGTATTTCGGGATACAACGCGTACCCGCACACATCCAATGCAATGGGCCGTGCGGGCACACCGATCGGTCCATTGCTGTACAACGCGTACCCGGGATACAACGTGTACCCGCTCACATCATATGCAATGGGCCGGCCGGGCACACCGATCGGTCCATTGCTCTACAATGCGTCCCCACTCACATCCAATGCAATGGGCCGTGCGGGCACACCGATCGGTCCATTGCTGTACAACGCGTACCCAGGATACAACGCGTATCCGCTCACATCATATGCAATGGGCCGGCCGGGCACACCGATCGGTCCATTGCTGTACAACGCATACCCGGGATACAACGCGTACCCGCTCACATCATATGCAATGGGCCGGCCGGGCACACCGATCGGTCCATTGCTGCACAGCGCGTACCCGAGATACAACGCGTACCCGCTCACATCATATGCAATGGGCCGGACGGGCACACCGATCGGTCCATTGCTGTTCAACGCGTACCCGGGATACAACGCGTACCTGCTCACATCATATGCAATGGGCCGTGCGGGCACACCGATCGGTCCATTGCTGTACAATGCGTACCCGGGATAAAACGCGTACCCGCTCACATCATATGCAATGGGCCGGCCGGGCACACCGATCAGTCCATTGCTGCACAACGCGTACCCGGGATACAACGCGTACCCGCTCACATCATATGCAATGGGCCGGCCGGGCACACCGATCGGTCCATTGCTCTACAACGCGTACCCGGGATACAACGCGTACCCACTCACATCATATGCAATGGGCCGGCCGGGCACACCGATCGGTCCATTGCTCTACAACGCGTCCCCGCTCACATCATATGCAATGGGCCCGCCGGGCACACCAATCGGTACATTGCTGTACAACGCGTACCCGGGATACAACGCGTACCCGCTCACATCCAATGCAATGGACCGTGCGGGCACACCGATCGGTCCATTGCTCTACAACGCATCCCTGGACAGGTCTCACGCATATGTCACCATGCTGGTCACTGGTGAACCTATGCCAGCCACATATACTTTCCAGGGACTCAGGGGCACACCTACAACACCACACCCAGTCCACACTGTATCTAAGGAATGTGTGGCAGCATAACCTTATCTGTGTATGTGGGTGAACATGTGGTTTTTGGGGTGGCACTTGGGGGCAGACACACCCAGGCTGTGCACGTGTTCATGGGGACAGGGTCCTTTGTGTGTTGTGCACCTGACCACTGTGGTGGGCAACTGTTCATTTTGGAGCATGTGTCATGGTCACATTTCCAGGTTGTGTGTGTGTATGACATGTCACATACCCCCAGGCTCACATGTGGGAAGGCATGTACGTCACAGGGTGGCCCATTGCCACAATAGTGATGTCCCTCTGCAGTCTGTGTGCATGTTGTGTTTCACATGTCTCTGACTCCATGTGCACAATGGGAGACAGTCTCCACATCCACGTGGTTTGTGCATGAACTTTGATGTTGTGTGTGTGTGTGTCACAGACGTCCATGTCTGTCCTGCAGAGGCTACAGGGGCCACTACCTGTGGGTGTCATGTTTGTTTTTCTGATGTGTACATGATACGCCATGTCATGCCAGTGTCCATGTGGCAAGTCAGGGTCCCTGGGAATCTACCTGTCAATGAGCTGTGATGCCTGTGGAGCATCTGTCCAGACATGTCACTGTGGTATGTGTGTGGAACGTGAGAGCAGTAAATGGGTACTGTGACACAGCCTAATGGTTTCCCATAGCACACCCTGGAACCTGTTGTCAACACTTGTTGAACAGAGATGTTAGATGATGTCCATGTAGGTGCCATATATGTCCAAACAGAACGACACACACATCAAGTACTTGTGTTTGTTAATGATGTATCATGTGAAATTGAGTATGGTGAACGGCGCATAGGTGGGGTGACTGACAATCTTGCTTTCTTCACCTATGCACTGCAGGGCTCCTGCTGTCCATCGACCATTCCCAGACCTGGCAACGATGGTGGAACGTGACAGCATCCGACGGTACCGCTTCACCAGGCAGCTGATTGAGGATTTGGCAGTGCGGTTGGACCCACATTTGCAGCCTGGCCGTCCGTATCCTACAGCGCTGACCCCCAAGGTGAAGGTGATGGCAGCCCTACACTTCTTTGCCACCGGTACCTTTCAACACACTGTGGCGACTGCCGGTGGGATGTCACAGACTATGTTCAGCCGTGTGCTACGCGATGTTTTGGGGGCAATGTTGAGATACCTGAACCAGTACATCTATTTTCCAACACGTCAACGACTCACTGATGTCAAGAGTGACTTCTATGCCCTGGGGAGGATGCCACATGTAATTGGCTCCATTGATGGGACACGTGTGGCTTTGATACCACCACAGGCACATGAGCAGGCATACCGGAACCGTAAACATTACCATTCGATCAATGCTCTGGTGGTATGTCTTGCAGATATGACCATCACACATGTGTGTGCCCGTTTCCCCGGTTCGGCACACGATGCCTACGTGATGAGGAGTAGTCGCATCCCGAGGATAATGTCACAGATGCCAAACCAGCGTGCCTGGCTTGTTGGTGTATACTGACTTTGTACCATTGTGTGTGTTCTGCTATGTTGTTTTCCGCACACATTTTCAAATCGGCTAATGTGCAATTGTCTGTCTGTAGGTGACTCGGGATACCCCAACATGCCGTGGTTGCTGACACCCCTCAGGAACCCTGTGACACCAGCCCAGATGCGCTACAATGAGGCACATGGTCGGACGAGGAGGGTGATTGAGCGGACCTTTGGTCTCCTGAAGAGCCGCTTCCGCTGCCTGGACAAGACAGGAGGGGCCCTCCCATATGCCCCAGCAAAGGTGTGCAAGATTATCATCGTCTGCTGCATGCTACACAACCTGGCAGTGCGGAAGGAGCTGCCTCTCATCCTGGATGACGATGACCAACGTCCGCCACCTGTGGAAGATCCTGGCCTGGGTCACAATGCCAGTGAAGATGATGATGATGATGATGGTGATGTCCGCACACAGCTCATCACCAACTCCTTCAGCTGAATGTGAGTCTCCAGAGGGTTGTAATGTCAATGATTTGAGTTTGCATGATATGTGTGTGTGGTGCTCTGGTGCTGTTTGAGTGTGGCCATGTGCTACTTGACTGGATGCGTGCAGCGATGTGTCCTTGCAGGTGGTCTGTACTGCCCAACATTGTTGACATGCTAACTTGGTTTTGTGTAGTTATCTCGTGACATGTATTAGACATGAGTATTGCCGTTCTGTGCTGTTCTTCAGTGGTTTTGACTGTGTCATGTCTGTCCTTCACAGGGTCCTGCCGGAGTTGTTTGATCAACTTGGATCCCACGAATCCATGATTCAACTTCCAAGGTGGAAGCAGTTGTTTCCCTACAGGTGATGTGCCACACACCCCTGGACTTTCTATCTTCTGCACTTTTTGACTTTGTGGCCACAGCCAGGTTGGATTAGCTAGCATTTGTAGTGGAAACAACATGTTGCAAATGTGTAATAAACCTGTGCTTCACTTTGGGATGTGCGTTGTCTGTAGTCACACATCTGACTGACATTTGCTTACTGCACCTGTAGTCTAGTTGACACAGACTGTGAATAGGTGGCGTGTCTGTGCATTCCACTGTATTTAGTTGCAACATCAGTATAGGTGATGAGTCTGATGGCCCTGGTGTGTATGTGTTGTGTGGCCCTAGTGGTGTGTCTCCCTCATATATGTCACGTCGCCATGACTGACATGACGGTGTTGGACTTGCTGTAGCAGTTAGCATGCACAGTGTCATTTTTCTGATCACCATCTCCATGACAGAGAGCACGTTGGAATCACAACAGAGGCAGATATGGTGTATTTGTGAGTTTATTTACATACAGGTGTGAGGATGGTGCACAGGATGGTGGGTGCTGTCCATAGAAATTGGAATCCAAAGTTCCCATGTGATTCGGAAGTCTTGGTAGCTGAAATGTCTAGAGTAAAGTCCACAGTCATCTGATGAATTTGGCCAACTATAGATCCCCATGTCATGTGGAGAGTTGGGTTGGCTTCGACAGGGCGTGCAGTTTGCACACAGAGGAACAGTTCCAGAACAGGTGTTGGCTTCCTGGGGGATGTAGATGGCCATCGGCCTCTCAGTTTGGCCTCCTCGGACGGCCCCTCTTCTTGGGGGGGACCCTCAGGTGCAGGCTGCGGCGGTGCAGGGGACTCTCTGCCAGAGTCCTCCTCCCTCCCTGTGGCATTTGCAGTTGTTTCAGCAGCAGATGTTGTGGGCACACAGGGAGGTGAGGCCATGTTGGTGCTGATCTGGCGGAGGCATGTCAGTATGTCCCTATGCACCACTGTCAGTTGTTCCAATGTGTCCCACTTGGACTCCATGCCAGACATGTGTGTCTCGACATGTGACATGTGTGTCTCGACACGGGACATGTGGGAGTCCAAGCGGGCATGATGGGCAGCCTGCTGCTGTTGTATGTCCTTGAGGATCCCCACTACCTGGCTGACCTCTCCGGTGCTAGTCTGGTACGCATCCGCGATGCGTGCCAGTTGTGGGTCATCATGCAGTGCAGACCCCTCTGCAAAGAGCGACCTATGTCTACCACCCCTCCCACCACCCCTGGCGACACGTGCAGGACCTGCGGTGGCACGCACAGGTGACCGTGGGCCCACTTGGGTGTTGTTCCTGGGCTCGTTGTCACCAGCTCCAGTTTGGGTCTGGGTCCCTGAGCTGTTGTCATCTGTGTTCCTTGGTCTGTCCGTGTTGGCAGGGGTGGCCAGTGTGTTGGCAGTTGTTGGAGGGGTGGGTGCAGGGGGTGCAGATGTTGGTCCTGCTGGTGCTGCATGATGACTCACACCGGAGGGTCCAGCTGGTTCTTTGCCATCCGAGGAGTGCAGAGGCTGATCCACACCAGTGAGCTCAGTGTTCACCAGAGCCTGGGACAGGGACTCCTCCTCGTCTGCTGCTGTGTCCCCATCATCACCTGTTTTGGGGAGAGACACAGATTGTATGTTATGTTTCTACTGGCATCAATTGTTCAAACACCTGACAGTTGTGACTGTACCTCTGGATGTGGGCCTGGACATTGCATTCTCCTAAATTGTGACAGTCAGAGAGTGATATTGGTGTAGCACATTGTCCTGCCAACCTGTGGCATGTCAATGTGAATGTAGAGGTGTGTGCATGAACAGCATTGGTGGTATTTGCTTGCCATCCGGGCCTCCTTCTCCCCCCAGCCCAGTTATCCCACCATGAAGCATGCTTCTATTGCAGGGAGTGCAAGTTGTCTTTCAGGATGTCAGTCAGTGGTGTCCGGCTGTTGGTTGTTGCACAGTTCCCAGCAGGGCCTTGTGCTCCCCCCAGCAGTACCCAGTGTCAGCCATCTTGTGAGTCCTTTTCCACTCCCTGTGATGTGAGCATGGTTCAGAGTGGTGTTGATGGGCCAATTGTGAGGCTGACCAATATCTGTGACTACCACTCCCATCATGCTATTGCCTCCACCCCCCTTCCCAGCATGCCCATCCTTCCTTCCTTTTGACTCTGCTTCCCTGTGGGGTGGGGTGCCTGTGCTGACAGGATGGCTGGGAGTGTTGTCCTGGCAGTTGTTTGGCTACAAGTCCCAAGAGTGTCCCTGTGCTTCACACAGCATAACCCAGGGTGGTGGTTCTTTGTGGGATCTTCGGTTAGGATGTGAGGCATTGCATTATCCCAGGTGGGTTATGTGGAGTTAGTGTTGAGGGGGTGTGTGAGAGGAGGTGCTTGTAACTATGGTCAGTGCTGTGAGTCCTCCTTCCCACCCAGTCAGATATCCCACCATGGAACGTGCTTCCATTGCAGGGAGTGCAAGTTGTCTTTCAGGATGTCAGTCAGTGGTGTCCTGCTGTTGGTTGTTGCACAGTTCCCAGCAGGGCCTTGTGCTCCCCCCAGCAGTACCCAGTGTCAGCCATCTTGTCAGTTGTTTTCCACTCCCTGTGATGTGAGCATGGTTCAGAGTGGTGTTGATGGGCCAAGTGTGAGGCTGACCAATATCTGTGCCTACAACTCCCATCATGCTATTGCCTACACCCCCTTCCCAGCATACCCATACTTCCTTCCTTTTGAGTGGACTTCACTGTGTGTGAGTGTGACAGCAATGGCAAGATGGCTGACAGTGTGGTCCTGTTGTTTGTTGGTGCCCAGTTCCCATCAGGGCCTTGTGCCCCCCACAGCAGTACCCAGTGTCAGCCATCTTGTCAGTTGTTTTCCACTCCCTGTGATGTGAGCATGGTTCAGAGTGGTGTTGATGGGCCAATTGTGAGGCTGACCAATATCTGTGACTACCACTCCCATCATGCTATTGGCTACACTGACTTCACCAGCAAACACAGAATTCCTTCCTTTCAGTGAGCTTCCCTGTGAGGTGGTGTTCTAGTGGTGGGTAAATATCTGGGAGTGTTTGTTGGTTCTATTTGTGCCACTGCCTTGCTGTATTTGTTGTTAGGTTTGTACATGTCATGACACAGTTACTTATCACTATGAGATGGCAGGTATTGTGTTTGTCTGACTAGCATTCACATCTTGGGATGAATATCTTTTGGTTGCTGTGTATTTGCTAAGGGTGCATGGTTTGCCTATCCCCTTGACTGTGATGTGTGTGTGTTGTCACACCATATTGTGTATATTAGTTGTGTACTCACCAGGCTCTGGGATGTCTGTTAGTCCGTATACGCTCACTGGTGGTAGGATGGCCCGCACCTTCTCCTCCCAGGGCCTGAGGTATACTGGTTTTGCAGGAGGGCAACTGCCGGTGTGCGGGCTGAGGAGGTAGTCCTTTTTGAGTAGGTCCCGGACTCTCCTGCGCACATCATACCACCTGTTCTGGATGTCTTCCTTTGTGCGCAAACATGGTGATTGTGCGTTCACCCTGTCGACAATCCTCGCCCACATCTTGGTTTTCTGCGACATGGGGGTCTGTTGTACCAATGTACCAAACAACTGTGGCTCTACCCTGAGGATCTCATCTACCATGACTTCCAATTCACTGTCTAGGAACTTATGATTCTTCTTTGGGGGCATGGTGATGGGTGGTGGTGGTGATTGATGTGTGTGTGCAAGTGGGGGGTGTGAGTGTAGGTTTAGCTGGGTGTGTGTGAGGGTGCTATTTGTAGGTGTGGTAATGGTGTGTGGCTTGTGTGATGTATGAGCTGTGAGTGTGTCTGTGGTTGCTGTGTGATGGTGTTCTGTGCTGGCAGGTCAGTGGCATTTGCAAAGGATCATGGTAGGGATTTGTGGCCTTTATGTAGGTGGAGTTGGAGGTGTGTCCTTGTTCCATTTTTTTTTCCTCCCTGTATTTATTGGCTTTGTGGTTGCTTGTTTTGGCCCTTTTTAAAAAAAAAAAATTCCTTGGTGTTTTTGGTGCATGTAGGAGTCGTTCTTGTGTCCGAGTAGGACGCTGCAGTTGTCTGGTGCGATCTTGTCCGACTCCTTCCCGCTGTGTGTCAGCTAGGTTTCATATGCGGCGTACGAGTCGGTCGCGGAGTATTGGGTTGCTTCGGCTGGGTTTTGTATACGTGTCGGTCGTACGGCTTGTGCTCCGGGCGATTTGGTCGTGTTTTGCACGCACAGCATCGTACTACGCGGGTCGGAGTTCGCGGGTACGTTTCGTTCGGGTTCAATCCGGGTGCGTGTCGGTCGGTTCGTTTCGTGTGATTTCCCGGCCGGATGGCTTGTTTACGTCCGGCTCGGTCGGTCGTTTTGTATTCCGTCCGAGTCGGTCGGATTTCACATGCATTTCATCGTACTACCCGGGTCGTACGGCGCCGGTTAGAGTCGGTCGGACTAAATTCCCGTACCGAGTCGGTCGGTATTTTTTCCGGCCCGAATCGGAATCGGCCCCTGTGTGTTTTAACATTTTAATGTGAAACGAAACATGTAGTCCTTAACTAAAACCATACTCACACTAAAAATGTATTACCTGTAGAAACTAGAGATACATTCATATACGTGTGCTCAAATGTTTTCATGAATGATATGTAACATGTATTTCTCATTCACTTTCACATTTGCATATTCTGAATTATATTGTATTCACTAAACATATAACATGAGTGTAATCCTGAATTATTAATAACGTTTTAATTTATTTGTAGTTGTATGTGCACTTATAGTCATGTATTAAACGTGCACTTTTAACGTTCATGATAACGTTAGCTTGACTAGGCCTGCATTTTTTTTTATGTGAAGTGTCTTTTCTCATTTCACTTACAATAACTTTTCCCTTGCAGGTGCCTTCTCATGACCTCATTAGTAAGAGTTAATAGGACAATGTATTAGTGTTAGCAAGGCTGGGAAAGAAGTTTTGGCAAGAACGAGATGGTTTAACATGTTGCGTGAGAGACTTCTATGCAGCCTGTACCAGGAGTGGCAAGATGCTCAAGGCTGAAAATAGCTGTCCTAGCTGAGACGCTGGGAAAGGGGAGCAATGTTGCAAAGCACCTGAACACTGTTTTCCCATTGGATGTTGGTGGTGTGTTCGAGATAACACCATCTGAATCTTAAGTTTTTTCTATATACTGTTGTTCTCACATTTCGCTGTAGAGCAGATTCCCTTTAGACTTTGAGAGGTACAGACCTCTCTGCTTCCCTTATTCCTTTCCAAGTGTGTCTTTATGCTAACACTTGTTCTTCTTTGGAATACTTAAATAGAAGTTTTTGCAATACTGACACCTTTCTTTCATGATTAAGAACCTTAAGCATGCTGAGTCTTGATCATCTGATTATTTCACTAACTCATACTGCTGAACATACCCTGGATGGAGTCTGTTCCAATTCCCCCAGGCTGACAACAGAATACCCTACTAGGCAGGCCTGGTCCGACCATATGCTGATTCCGCTCAGAATTCAACACGAGCCTGGATATTCTCGGACTTCTCGATCAGCAACAGGCCCCATACCTCCCTGACAATGGAGCAAACTACTAAGAGACCCTACTTTGGCCATGGCGCTAGTTTCCTCCACCTACCCTGTAAGGTAACGCGGAGGAAGATTCCTCAGCCTTCACAAACTGGATGAGCACATGTATAAATAGCGTAGCCCCGGTAAAGGCATTTAAGAAAAAATTAAAGGCCAGCCCCATGTTATTCACAGACCACTGCAGAGTACCATTCCAGATGTAAACATCTTGAGTGTAAATGGCAAAAAGGCTATAATGCGGATGATTTACTTCTATACAGAAGGTACCTGAAATCATACCATGCTCAAATTAAAATTGCAAAAAAGTTTGACTTCACGGTTCAGATAGAGAAAGCCCAATCTAATCAAAAAGCTATCTCCAAAATCACCAAACGGTTCCTGCAACCGACAGTAATGACCAGGGATATCCCCCTCCCCCCCCTCTCAACTCCTATGTGATGACATATCTGCGTTCTTTGGGGAGAAAATACGGACCATTAAACAGGAGTTTAGTGCAACTCCTCCCTCGGAAATTGCTTTGTCAGAACATATTCTCCTGAAAGGACCATCATGTGGACAGTCAGCCTACCTCAGTCTCGTCAAGCTAACTTAGCCTGCAAATCAGGTTCCCCCCACAACCACTGCCCCCCAGTTTACTCCATACAGTTGTTGATTGTGTAAATCCTGTTATAAATGCAATCGTAAACTCCTCACTAGACATGGCTATAGTTCCACTGGATTGGAAACTACGGTGGTTAAACCGCTGCAGAATAAACAACTCACTGACCCCTCTACCCTTTCTTTTTTTAAGTTTAAGTTTATTAAGGAAAACTGAATAAACACAAAAAAAAAAACTTCATAGATAACGTAATACAAACATAGTAAGATGATAATCATTAACAAATAACAATTTATAGTTGAGGGAAAAAGGAAAGGAAAGAAGGGGAAGGGATCAGGAAGAAAGGAAGAACAAGGGGAGGAATATACAATATGATATTATGACATTAAAGGATGAAGTAACACCTGAACTCGATCTCTATAATCATAAGGAAGGTATTTAAAATATACAAAATAACTGTAATAAGCAATACAATGAAAGGAGTAACCATAAGAGTATATGCAAGTGAAATATAAAGACAACACGTACATCAAGGAGGTTTCCGGACTTCATCAGAAGAGTTAACCTGTACATCTTTAGTTGAGGCAATGCAAGTTAAATAAGTGGATAGAGGGAGCCATAAAAGTTCTCTTTTAATGGATAGAGATAAGGGAGCAACATAGCTTGTGTCTAGTCTGTGATGAAAACAAACAGCATTCCACCATGCCCTGAATGTGACTTTGTCTGCTTGCTTCCAATTGGAAGTTATTAAGTGGAGGGCTATTGCTAATAATAAATCAATTAGTTTGGGGTTGGATGGTGTATGAGGCCAAGAGGATGATAAAGAGCCTAGGAAAATGTTAGTAGGTGTAAATGAGATTTGGGTTTTAAATATTTTGTTAATCTGGGACCAAACTAATTGCCAAAAACGAGAGATGGGGGGACAATCAAAAAGCATGTGCTTTAAATCAGCATGTGAACAAGGACAAGACCAGCATGCAGAAGAAGAGTTTGGAGAAAAAGAAGCTAGTTTTGTGGGAGTGAATAAAATGCGTTGGTAAATGAAATATAGGGTTTGGGAAGTGTTTGCAGCTCTAGAAGTCTTATGAATCTTGAGCCACAACTTATCCCAAAAAGGGATAGGCCAACATTCAGCTAAGTCTTTTTCCCAAGCCAATTCAGCCTTCTTTTTGTCTCTATTAGAGGATAGAAATAAGCATTTATATAAAGAAGAGGCCGAAGATGAGGCCGAAATTAATGGAAAAAGAGTGGAGCATCTGGAAGAGGGAATGGAGGTAGGTGGTAAGGAAAGCAAATACTGGGACAGAGAGGCATGAAGTAGATCATATTGAGCCTTACAAGAAGATGGTAGAGAGAATTTTGACTGCAAATCTGAAAAGGATATAGGAACATTATTGAGTACTAGCTGAGAGATCCAGAGCAGTCCTTTGAGTCTCCAAGTTTTCCAATAAATAGTACGATTTTTAATACGAAGTAGATTATTATGCCAGATGGGCTGTCGATCTAGCAAGGAAGACGAAGGATAGGCGGAGGGAAGAAGAGGAGTAAGGATTTTACGTGTATGAGAAATAACAGGAGAACGAAAAAGAGAAATATTATTAGTGAAGGCAAGAGATTCTTGAAAGTTAAAGGGGGATATAGAACATTCTTCTATATTCAACCAGAGAGGAGGATGAATACAGTGATCAAGAGAGAGCCAACGAGAAGATTGTTTTAAAGAAAAGGCATAATGATATGATTTAAAGTCAGGAAATCGAAGGCCTCCAGAGGCCTTGTCAGCCTTTAGAGCTGATAGGGCTATTCGAGGAGGTTTGTTTTTCCAAAGGAATTTAGTTAAAAGAGAGTCAATTTTCTTAAAGTAGACTGCAGGAATATGTACCGGAATCATAGAGAGAAGATAAAGGATCAAAGGAGAAAGCATCATCTTGATGGAATCTAATCGTCCCCACCAAGATAGAAAGAGCGGGTGCCACCTGTCAATAGAATCGGATAGAGTCTTAGTAATATGATCAAAATTTATCTTTAATGTTTCCGGAATATTTGAAGAGAACCACAAGCCTAGATATTTTATCTTAGAAGTTTGCCAAGAAAAGCCAGTATGTATGAAGTCTTGTTTAAGACAATGTATATTTAGGGGAAGAACCTCACATTTGTCTGCATTGAGACGATAACCGGAAAGTTGAGAGAAAATGTCAACTTGCGACAAAAAAGAGGGGATGGAAGTAGACGGATTAGAACAATATAAAAGAATATCGTCCGCATATACGGACAATTTGACATGAGAGGTATCAAGCTGGATACCAGTAATCTTAGCATCTAATCTAATTTTAGTTAAAAAGGGTTCTAATGCTATTATAAATAAAAGAGGAGAGAGGGGGCATCCTTGACGCACACCTCTAAAGAGTGGAAAATAATCTGAAGTTTTGCCATTTACAAAAATAGAAGCTTTGGGACCTGAATATAGTAGAGAAATAAGGGATATTAGTTTAGGAGGAAACCCTATCCATTTTAGTGCCTGTAACATGAAATCCCAACCAATCCTGTCAAATGCTTTTTCTGCGTCTAATGCAATAGCAGCAATGGGATAATCAAGAGAAGAAGCTTTACCAAGAATATTAAAAAGACTCTGGAGTTATCAGATGAAAGACGACCTTTACAAAACCGGATTGTTCCGGGCCAATAAGGTTAGGTAAGATGGGATCTATGCGAAGAGCTAGGATTTTTGCAAAGATCTTATAGTCCAGATTAACTAAAGAAATTGGCCGATAATTTTTGCAGAGAGATGGATCCTTATTCTCTTTAGGTATTAAGCAGATCATGGCCTCTTGAAAGGTTCCAGATGATGAACCAGTCGTGGTAAAGGCAGTATAAAGTGATAACAGATGAGGAAGTAGGAGATTAGCAAAATGAGCATAAAATTCAATGGTAAATCCATCCGGACCGGGAGCTTTCCCTCTTTTCAATACTGAAATTGCATGCGTGATTTCGGATATAGTAATGTCCGTTTCTAAAGAGGAGAAGTCAATATCAGAATGAGAAGGGGGTTTAATGGATTGGAAATAAGCAGATAGATCGGTAAAATTTGGTTGCTGTTCAGGTGTGTATAAAGTTTTGTAAAAAGAAACAAATTCATTCAAAATATCGTTATCTTTAAATAAAGATGTACCTGCGTTGTTCCGTAAAAATTCTATTTTAGTCCGATCACGTCTTATTTTCAAGTAGTTCGCTAACAATTTCTCCATCTTATTTTGGCCCCCGTAATAACGAGCACTGCTTTTTAAAAGATAAGAGGATGCTGCTTCAGTAGATAATTTATTAAACGTGAATTTTGCTTCAATAAGATTCCTTAACGCGGATTCAGAGTTCGAATGATAATAAGTATATTCAAGGTGTTTAATCTTGGTGAGCAACTGGGAATTTTTAGAGTCAAAAGCTTTCTTCTTTTGTGAGACAAAATTTATAATAAAGCCTCTAGCAGTCGCTTTAAAGGAGTCCCAAATCATTACAGAAGAAGAGTTTGGGATAGAGTTGAAAGAAAAGAATTCAGAAGCAAAGGAGGTGAATTGGCTTGTAAAGTTAGGATCAGATAATAACACATTGTTAAAGCGCCATCTACGTGCATGAGGGGAAAAAGGTATCAATTCAAAGTAAACAAAAACTGGAGCATGATCTGATATTAAAATTGAACCAATTTCAGAATGAGAAATTTGTTGAGATAGTGATTTACTAAAAAAGAGATAGTCTATACGGGATTGTGAGTGGTGAGGAGGGGAGTAAAAGCTATATTCTCGAATGTCTGGATTGCAAAGTCTCCATGCATCCACTAAGGATTTGCGGCGTATGGAGGAAGTAAATTGTGAGTGCATTTTTGTGTTAAAGAATTTAACAGAAGAATTTCTATCTAGTATGGGATCCAGAACCTGATTGCAATCACCACCAAAAATAATATATTCATCATCGAACAAGAGAAGTTTGTCAGATATGTGAGTCCAAAAGGTATTATCGACATTGACTGGTGCATACACATTGAAAAGAACTATAGGTATTTTATTTATAAGTATTTTGACAATTACCCAACGCCCTTCTGAATCAAGTTCTTGATGTACAACCGAGATCTGATATTTCTTATGACACAAGATACAGACTCCATTTTTCTTACCTAGAGCAGGGGAAGAAAAAACATTGCCTACCCAACCCCGTTCCAATTTAGATGCTTCGGTGTCTGATAAATGTGACTCTTGAATTAATGCAATGTCAGCCTTTAGTCTAGCTAAATGGGTTAATACCCGTTGCCTTTTTATGGGGTTATTTACTCCTTTAACATTCCATGTTACAACTCTGAAAATGACCAATCAAATTTAGCATGAACAATTATTCTATAAACAATATAAGAATTAGAAATATTGCTGAAAAAGTGGGATTGGTTAAGTACGAGAAGGATGAGAAAGAAACTCAGGTTTAAAGAGAGGGAGGAGTGGAGCACAAAAAAGTTATTGTAAGATATATAGAAGAGAGAAGAAAAAGGAGGAAGGAGAGGGACAGGCAAGGAAGGAAATAGGGTAGAGCAAAACACAGAACAAAAATACAATACTGAATATAAACAAGTATTTGGTACGCAATATAAGAACCAGAATCGCTACTGAGGTATAGAAAAGATTTACAAAGCACAAAAATATTAATAATCAAAACCAGATGAAAGAGGGAAAAAGGACAGAGCGGAAAAAGAGAAAGAAATATGAATAGAGATGCAAGAAGAAGCGAGGTATGAAAAAAGGAGTGGAAGTTTGGTACACGAGAAAAAGGAATAAGAAAACAAAACAAATTATCTGTGTTGAGTACCATAAAAAACAGTAGGAATAAAAAAACATACCTACAAAAGGATCAGAACACTGAAGAATGTGGGAGGGGAGAACCACAAGGAACGATGACACTTCCGGACTCCACGGAGCGGGAAAGGGGGAAACACCGGGACTTAAACAACATGTATACATAATCGATGGATAGATTGAAATAGAACCTGTAATAAGAAAAGTGTTGATTAGTATTGGTGCACAAATTGCAACCGACTACGGAATGAAACTTGAAATAAAGGATGACAATCTATAATCTAAATTATTGAACTAAGACAAATTATCTAAGTAATTCTTAAGCAGAGAAATCTGTAGTATTGCATTAGGAACAAATGCATCCATTTAAAGAAATGCAGAAATATGGAAAGCATAGGTAAATTCATTTTAAATGAGCATTTGAAGTGTCCATCTGATCTGGGCAATGCGCATTAAGGAAGCTTCGTAACTGGAGTGGGTCTTCGTAACTCTTGGTACTGTTATTATGAGTGACCTTAAACAAACATGGATGTAGAAGACCAAATCTAGCTCCAATAGAACGAAGTGCAGGCCTCATAGCAAGAAATTCTTTTCGTCGATCTGCTGTTGGTTTAGCATAATCCTGTGAAAAGAAGAGCTGGGTACCGGAGAAGAACACCCGCTTCATAAGCCTGGCTGCCCGCAGAACCTGAAGAAGATCAGTATATTCAAGAAAGTACAATATGCAACCTCTAGGCTTTTTCATGCTTGACGCTGATGAATGCATTGGACCCAATCGATGAGCTCTTTGGATATTTAAGATGGTACCATCAGGCAGGTTGAGAACTGATGGCAGAAATTTTCGAAAGAAAGAGATGGAGTCCGGCCCTTCTGAACCTTCTGCCAAACCATAAATACGAAGGTTGTTCCTCCGATTTCTGTTTTCCAAATTTTCGACTTGTTTTTGGAGATTTGTAACCTGTGATTGGAGAGCCATTGTAGTGGTAACAGAGGAGTTGAGCGTCGCAATGGATTGCTCAGCCATGGTGACTCTATCCTCTAAATTTTTCCAGCCATCCGTAAGGACCTGGATTTTAGAATTTGTTTCTTCTACAAATGGTCTCAACGCTCGAATTTCCTCTAATAGAAGATCCATGGACACAGAAGAAGACTGCTTCGGAGGAGATGGAGGGTTTATTTTCAGACGTTTTGTTGTAGCTTTAGTATTTGCTGATGAACCATTCGTCACAGCTGAGACCGCCGGTTTAGGAGATGAACTTGGTGTTGGTTCCATTTTGGCAGAGTAAGCACGGATTTTGGATCGTATCAAAAGCTGGCGTTTAGATTTTGGTTTCACAGGAAAATCGATTTTCAGCCTGCCCATAGAAGAAGGAGGGAAGAATTCCTGATGTAGTGCCAGGAAAAGAGTGCCCAATCCTAAAGCAGATCACACCTCACCAATCTTCACAGAATGTAATCGCTGGTAAAATGGCGACTGCTTAGGCGAAAGCGGAGAAATGCTTTCAAGGTGTGTCGTAAAAATACCAAAAACGTATCCCCTTATGCCCAACAAGCTCCGACAAGCATACAGGAGGTCCAATTACAGATGTAACACCTTCACAGGATAGCTGTAAAACTTCCCTAATTTAACACCACAAACAGCAAAGAAGCCCATTCTGAATAAAAAGCCTCATAGTGTGACTTGTGACTCTGCATTCCTTTAGAAAAGTCTGAGCATTACCAATAGTTCCATATAAGTAGACTGACTGTTGATATATATATAAATATAAATGAGGGTGTTCAAGTGCGTATTTTAAAACATGTAATTGTATCAAATCCAGGAGACTGCACTTGAAAATAAAGACAAAAATTATTTCCTGCAAGCTTCCAGGCCCATGCCCACAGGAGCCAGCAAGCTGAAGCCGATAAATAAGAAAGTCTTTACCTCCTCATGAAGAAATACACTTCGTGCTGACAACATTTTCCAGAGCATTCAGCTGCCTCAGAACAGTCGTCTTCACAGTAGCCATGGAAAAAATGCCAGAGTTCATAAAAAGGGGCGCTGTGTACCAAAGCCAGGTATCTGCTTGTTCAGAGTTCAAGTTAAATCTGCCTCTCTGCTGGTTTAATCAACAGTCAGCCATAATTCTTGTTTTTCTGGGAAAGAAGTGACAATGCATGAGAGAAATGGTTCCCTCAGCGCGCGCGTCACTCTGAAGCAATTATTCTGCCAGCTGCCACCTCAAACATAACGTCGTTTTTAAAGCTTGAAAGGAGACGGAAAAGGCTTCATATGAAAGCGCTTACATTCCGCTCCTAATTCCGGTATTCTGCTGACCTTCAGGACACGAATGGCATTGGAAAAATCCCGTCAGAATCCCCCTCACTCCAGGCGAGTCACGGGAGTGCCGCCATCTTCCTCAGGCGCAAGCCACGCCCCCCCTCTACCCTTTCTAATATCCGTACAATTTCTTTGATTCCTGTTCTAAGCAAAATCACAGAAAAATTTGGTCAATGACCAGCTAATAGCATTTCTGGAGGAAACTAACATCCTACATCCCCGGCAGTCCGGCTTCCGTCCAAGACACTCTACGGAGTCAGCCCTGCTGGAAGTCGCAGACACATTGAAACTAACACTTGATGCAGGAAAAAATGCAGTACTGATTTTACTAGACCTATCAGCTGCATTTGATACCATCTCCCATGACATCCTGTTGCAATGGTTTAAGGACTGTGGGATTTCCCACCGGGCATTGGCATGGTTTAAATCCTTCCTCTCAGAGCGTAGACAGGCAGTGATGCTTGAAACCTTTTGGTCTGCAGAAAAGCCCGTCACATCAGGAGTACCCCAAGGTTCTACGCTTAGCCCTGCATTCTTTAACATCTACATGGCTCCTTTGATCTCGCTGATAACGTCTTTTGGTATTGAGACCACATCCTATGCTGACGACACTCAGCCAATCCTGACATTGGAGAAAGACACTATTAGTTCTGAGATCAATTTTAAGAACTGTTTAACCGAAGTTCTTTACTGGATGCACACCAACCATCTAAAGTGCAACACTGGCAAAACAGAAATAATGCTTTTTGGAAAGTCAAATGCCTTCAATCCCATTTTATGGTGGCCTAATGAAACACCTCCATCACCTCCTCCGGTCAGGATCGTGAAGAACCTAGGTGTACAATTTGACGCCCTTCTGTATGTTCGGCCACAAGCTATGGCAGTAGCTGGAACTTGTTTCCGTCTCATAACAGCTTTGAAAAAAATTCTTTGAATACCTTCCGCTATTGGCCAGAAAAACTGTAGCATCGCCCTGATGACCTCTAGGCTGGACTATTGTAATAGTCTATATGTGTGCACCTCTAAACAAATCTTACAGAAACTTCAGGTGGTGCAAACATGCGGCGGCCAGACTAGTATTAAAACTCCCTCACTGCTCCTCGGCATCAGCAGCTCTGAAAGTACTTCATTGGCTGCCAGTCCATAAATGGGTCCTTTTTAAAATCCTCTTGCTTATCTTTAGAGCCTTCAGAGGACTCAGACCAAAATACTAAGGGGCAGATTTACAAGCCCCTTGCGCCACTTTTGAGTCACTTTTAACATGGGAAAAGTGACGCAAAAGTGGCGCAAGGGGCTTGTAAATCTGCCCCTAAATGTCCAGAATCACCCACCATAGGACGACACACCCTCTTAGGTCCTCACAAGCCAACCTGCTCAAACCTCACAAACACAGACTGAAAACACTAGGAGGAAAATCTTTCACAGTCCTGGGCGTTAGGGCCTGGAACCAGCTTCCCAGACAGATAAGATACACGGACTCAGAAAGGATCTTTAAACAGCAGCTCATGACTTGGCTTTATAGCCTCTCCAATGCCTTGTGCTACTCACTTATTCTCTGACTCATTGTTTTCCCCCAAGACTGATCAAGTTAGACTAAGGTCATACTGCCACATTCATTTTTTCTGCTTAGCGCCAGGATGTCACGCTTAAGAAATGCAACACTCATACTCATTCTCATGCTCCTGATTCTTTAGAGACCCATGCTTAGAACTGTCCCTATCCTAATTTAGAGCTCAGAATAGATGATTTCAATTGATCTAAATTTTTTGGGACTTTATCTTGATAACTTTAAAGCTTATTCATGCTTAATGAAGAGAGTCAGAGTTTCCCGTAAGGAACACCAAGATTTATTTGTAACTATCTATAGCTTTGTGATTGCTTTTGTTTCATGCCTTCTACTTCAAAGGCTGAATTTATTTCGAAATCTGAAATTACCTATTATAATTCGGTATCTCATTGGCATTATCAATAATTTATCATGACTTGCATAAATTGTGGACTAATTGCAAATTTTAATAAATCTACTAAACTTTATCCTCCATTCCGAGTCTTCTTTGTGTAGCCAAATCGGTTGCAGAAATGTTAATTTGTTTGATTGCATGTTAATTCCCATTTTGCCTGAATCACACCAATGCGTTCCAAGGTAGAAGGAGAAGTGGGAGCTGTCCAAATGTGCTCCAGCACCCATTAGATGTATTAATGCTTTTGAAAGAGTGTGTGCCGCCTCTTGATGGCATAACCTGACCGAAGAATTACAATGTACAACCTGAGCTAAAATTTAACAGAACCACATCGATACCTAGATTATAAAGTTTTTTTCAAAGTTTGTGCCTAGTCAATTTATAAAAATCAATAATCTATCATTCAGCTCTATAGGTTGCAGCAGCTTTGAGGGTGGTTATGCCAGTGTGAGTACCATTACCAGTACCTTGTCCACTGTGCATTGGTGAGCATAAACAGTAGATTGCTCGATGGAAAGTAATCTAGTTGTTTCAATCAAGTCGGTCACATGGTTTAGGAGAAAAATAGGAATGAAAAAGTCCTTGATAATTCAGGTTTCAAAAAACACTTGTGAAAAGAACACTTGATTACTTAAACCTATGAAAGTTTTTTCAGTGAATAGCGTCGACTCTTAGGGGCATATTCTCAAGGACTTATCGCTGAGTTAGCGTCACTTTATTGCAGCCAAAGTGGCGATAAATTCATCGCACCATTCACAAGCTGGTGCTAACAGCCGATATCACCTGTTTTCCTGCGATAGCAGTCGCAAACAACATCGCCACGGATGACACCGGCAACTAACGCTAATGATATGCAGAGTAGGCGTTCCCGTGCAAAAAGCCGCGAAAACACCACTTCGCAACATTCCCAACGACCAGCCAGATCGGCGATAAGATCACAAAACATGCGATAAGGCGCGTTAGCAGCAGGGATTTAACTCCTGCTCTTACCTGGTGTTAAGTCGGACAACAACCTGCACCATAAAAGGGAGCCCAGCCCAGAGCCACACCTGAAGAACAACACATGCCATGGAGCTACTGATCATGCAGCTCAGAGCCCCAAGAGGGCCACAACACCCACCGCCACCACACCCAGGACCCCCACCCCCCAGGACCCCCCCGGACTACCACAGAGGCAGCGCAGACAAATACAAAGGACCTTCTGAAATGCACCAGCCTCGGAGACTTAACGCCAGAGGAAGTCATTGCCCACTACAGGCTCAAAAGGATAACCATCCTCCGCATCCTGACCCTCATTGGACACAGGCTGACGGTACCAACACAGCGGAAAACCAACATCCCACTGCAGACAAAGCTGATGGTCGTGCTGCACCTGTTGGCCTCTGGGACCTTCCAACCAACAACTGCCAGAGTCGGAGGAGTCTCACAGCCAGCCCTGTCAAAGTTCCTCACACCTGTCTTGGATGCCATCATCAGCTTGGTACCCCAGCAACTTTACTTCCCACACACTGCGCAGGAACAGCTGGAGACCAAGCAAGGCTTCTATGCCATAGCTGGCTTCCCGCACGTCTTGGGGACAATCGACTGCACACATGTACTCCTCGTGCCCCCTGCTGCCACTGCACACAATTACCGCAACAGGAAACATACGCATTCCATCAATGTGCAGGCAATAGTGGACCACCGGGGACTCTTCACCAATGTCGTCGCCAACTACCCAGGCAGTGTGCATGATTCCTTCATCTTCCGACAGTCCGTCATCAACCAGCGCTTTCAGGATGCCACCTATGGAAATGCACGGCTCGTCGGTAAGTAACAACTGAACACACCACACACCTCAACTCCACCAACATACAACTCACAACTCTGGGAATGCACACATCACAAAATCACATACAACATGACAACCAACAGTCCCACATTCCAGACACGACAACACAACTTACTGTGGCAACCTGGGCTAGCCATGTACACAAGCCATCAACGGCATGGCACCTCAGCCACACAATAGCAGAATGTGGGGAGAGGTGGGAACCAGGCATGTGCGAAGGAGGCAAGTGACCCATGAATGTGAATGTACACAATGCCAAATGTGGCGTGGATTTGCTGGACAGACTTGAGTATGCAGACCACAGACATTTCCATGTTGACATACACTGCTGGCGTCTGCAGTGTACTGGACAGTGGACGCAACCATGTTATCGCAGCCAGTGGGGAAGAATGCGGAAATGTAGCTTGTTACGTCCCCCCCTGTAAGTGTGAGCAGAGTGGGCTGGCCAGGCGTACGCCAGGCCAGCGTAGGGGTGTGAATAAAAAGCCTGTTACTCTGGGCGTGGTTCTCTTCCGGAATGGAGAACGTGTCTGCCAGGGCAGCGCCTCTCACCCCGCCATGAGGCCAACACCGTGAGCGGCGGTGACTGTGATCCTGTGCGCCTGCTGCACCCCAGGCCGCTGGTCCCAAGACCCGTCATGACCGCCCCAGCGCACCAAGGCCGCACTGCTCACCTGCCGACACCGGCGTGTGTCAAAGAGGGCCAACCACGTGCCGGTGCAAGCTCCAAGCCCGAGGCCCACGACCATGGCAGCCTCCTCAGACCATCACGGCCTCCGCGACAAAGGCCCCCATTACTCCTTTCTCATTTACGTACTCCACCGCTGCCTCCGGCCTACACTGCGGTCCAGTAGGTCACACATTTGGAACTGAGTCTTGATTATACAATGGCAGAGTACATACGTTTATGGCTGATTTTATATCACCGTACTCCCTTCGATGTGGTGCCACTAACTCTGTGCATCGCAAGCCAAGGACACGTGGCTGGGGGCCCCTGCTGACCGCTGCCTCCGGCCTACACTACGGTCAAGTAGGTCACACATTTGGAACTGAGTCTTGATTTATTAATGGCAGAGTTTATACCATTGTAAAGGCATCATCGCAGACTGCATCCCCTATCAGCTCTGGTGCCACTAACTCTGTGCCCCGAAATCCATGGACACTCTCTGGTTGAACTTTGGTGGCGTCTGAGTCTATGGCCTGGAGTTAAGCTATCCTGGCTGAAGAGGGGTGAAACCCCGAAACCGGTCCTAGGATGCTTGATTCCAGTCCAGGGAGGACCTGGCCTGGCAGTTCGGACTGGACTGTTCCCATTGGGCGCAGGGTCAAGACTGATTTGCATATGGCTGGGTCCAAACTGGAATGGCATGGGTGAGCAAAAAAACGATGGATTTAGGCCCAGATCTCTGTACTGGGGTGAATGTATGACATTGTTCTGCATTCTGTCCATCAACTGTTCTTTTTGCAATTGTCACCCAGAGTGGGACGGGTATGCCCAGACGTGGGTCCCGTGCTCTCCATGCCACTGGAGTTAAGATATCCTGGCTGAAGAGGGGTGAAACCCCGAAATCGGTCCTAGGATGCTTGATTCCAGTCCAGGGAGGACCTGGCCTGGCAGTTCGGGCTGGACTGTTCCCATTGGGCGCAGGGTCAAGACTGATTTGCATATGGCTGGGTCCAAACTGGAATGGCATGGGTGAGCAAACAAAACGATGGATTTAGGCCCAGATCTCTGTACTGGGGTGAATGTATGACATTGTTCTGCATTCTGTCGATCAACTTTTCTTTTTGCAATTGTCACCCAGAGTGGGACGGGTATGCCCAGATGTGGGTCCCGTGCTCTCCATGCCACTGGAGTTAAGCTATCCTGGCTGAAGAGGGGTGAAACCCTGAAACCGGTCCTAGGATGCTTGATTCCAGTCCAGGGAGGACCTGGCCTGGCAGTTCGGGCTGGAATGTTCCCATTGGGCGCATGGTCAAGACTGATTTGCATATGGCTGGGTCCAAACTGGAATGGCATGGGTGAGCAAAAAAACGATGGATTTAGGCCCAGATCTCTGTACTGGGGTGAATGTATGACATTGTTCTGCATTCTGTCCATCAACTGTTCTTTTTGCAATTGTCACCCAGAGTGGGACGGATATGCCCAGATGTGGGTCCCGTGCTCTCCATGCCACTGGAGTTAAGCTATCCTGGCTGAAGAGGAGTGAAACCCCGAAACCGGTCCTAGGAAGCTTGATTCCAGTCCAGGGAGGACCTGGCCTGGCAGTTCTGGCTGGACTGTTCCCATTGGGCGCAGGGTCAAGACTGATTTGCATATGGCTGGGTCCAAACTGGAATGGCATGGGTGAGCAAAAAAAACGATGGATTTAGGCCCAGATCTCTGTACTGGGGTGAATGTATGACATTGTTCTGCATTCTGTCCATCAACTGTTCTTTTTGCAATTGTCACCCAGAGTGGGACGGGTATGCCCAGACGTGGGTCCCGTGCTCTCCATGCCACTGGAGTTAAGCTATCCTAGCTGAAGAGGGGTGAAACCCCGAAACCGGTCCTAGGATGCTTGATTCCAGTCCAGGGAGGACCTGGCCTGGCAGTTCGGGCTGGGCTGTTCCCATTGGGCTCAGGGTCAAGACTGATTTGCATATGGCTGGGTCCAAACTGGAATGGCGTGGGTGAGCAAAAAACGATGGATTTAGGCCCAGATCTCTGTACTGGGGTGAATGTATGACATTGTTCTGCATTCTGTCCATCAACTGTTCTTTTTGCAATTGTCACCCAGAGTGGGACGGGTATGCCCAGACGTGGGTCCCGTGCTCTCCATGCCACTGGAGTTAAGCTATCCTGGCTGAAGAGGGGTGAAACCCCGAAACCGGTCCTAGGATGCTTGATCCAGTCCAGGGAGGACCTGGCCTGGCAGTTCGGGCTGGGCTGTTCCCATTGGGCGCAGGTTCAAGACTGATTTGCATATGGCTGGGTCCAAACTGGAATGGCATGGGTGAGCAAAAAAACGATGGATTTAGGTCCAGATCTCTGTACTAGGGTGAATGTATGACATTGTTCTGCATTCTGTCCATCAACTGTTCTTTTTGCAATTGTCACCCAGAGTGGGACGGGTATGCCCAGACGTGGGTCCCGTGCTCTCCATGCCACTGGAGTTAAGCTATCCTGGCTGAAGAGGGGTGAAACCCCGAAACCGGTCCTAGGATGCTTGATTCCAGTCCAGGGAGGACCTGGCCTGGCAGTTCGGGCTGGACTGTTCCCATTGGGCGCAGGGTCAAGACGGATTTGCATATGGCTGGGTCCAAACTGGAATGGCATGGGTGAGCAAAAAACGATGGATTTAGGCCCAGATCTCTGTACTGGGGTGAATGTATGACATTGTTCTGCATTCTGTCCATCAACTGTTCTTTTTGCAATTGTCACCCAGAGTGGGACGGGTATGCCCAGACGTGGGTCCCGTGCTCTCCATGCCACTGGAGTTAAGCTATCCTGGCTGAAGAGGGGTGAAACCCCGAAACCGGTCCTAGGATGCTTGATTCCAGTCCAGGGAGGACCTGGCCTGGCAGTTCGGGCTGGACTGTTCCCATTGGGCGCAGGGTCAAGACTGATTTGCATATGGCTGGGTCCAAACTGGAATGGCATGGGTGAGCAAAAAACGATGGATTTAGGCCCAGATCTCTGTACTGGGGTGAATGTATGACATTGTTCTGCATTCTGTCCATCAGCTGTTCTTTTTGCAATTGTCACCCAGAGTGGGACGGGTATGCCCAGACGTGGGTCCCGTGCTCTCCATGCCACTGGAGTTAAGCTATCCTGGCTGAAGAGGGGTGAAACCCCGAAACCGGTCCTAGGATGCTTGATCCAGTCCAGGGAGGACCTGGCCTGGCAGTTCGGGCTGGACCGTTCCCATTGGGCGCAGGGTCAAGACTGATTTGCATATGGCTGGGTCCAAACTGGAATGGCATGGGTGAGCAAAAAAACGATGGATTTAGGCCCAGATCTCTGAACTGGGGTTAATGTATGACATTGTTCTGCTTTCTGTCCATCAACTGTTCTTTTCTCAATTGTCACCCAGAGTGAGACGGGTATGCCCAGACGTGGGTCCCGTGCTCTCCATGCCACTGGAGTTAAGCTATCCTGGCTGAAGAGGGGTGAAACCCCGAAACCGGTCCTAGGATGCTTGATTCCAGTCCAGGGAGGACCTGGCCTGGCAGTTCGGGCTGGACTGTTCCCATTGGGCGCAGGGTCAAGACTGATTTGCATATGGCTGGGTCCAAACTGGAATGGCATGGGTGAGCAAAAAAACCGATGGATTTAGGCCCAGATCTCTGTACTGGGGTGTATGTATGACATTGTTCTGCATTCTGTCCATCAACTGTTCTTTTTGCAATTGTCACCCAGAGTGGGACGGGTATGCCCAGACGTGGGTCCCGTGCTCTCCATGCCACTGGAGTTAAGCTATCCTGGCTGAAGAGGGGTGAAACCCCGAAACCGGTCCTAGGATGCTTGATTCCAGTCCAGGGAGGACCTGGCCTGGCAGTTCGGGCTGGACTGTTCCCATTGGGCGCAGGGTCAAGACGGATTTGCATATGGCTGGGTCCATACTGGAATGGCATGGGTGAGCAAAAAACGATGGATTTAGGCCCAGATCTCTGTACTGGGGTGAATGTATGACATTGTTCTGCATTCTGTCCATCAACTGTTCTTTTTTCAATTGTCACCCAGAGTGGGACGGGTATGCCCAGACGTGGGTCCCGTGCTCTCCATGCCACTGGAGTTAAGCTATCCTGGCTGAAGAGGGGTGAAACCCCGAAACCGGTCCTAGGATGCTTGATTCCAGTCCAGGGAGGACCTGGCCTGGCAGTTCGGGCTGGACTGTTCCCATTGGGCGCAGGGTCAAGACTGATTTGCATATGGCTGGGTCCAAACTGGAATGGCATGGGTGAGCAAAAAACGATGGATTTAGGCCCAGATCTCTGTACTGGGGTGAATGTATGACATTGTTCTGCATTCTGTCCATCAACTTTTCTTTTGCAATTGTCACCCAGAGTGGTACGGGTATGCCCAGACGTGAGTCCCGTGCTCTCCATGCCACTGGAGTTAAGCTATCCTGGCTGAAGAGGGGTGAAACCCTGAAACCGGTCCTAGGATGCTTGATTCCAGTCCAGGGAGGACCTGGCCTGGCAGTTCGGGCTGGAATGTTCCCATTGGGCGCAGGGTCAAGACTGATTTGCATATGGCTGGGTCCAAACTGGAATGGCATGGGTGAGCAAAAAAACGATGGATTTAGGCCCAGATCTCTGTACTGGGGTGAATGTATGACATTGTTCTGCATTCTGTCCATCAACTGTTCTTTTTGCAATAGTCACCCAGAGTGGGACGGATATGCCCAGACGTGGGTCCCGTGCTCTCCATGCCACTGGAGTTAAGCTATCCTGGCTGAAGAGGAGTGAAACCCCGAAACCGGTCCTAGGAAGCTTGATTCCAGTCCAGGGAGGACCTGGCTTGGCAGTTCGGGCTGCACTGTTCCCATTGGGCGCAGGGTCAAGACTGATTTGCATATGACTGGGTCCAAACTGGAATGGCATGGGTGAGCAAAAAAAACCGATGGATTTAGGCCAAGATCTCTGTACTGGGGTGAATGTATGACATTGTTCTGCATTCTGTCCATCAACTGTTCTTTTTGCAATTGTCACCCAGAGTGGGACGGGTATGCCCAGACGTGGGTCGCGTGCTCTCCATGCCACTGGAGTTAAGCTATCCTGGCTGAAGAGGGGTGAAATCCCGAAACCGGTCCTAGGATGCTTGATTCCAGTCCAGGGAGGACCTGGCCTGGCAGTTCGGGCTGGACTGTTCCCATTGGGCTCAGGGTCAAGACTGATTTGCATATGGCTGGGTCCAAACTGGAATGGCGTGGGTGAGCAAAAAACGATGGATTTATGCCCAGATCTCTGTACTGGGGTGAATGTATGACATTGTTCTGCATTCTGTCCATCAACTGTTCTTTTGCAATTGTCACCCAGAGTGGGACGGGTATGCCCAGACGTGGGTCCCGTGCTCTCCATGCCACTGGAGTTAAGCTATCCTGGCTGAAGAGGGGTGAAACCCCGAAACCGGTCCCAGGATGCTTGATCCAGTCCAGGGAGGACCTGGCCTGGCAGTTCGGGCTGGACTGTTCCCATTGGGCGCAGGGTCAAGACTGATTTGCATATGGCTGGGTCCAAACTGGAATGGCATGGGTGAGCAAAAAAACGATGGATTTAGGCCCAGATCTCTGTACTGGGGTTAATGTATGACATTGTTCTGCTTTCTGTCCATCAACTGTTCTTTTTTCAATTGTCACCCAGAGTGGGACGGGTATGCCCAGACGTGGGTCCCGTGCTCTCCATGCCACTGGAGTTAAGCTATCCTGGCTGAAGAGGGGTGAAACCCCGAAACCGGTCCTAGGATGCTTGATTCCAGTCCAGGGAGGACCTGGACTGGCAGTTCGGGCTGGACTGTTCCCATTGGGCGCAGGGTCAAGACTGATTTGCATATGGCTGGGTCCAAACTGGAATGGCATGGGTTAGCAAAAACCGATGGATTTAGGCCCAGATCTCTGTACTGGGGTGAATGTATGACATTGTTCTGCATTGAGTCCATCAACTGTTCTTTTTGCAATTGTCACCCAGAGTGGGACGGGTATGCCCAGACGTGGGTCCCGTGCTCTCCATGCCACTGGAGTTAAGCTATCCTGGCTGAAGAGGGGTGAAACCCCGAAACCGGTCCTAGGATGCTTGATTCCAGTCCAGGGAGGACCTGGCCTGGCAGTTCGGGCTGGACTGTTCCCATTGGGCGCAGGGTCAAGACTGATTTGCATATGGCTGGGTCCAAACTGGAATGGCATGGGTGAGCAAAAAACGATGGATTTAGGCCCAGATCTCTGTACTGGGGTGAATGTATGACATTGTTCTGCATTCTGTTCATCAACTTTTCTTTTTGCAATTGTCACCCAGAGTGGGACGGGTATGCCCAGACGTGGGTCCCGTGCTCTCCATGCCACTGGAGTTAAGCTATCCTGGCTGAAGAGGGGTGAAACCCTGAAACCGGTCCTAGGATGCTTGATTCCAGTCCAGGGAGGACCTGGCCTGGCAGTTCGGGCTGGAATGTTCCCATTGGGCGCAGGGTCAAGACTGATTTGCATATGGCTGGGTCCAAACTGGAATGGCATGGGTGAGCAAAAAAACGATGAATTTAGGCCCAGATCTCTGTACTGGGATGAATGTATGACATTGTTCTGCTTTCTGTCCATCAACTGTTCTTTTTGCAATTGTCACCCAGAGTGGGACGGATATGCCCAGACGTGGGTCCCGTGCTCTCCATGCCACTGGAGTTAAGCTATCCTGGCTGAAGAGGAGTGAAACCCCGAAACCGGTCCTAGGAAGCTTGATTCCAGTCCAGGGAGGACCTGGCCTGGCAGTTCGGGCTGGACTGTTCCCATTGGGCGCAGGGTCAAGACTGATTTGCATATGGCTGGGTCCAAACTGGAATGGCGTGGGTGAGCAAAAAAACGATGGATTTAGGCCCAGATCTCTGTACTGGGGTGAATGTATGACATTGTTCTGCTTTCTGTCCATCAACTGTTCTTTTTTCAATTGTCACCCAGAGTGGGACGGGTATGCCCAGACGTGGGTCCCGTGCTCTCCTTGCCTCTGGAGTTAAGCTATCCTGGCTGAAGAGGGGTGAAACCCAGAAACCGGTCCTAGGATGCTTGATTCCAGTCCAGGGAGGACCTGGACTGGCAGTTCGGGCTGGAATGTTCCCATTGGGCGCAGGGTCAAGACTGATTTGCATATGGCTGGGTCCAAACTGGAATGGCATGGGTGAGCAAAAAACGATGGATTTAGGCCCAGATCTCTGTACTGGGGTGAATGTATGACATTGTTCTGCATTCTGTCCATCAACTGTTCTTTTTGCAATTGTCACCCAGAGTGGGACGGATATGCCCAGACGTGGGTCCCGTGCTCTCCATGCCACTGGAGTTAAGCTATCCTGGCTGAAGAGGAGTGAAACCCCGAAACCGGTCCTAGGAAGCTTGATTCCAGTCCAGGGAGGACCTGGCCTGGCAGGTCGGGCTGGACTGTTCCCATTGGGCGCAGGGTCAAGACTGATTTGCATATGGCTGGGTCCAAACTGGAATGGCGTGGGTGAGCAAAAAAACGATGGATTTAGGCCCAGATCTCTGTACTGGGGTGAATGTATGACATTGTTCTGCTTTCTGTCCATCAACTGTTCTTTTTTCAATTGTCACCCAGAGTGGGACGGGTATGCCCAGACGTGGGTCCCGTGCTCTCCATGCCACTGGAGTTAAGCTATCCTGGCTGAAGAGGGGTGAAACCCCGAAACCGGTCCTAGGATGCTTGATTCCAGTCAAGGAGGACCTGGACTGGCAGTTCGGGCTGGACTGTTCCCATTGGGCGCAGGGTCAAGACTGATTTGCATATGGCTGGGTCCAAACTGGAATGGCATGGGTGAGCAAAAAACGATGGATTTAGGCCCAGATCTCTGTACTGGGGTGAATGTATGACATTGTTCTGCATTCTGTCCATCAACTGTTCTTTTTGCAATTGTCACCCAGAGTGGGACGGGTATGCCCAGACGTGGGTCCCGTGCTCTCCATGCCACTGGAGTTAAGCTATCCTGGCTGAAGAGGGGTGAAACCCCGAAACCGGTCCTAGGATGCTTGATTCCAGTCCAGGGAGGACCTGGCCTGGCAGTTCGGGCTGGACTGTTCCCATTGGGCGCAGGGTCAAGACTGATTTGCATATGGCTGGGTCCAAACTGGAATGGCATGGGTGAGCAAAAAAACGATGGATTTAGGCCCAGATCTCTGTACTGGGGTGAATGTATGACATTGTTCTGCATTCTGTCCATCAACTTTTCTTTTTGCAATTGTCACCCAGAGTGGGACGGGTATGCCCAGACGTGGGTCCCGTGCTCTCCATGCCACTGGAGTTAAGCTATCCTGGCTGAAGAGGGGTGAAACCCTGAAACCGGTCCTAGGATGCTTGATTCCAGTCCAGGGAGGACCTGGCCTGGCAGTTCGGGCTGGAACGTTCCCATTGGGCGCAGGGTCAAGACTGATTTGCATATGGCTGGGTCCAAACTGGAATGGCATGGGTGAGCAAAAAAACGATGGATTTAGGCCCAGATCTCTGTACTGGGGTGAATGTATGACATTGTTCTGCATTCTGTCCATCAACTGTTCTTTTTTCAATTGTCACCCAGAGTGGGACGGGTATGCCCAGACGTGGGTCCCGTTCCCTCCATGCCACTGGAGTTAAGCTATCCTGGCTGAAGAGGGGTGAAACCCCGAAACCGGTCCTAGGATGCTTGATTCCAGTCCAGGGAGGACCTGGCCTGGCAGTTCGGGCTGGACTGTTCCCATTGGGCGCAGAGTCAAGACTGATTTGCATATGGCTGGGTCCAAACTGGAATGGCATGGGTGAGCAAAAAAACGATGGATTTAGGCCCAGATCTCTGTACTGGGGTTAATGTATGACATTGTTCTGCTTTCTGTCCATCAACTGTTCTTTTTTCAATTGTCACCCAGAGTGGGACGGGTATGCCCAGACGTGGGTCCCGTGCTCTCCATGTCACTGGAGTTAAGCTATCCTGGCTGAAGAGGGGTGAAACCCCGAAACCGGTCCTAGGATGCTTGATTCCAGTCCAGGGAGGACCTGGCCTGGCAGTTCGGGCTGGACTGTTCCCATTGGGCGCAGGGTCAAGACTGATTTGCATATGGCTGGGTCCAAACTGGAATGGCATGGGTGAGCAAAAAAACGATGGATTTAGGCCCAGATCTCTGTACTGGGGTGAATGTATGACATTGTTCTGCATTCTGTCCATCAACTGTTCTTTTTGCAATTGTCACCCAGAGTGGGATGGGTATGCCCAGACGTGGGTCCCGTGCTCTCCATGCCACTGGAGTTAAGCTATCCTGGCTGAAGAGGGTGAAACCCCGAAACCGGTCCTAGGATGCTTGATTCCAGTCCAGGGAGGACCTGGCCTGGCAGTTCGGGCTGGACTGTTCCCATTGGGCGCAGGGTCAAGACGGATTTGCATATGGCTGGGTCCAAACTGGAATGGCATGGGTGAGCAAAAAAACGATGGATTTAGGCCCAGATCTCTGTACTGGGGTGAATGTATGACATTGTTCTGCATTCTGTCCATCAACTGTTCTTTTTGCAATTGTCACCCAGAGTGGGACGGGTATGCCCAGACGTGGGTCCCGTGCTCTCCATGCCACTGGAGTTAAGCTATCCTGGCTGAAGAGGGGTGAAACCCCGAAACCGGTCCTAGGATGCTTGATTCCAGTCCAGGGAGGACCTGGCCTGGCAGTTCGGGCTGGACTGTTCCCATTGGGCGCAGGGTCAAGACTGATTTGCATATGGCTGGGTCCAAACTGGAATGGCATGGGTGAGCAAAAAAACGATGGATTTAGGCCCAGATCTCTGTACTGGGGTGAATGTATGACATTGTTCTGCATTCTGTCCATCAACTGTTCTTTTTGCAATAGTCACCCAGAGTGGGACGGATATGCCCAGACGTGGGTCCCGTGCTCTCCATGCCACTGGAGTTAAGCTATCCTGGCTGAAGAGGAGTGAAACCCCGAAACCGGTCCTAGGAAGCTTGATTCCAGTCCAGGGAGGACCTGGCTTGGCAGTTCGGGCTGCACTGTTCCCATTGGGCGCAGGGTCAAGACTGATTTGCATATGACTGGGTCCAAACTGGAATGGCATGGGTGAGCAAAAAAAAAACGATGGATTTAGGCCAAGATCTCTGTACTGGGGTGAATGTATGACATTGTTCTGCATTCTGTCCATCAACTGTTCTTTTGCAATTGTCACCCAGAGTGGGACGGGTATGCCCAGACGTGGGTCGCGTGCTCTCCATGCCACTGGAGTTAAGCTATCCTGGCTGAAGAGGGGTGAAATCCCGAAACCGGTCCTAGGATGCTTGATTCCAGTCCAGGGAGGACCTGGCCTGGCAGTTCGGGCTGGACTGTTCCCATTGGGCTCAGGGTCAAGACTGATTTGCATATGGCTGGGTCCAAACTGGAATGGCGTGGGTGAGCAAAAAAACGATGGATTTATGCCCAGATCTCTGTACTGGGGTGAATGTATGACATTGTTCTGCATTCTGTCCATCAACTGTTCTTTTTGCAATTGTCACCCAGAGTGGGACGGGTATGCCCAGACGTGGGTCCCGTGCTCTCCATGCCACTGGAGTTAAGCTATCCTGGCTGAAGAGGGGTGAAACCCCGAAACCGGTCCCAGGATGCTTGATCCAGTCCAGGGAGGACCTGGCCTGGCAGTTCGGGCTGGACTGTTCCCATTGGGCGCAGGGTCAAGACTGATTTGCATATGGCTGGGTCCAAACTGGAATGGCATGGGTGAGCAAAAAACGATGGATTTAGGCCCAGATCTCTGTACTGGGGTTAATGTATGACATTGTTCTGCTTTCTGTCCATCAACTGTTCTTTTTCAATTGTCACCCAGAGTGGGACGGGTATGCCCAGACGTGGGTCCCGTGCTCTCCATGCCACTGGAGTTAAGCTATCCTGGCTGAAGAGGGGTGAAACCCCGAAACCGGTCCTAGGATGCTTGATTCCAGTCCAGGGAGGACCTGGACTGGCAGTTCGGGCTGGACTGTTCCCATTGGGCGCAGGGTCAAGACTGATTTGCATATGGCTGGGTCCAAACTGGAATGGCATGGGTTAGCAAAAAAACCGATGGATTTAGGCCCAGATCTCTGTACTGGGGTGAATGTATGACATTGTTCTGCATTGAGTCCATCAACTGTTCTTTTTGCAATTGTCACCCAGAGTGGGACGGGTATGCCCAGACGTGGGTCCCGTGCTCTCCATGCCACTGGAGTTAAGCTATCCTGGCTGAAGAGGGGTGAAACCCCGAAACCGGTCCTAGGATGCTTGATTCCAGTCCAGGGAGGACCTGGCCTGGCAGTTCGGGCTGGACTGTTCCCATTGGGCGCAGGGTCAAGACTGATTTGCATATGGCTGGGTCCAAACTGGAATGGCATGGGTGAGCAAAAAACGATGGATTTAGGCCCAGATCTCTGTACTGGGGTGAATGTATGACATTGTTCTGCATTCTGTTCATCAACTTTTCTTTTTGCAATTGTCACCCAGAGTGGGACGGGTATGCCCAGACGTGGGTCCCGTGCTCTCCATGCCACTGGAGTTAAGCTATCCTGGCTGAAGAGGGGTGAAACCCTGAAACCGGTCCTAGGATGCTTGATTCCAGTCCAGGGAGGACCTGGCCTGGCAGTTCGGGCTGGAATGTTCCCATTGGGCGCAGGGTCAAGACTGATTTGCATATGGCTGGGTCCAAACTGGAATGGCATGGGTGAGCAAAAACGATGAATTTAGGCCCAGATCTCTGTACTGGGATGAATGTATGACATTGTTCTGCTTTCTGTCCATCAACTGTTCTTTTTGCAATTGTCACCCAGAGTGGGACGGATATGCCCAGACGTGGGTCCCGTGCTCTCCATGCCACTGGAGTTAAGCTATCCTGGCTGAAGAGGAGTGAAACCCCGAAACCGGTCCTAGGAAGCTTGATTCCAGTCCAGGGAGGACCTGGCCTGGCAGTTCGGGCTGGACTGTTCCCATTGGGCGCAGGGTCAAGACTGATTTGCATATGGCTGGGTCCAAACTGGAATGGCGTGGGTGAGCAAAAAACGATGGATTTAGGCCCAGATCTCTGTACTGGGGTGAATGTATGACATTGTTCTGCTTTCTGTCCATCAACTGTTCTTTTTTCAATTGTCACCCAGAGTGGGACGGGTATGCCCAGACGTGGGTCCCGTGCTCTCCTTGCCTCTGGAGTTAAGCTATCCTGGCTGAAGAGGGGTGAAACCCAGAAACCGGTCCTAGGATGCTTGATTCCAGTCCAGGGAGGACCTGGACTGGCAGTTCGGGCTGGAATGTTCCCATTGGGCGCAGGGTCAAGACTGATTTGCATATGGCTGGGTCCAAACTGGAATGGCATGGGTGAGCAAAAAACGATGGATTTAGGCCCAGATCTCTGTACTGGGGTGAATGTATGACATTGTTCTGCATTCTGTCCATCAACTGTTCTTTTTGCAATTGTCACCCAGAGTGGGACGGATATGCCCAGACGTGGGTCCCGTGCTCTCCATGCCACTGGAGTTAAGCTATCCTGGCTGAAGAGGAGTGAAACCCCGAAACCGGTCCTAGGAAGCTTGATTCCAGTCCAGGGAGGACCTGGCCTGGCAGGTCGGGCTGGACTGTTCCCATTGGGCGCAGGGTCAAGACTGATTTGCATATGGCTGGGTCCAAACTGGAATGGCGTGGGTGAGCAAAAACGATGGATTTAGGCCCAGATCTCTGTACTGGGGTGAATGTATGACATTGTTCTGCTTTCTGTCCATCAACTGTTCTTTTTCAATTGTCACCCAGAGTGGGACGGGTATGCCCAGACGTGGGTCCCGTGCTCTCCATGCCACTGGAGTTAAGCTATCCTGGCTGAAGAGGGGTGAAACCCCGAAACCGGTCCTAGGATGCTTGATTCCAGTCAAGGAGGACCTGGACTGGCAGTTCGGGCTGGACTGTTCCCATTGGGCGCAGGGTCAAGACTGATTTGCATATGGCTGGGTCCAAACTGGAATGGCATGGGTGAGCAAAAAAACGATGGATTTAGGCCCAGATCTCTGTACTGGGGTGAATGTATGACATTGTTCTGCATTCTGTCCATCAACTGTTCTTTTTGCAATTGTCACCCAGAGTGGGACGGGTATGCCCAGACGTGGGTCCCGTGCTCTCCATGCCACTGGAGTTAAGCTATCCTGGCTGAAGAGGGGTGAAACCCCGAAACCGGTCCTAGGATGCTTGATTCCAGTCCAGGGATTACCTGGCCTGGCAGTTCGGGCTGGACTGTTCCCATTGGGCGCAGGGTCAAGACTGATTTGCATATGGCTGGGTCCAAACTGAAATGGCATGGGTGAGCAAAAAAACGATGGATTTAGGCCCAGATCTCTGTACTGGGGTGAATGTATGACATTGTTCTGCATTCTGTCCATCAACTTTTCTTTTTGCAATTGTCACCCAGAGTGGGACGGGTATGCCCAGACGTGGGTCCCGTGCTCTCCATGCCACTGGAGTTAAGCTATCCTGGCTGAAGAGGGTGAAACCCTGAAACCGGTCCTAGGATGCTTGATTCCAGTCCAGGGAGGACCTGGCCTGGCAGTTCGGGCTGGAACGTTCCCATTGGGCGCAGGGTCAAGACTGATTTGCATATGGCTGGGTCCAAACTGGAATGGCATGGGTGAGCAAAAACGATGGATTTAGGCCCAGATCTCTGTACTGGGGTGAATGTATGACATTGTTCTGCATTCTGTCCATCAACTGTTCTTTTTTCAATTGTCACCCAGAGTGGGACGGGTATGCCCAGACGTGGGTCCCGTTCCCTCCATGCCACTGGAGTTAAGCTATCCTGGCTGAAGAGGAGTGAAACCCCGAAACCGGTCCTAGGATGCTTGATTCCAGTCCAGGGAGGACCTGGCCTGGCAGTTCGGGCTGGACTGTTCCCATTGGGCGCAGGGTCAAGACTGATTTGCATATGGCTGGGTCCAAACTGGAATGGCATGGGTGAGCAAAAAAAACGATGGATTTAGGCCCAGATCTCTGTACTGGGGTGAATGTATGACATTGTTCTGCATTCTGTCCATCAACTGTTCTTTTTGCAATTGTCACCCAGAGTGGGATGGGTATGCCCAGACGTGGGTCCCGTGCTCTCCATGCCACTGGAGTTAAGCTATCCTGGCTGAAGAGGGGTGAAACCCCGAAACCGGTCCTAGGATGCTTGATTCCAGTCCAGGGAGGACCTGGCCTGGCAGTTCGGGCTGGACTGTTCCCATTGGGCGCAGGGTCAAGACGGATTTGCATATGGCTGGGTCCAAACTGGAATGGCATGGGTGAGCAAAAAACGATGGATTTAGGCCCAGATCTCTGTACTGGGGTGAATGTATGACATTGTTCTGCATTCTGTCCATCAACTGTTCTTTTTGCAATTGTCACCCAGAGTGGGACGGGTATGCCCAGACGTGGGTCCCGTGCTCTCCATGCCACTGGAGTTAAGCTATCCTGGCTGAAGAGGGGTGAAACCCCGAAACCGGTCCTAGGATGCTTGATTCCAGTCCAGGGAGGACCTGGCCTGGCAGTTCGGGCTGGACTGTTCCCATTGGGCGCAGGGTCAAGACTGATTTGCATATGGCTGGGTCCAAACTGGAATGGCATGGGTGAGCAAAAAACGATGGATTTAGGCCCAGATCTCTGTACTGGGGTGAATGTATGACATTGTTCTGCATTCTGTCCATCAACTTTTCTTTTTGCAATTGTCACCCAGAGTGGGACGGGTATGCCCAGACGTGGGTCCCGTGCTCTCCATGCCACTGGAGTTAAGCTATCCTGGCTGAAGAGGGGTGAAACCCCGAAACCGGTCCTAGGATGCTTGATTCCAGTCCAGGGAGGACCTGGCCTGGCAGTTCGGGCTGGACTGTTCCCATTGGGCGCAGGGTCAAGACTGATTTGCATATGGCTGGGTCCAAACTGGAAGGGCATGGGTGAGCAAAAAAACGATGGATTTAGGCCCAGATCTCTGTACTGGGGTGAATGTATGACATTGTTCTGCATTCTGTCCATCAACTGTTCTTTTTGCTGGGGGTTGTCTTCATCATCATGTAGCTGATACTGACTTGGGGGCCGATTCCGATTCGGGCCGGAAATCACTCCGACCGAGCCGGACCCGGAGAGATTTCCGACCGAATCGGACTCGTGCAGCCCGACCGAACGAGTACGATGCGTCCGTATGCTATCGGACTCGATTCGGTCGGACTCCCATTGAAGTCAATGGGAGCCTGTTGTACGACGCGTACACGGGCTCCCATTGACTCAATGGGTGCGATGCGGACAAGGGCGCCCCCCACAGCGTGTACGCGGCGAAGCGATTCGCCCCGTACACGCACAGGTAGGGGGGACCCATGGGTCCCCCCTGTGTGCGACTCGCGCGGCTACGCGTTCAGGGGGGTCCGACATGGACCCCCGAAGTACGGCTCCGACAGCTCTTCTGAGCCGGAGTGTGCGGCTCGGTCGGACTGCTCGCGGCGCGCATCGTACTCACCCGGCCGGGAAACGTCTCCATTGCGCGGTGCGAGTCGAGTCCGAGCGAGTCGGTCGGTGCGGTTCGAGCCGGGAACGAGTCGGTCGGAGCGGTCGGGATGCCCGGACGAGTCGGTCGGCGATTTCGCATCGTACTCGCTCGTCCGGACGCGCGTACGGATCGGTCGGGAAACAGGGCTCCGAATCGGATCCGGTAAAGCCGAATCCGATTCGGAGCCCTACCGGCCGAGATCGGAATCGACCCCTTGGTGTCTAAAATGAGTCTGTAGCATTCATCTCCTCCATATTTTTTATTTTTTTGCAGAGTTTTTATATAGCGCGAACTTGACCCGCAACCGAATCGGGTATCAGAGCGCTTTACATAGCACCAGTTACGTTACATGAGGACACACATTCATTTTTGTTAGGCACGGGGAGATTAAGTGATTTGCCCAGAATCACAGGATGTTCAGCGTCATTACCGAGACTCGAACCCAGTTCCCCAGGTCCAAGGTCGTACGCCCTAGCCGTTAGGCCAACTCCTCTCCCCGGCAACTCCACAGGCAACTCATATTGCCTGTGTCTGCTTGGTACTGCCCTCTGTATCGTGCCCTGGAAGATCACCTTCCACTGTCCCCCAAAACCCTCCACGACTTTCACCTTGGACATCGACGAGGACCCGCTCAGCTCTTGTAGCCCTACCTCAGTGCACCAGTAGTCACCGTCCCGTGGAGGTGTTCCATGTGCTGGCCTCTGTGCATCCGGGGCCACTAACTCCGTGCAGCTCAAGTCATAGACCCTTGGTGTTTGAACTGTGAACTTTTGATTGTCTGATCACTGTTGTAGTTGTTGCCAGCACCAACCACTCCTTGAGGGCTGGCTCACACTCACCCCACACCCATCCAGCACAGGCGTCACTGGACATGTGACCCTGGCAATAAAAGGGGCCAGGCGCACGTGCCTGTAGCCAGTTCCACAAACTATCTAAGTGTGTCCGTGTGGTCATTGTGTATGCATGAGGGCCCCGGGCCCTGCCACATTGCATTGTGCTGTGTACAGCGGACGTAACCATGTCACCTCAGGCAGTGGCGGAGACCTGGGACATGTAGCTGTGTCGTACCCCCCTGTAGGCGTTGCCGGAGTGGGCTGGCGTACGACAGTCCAGCGTAGGGGTGTGGATGATCACCCCGGGGCTCTGGGCTTGGTTAAGTGTTGGGCTTGCCAATGAAGTACCTGATGCGTGTGTCTCTGTTGTAGTGTCGGCGCCACCCGTCCCGCAATGGACAAAGTTGCAATGTAACATGCCCCTGGTGTGCGGGCTAGGCCGAAGGGATGAATGTATGAGCGCAAGCCCGCTCGGGGTCCGGGATCATACATGCCAACTGTTGTGTGTGTATCGCTATTGCCGCAGCATAAGCCAAAGGTCTTGCCTCGACCGCATCGCGAGTTCAGCCAGCCATGAACTCCACATCTGTGTCCGCCCTATCCTTACCATAGGCCTACACACACGTGGCCGCCCACCTTCAATGGCCAACATCACAGTGTCGTTGTCAGGCTTGTGGACATGCGCAGACAGGCATGACAATGGTGTGCCATAGGAGTGCAAGTGATGCAACCGCGCAGCGCACACAAGTGATTAGGCTCGGGGGGAGGGAGGAGCAGCAGTGAGGCTATGTAATACACATTGATGCCGCTCATTTGCTACAAGCAGTACATGTCACACAGGAATCACTATGACACACATATCACACGCCAATCAACTAGTGAGCCTGCCAACACATCATGCAGAACCAACTATTGACTCATGTATCTCTGCACTGTCACAGGTGATCAAGGATATGCACTCTGCCCTTGGATGATGACACCCCTCCGAGCCACGAACACACAGGCCCAGAGGCAGTACAATGCTGCCCACAAACGCACCAGGGGCATCGTGCAACGCACATTTGGCGTGTTGAAGTCACGTTTCAGGTGCCTGGACATCACAGGTGGGAGGCTCCTGGAAAGCCCAGACATCGTGTGCAAGATGATCGTTGCGTGTTGTGTGTTGCACAACATATGTGTACGCACCAATGCCCCATGGATACAAGTGCCAGATGCACCGGACGATGATGAGGAAGATGAGGCAGGTGGACCACACCCCGCTGCAGCAGGAATAGCCCGTAGGAACACCATCATTGACAATTTCTTCACATGAGGACGTCACATTGTGTCAGTCCTTAGCAATCATGAGCCAGTACAAAATGACCACAGGCACGTCATGTGCAAATAAATTAATTTCAACACACATTCCCTGAGTTTCTGTATGTGTGCTGCAGTGTGGCACGGGGATCAGGGACATGGTCCAGAGTCATTGTGGGTGTGCAGTGTGGTAAGTAGTCTAAATATCGAGTTTTAAATATCGATATACAGAAATATCGAGTTTAATATATCGATTGTATTAAATATCGATGTTCTGTATATCGATGCTAAAAATATCGTTTTTAAGTCTTGTCAAAAATATCTAAGTATGTAATATCGAGTGTTAAAATATCGATATGTAAAAATATCGTTAGAGTATTATATTGGTGTTTTTTTTTTAGTTTGTTTGTAGTAGTATATTATTTAAATATAGTAAAAAAAAAAAAATTGTATCATATATTTTAAGAGCGGGATGTTGGGTTTATAGGGGATAAGGGTGGGGAGTGTATTAAAAAAATGTTTAAAATATAATATAAATTTATAAATTATAAATTTTTATTAATTGAAAATTAAATTTTGAATTTTTATATATATTTTTAGGAGCGGGATGTTGGGTTTATAGGGGGTAAGGGTGGGGAGTGTTTTAAAATAATGTTAAAAAATATAATTAAAATTGTAAAATTATAAATCTTAAATTCACATATAAATTTCGAATTTTGTAATATATTTTTGAGGAGTGGGATGTTGGGTTTATAGGGGATAAGGGTGGGGAGTGTTTTAAAATAATGTTTAAAAATATAATAAAAATGATTAATTTATAAATTTTAATTTCAATTTTAAATTTCGAATTTTGAAATATATTTTTAGTAGCGGGATGTTGGGTTTATAGGGGATAAGGGTGGGGAGTGTTTTAAAATAATGTTTAAAAATATAATAAAAATGATTAATTTATAAATTTTAATTTCAATTTTAAATTTCGAATTTTGAAATATATTTTTAGGAGCGGGCTGTTGGGTTTATAGGGGATAAGAGTGGGGAGTGTTTTAAAAATATATATTTTTTTTATTTTTGTAAAAAATTAAAATAATAGTTTTAAAATATAAATTTCTACATTTAAAGTTATTTTCGATTTTTAGAATATTTTTATTTTGAGAGTAGTTTTGTGTTTATAGGGGATAATGGTGGGGAGTGTTTAAAAATAATGTAAATTCAATTTAAAAAAATATAAATTGGGAACATTTTTTATGAAAATATAATAATGAATTTTTAACAAATATTACTTAGTTTTGGGATGTACATTTTCTAGTGAATAAATAAGGTGAGTGGTTTTAAATTAAAAATTAAAATCTAATATATGTTTACTGTCCAGTATGTTTCCTAATTTAATTGTGTTTGGAGTGGGAATAGTAAATTAATTAACTTTAGTGTCCAACACCTACCCTCATTTAATAGTGACTGGAGTGGGAATAGTAAATTAATTAAGTTTAGTGTCCAGCACCTACCCCAATTTAATACTGACTGGAGTGGGAATAGTAAATTAATTAAGTTTAGTGTCCAGCAACTATCCCAATTTAATACTGACTGGAGTGGGAAGAGTAAATTAATTAAGTTTAGTGTCCAGCACCTAATCTAATTTAATACTGTCTGGAGTGGGAATAGTAAATTAATTAAGTTTAGTGTCCAGCACCTACCCCAATTTAATACTGACTGGAGCGGGAATAGTAAATTAATTAAGTTTAGTGGCCAGCACCTACCCCAATTTAATACTGACTGGAGTGGGAATAGTAAATTAATTAAGTTTAGTGTCCATCACCTACCCCAATTTAATACTGACTGGAGTGGGAATAGTAAATTAATTAAGCTTAGTGTCCAGCACCTACTCTAATTTAATACTGACTGGAGTGGGAATATTAAATTAATTAAGTTTAGTGTCCAGCACCTACCTCAATTTAATACTGACTGAAGTGGGAATAGTAAATTAATTAAGTTTAGTGTCCAGCACCTACCCCAATTTAATACTGACTGGAGTGGGAATAGTAAATTAATTAAGTTTAGTGTCCAGCACCTACCCCAATTTAATACTGACTGGAGTGGGAATAGTAAATTAATTAAGTTTAGTGTCCAGCACCTACCCCAATTTAATACTGACTGGAGTGGGAATAGTAAATTAATTAAGTTTAGTGTCCAGCACCTACTCTAATGTAATACTGACTGGAGTGGGAATAGTAAATTAATTAAGTTTAGTGTCCAGCACCTACCCCAATTTAATACTGACTGGAGTGGGAATAGTAAATTAATTAAGTTTAGTGTCCAGCACCTACCCTAATTTAATAGACTGGAGTGGGAATAGTAAATTAATTAAGTTTAGTGTCCAGCACCTACCCCAATTTAATACTGACTGGAGTGGGAATAGTAAATTAATTAAGTTTAGTGTCCAGCACCTACTCTAATTCAAAACTGACTGGAGTGGGAATAGTAAATTAATTAAGTTAAGTGTCCAGCACCCACCTCAAATTAATACTTATTGGAGTGGGAATAGTAAGTTAATTAAGTTTAGTGTTTAGCATGTATATTGTATTTATTTAAAGTGGAGTTGGCAAAGAAAATTAGCAAAATTTTGGCTTAAGAAAATTTGTAATAATATTAAAGCAGTTTAAAGTAGAATAAACATATAAATAAAATATAGTTGTGTAGGAAGATAATAAATGTTGTATATATATTATATTATAACATATTATTTAATACAGTATTATTAATATGAATATATTTATTATGAAAGATTGAATTTAATACACATGAGATGGTAGACAATAAATTAGACATTTTAATTCTTTTACATTTATTTTCAAAAAAATGTAGTATATAAATGTAAAGACAATGGGGCCGATTCCGATCTCGCTGGGAGAAGGCTCCGTCCGACTCGGATCCGGAGGGCTTTCCGACCGACTCGTGCTCCGGGGCTCCGAGCGCCCGATTACGATGCGAACAAGCGCTGACCGACACGGGTCGCTCGGAGCCCCATTGAAGTCAATGGGAGCCTGTTGTACGACGCGTACACAGGCTCCCATTGACCAAAGAGGTACGTTGCGCACAAGGGCGCCCCCTGTAGTGGGGACGCGTCTATGCAACCCGCACCGTACAGGCATGTGTAGGGGGACCCTTGGGTCCCCCCTTGTGATTGACTTGTAAGGCTACGGGTGAAGGGGGGTCCGGCACGGACCCCCGAAGTCCGCTACCGGAGCGTTTACGTGTCGGAGGCTCCGACTCAATCCGGCTGTCCGAATCGTGCATCGTACTGGCTCGGTCGGAAATCGCCTCCATTGCATGGCACGGATTGCTTACGGTCGAGTCGTACGGAGCGGTTCGGAGCCGGAAATGATTCGGTCGGTGATTTTGCATAACTCGCATCGCACTTGCTCGTCCGTACGGCTGTACGAGTCGGTCGGGAAACACGCGTACGGCTCATGCTTTTTCCGGCCGGTTCGCTTTCGGAGCCTTTCCGAGCGGGATCGGAAGCAACCCCATAGTTGTATTACATATAAAAAATATATAAATATAAGAAATAATATTTATTTGTGAAACAATAAATCAGTTTGTTTATTTGTAGTTTTTGGTGCACTAATGAAACAATTTTATTGTATTACATTAATAAATGTATTTACATATTTGTATATAATTTGGTAATATTAGATACTGTCTTGTTACAAATATTTGGATACATTTGGAATAATTATATACTTTTTAAACAATTGTAAATCATTGTTTGGTATTATTAACATTTTTAAGTTTGTTACATATATTGGTAATATTTCAATACAATGAAAGTTTAAACATTTTTTAATACAGTTGGGAAAAATAAACATAGTTTTATTCATATACAAAAATATTATACATTTTAATTATTAATAATATATATTAGATGTTGATATTAACAATTATTACATAGTTTTCATATTGTACATTTTTTAAAGAAAGTATACATTTTTTATTACATAACAAAAATTTGTACAATTTTTAATATATTGTTGATTGTAATTTGTGGTTTTATGGAATTATAATATTAAATATTATATGTGTTATAATATTTATTATTATAATTTTACAAATTTTACAAATAATATAATGCATTTCAAAAAAACATTAGCAATTTGACGTATTTAATTAAATACAATTAAAAAAATTGAAAGTTATTATAAGATTTAAAAAAATTAATTGGTTTTATTTAATATGTTTAAAGCTGCCATATTTGTTTGGGTCTTGTATTTTGTAACCGCTCGCTGTTGTTTTGGGTCATTTGGAAGGGAAGAAGCTCGCGGTTGGGAGCTGCTTCACGTCGAGCAAGGTAAGATTAATTTCCACTATTTTAACTATGTTTTTAATGTATTTTGAAGGTAGTTGTAATGTATTTAGTGTGTTCTGAGTTAGGTTTGTGATCTTAGGGCGTTTTTTTATGCGTTAGTTAGGTATCAACTGTTTATCTAGTTTTACGTTATTGAGGCCTAGTTAGAAATGTTAATGTAGAGTGGTATATGTGTTTCTATTGTGTTTATAATGTTGGTAATAATGTTATTAGGTATATAATGTGTACTTTTGTGTGGGTGGGAATGTTTGTGTTTTTGTTTTGTAGGTGCCGGAAAATAGCTTTTTTTTATTAAGGAAGTGTATATTAGTTTTAGTAACTAATAATTTTTTACGCTTTCTTAATTTTTTCGGGTTTCATGGAGCGTTTCTTTTTTTAAACTAATTTTCGGGTTTTTGATGGTTTCCGGATTATGGATTTATTTACGGAGGATTTACTTTTGGTACAGTTGTATTGTTTCATTTTTTTTTGGGAAACTTTTTATGGATTTGGAATTATCAACAACATGGATTAATTTAGAAGATGTGGAATTTTGAGTCTACAACAACAGAAACGGTAAGTTTTTAAAATATTTTTAATTGTGGGAGGGAAATAATGTTATCTTTTATTGTTGTTTTTTTATTTACTCGCAGACTTAATTAATGTGTCTATATATTTTATTATTTATTAATAAAAATATATTAGACATAGTAATTATTTTTGTGAGGAAATAAAAATGTTTTGTTTATGTTGCTGTAAAATAAATGATAAGTATTATGCAATTAGTTTGTTTGGAGATTTTACAGTAGGCTTTTTGCTATCATTCCTAAGTATTCTAGGCCTTTTGTAGTAGGGTATAGTTTAACTTGCTGTTGAAGGTATTGGTACATTTGCTTAGTTTGTTTAGATAGTTTAGGTTTTAGTTGTGTGACGGATTGCTCTATTCTGAGTTCCTGATAGCTCTGTTCTTTTTGTAAGGAGGTTATTAGTTTGTGTAGTGTAGGTGTGCCTCGTCCTGTTGTTGATTGGAAGGCCTTATACCCATCCTTCAACAGCGTTATTGGTTTTGGCTTGTTGGTTAAGTGTAGAAAGATAAACATTCCACCAGGGAATTTGAAATTTGGGTTGTCTCGTATGGCCTGATCTATGAAGTCTTCCCACCCAGTTGTCTTCGAAGTAGTCTAGGAGGTGACTTAATTTTTGCTCATGTTGTTGGTAAAAAGGGCTTTTTAGCAATCGGTTGTAATGTTCAGCAACATCAATTACTGGCACGTAGGCTAATGCAATAAGTTTTTTAATCTGGTATGCAAATTTAGGGGCTCATTACGATGGCGGGCGGAAGCACAACCGCCGTGCTGGCGGATGCAAAAACCACCAGTTACCGCCGGCACGCAGCAGTCCACACGCCCGCCCAATTACGATGCGAAAAGTAGGCCAAACACCGCCGGCAAGCCAGCAACACCGTCCGCCATCAAAGTGCGCCCGTACACGTAGCGGCGCAGCACAACTGACACACACCGTCCGACGAAACACGTCCCGCCCGGCGCATAAATTACGATGCCGCAAACAAACGGCTCCCACGGCCAAGAGATACCGTACGACAAACCGAAGCGGTAACACGGACGCCGAGCACGGACAACGAAGAAGCGGCTCCCCGAGTATGAATCCAGCACTGCAGGCCCTCCCCATGCTCCTGCTGATGCACCACCAAGGACGCAACGTACCGCGGAGACGCAGGTAGGCACACACACAACAAGTGCACGCAAACAGCGCACACAGTGCAAGGGCGGAAAAAGCGGACAACCCCCCACCAGCGCGTGTACACTACACATCCACCATTGCATCCACATATGACACACAGGCCAAATCGTAACATCGCGTAACACATGTGTACACACCACCTGGGACTAGGAACCAACGACCCCGTCACGGCCCCAAAGCGGCGATGACGCCGCCACACATGCGCACAACGCAGAGGCCAACCGCAGCGCCATGCATGCGTCGCACACAGACACAGGGACACAACCAAGCAGCACACACATCAGCCCCACCCCGAACGCACATGACACGTGACAGGCCTGCCACAGACATGTCCCCAACGCCCAATTCACGGACAACACCCAACGCCACACAACCGACGCACACATGTCAGTGAAGACACGCAACAGCAGGACACACCCCAGTGTAACAAACATGGCGTAGCACACAGCGGCGGCAACACCAACTAGGAGAAGCAGGGCCCCTTCGGGAAGAGGAACGCCAGTACCACACTGAAACACCCATACCACCCTGCACATATGAACAAGACATATAAAACGGAACACCAAAGAGCCCGGGGACCGACAACAGGTGGCCCAAGAATAACATTCACACACAAGGCCCAACGCAGAGCGGAAAGGCAGCCTGCCGCCCACACAAGGGAGAGCAGACAGCACTGAATGACCTTCCATTCCAACTCCGAAACCACAGCCCTACGACAGAAGCCGGTGAATACAGCCATTGTCCAAGAATAGACCAACACAGGCATGCCGAGGAGACCAACCACAGGGCAGATAGCGCATATCACAGAAGCACACAACGGACGGGGAAGAAAGAAGAAAACACTCCCCCATGTCGGCCACATGCAAGTTAATTGGAAGGAGTCACACATCACTGACCTTGAACTGTCTGAGAAGCATGTGGGAAGAGGGCCCGTGTCCTCCAAACAAGCCAACAGAACACAAGTCCTGTCTCCCTACGACTACACAGAGCTCACAGCAACCTCGGAGCGTGCACATTGCAGACTGCACACACAGCCGGAGCACGCCACCACAACGCACCGCTGCGAAATGGCAACCGCAACACACCTACCCAACTACGCCGAACAGCTCAAGCTGTACAAAACCAACCTGTTTCATACATTGGGATGCGATCTCCTGTCCCTGCTGAACGTAAGTTACCGACTGACTTACCGCATCACATTGTTCAGCTGCGTCATGCCCGTCTTCTACTGTCGGAGGTGTCCCTACCAGCATCCCGTCGAGATATGCCTCTCCAACCCGGCATGTCTGAAGGCGGACCTGCTACCACTACTCCTCCCTCTGGACGCACACGACAGGGCCTGCTCTGCCTATGGGGGCATGGCGTATGTGGCCAACATCGCACCCGCACTGAAATGGGACCACTGTGCCTCCACACGACGGATCATCGAGAACAGCTACATCGAATGTCACCCAGCATGCCCCATCATGGTCCTCCAAGGGACAACTTACGAACAACACCTTGACAGCCACCATCCGCTACATTGGCTGGCAAACATGTACACCACCAATGACATGGAAGCCCTGCTGGACGGCATCGCATACCTGACAACCTGTAAATTCGTCGGACCACAACGCAGGTTCCCCGATTGACCTATGATGTCCAACCCCGCACCCATGCTTAGCTTCCGCACGGACTGGCCAGTCACCACCACAACAGCCATACCAAACGACCGGCAACTGTAACCACACCATCAACGACATCGCCATGACATCGGATATGACCGGGACATGCACACTGTTCCCCATCACATCCAGGAACACCGCATGCATCGTGGGAGGCAGTGGCATGGGCTCTGTGTATCGCACCCACATGGACGGAACTGCACGAACAACCAGGACACGACATGGATCCAGCGCCCATGGACACACACACCGCTCAGTGGACATGAATAGGTCGCCTGGAGTCTGTGGGTGCTGCACCCCTCCCACCCCCGCCCCGGGAATCCCATACCAGGACCTTTGCATGGACGACAAGTGCATACAACAACAACACGTCCCCAGTGACTGTGACATGTCCAGTAACCACCACAGTGCAACAACAAGTTGCACGCCGCTGCATGCACGCAAGCACATGCCCTGATGTCATCTCACATGCACGCGTGCATGAGGAACAACCGCAGCAAACCTGTCACATGGAACTGAGATGGACTGTGCCCATGATGCCAAGCGGTCTGGTAGGCTACATGTATACCGTCTGTGTCAAAGTCCGCAGCTCCGCAGCTATACGTAAATGTACATTAGCACAGCCTTGGCCAAGCAGATGTCACTCTGAAGCCCACATCCCACATGCAACAGCCAATCACATGTAACCCCACACCCTATCCCATTTGCAATCATGCTCAGTATATCCTCAACATGTATTCCGCTGCCAGTAGTGTCCACTATACTGCATCACAGAGGACAGAAGACTCAATATAATGTTTGAAACCAAAACTGTCTCCGCTGACTCATTTCACAAGTACGAATGAGAGAGGATGAGAGTATGTGAAGTACACGGCAGTCGTGACATGACCATGTAGTCCACTGGTATTGGATGTCAACGCAAATGAGTAGCACAACTGTGGAAGACACACATGTGTCGTGTGAAGTCGTATGGACGCAGTGCTCAGGTGGGTGGGTGTGACGGGTAGATGCGCACATGCCAAGTTGGAGCACGCAGTTGTCGGGAGGGGTCATGAACAGTACACCACCGCTTCCCTGGGCATTGTGAGAGGACACCTGTCGGGGGGGGAGTGAACACGTGTGTGCACAGCAGCCGGGCACACGTACAAAGCGGTACCAGGCGCACCTCAGCCCACCCTCTGTGGACAAGCTGGATCCTGTTGTGCGCCCGCCATGCCCCTTGACAAGGCACACACAGCCCCAGTCGACCAGGTGTAACCCCAACATAGTCAATCCGCACAGGCGATACAGGGCACGGGATGGCAGTGGAGCATGGTGTGTGAGAGGTCTCCTCGCGCTCCTCCTGGTCATATCACGCAGGCAATAGAACCTCAACGTCTAGCATGGCACAAGTCAAATGGAAGTGTAGGGGGACGCACCACAGCACGAGCAGCACTGACGTCACGGGAGGTGGCTCGCACCATCCCATCCATTGCCCATTATACCAACCACGCCACATGCCATTGCGACTAAGTGCAAGCGCGTGCGCCACCACCCCCGAGCCCTCCCCAGAGAGGCCAAAGAGTGAATGTGTGGGCCATCAGTCACAGACGGACGCGGCATGGCCGCAAGGGCAGCCACAGCCACTGGGTGTCGCAGGTGGCGGATCCGGAAGGCGAAGACTGTGATGCATAGTCCATGCAGGCCGGGTCTCCATTTGGGGCACCACGCAGGTGGACAGCGTCCCGCAACACATCATACCCTGAGACAGCCCACTCGTGCAACTGGACCCACACATACACTCCTTGCCCTCTCTGGTGCGAGCTTGGGGCTGCCTGTGCAAGCGCTAGCCTCGCAGGTGAGCATGCATATTGGGGGAGCGAGGGAGGACATGAGGGCTGGGGCGAAGATGACTGTATCACTGTCAGTTAGTACAAGGGATGACCCAGATGTGGAAAGGAAGAGACGTGTCCCGTGTGTACTGCAACTAGTCGCCAATCCAACTACCCCCCATGTCCGGAATGTAAGCCCGCACCTAGGCCCGCCCATCCGCCACATCGAACATACCACCAGCACGACAACCTTCCCATTCGAAACACTGACTGGGGGTGGCGACCAGTGTACAATCATGTGTAGCCTACCCACGCGTACATGTGGGCCCTCCATGATCCATGTCACCTGCGGCAAAGTCATGACATGCGCAATGAGGGAAGTGAGGAGAGCTGTCCGCCCCACGCGCAGAAGGTGCATCAGCTCCACAGACCCAGCAGCGAGTCCAGCAGGGGTCACATGTGCAGGGGCAGCTGTGCCTGGTGTGAAGGCACATGCATATAGACAGCACATCGACCAATGTGTAGTCTGCCCACATCTACAGTCCATCATCATGCGGACATAGGAATTGAACACAGGGCAACACATCTTCAGTTGGTGCACCCACCGTGACCAACAATGCGCAATCATCGACGTACCCGCCCTGTGCATGGCCCCCCACCCAACGGAGGCACATCCAGTGCCACCATCCCACACACACAAGCCTTCCACGGAACATGCTGTGTCCAATGGTCAGTACAGAGTCAGCGCCCATCTGGTGGATCCTGAACAGGAGACACATGCACACACATGCCAGCTCCCACTATGTACGTCTGCCACCTGGCACGTGCAATGTAACCTCTCACCTGTGACGTGTGACTGCAAGCACACAGCCGTCTTGGCATGGGGCTGTCAATGTGGACACCTGTCAATGTTTCGGGAGGTGTGATCCGTACAGTGCTGTACATAGGGTGCAGTGCTGACACCTACTACTGTCTCATATCCCCTCGTGCCACAGGTCCCACTTGTTTTGGCCGCTCAGCCTGTGCCCACATCGTCGTCGTCGTGTGCCATACTCATCCAGCCGCGGAAGCAGTTCCATGCTCAGCAGACATTCATGTTGCTGTGGCGTTGCCGCTTGACGGATATGCAGTCAGTCCCCATCAGCACTCCCCGCAAGTCATTGGGGGGAGTCATAGATCCCCATGTGCATGCACATGGCAGTGGTTTGTATCACTAGCCATTGCCATTGTTGGGAGACCTGTGTAAGTGTATTGTGGCCGTGCCGTCCCAGCTTGACAGCTGGGCTGTGGCTCATGTGCTTGCTCAGTCATGTCAGTGATGTGTATGCGAAATTGCTATGTGTCGTGTTGCTTTGACATGTGTCCTCTGCCATTGTCCCTAGGCGGAGACCGAACATTGACCGCCCATACCAATTGCTGGCGGACATGGACGATACAGAGGTTATTAGGAAGTTTCGGCTGGACAGGCCAACCCTGCATCGACTGTGTGCCATGTTAGAACCCCATCTCCGTCCCCGCAGGGTGTATCCGACTGCTGTCACCCCCACGGCTAAGGTGATGGCCGCCATGCATTTCTTCGCCACTGGGTCATTCCAGCACACAGTGGGCAGTGGAGGAGGGATGTCCCAGCCCATGTTCAGCAAGGTGCTGAGGGATGTACTGGCAGCCATGATGCTGTACCGAAACAGGTACATCCGCTTCCCCAGGGCTCGTGAATTGGCGGCAGTGAAGGGTGCATTCTATGCCCTTGGCAGAATCCCACACGTCGTTGGAGCCATTGACTGCACACATGTCGGCCTTGTTCCACCACAGGCCACTGAGCACCTGTACCGCAACAGGAAGCACACGCACTCCCTGAATGTGCAAGTGGTGTGCCTTGCGGACATGGTGATCACCCACGTGTGTGCAAAGTTCCCAGGCTCGGCCCATGACGCACACATAATGCGCAACAGCATCTTGCCACGACTGATGTCCAATATGCAACAGGATCGTGCCTGTATTGTCGGTGAGTATGTGGAGTGGTGTAGCGTGCTGGTTGTGCGATGCTGTCCCCTGTCCAGTTGGAATTGCAACGGTTCTCTGTGTCCCTCACACCCAGGTGACTCTGCGTACCCGAATGGGGCATGGCTGCTCAGTCCATTGAGGAATCCTCGCACCCCAGCAGACGATCGCTACAATGAGGCACATGGGAGGACCAGACGTGTGGTCGAGCGTACCTTTGGCCTCCTCAAGTCCAGGTTCAGGTGCCTGGACCTCACCGGGGGTGCGCTGGCGTACTCCCCACAGAAGGTGTGCCGGATAGTGGTGGCGTGCTGCATGCTGCACAATCTGGCCATTCGGAAGCAGATCCCCCTCATCGTGGATGACGGAGATCAACCAGGGCCCCAGCCCGCAGACCAGGACAGCTCGAGTGAGGAGGACAGCGGAGAGGAGGAAGCTGGTAATGTGCGGCAGCAGCTCATCGCCCGCTACTTCACTTGACGGTGAGTGTCCATGTACAACGGCTGATGTGGCTGTATCTGTGCAGGTGTGTGTGTGCTGTGTCAGGGTGGCCGTTTGTTCACTGCGTGCTGTGTGTCAACGCTCCATGGCCAGGGTAGTATGCCACTGTTGGTGGCTGTGGCATTGTGCCCTATTGCTCTGTGCGATGTGTGTACATTGCTTGTAGTTGTTGACATGTACTGTGTGATGGGTGTGTGACACACTCATTGAATGTGCTCCTGTTCTGTCTCCCACCCCTAGGTCCCTACAGGCCCTCCGGATTCAATTGCCATGCCACGCATCAGGTGCCTTTCCGCCCAAGGTGGCCGTTGTATTCCGTACAAATAAAACACAGGGCACAAACAGCAGTTAGTGTAAAAGGTGCATTTATTACAAACTGTGACATGTGATTGTGTGTAAGGTGATGACAAAAGTGGTGCGTGCAGTGACAATGAGCTGTCGGTCATGGCTGCGTGATGCTCAGGGTGTACCCACTGGTTCTATGTCCATAGTCCAACACACACATGCCATCCAGATGGCTGTGTGGAGTGGGATCGTAGTCCAAGTCAATGCAGTGGCTGGTCAAGGAAGGCTGGCGGAAGGCTGGCTGGCTGCCTCACTTGCGTTTGGAGCGTGCGAAGTCCTCCCGGGAGATCTGTTTCCACTTCGGACGGCCCCTTCCACGTTTGCGAGGGGGTGCCTGCTTGCGACATGCTGGTGGTTGAGGTGTGCTCACTGGCTGTGGACGCAGGGGAACTGGACACTGCTGCTCCACCCTGCGCCCCGGCAGGTGGTGGCAGAGGGGAGCTGCTGTCCCTGGCTGTGACCTCACCGCCACCACCAGCTGGCCCATGAGGTCCACGAGTTGGCCCATACGGGCGTCCATGGACCTCAGCACCCCCAGCACCTCACGCGTGTCTGAAGCAGACCGGACCCATTGTCCTTGGGCCTCTTCATAGGCCCCAAGGACTCTGGCCATTTGAGGCAGGGCATGGCTCCCAGGGGAGGCTGGCGTTTCCCTGACCCTGCTCCTCCTACCAGTCCTGCTGCCACCGGCCTGCCCACTAGCCACATTGCTCACCACGGTCCTCGCTGTGGCTCCCAGGGTGGATCCAGTTGGCCGGGCCACCACCTGCGCTGGGGCTGGTGCCAGCGAAGACGTGGTGGTGGTGGCGGCGGTGGTGGTCGGTGCGGCGATGGTGGCGGTTGCGGCAGTGGTAGTGGCCACAATGACCGTGGGTGTGGCCGCAACGACAGTGGCAGCAGGGGCTGGGAATGTTCAGCAGCCCTGGATGATGGGTTGGTGGGTAGGAGGGGTCCTGGGGAGCGGCTGGGCCCTGCCACACCAGATGGGCCTGCTTGGTGGTCCGTGTCCGAAGAGGAGGACAGATCCTCCAGATCCGTGTGTCCTCGTTGGGGGCTTGTAGGCTGGCTGTGCTGGCTGCTGGCTCCATCCCCAGCATCCAGCAGTTCGTCACCTGTGGAGAGAATGAGATTTGTTATTGTGTTGCACCTGGCGAAGTATGTATTTGTCGTCTGACATTAACAGTTCGTGCAATCTCGTACATGGGTTTCCCGGAGGCGTGTGTGTGGCTGTAGCATCTGTAGTTGTGTGTGCTTGGCAATGGGACTGTGTGCTGTGCACATGTGGCATGGGACGGATTGGCCATGCCGATGGGTGTGTTGCTGTGCCCCTACTTATTGTGACTCTGGTGTATGCGGGCTCCTGGCCCATCCTGGGTCTGGTTTGTACTTTGCTTTTGGTGTTCAGATGGGACGCTTAGGAACGCATATGGCAACATGGGGGCCATGCCCCAGATTCGCATTTGGGAGGGAATATGCTTTTGGGGTTCAAATGGAACGCTTAGGAACGCATATGGCAACATGGGGGCCATGCCCCAGATTCGCATTTGGGAGGGGATATGCTTTTGGGGTTCAAATGGAACGCTTAGGAACGCATATGGCAACATGGGGGCCATGCCCCAGATTCGCATTTGGGAGGGGATATGCTTTTGGGGTTCAAATGGAACGCTTAGGAACGCATATGGCAACATGGGGGCCATGCCCCAGATTCGCATTTGGGAGGGGATATGCTTTTGGGGTTCAAATGGAACGCTTAGGAACGCATATGGCAACATGGGGGCCATGCCCCAGATTCGCATTTGGGAGGGGATATGCTTTTGGGGTTCAAATGGAACGCTTAGGGACGCATATGGCAACATGGGGGCCATGCCCCAGATTCGCATTTGGGAGGGAATATGCTTTTGGGGTTCAAATGGAACGCTTAGGAACGCATATGGCAACATGGGGGCCATGCCCCAGATTCGCATTTGGGAGGGGATATGCTTTTGGGGTACATGCTGTGAGCCATGGGTGCCGAACGTGACATGTGTTGTGGCAGCATGACAGTGCATGGTTTGAGGTGTGTGCATGCTTGACATGGCCTGCATATTTGCTGTCTGTTGTGATTACTGGACATGGCATTGGACGCATCGTTATGAGTGAGTGATGGTTGTGTGCCAGCCAACGTATTGCAGTTGTCCCATCTCCTTGGTGTGCGTGCTGCCCTGTGCCATGTGCATCACTGCAGTGCTCGGGGGGTGTGGCCCATGTTGTGTGTTGTTGCTCACAGTGTGTCGTGCGCTTCATTGACTTCTGGCACATGGTTGGTCATGGGCATGTATCTTAGCGTGACTGCTGTATGTGTGGCAGCTGTGCGGATGACATGCCTTTCATGAGACTGGGGCTGACGGATGGGATGGATGGTATGTTGTATGTGCATGGTGTGTCTGTGTGTTTGATGGGTTCAGTGGTGTTCGTGTGCATTTATGTTGTTCCGCTCTGTTGCGTCTAGTGTTGTTTGTCTTACATAGGCGTAGTTGTGGGGTGTGTGGTTGACAGGCAGTAGGGGCTACATGGACAGGACTTCAATGGTGTTTCGGTTGTGTGTGATGAGTTGCACAGTGGCTGCCGTGTGGTACTATATTCAGTGTGGCTTGTGCATGCAGACGTGGCTCCTTGGGTGTTGCTATGTCTGTGATGGGTCATGTGGGGTGTGAGTCTGTTGTTCATGTCCGTGTGCACATTGTTCACTTGTTCGTGACGGTGGGCGGTGCTGCGTGTTCGTCTGCTACGTGACATGTCCCATGTGTTGGTCGTGTTCCGGTCCTCATGCCTCCAGTAATCCAGCCCTGTCCAGTTTCCCACCTGCAAGTTGTTCGTGCGTGCACTGTACTGGATGCCACATGGCTCTAAGCGGGGGTGCTCCATGTTGCAGGTCTGTGGGGGTGGGGGTGTTGTGGGTCGTGGGGTGGCTGGACACCCACTGACACCGATTGCTGTGGACCGTGATGTCTGCCTTTCGGCTGTCGTTGTGCACTGCGGTGGCTGACACGTGGCTGTGGGGTGTGGGGGATGCTCCTCCTTGCTGTGCTGTGGGACTAGGGGCCTGGTGTGTGTTGTACTTGGGCTGTCCACCGTCCCACCCACTGCACTTTGTGTTCCTGCCACTTACCTGTTACTTGTCGGTTAGTGCAGCTGTGGCGGACACATGGGTGTGGTGGGTGCTCGTTGTGGCGCTTCTGGCATATTTGGGGACCTGTTGGTGGTTACGTGGCTGGCTGAGTGTACACATGTCCCCACGTATGTTACAGTTGTTCAGTTTGGGCTGTGTGTGGTGGTGTCTGTTGCATGTGTGTGTGATGTGTTGTGTATTGTGTGCTGGACATGGGGGTGTTTGTCCCTGGGAGCTGTGGCATGGTGGTAGTGCATGTGAGTACATAGCGGTGTGCTGGTATACATTAGTTTGTACTTACCAGCCTCCACTCCCCCTGCTAATCCGGCGAGGATCTCCGGATGTATTATGACTCGCGCCTTCTCCTCCCACGCTTTGAAGGTCTTGAAGAGCGCGGGATTCCCTCCGCCAGTGATGGCAGCCAGCTCTCTGTTTTTGCCCTCCTTCTTCTTGACCAGGCTCTTTACGTCATTCCAACGTTTGTTTATTTCTCCTCTGTTCCTGGGCAGGGTCCCGACTGCATTGACCTGGTCTACGATCCGGTTCCACATTCTGTTTCTGGTGGCTAGTGGTGTGTGCTGGACCATGTTCCCATAGATTTGTGGGTACACCTTGATGATCTCGTCGACCATGACCGTCAGCTCAATGGGCGTGAACTTGGGCATTCTTTGTGGTGCCATGGTGTTTGTGGTGCTGGTGCGGTGTGTGTTGTGTAATGTGCAGGGGTTTGTGGTGCAGGTGTTTGGTGGTGGTGGTGGTGGTGGTGGTGGTTGTGATGTGTGCGTTTCTGTGGTGTGCTGCTGTCCTTGCTGTGTCACTGTGTCCTCTCCTCTCCTCTCTGGTTTGCAATGTAGCAAGGGGTTGTGGTCTGTGGGAGTGCTGCTTTTGTACTTACCTATGTGGGTGTGTCCTCATGGTCTGTTGTTTTCAGGTGTGTTGTGTCTGGGGTTCTGGCCTTTGTATTTTTTGTTTGTCCGGGGGGTGTTTTCGGGATGTGTACTGTGCTTGTGTATTTGTGCGTGCCTTGCTGTGTGGACTTGTTGGCCATGTTGTGTGCTATTGGTTTTGTGAGCGGATGGTTTCTGTGCAGGTACGTGGGCGCCATGGCTTCTGCCGTGTCGATTCTCATCGGCGTTGTTTGCGCTGGCGGGCGGTATATTTGTGGTTTTCCCGCGCTCATGGCGGTGCGATCGTAATTTCACGTGCGGTGTGTCGGCCGTGAGGGCGGGCGGTTTTGTGTTGTCGTGCGTGTTTCCATCCGTGGCGGGCGGTTTGACTCCGACTCGGACGTTGGCGGGCGGTATTTTGTGTGATTTTTCCGCCGATGGCGGTTTTCGGTTTGTGTAATCGTAATGGCGTGGTCGGTGTTCAGACGGTGTGTGCGGGCGGATTTTTGCCGCTTCCATGCCTGGCGGATTTTTTTACGCCGGGTATCGTAATGGGCCCCTTAGTGTTTGTTGCATACTCTACACTTAGGGCTCTATTATGATGGTGGGCGGACAAAGTCCGCCCGCCACCGCAACGGCCAAAGGGACCGCCCGCTATAGGTGCGGCGGTCCCGCACCTGCAATTATGATGCCACCGTGGCAGTGGCATCCCCTATTCCCAGCATTGTGGTGGGCGGTGCTCACAGCACCGCCCGCCACAATGCTGCGAATGCACGTTGTGCATTGATATGCACAAGGTGACAGGCACCGCGCGGTGCCTGCCACTTTGTCCATGCCATTACCCCATGTGCACACCCAACATCCTGGGGGCCCGCTACGGGCCCCCAACAGCGAAGACCACATGCCACCATATTATGCATGTTTTCCGCCCGTTCGAGTCGACCGGCGGAAAAGCGGCAGACGGTCTTTCCGTCCGCCGCGGACCCCTCAGCCATCATAATATGGCGGGGGGTCTTTCTGGTGTGGATGGCGGGTGGTTCGCCCCCGCCGGGCCGGCGGTGGCTACCGCCGGCCCGGCAGGGGCGAACCGCCCGCCATCCTAATGGGCCCCTTAGTGTAGATTTTTGTAAGTGTCTCCATAGGCACTGATTGAAATGGTAGTAACATCCTTGGATTGATGTATGTGGGTATGTTTTGAGTATAGCGTTTATCATAGCTTGTTCAAAATCTATAATTATTTGCTCTGGAAAATAATTATTTGTCTCTTATTTTATTTTATTTAGGATTTCTATATATGTTGAATTTTGCTTATTGGGAAGCAAGGCGTTAATAAAGGGAATGTTAGTATTGTGATGTAGGCCATGGATAGTATATAGTTGGAAGAATGGTTTGGGACAGATTTTGAAGGTCCCATCCATCATCCATGTTTGAGCTTGTTGAAGTTTTATTAAATTGTTTGCAGTAGCAAACATAATTATTCTCTTTTCTTTGCTTTTATTATCATAGGGAATAAAGGGTTCCTCATTGTAAGTAATAGCTAATTCTGGGGGAATTATCACCTCTTCAAACGTTTTAGGGGTAGGTGTGGTAGTGGTTGTAGCCTTTTTAGTGCGAGCTATTGTTCTTTTTAATGAAGCAATGGACGGCATTTGTCCAGTTGCTTCTTTGGGTACCGTAGGCAGCAGTTCTTTAAGGATTGTTCTGGTAGGTAATTGTGAGCTTGTGCTTGCCTCTTTAATATTATCAAGTGCATTCCTAACTTCAATTTCTGTAATATTAGGAGGATGATTATGTTCCCTTGTGTACATTACACTTGTTTCCCTGGTAGTTGCACGACCATAACATTTATTAGAGTAATATTTAGAACATTTCCAATTGACTTTTAGGCCAGTTTGTTTTTCCTGGGTGTAGACATACCCCATATAACATAATAACATTTTTCCTTTTTGAGATGTTATAAATTGTGCGCCTTCTGTCATTTTGATGTGGTAAAATCTATAACAAATGCATATAAAAATTATTACAAATAATATTATATTTGTTAATGATTATATAAATGCATTTTTTCACAACATACTTACAAAGAGGGTCATTACGATGGCGGGCGGATAAAGTCCGCCCGCCACCGCAACGGCCAAAGGGACCGCCCGCTATAGGTGCGGCGGTCCCGCACCTGCAATTAGGATGCCAACGCCACCGTGGCGGTGGCATCCCCTATTCCCAGCATTGTGGTGGGCGGTGCTCACAGCACCGCCCGCCACAATGCTGGGAATGCACATTGTGCATTGACATGCACAAGGTGACAGGCACCGCGCGGTGCCTGCCACTTTGTCTATGCCAATGCAGGTGCACCCCCCCAACATCCTGGGGGCCCGCTACGGGCCCCCAACAGCGAAGACCACATGCCTTTCCATGGCGGCAACGCTGCCATGGAAGGGCTGCTTTCCGCCATCATCATAATATGGATGGCGGTGTCTTGCAGACTCCGCCACCATATTATGCATGTTTTCCACCCGGTCGACGAGTCGACCGGCAGAAAAGCGGCGGACGGTCTTTCCGTCCACCGCGGACCCCCCAGCCATCATAATATGGCGGGGGTCTTTCTGGTGTGGATGGCGGGCGGTTCGACACACCGGGCAGGCGGTGGCTACCGCCGGCCCGGCGGGGGCGACACGCCCACCATCCTAATGGGCCCCAAAGTTTGCTTTTTGATCTTTATAAATGGTGGCTTGAATTTGTTCTTGGTTGAAGCTTTTAAAGTGGTTGGATTTCCTGTAAAAAATTGAAAACAGACTTTAATATTTATTTGAAATATTTTGTACATGGGGTGGGTTGGGTGTTTGGGATGGACTTTGGGTTTGGATGGATGTTTTACAGGTTTTTAAATGCGGTTTGAACAAATCTTACTTTATTAGGTCGATGGTTTTAGAATGTTCTTTGTTATTTAACTGTTGTATTTGGATTTCTCTGTAGTGGAAATATAAATAGAAAAAATATATATTAGTTATTTGAGTAGGAAAGTGAACATTATTGCAATATTAGTTTAACTGTTATTTTATAAATGTTAATTTACTTACTTTAAGAAATAGATACAGGTTTTGGTTTGATGAAGTTCTTGCTTCTGGCAGCAATCCAGCAGTGTTTCGTCTTCTTTGTTCTTTTTGGTGTGATGTGTAAAATAAAAGTAAGATTTGTTGGTTTATATAGGGTTTATTTAATTGTTTGTTTAATTTTATTGGTTGGTTTTAATATTGTGTCTTTTTATTGGTTAATTTATTAATGTTTTTATTGTTTTGGAAGTTGGTTTCCTTTTATGGAAAACGCTAATTAAGAGTCAGTTTTGTTGTTGTTTCTCTTTACGTTTAGATTTATTGTATTGTGTGTTATAATATATATGAAATGTTAAAAAGTGAATTTATATGATGTAAGTTTATAATTGTTGTGTATGGTGTGTTTATTAATTTAATTTTTACTTATGTGTTAATATTTTGAGAAAAAATGTGTTTAATTTTATTTGATATGCAATGTATGTTTATGTGTTTATATTTATTGTGTTTTATTTTGTGTATTTTCTCTATTTTAGCATTGTCGATAATTATAAAAAACGATATTTTTGCTGTCGATATGTGTGTTATCGATATTTTGGACATTTTGTATGTATTTAAACATTGTTCGATATTTTAGATAACGATATGAATGTGTACGATATTTTTGATGTCGATAATTTTTATGACGATATTGTGGTTTCGATAATAGTGTATTTTTTTAAGTAAGTATATAATGTCGATATTATTGTTAACAATATTTTTGTGTCGAGAAAAATGTAGGTCGATAATGTGTCTTGCGATATTTAGTCAGTGATTCGTGCAGTGTGCTCTACTTAATTGTGCATGTGTGCCATTGTGCCCATCTCCCCCCGTCCCACCAGTCCCTGGTCGGTACTCACCCTGATGATGTTGTGTCAGGTCATGTTGAGCAGTGTCCCGATCCCCGACTCCTGGCACCGTATCCCGACTGATGACTGTGGCCACCATTTTCTCAATGTCATCCAGCTCCTGGTGTGCCGCTGGTCTCCCACCTCCAATCTGCATTGCTGCTTTCATGTTGGCATCTGGTTTCTTCTTGGTTTTGCCCTTCACATCATTCCAGCGCCTCTTGACCTTTTCCATTGTCCTCCTCGACACTCCGACTGCATTCACGTTGTTCACGATGTGCTGCCATATTTCCGTTTGTGTGGCCGATGACACAGTGGAGGTGACGAACAGTTGTTGGTAGTGTCCTGTCACCTCCGTGACGATGATCCGGTTTTCCTGCAGACTGCCCCGTCTTCCTCTTCCTCTTCTCATTGCCCTTCCCCGGAGTTCCTGGCTGGTCGTCTGTGGGGCTTGTGGGGTTCACGTTGTCCTCTGCACTCGGTCCGGGTGCGTCCATGGTGCTACGCAGTTGCATTTTTTTTTTTCTCTGCTTTTATAGTGCATTTTCCCGCATGTCGCGTGGGAATCGCAGGCCTGTCGCTGGTTATCGCTGCTTTTTGTTTCGCGATTTGGGACATCGCAACTTTTTGGGCATTCGTGTTTTGCATTTTTTCGGCATCGCGTTAATTTTAACGCGGGCATTTGTCGCGTTCTCGTGTGACTATCGCATGGTGCCGCCGGGTTGGGAATACTGCGTTGACACGGTGTTATTTTCCCGCAATAGACTGCAATGTGAGAAGTTGTGTTAAGCGATTTTGGCGTTACATTTCTGTACGAAGAAATAGTCACTACTTCTGTGAAACTGAGAAACTAACAGATTCCCAGGAGCATTTCAGAAATTCTTATAGAGAATTGCACAATTCTTAATACGTTGGAAATGTACTCCAAATATAGATGTAACTCTATGGGAGTAAATTTCTTGCTTGTTCAAGGGCACTTTAGTCAGGAAGCCCTGGGCGTCTAGGCAAGTTGTTTTGGCCCCTCTTAAATTACAAAAAAGGTGAATAATATAACAAAAGGTTGCATCATCAGGACCTAGCTGTTGCAGGTATCAGGCAAGAAAACAAAACCACGCAGGCATTCCACAATTCATGTGATGGAAGAAAATGGATACCTATTGTAGGAAAGTGGATTATTAATAGGTGGGGTAGTCACCTTTAGCTAGTCATAATACCACAATTACTAAAAAGTCCAGCCAAGTCTCAGTAAATTAATCCTTGCCCAACCCTTGGTAGCTTTGCAAACGAGCAGTCAGGCTTAACTTAGGAGGCAGGTATGCGTAGAGCATTTAATATCACCAAAACAATAAATAAGTAAAAGACACAGCACAATAAAATTCAACACCACTTTACAAAAATAGAGACTATTTTTATGTTTAAAAGGACACTGAAATGACAAACATCCAATGTAGGAAACTGGAGATGTGAATTTAAAAAAAAAAAAATTAAAAAATTGTGCATTCTAGCGCCAAAAAGCGGCACTCGAGGATATCTGGTCACACTGTACTGGGACAAAGTAAAAGTTTTTGGCCGACCGCGATGGAGCACATAAAACATCTTTTATATTGTCCTTGTTTTTTATAACAATGCACCGTACCCTTGGGACACCTAGGGCAGACCTTAGGGGTGACCTATACATAACAAAAAGATAGTGTGGGACTTTGGAAGTACTTTTAATTCCAAAGTAGAATGTGTACATCATTTCAATTTAAAACTAGCTTACAAGGCAGGCCTTGCTTTGAAATGGCACCAGCTACCACAACAGTGAACATTTAAGTGCATTAAATCCACTGGGGTCTCTAAACCTTCATGCCCTACCATTTACTAGGGGCTTACAGGTAGGTTGTCTTGGCCAATTTGAATTATACAAATTACCATGTACCTTTAGAGGACAGAGCACTAGCCCTGGGCCTGTTTAGCAGAGCCCAGGTAACTTTCAGAGTCAGTAACTACCAGCATCAGTAAAAAATGGGGGTGATCAGGGCAAAAAGGATGACTTTACTACACTTACTAAGGGATATTTGTTGTTGATTTCTCCTGATAGAGAAACTCACTGTAAAATAAGTTCTTGTTTCAATAGTAAAGCTAAGCGTTTGCTTTTACATGACAGACCAAATATGAAAGCTCAGCTTCTAAGAGATCCGTGCAAGTGCAGTTTTGAACAATACTTCTAAAATCAATCTAAAAATATTTAAAATTGTCATAGTCTGTGTGGAGTCATATTTGCATTTTATAGGGCTTTGTCAATATAAATCAGATTAATATAAATTCTTCCGCAAAATAATGTGCTTATTGCATGTTATGATTAAATTACTTTCAAGTTTGAAAGTTAGTGAACTCATGTGGTAATCAATGGTTGTTAATACTACATTTGTTTTGCTTTTCAGCTGTATTTTATTGTGGTGGTGTGCCATATGGTATGATGATGTTTAACACTGGTGTCCCACGGCCACAGCACAGTTACGCTCCAACTGGATGACCAAAAACTCACTTTAGCATGTGACTCTCTCAAGGTAGAGGTTAAGTGTTCAAGGCTTACGTGAGACAAACAAATTGAGGAAAGAAATTGTATAAATGTAGAGCAGACCACAATCACTTATTAGGTTAGAATTTGGGGAAGGGAGTCAATTCCACAAAGGCATTCGTGAATATTCCTGTAGTACTAATTCATGTATGCATAAATGCCACTGTGATCTGCCCCGATACTTTGGAATATATACAAGTTGAGAGCAAGTGATAGTGGTAATATAGACCAGGTCAGCACCTCCGCAGTGTCTTCCAATGAGTTTAAATGTACAAGTAAAAGCGTGCTCAATGTAAAACACTGTGCCACTTAAGCAGTGTTATCCTGTATAGAAAAAACCTTCTCTATACATTAAGAAACAAAATATATGGTACAGAGCACAGCAACAAATCAGTTCAGTATCCGACCTAGTTGTCAGATGGTTTTAATGAACATGAAGGTCTTCTCCATATAAAATGGGACGCGTTGCTACATGACAGGTCCTTTACAGCTGCGACTAAGGATGCTGTGGTATTAGGCTCACAGTCTTTGTTTTGAAGCTTCATTTATTATAACGAGCAGACTGTTTCTCTACGCCTCACAAGATTACTATTGCTTGTGCTCTTTGAAAATTGGATGCACATAAGAATCTTACATCTTCTAAAACGCGCTGCTTATATAACACAACAATTATTGAAAGTGTTCCGAAGCATTGTTATTATACAAAAATTGGAAGTTTGGACTACCGCCATTTGCTGTTGTCATCTCCCGTACAACAAAGGGAATCTTTGAATTTATTCTGCTGTTGCAGGGATTCTGCACATACACAGAACTATGTGCAGGAAAACAGGACCTCAGTGAATAGGGGTGTACCAACCTACCACATCAGTACCCAAAATCCCAAACCGACTAGCTATAGTGTCTCATTCGTTCTCCTCCAAAGATCACGGTGCTACAAATGATTAGACAACCCAGAACACAACACTCCCGACTCTCTCAGGAATCGCGGGAGCAAGACGTACTCTTTCGCTCACTCACTCGTACCTGTCCACAATGAGAATAAGCAGAGTCACTGAAATAGTTCAAAATGTTTATTTTAACTATCGTGCTCTACAATACAGTATACGTGCCACTACTAGCAGCAAAATGCATAAACTCAGCACAGTTAGCATTGTTACAATTCCATAGATTACAAAGGGAGAAGTCATTTTATAAAGACTGTGGAAATAAGGGGCTTTAGTCCTGACCACCGTCCCCTTGACTAGAAGAAGTTTATTTTATAAAAAGGACGATCTCTGGGCTTTGACAGCAGACCCCATACCTTAAAGCCTGGATGTAAGGTTTACATCATAGGAACAGCAGAGCTCTTCTCCATGGAACGGCTTTCTCCAAGTGTCTTAAAACAACATGCAACAACGTCATATCAAAGCACGAGTCTTCAGTACTGCAGCTGTGTAGCATGTTATGTCTAGGTGCTAGGGACTGACCAGAACAGAATAACAAGGGGCATTGTTTATCGACCTTGCATATTGTGTTCAGACTAAACTCCAGGAAAGGCATAGAACGCGAAAGGCAACCCGTTCTCATGTGAAGGGCACAAACAAAGTCTTGCAAAAACAAAGTCATTTAGTAGCGTGCGCAAAAGCAGCATCATGGCAGCGAAGCTCATGCTAACTTAGCAATGTCCATAATGTGCCTAAGAACCATATAACACCCTCCCCCTGGTAAGGCCACAGGACATAGAAAAAGGATCAAAACAGAGTTCACAAGTCAAGCAGAGTTCAAAACGGGTGAAAAAACCAAATTGGAAAAAAATCGAAATTTTTCCCCAAAAAATAAATTATTTTTTTCAAAGTTGTTAATAGGGCTCAATGAAGGGGAGCTTCCTCCAGGATAACAAAGTTATTATGAAGGAGGTGGTAAGTCCATCAAGGTGTATGAACCGAGGAATGCAATTCCCTCCAAAAGATCATCCCTATCGTTGGTAAAAAAGAGAGATGCCATCCAATTAAGTATGTCGAAGGAACAAATCTGCTCTTCGTAATCAGACGCCTCTAAAAGCATGAGTGGGCAACTTGCGTGATATTCGATGAAACTTCGTTGCAGGAAGGTCTGTGCAGCCACACAGACATCCCATTCCGCCAAAACTCCAAGTGCAGCCGCACGCGCCATACGGCCATCCCCAGAACAAGCCTGGTCATGGGACTCTAAGGAACCCATCAACTGGTTAAAATCCGGGACTGGACATGATGTATTGGAGAGGCATATATCCAGTGCCCAATAGAAGGGACATCGCTGACAGTAAAGGACTGGTTGCACGCAAGTGAAATATGCAAAGCGAAAAGTCAATCCATAACTGACGCCAAGCGTGGCTAATGTCAAGCATCCGAAAACCTGTTGCACGGTACAGCTGCAACTGGCCGGATCTGTGCAGTACCACAAGTTGAGCAGCCATTGCGCAACAGGAGCAGGAGAAGCAGGATTCCAGTGCCTAACGTCAAAATCAAGGGGAACCCTCCGAAGGCGCTTGAAAAAATAGAATGAATAAAACCCGGTATTACTCCAAATATAGTCTGAAAAGAAGACACAAGGCCAGATCCCACACATTTAAAAAAAATGTGCAAGGCCTGCGGTGTCAGACGCATTAAATATTTGGGGGCAGATTTACAAGCCCCTTGCGCCACTTTTGCGCCGCCGTTGCGTCACTTTTGTGACGCAGCGGCGACGTAAACCATGCGCCACGTTGCGCATTATTTACAACGTGACGCATCTAGGGAGATGCGTCACGTTGTAAAGCCCTGCGCCACATGAAACCTGCGTCAGGTTTCATGTGGGCGTTCCTCCGCAGGGTGGGCGTTCCGTCGAAGGAATGCCTCGTAAAAGTGACGCAGTGAAATCTACAAGATTTCACTGAGTCACTCTTCCGACGCCGCTGCGACGAATCCTTACGCCTGCTTCAAGCAGGCGTAAGGAGTGGCGCACCACGTTAGGTATGGGCGGCCCACGAGCATTGCTGGAGTTGCGTCGCGCTTGCGACACGACTCCAGCAATGCGCCGCCCTTGCGCCACAGGATGCGACACGCATCGGCCTTTCCTTGCGCCACGGTGCGCCGCATAGTAAATGCGGCGCTTCCGTGGTGGCGCAAGGAGAGAATTGCGTGTCGCAACTATTCTGGCGCATCCCTGCTGATTTGCAGGGATGCGCCAGAAGTTGTAAATCTGCCCCGCAGTGTATTAGTTCTCCAAAATGCAGTGGGAGGTTGGTGTTCAGAAGGGACTGTATCTCTCCAGAAGTCCTAGCCACCTGTAACTGGAAGGTCTCGTGGGCGGAAGTGAGGGCCACCTCTTGTTGGAATAACAGCGCTTTGAGCCTGCTCAACTTGTTGAAATCTGTTTTCAAAGTTGGATTGGAAGGCCAAATTGAGCTATCTAGACTCCCATGTGGGGGCGGAAAAAGCACATTACTTCAACAAGTTTTGCGCTGGGAAACCGTTACTAAATACGGGACTCCTGCTCTTAAACCACAGCAGTCTTAGTTGTTCAAAATAAGATAACTGCCATTTGTAAGCAATGAAAAAGTGGGAATTATTGATGGCACTGGAGTCCCTTTTAAAAAACAGGCCAGATTAGGTGCGGAAACGTTACAAGCGCCGTGCAACTTAACGTGTTTACAAACATGGGAATGTCCTACTGTGGAATCTCAGTCCTCCGCTGTTAGGAAAACTTCCTTACCCTCCCTCTAACATCTATAAGTGAAAGGCAGGGACCACAACTCGTGTAGGAATGCACTACCCAGTGGTTCATAACGGCCAATTGGAAAATGTTGCATGCATGATTTGAATTGAAATAGCGAAAAAAGGAGAGAAATAACCCCATGAATTAACCAAACAGCAGAATCTGTTTCCGCTACAGAAAACGGCAAGGGCTCTAATTGTTCAATATGAAATAGTGTGTATGTAGCATCTTTCATGGACATAAACCTTTGCTTATCAGTCAGATTAAATGGCAAGAATAAAGCAGTGGCATTTAAATAATCCCAAGGTACTTTTCCCATTTTAAGAGTTTTCAATGTCCAAGCAAATTGCATAACAGATCGTAACTGATTTTGACCATGATATTACACGGATACATCACTTTGAACAATATCAATAACAGATGAAACAATACTATCCAATGTACAAATGCGTGAGGAAAGCGTGTTTATGCTATTGTCTACTACGGCAAGAACCTTTTCTAAATTGGCCTGATCAATTTGGCGCAGACGAAAAGCAGCTTTCATCTGCGAAAGTTTCCAAATGTCATTGTAAGCGGCATACATGAATCTTTTTGCTCTCGGAGCCCTGGGTCCCAAGAGAAAATCAGCCAAATTAATGTCATGCGACAGCAGAGAAAGATGTTGCTTCACTGATGTCAGCGTAGAATGTTCCAACCATTGTTGGCATAATTTGCCCACTGAGTATGTGATAACCGAATGGGAACTTGGATAACGTGGGTCCGGTCTAGTCTGTGTGAAACCAGGTGTTACATTATAAAAATGTATTTGACATGCATTTGTATTAGTTTGCCACACCAACCACCCGGAAGAATCAACTTCAGAGACATTGAAGGTGTCATTGCGAAGCAAAGCTTGCAATGCCTCAATGGTATAATTGGTGTGTGTGCGCCAATTAGCATATTCCGCTAAAGACGGAATGGATGGCGTATTTAAATTTTTGACAGTTGTCAGGCCAAAACAAGTTGTTTGGTACACTGTATCATTTAAAAACAGAATTTGAGCTGGGATCAGGCAGGCACGATGTAAAGCTTCAGTTCCCTGAACCTGCCAAGGCTTCGTGCCCCAGATTGATTTTAAATCAACAGTATCTTTCCAATGATCATAACCCTGTGTAGCCAATTTATTTCTTAACAAGTTGGAGTAAATCAATTTTGTGTGTGTCAACATAAATTTGGATTGCGTAGATGAACGAAGTTTAAAGAAATAGGATTCCGGATTAGATATGTCATAATCTGTAAAGTAAGTGAACTTATCTCTAAAAGTTTTAGACCTCCCCTCCACGGGAGTAGGACAATGTTCCCATTGTGTATAATTAAAAACAGGTCTTAACGTATTTGTTTTGTGTAAACAATTATGCCCATAATGCTGATAACAAAATAAATCACCATAATTGTCAGAATTTAGATACAAATCTTCAGCATCAAAAGCAGCATAATACTTTAAATCTGAAAACAGTGCATGTACTGCTTGCACATCCCAATCATCCGAATGTATGTCCCGTGTTGCCACATCTCCTAGAGAGACGCGAAACACGTATGGTATGCGAAGCACCTCGGTCGGTCCGTGGATGCCATCTGGAATCGGGAATGCTGAAATGTTAACATGAGACCGATCACGTTTCATGATATGGGACAACGTGTGAGGGGCCAGAACTCCATTGACCAAGTTCACTGCAGAGTGTTCTGGCAAATAATGACCATTGATGAGCAAAAAGAACACTGTCACAAAATCAATTGACATGAAGAGAAAAATCAGGACAAGCAGCAACCAAATGTAGGTCCAAGGAGGGACCAGGTAAGTTTTTTTGAACCAAGAGAAAAAAATACTTAATTTAGTCAGTGTGTCAGCCAAACGGGATGTCGAGGAAGAAGAGCTGGAAGAGAGACTGGCATGATCTCCATAGCAGCCATTCGTAGGTTGATTTATCAGAGGTGGAAGTGTCGGGTCCGCTTGATGTTCTCCAGGACAGTTCGGCACTTCACTGACGGACTCATCTGGATGATATATATACTCGACATCCATGGTAGAAGATAGAGGTCGGACAGGTGAAAGATCAATGATAGTGTCCATCACTTTCTTAGCCCTACGAGGATCGGTGGAAGATGATGAAGTCAGTGGATCCAATGAAATTGCGGTGCACGAAACTGCAGGTGTGACACTATTCAGAATCGGCCACATGGTGTAGCTTGACATTGTCCACTGAAATATATCTGTTGTCTTTGCGACCAGGTAAAGGAGGTAAAATAACTGTATGAGTACCCTTCAGTCCAAGCACTGGAACCGGTGCACGATAAGAGGGACCATATTCTTTTTTGTTCTCCAGCTTTTCTCGTACCAGATCTCCAATTTTTGGAAGCCAACCGGCAACTGGAATCAGTAGTGCTGCATCAGTGGAAGAGGGTAAATGTTCAGTTGCATAGTTGTCACGGGTCTTTTGTAGATCCTGTAACACAGTAGAATGATTATCTACGTCAAAGGTTGCGGCAGCCGCCACAATGTCTAGACCATCAAGGTCTGGCACAAACATTTTAATGCCAAAGAGCATTTCGTATGGGGTCCGCCCACCCAGAGATCGTCTAGGGAGGTTATTAAGTGCACGTTGAACCCCATACAAGTGAGCCAGCCAGTTCCTGCCAGGGCCTAAGACTCTAGCTGTCAAGGATTGTTTTAAATCACGGTTCATTCGCTCCACAATTGAATTGCCCTCAGGCCTGTATGGAGACGAAAACTGCACCAGCACCCCCTTTGACTTCATTGCATCCTTGTACGCCTTAGAGGCGAACGCTGGTCCTTGGTCAGAATGGAAGGTGCCACAGGCAAACATCCCTACAAAGACACGCAAATCCCTGATGACATTTCGAGCGCCAGCACTGCGTTGTGGCCAAACCCAAAGGAATCTAGTGCACGAATCAACTGCAACAAATATATATTTATACGCAGTATCAGAAGAAAGAGGACTGCAGTGATCAAGATAGATATAGCCAAAAGGTGTTTGTGGTGGGCGGGTGACCCTAGACGGCTTGATTTGCTGACAAATGTCACAAGAAAGGACATAATTACGGTTCTGTTTATATAAACCACGCCACCAGTAACGTTGCTGTAAAATAGAGACTGTCGCTGACACACCGACATGCGCAGATGCTATGCCTTCGTGTGCGGCTTTGATCAATGTAGTTCTGCGGTCCATGTTGGGGATCATCCGCTGCCCAACAGAAGGAATCAAAGCATAAGGAACTTGTTCAGGAGTTATATGATAAGAGTATTTCGAAGGGAAACCCTGAGGATAAGCAGTTCCCTCCCTCGTTGCAGCTACAGCTTCCAAAATCTCATTATCTATTTTAGTCTTGGATCTTGTAACTGCTGCTACGGAGCACGTGGCTACTGCAGACTTGGCCGCTTCATCAGCCAAAGAATTACCAAGAGCATGTGCTCCCACACGCTGATGGCCAAGAGTATGTATAACATGAATGAGGGGCAGACGTTGTTTAAGATCTGCCACTCGAACCCAAAGCATTTTATGCTTAATTGCGCTGCCTTTGGAATATCGATAGTCATTCCGAGACCAAAAGAACAAGTTGTCATTAAAAGACTGGACACAATAATAAGAATCGCACACAATAAGAGTATTCACATTTGGATCAGCAAACTCGAGAGCAAGTACAAGAGCATGCAGCTCCGCCAATTGTGCCGTACAGTCCCCAAGTGCTTGAGTGTGCACAATGGAAGACTTAAACTCTCCATTAACAAATGAGCCAGCGACAATTGCGCAAGTGGCTGAATAAGCATGTTTGGAACCCGTGGCCGGTTGAGCCGAGCCGTCGGTGTAAATGATGCATTTGTACTCATGTAAAGGAAGCAGAGACAAGGGTGGAGGATGAACGTGTTCATACTGTAAAAACTCCTGTGTCTGTAAGGACGGATCAAAGATAAACGTGACATCAGCCGATGTCAAAAAAGTAGCCCATTGTATCCAATGGGGATGTAGTGCCTTCGAGTTAGGTACACTCGCCTTAGTCACGGCTTCCAAAGCAGGGAAGGGCGTGACCATAAGAATGCGTTTGCCTTGTGCCAGTGAGCATTCTTTTAGAATCGCCATCTGTACTGCCGTTAAGATTTTTTCAACAGTTGAAAAGCGCATTTCAGCAGCAGTGTTTAAATGTGGTTTGTATGCAATCAGAACAGTGTCTCCCTCATTGAACGTCAAGTAAGTGAAACCCACTGTCCCAGAAACTATACGTATTACCAGGTTTGTGGTGTTGTCACGTGTCAACAAGTAATTCGTTGCAAGCAAATCTGTTTGCAAAGAATTTAGAATAGAAGTATGTTCCGGAAGCCAGCTGGCAGAAGAAAAAGTCGGTTGTATCAATGCATAAAGCGGTTTGATACGCTGGGCATAATCGGGAATGTATGTCCTCCCGAAATTCAAAAATCCCAGCAAAGACTGAAGTTTCTTCAATGTAGAAGGGGGTTGCAATTGTGCACATTTCTCCAAGAAGTGAGGGGCCAAGCCCTTTCCTTCATTATTGAGCTCATAGCCCAAAAAGATCACCGCCAAATGGGCGATATCTGACTTTGCAAAATTACATTTGTCTCCATAGTCGGCAAAGGACAAAATAATATTGTCGACTCGGACTAGATGCGCCATAAGTTAATCGTCCGTCAGATAAATGTCATCAACGTATGAGAACGCATCTGGATCTATGTCATGCAATAGTGACACGACACGTGCTGCAAATGCCCCGGGGCTATTCTTATACCCCATAGGCAATCGTGTACATTTTTTCTAATTCCCAACGGCAGTGAATGCTGTCAAATCAGGCTCTCAAGAGCAAGATTGTGACTATAGAAACCATTGGAAATATCCAGGGTAGTTTTGTATTTTTTACGAACAAGGCTGTTCACCAGCGCTGAGCTGTGAGTGTTTTGCACCGCAAATGTGCGGCAATGACTGTTCAATTCTCGGTAATCCAATACAATCCGATAAGAACCATCAGGTTTTGATACCGTAAAGAGAGGATTATTCATCGGTGATGTACATGATTCAATCACTCCTTGATACTCCAACTGTGTTAGAATATCACAAACGGAAGCTTTTGCTTCACGTCTGATTTGATATTGCGGTTGTGGCTGAGGCATAAAGCGTAAAGGTATTTCATGAGCCGGTGAATCAACATCCCAACCCACCTGATTACGATACAAGCCCACCCTGCAGCCAAAGTCTGGGCATGCTCTTGAGGGACGTAACGCGAAAAACTCGGAAGTATCACGTCTTCTCCCCTAGGAGCTGCCAACACAAAGGGTGGAGGCCAATCTGCCTCTGCCAACAGAATGTCATGTGAGGACGTCAAATTCTCCCAGAACACCGCTTTGATTGGACGAGGAATATCACCTTCAATTTGGAAAATTATTTTATAGAGCCTATCCGGGGGGGGGCAACCCGGGTGTCTGCAGTCTCTACTGTAACGAAGGTATCAGTTGCTGTCGCCTCCAGACAGGGACGCAGAGCCTCACGCACTATGGTAACTTCCGCTGCGCTGTCGAGCAGAGTCACTACCCATGTCCAATCCAGGAGTCGTGTTCTCACCGTCTGAGGCATACCTCGCTGTTAGAGCGGCAACTTTTTTCTTCTGAAACGGGGGGCGAAAACGAGGTAGATCCTTTGCTTTCAAACTGTCGAGGCTGAGCACGTCCCTGTGGCGCAGGTTGACTCTTGCCACGATCTTGGCATTCCCCTCCTCCGACTTGAGAGCCAGAAGTGTCCTGTGAAGACCGAGGAGAACGTTGCTCAGGGACCTGAAATCTATCAGGAGACTTTATTTTAGCGCAGCGCGCAAGTCATAAGTACGCTCAGAAGACTCAGGTGTCGGTGAACCAGCACGCGAACCTTGCTTCTGTTGTTGCTGCCCCTGTTTTTTATTTTTCCAGTTCTTTTTAGGAAAGAACGGACGTGCATCTTTATCCGTCTGGACTTTTTGTTGAGTTTGAGATTGATTTTGCGTTTGAGTAAAAGGCTTAACTCCCAAACTATTGCGGCCTATGGTCTTATAAGCATTTGCAATAATTTTTGGGAATTCGAGTGGCTTGTCCACATCAGGGACAGCCTCTAAGCGGCTTGCCACTTGAAAGCTTACTGCATCTCCCTTTACATTGGCAAGGATCATATCAGCAACCACTTAGAACACCCCCACCAATCTCATCCCCAGCTCCACAGCCGCTTCGGCTCCATGTTCATCCTGAACACGTTTAATCACTGAGGGGAGTACGGTCATGGAGGGAGTGCCAAAACACTTTGAATATACAGCTGCAAACACCTTGCCCCAGGTGTTACAATCAGCCAACTTGGGAAAGCAAGTCTTTAGGCAAACTAATAGTCAATATCCTGTGTTTTTCCACAGGAGAGGTATTTGGAAAGACAGCCTCTAGTTGTCCAAATTTTTCAGCTAGCCAATAAGGTAATTCATCCTTATTCTGTGGACGCTTGCCCATTACTGAATTAACCATAAGGGGACTGATGGTCACACCACCAGGTCCCGCAGGTTGTGCAGCAATGCCAGGTGGTCCCACCTGAAAGTTGCGCGACATGAACTGTATAACAGCCCTATGCACGCGTATCAAAGACGTATGTAACACGCGCAGTTCTGCAAGCGTCGCTGTTGTCAAACGACACGGGTTAGGGGTGTACCCAGCCAAAACGGGCCACGTGGCCCCATCTATCGATAAAGGACCTAAACGGACCAGCGTTATTGGGTGAGGAAGGGCGCCATTAAACCAAATTTGGTGTTGCCAAGCTGTAAGCGGAATCTCAAGAGCCCGATAGGGCTGATAAGCATTAGGAAGGGCCGTAGGCGTATATTCGTGAAACAAGTTATCCGTCCCATCCACCGCCGGAAAGGTGACCCAAGAATAAAACACTTCGAAGCGGTAAGCCGCATCTGCCTCTACTACAAAAATCAGCACAACACCAGCATTAGGGACTCCATTCTGAGTCAAATAAGCTGTCAGTACTGCCCTATTAGCGGCTGGAATCAGGACCGCCATAACTGATAATAAAGAATAACAACCTAGAGCGCGGCAGCGCAATAACGGGTCAAGAAGAAAGAGATTAAAACCTTTTTAAAACTTCAAGCTTGAAAGAACCTATAAAAACATCAATATAGGAGGTTACACCGTCACATCTGTCTCCGGAAACAGAAGTGAGGGTATTGTGGACAAGCACAAGCACTACTCAAGCGTCTCGCAGATAAGAACCAGACCAAACGTTGGCGGCACCATGTTGCAGGGATTCTGCACATACACAGAACTATGCGCAGGAAAACAGGACCTCAGTGAATAGGGGTGTACCAACCTACCACATCTGTACCCAAAATCCCAAACCGACTAGCTATAGTGTCTCATTCGTTCTCCTCCAAAGATCACGGAGCTACAAATGATTAGACAACCCAGAACACAACACTCCCGACTCTCTCAGGAAACGCTGGAGCAAGACGTACTCTTTCGCTCACTCACTTGTACCTGTCCACAATGAGAATAAGCAGAGTCACTGAAATAGTTCAAAATGTTTATTTTAACTATTGTGCTCTACAATACAGTATACGTGCCACTACTAGCAGCAAAATGCATAAACTCAGCACAGTTAGCATTGTTACAATTCCATAGAATACAAAGGGAGAAGTCATTTTATAAAGACTGTGGAAATAAGGGCCTATAGTCCTGACCACCGTCCCCTTGACTAGAAGAAGTTTATTTTATAAAAAGGACGATCTCTGGGCTTTGACAGCAGACCCCATACCTTTAAGCCTGGATGTAAGGTTTACATCATAGGAACAGCAGAGCTCTTCTCCATGGAACGGCTTTCTCCAAGTGTCTTAATACAACATGCAACAACGTAATATCAAAGCACGAGTCTTCGGTACTGCAGCTGTGTAGCATGTTATGTCTAGGTGCTAGGGACTGACCAGAACAGAGTAACAAGGGGCATTGTTTATCGACCTTGCATATCGTGTTCAGACTAAACTCCAGGAAAGGCAGAGAACGCGAAAGGCAACCCGTTCTTATGTGAAGGGCACAAACAAAGTCTTGCAAAAACAAAGTCATGTAGTAACGTGCGCAAAAGCAGCATCATGGCAGCGAAGCTCATGCTAACTTAGCAATGTCGATAATGTGCCTAAGTACCATATAACACTGCGTTTTTTACTACTTTGCTGCCAAGCCTTGAGAAAGTCGTCTACACAACGAAACACGTGTCGGCTGTCTGCGTCTACGCTATATACTTCGTGTCAACACAATCAAGAACTTTTTTTGCCTACTGTATTAGTATTGTTATTTGATCTATTGTACACATTGCATGGTGCTATGTTCATTAAAACCATCTGACAACTAGGTCGGATACTGAACTGATTTGTTGCTGTGCTCTAAACCATATATTTTGTTACTTTGGAATATATACAAGTTTGAAAAGTTGTTTTCATGTCTGCCAAAAGAGTGACCATCAAAAAAGGAAGCAATCAAAACCAAAACATTAATTTAGGTGTATTTTAAAGATTATGGGGGCAAATCCCAAAGACTACTCCTTTAGTACTACTTCAGGTACACATAAATGTCTTTGTGAATTGGCTCCTGAAAATATTGTCATGGCTATGAAAGCTTTGGAAACGTCATTAAGTATCTAACTGGGGCTCATCAAGTTTATCAGAATGGTCAGCATACCATGTGGATTTAACTGTAGAGGGAGATGGCAATGCATTTTAAAGGGTTTTAAGGGGTTGGTATACTCTCATTTGAATTTCTTTTATGAAAATATCATGTAACGGACAAGTGGTATGAAGAAAACATCCAGAGGTCTAAATTTTTTTATATCCATATGTGAGTGCGAGTGAAGAGTGAATTAATAGGCTGATTATGAACGAGTCATAGTACTCATACTTGAGAAAGCAAACACATTTACATGAAAATAACTAAACTAGTAGTTGAATGTGCAATGATAAATGTAAGACTTAATGCGGAAAAAACACGCAATTGAAATGTGCCGATTTGCAATGGGCAGTCAGTTATCCGTGTAGGCCATAAAAAGGCTATGAAGTAAGCTTTCTTTAACTAGATATGGATTTAATGTTGCTGAAATGTGCACAATGTGATTTAGGAGCTTGACCTTAAAATGTCATGCTTAGAACTGTTGTCATAACCGCAGAATATCCCGGCTTAACAAATGTATTACTATATAAGCAACATTTTATTCTTGAATGTCATAAACTTCCTACTTTCTTATGCTTCATATAAAGATTGAACACAAAAAGTTGTGCATTTTGAACAATAACATTTGATTCTTATTAAGAAGAATGCATTACCTAACTGTGATTTTGCTTTTAGTTAGCAGTTCTTTGTTCTCACAGTGAAACAAATTTAGAAGTAGAAGGTTGATTGGTGTTTAAGGCCTATGGGAACAAAGCCTGATGTTTCCAGAATCTAACTACACAAGACTGTCTGTAGCTTACTTTGTGATAAAAAGTATAAGCTATATGTATTTCAGTGAGAACGGAGGAGCTGAACCTGCTTACCGAAGAACCCAGCTACCTGATTGGTTCGTGAAGAAAGGAGTCTGTTACAATGTTTTTGACAGGTTTTCCTGACTTTTATATTATTGTGTGTTCCCAGGTAGAGACACACTCTCTCTCTCACTTACTTATTTCAGGATCTTTTGAGGGGATTGCCCCAGACCTTTGATGGTTGTAGCTACTGCAAGTACTGTTTTCCCTCACTGCATTGTATTGTATTGTATTGGCATTTGTATAGCGCTTACTACCCCTGACGAGGCGTCGAAGCGCTTTTTCAGCGAGTAGCACGCTACTCCGGGACCCATAGAGGATTAGTGTTGAATTAGTATAGTGAAACATGCAAGTAAATTTTAAGTGGTGGATATGTTAGTCAGTTATTTGGATTCGGAAGGATAGCAGAAGGATAGAAGAGGAAAGAAGGTTTGTATTTATATAGCGCTTCTAACCCCTGATGGGGTGTTGAATCGCTTTTGGCAGTAGCACGCTACTCCGGAAACCCATAAAGGATTAGTGGTGAATTAGTTTGGTGAAATATGAAAATAATTTGAGTGGTGGATATTAGTCAGTTATTTGGAGTGAGAAGGATAGCGGAGGGATAGAAGGGAAAGAAAGGTTTGCATTCATATAGCGCCTGTTACCCCTGATGGGGTGTTGAAGCGCTTTTCTGGCGAGTAGTAGGCTACTCCGGAACCCATAAAGGATTAGTGTTGAAAATTAGTATAGTGAAATATGAAGTAATTTGAGTGGTGGATATGTTGGTCAGTTATTTGGATTGAGAAGGGTTAGGGAGGGGTAAAAAAGGAAAAAAGGTTTGCATTTATATAGCGCTTGTAACCCTGATGAGGTGTTGAAACGCTTTGTTGGCGACCAGCACGCTACTCTGGAACCCATAAAGGATTAGTGGTGAATTAGTATAGTGGAATATGGAATTAGAGAAGTGAACATGCTAGTCTGTTATTTTGATTGAAAAGGATAGTGGAGGGATAGAAGAGTGAAGGATTTCTTTTTTTAGGTCATAGCAGTAGGAGGAGGCTTTTGGATGAGTAAAAAGGGTTTTTGGAGGGAAAGAGTCAGAGGGAAGAGTTTAGAAAGGTTTGTTTTGGGGGATCGGTACAGTAAAGGAGGTGTCAGAAGATGCAAGGAGGGGTAGAGTAGGAGAGAGTCAAGAAAGGGTTATTTTGGGGGACATAGTAGTGGTATGGGGTTTGGGATAAATGAGAGAGTGGGTTTAGAGGATATAATGATAGATGTATAGGGTGAGATAGGGTAGTGAATTGGAAAGAGTAGTAGAAAGAAGTTTGAGATGAGTCAGAAAGTTGGGCTAGAAGATATATTGAGGGAAGTATAGGCTGTGAAATAGGGTAGTGCATTGGAAATGCTAAATTAGAAGAAAGTGATAAATATATAGATCCATAAGTACATTGAAAGTATATAGATGCATAAAGGAGGTAAGTATATGCAGATTAAAGATATTGATAGAGGTAGCGAATGAGAAATAGGGTAGTGCATTGGATATGCTTTTTCAGGAGAAAAGTAACAGACACACAGATCCAAGTACATGGAGGTACATAGATGCCCAATGGAAGCAAGTACATGTAGACCAAAGAAGATTTTTTTTTCTTTTGTTTTTGTTTTTATAACATAATTATTGTACATGTTTATACAAAGCAATACACGAAGATAGGCACATATCTATAGTGAAAATCAATGCTTATGTACAGAGAGACAAATACATAGAGTGGGTATTAATGAATGGGAAAATGGGCAGCATTCCTGGCCCTGGTCCCGACCAGTTTCGAACAGGCTCAAACAGGCACTCACCCTTGTCCTCTCCACCCTTAGCTGAGCTCAGCAACAGCACCCTTGGGGAAAAATACCCGGATGAAGGGCTGTATTTGCTGTGTGTGATGTGTAGTGTCACTTTCGCATGCAAATGGATTGAGCAATATTTAAACCAAAGGTTTCAGACAAAGTCCATGAGCCTTCTTTTATCTGGAACCAGCATTGCTTTGCTATTTGACTTGACTGTATGCTGATCTAATTGGATTCATTAAGAATCGGCTGAGTCTTATGAGCTACTCTTAATGGGGAGTTCTGCTACATTTATTTGGCTTTGAAGCTTTATGCTCCTTTTAATTTCACTCTTTTTCTTGAATTAGAACTCTACATGAGTTCTTAAAATGTAGAGCTCTGATCCTGATCTATAGAATAGGAAACGTATTCCTTTATAGAACGCACATAATAACATTTATATTTGAATGCTTTACTCTAACCATTTTTATTTGATGAGATTTCTGCAACCTTATTTGATTTATGGACTAACTGAAATAAAGAGAAAAATAAAGGAAATAACTTTACTAATCTCCTAATGAGAAATAAAGCTTTGAAAATTCAACTCTCATCATTGACTGAACTTAAACTGTTAATGAAACTTAAGTTTGAGATGTCTGTTTTGCTCCTTGACTCCTAATCCAACATTCCAAGGTTCATCACTGAGAAAAAGAAGAAGGATTTAGCGCGGAAAACAGGGCTAAACCCTACTGTTGTGTAGTTCCTATATTACCTATACAGGATCTGCGCATTTGGATAACATAAACTGTGGGTTTGGTGGTACCCCCACCGGACACTTTAGCCTGTCTGTATTAGCTAGCTCACAGTGCCACTATAATCTCCTCTTATCACGGAGAGTATAGATTCTGGCAACCTCAGAACATGACAACCCTGATCCCCCAGGATCGTGGAAACAATATACTACCTTTGGCTCAGTCACTCGTGCTCACTTAGTTTGTCTCAGAGAGATACGCAGAATAAACAGTCTGGGCGTTTCAATAAGTATTTATTGAACAGTTGTTATTCTAGTGTAGAATATATGAGCTGCAACAACCATTAGACAGTTGCAGAGATGTATGATTAGCAATACTACGAAATTAAAGGGATGGTATAGTTCTACCATCTTGCATAAATCATGAATACATACATGTACATAAAACACATGGTAAAAAGTGCGTACTCCTACGATGCCTCCCTAACTAGATGTACCTAGCATCTATGTAGGTGTTATGCCAAGAATCCCTCTAGGATCTAGTCCACCCCATTACCTGAGAGTTTAGAGAATGTGGGACCCCATCCTGGTCTCGAGTTGGACACCCCGCGAGGGATGTTAGACCACTGCTAGCTGGAGCGTCTGCATGCAAGAACCTCAGCGTCTCTGGTCAGTGTGTCAGCCGGGAAGTCAGGGTCTCCTCTATCTTCCTAAGGAAGATGTGCTGTATATAGACCCATAGGTCTCCCCAGGGGTCCTACCTTGCTGTGTTACTGTGTCGGCCTAAAGGATGACGTTGGGCCTGAACTTTATACAGAGATATTATACAGGAGATGGTAATCCTACTGTTCGTCCTGCTGTGCTTCCAAGAAGCCTCATGCATAATGTATGAGAATCGAACCAGGGAAAAACCCGCGTTCTGAATGCAGTGTCATATCTAGGTAAAAGGTCAGTGCCTATGAACCGTTATGTATATAATGTAGGGAAGAATATAGGTGAAAGGTTGCAATGTTACCTGCGCCTATATAGGGTACCTATATGGAATATAACACTACAGCATGGTAAATTAGGGTTTACTATTACTAATAAAAATATTTAGGGCCCAGTAGCGCGCTATCATACTCATCCGCCTTCCCTATTTTTAACCATACCCTGGGTACCTACCAATAAAGGAATACCCTTTGGGTGTACCTCGAGGTATGTTTATACATAGAAAACCTGGATCCGAAAGGTATCCAGTAATTATTATTAACAGCTCCCACTCACAGAGGTCACGTGCACCCTGATAGTACCATATTACCAGGGCGAGATGAAGTTGCCTATGATGAAGCATGCAGAAAAATGTGGAGAAGCTTGCTCATCCAGCATATTTTTGTACTGTCTATTTGACCAGGTCGCTGCAAGACAGAAAAGGAAAACACCTTGAGCACTGTTGCTTTTTTTTGTGGTCTCATCTTATGTTTTTGGAGGACATGCAATGATTCTGAACCTGCTGTTGTGGTCTTGATAATGCCCTCTGTCACCTTTGCTTTGCTTTGCTTCTGCCATGGCCTTCTCTATTTGAGAAATAAATATTTGTAACTTCTGTTCTGATATTGTGATGTGTACTATATTCGAAAATCTGTAAATCCCTTCCAGTTGGGGCCAACAAAGTAGTTTGCTCTAAAATGTTTTCATTTGTAAAACCGGCTAACAATTTGTAGACTGAATGTTGATTAAATAGCTAGGTGGGAGCAGTAATAATTAGGGGCCCTTTGGCTAATCTAGATTTTACTGCTATTGTGTGTAGGACCAAGGACCCATTTTATCTGATTTTGTGAATTGCAACATATGTAAATTTGATATTTTGTATGTGCATTGAACAATAATTGATGTAAAACCCTGTACTGAATATTGCATCGACGCGGCTTTGTGATAATATACTAATAGTTTTTTTGTTAATTAGTTCATAATCAGCGCCAAGGATAATTTTGCACCTAAAAGTCATTTTGCAATTTGTAATTTGCAATGTTTCTCCTAAAACTCATGTGTGAGTTTGCAACTCAATGTGCTGTCAACTAAATGTGATGTCATACCGATTCACATCTCTTACACCTAATATGATATTGTACTACCATATTTTCTCTCTGTATTGAATGATATTCCAAATTTCATATAGCAGATATCCTGAACTAAATTTGCTTCTCAACATCAATTGCCTATCAATTTTTTATGCAATTTTATTTTGTCACCACCCTCAGTATAATTCTGGGCAATAGCTGAAAGGGAGAAAGGATGCCTGTTTTCAAAAAGTCTTCAAAACGCCCCTTGGCTCCCATAAGATAATTCTTTTTCCACTGATCCAAGCATGCAGTCTGGATAAGCACATCATAGATTACACTAAAGTAATCATGACCAATAAAGAAAACAGCGGATAGTTGATGGCTTATTAAGGTGTCCTCTCTTGAATGTTTGCCACTGCTAGAGGTGTCTGGAAAACCGAATAAAAAATGGAGGCAGTTGGATAGTCTACCAATTTATGGCGGACAAAACCTGCTGGTAAATTGTGTAGCCCTGTAGCTCAACTTAACTTCATTGTCTAAATTGTTTCTATAAGCCAAGCAGGTGTTACAGAGGTAGCAGTTCATGTTCAAGCTTGAAAGTCGTGCCAGTACATGATTCAGTCAAACAATCATTAACCATACAATGGTATTCAACTTTTTACTTCTCACATTATTGACCAATTTATATAACCACCTACCATTTTTTCTCTTTTATCAGTGTACATTATTATAAACTGTCCTATTTGTAAGTGCTGAACGATTCTCTATACCGTCAGTGTTAGTAAATGCTCAATCTGGATCAGCTTTTTCAGATCCACACAAACCAGAGAATAGTAACTGGCTTAATTCTCAATTTGGGATTAGTAAGGATACCTAGTTTCACTGAAGACACCTACTACTTTCTTCACTAAGAGAGAAAACCAGTTGAGCCATTTTCTAAATTATACAAACCGAGACTTGAAGGAAGACCCACTTGAAATCAGCTTTGTCAAATGATACAAGTTCTTAGCTTGTCTGTGGACATTGAAAACCAACACAAAAAGCAGAATGCGGAGGATGCATTGAATGGTAAAATCCACATGGCAAGTGTAAAAATTACTACTTCTCTCTAAAGTCCTTACATTTAGGAAAACTCTTTACTGAAATAAAATCTTAGCCAACAGGAAAGTGACAGGAGCCAGCAGGAAAAAGTCAGTTTTCTAGGGCATCAGTTATACAATGACTCTCCAAGGATATTGAGTTAAGATCGAACACCATCAGCCCATGAATATTGCATTTATTAACTGATTGCAATACAGAGCATTAAGGATATTATACACATTCAAAATGTCCTCCATACAATCATCATGCTGAGAAGGATTGATTCTTAATTTAAAATACACTGCTACAAACATTATTCATTTAGGAAGCAAACTCGTAAGCAAGAAACATAATTTTCCACACATTCAAATTACTTTACCCAGGGAAGCAGTTTCTTAATAGTAACAGGTCTCTTAGATTTGATTTCACCTTACTGCACATATTTAACCCTTTGGATTCTGGTTTTGGTTAAATAACTTTTGTTAAAAAATATATATACATTAAAAAGGCCGTGCTTACACCATATATGCACATGTCCATGTCATAATATGCAATTATTACCATTGTTGAATTGTAATGATAAATCCTCTTTCCTGGCAAAGTTGGATTTAACATTACTATATTAGAAATGCCACTTTTAGAAAGAGGCTATTTCTCTGCTCTTAAAGCTCTGTGTGTCTGAGCCTGTCTACAATACGCGTCTGGGGTGGGTGACAGCTGGACTTTGTGCATTCTCTCTAGAGAGCCATGCACAAAGGAAGGTTAGGTGTGACTGAGTGGCTATCTGCATCCTGAAGTCTGGAGCCAGGGATGGGAAGGGAGGACCTCTATGCACTTCAAAGCCCCTTTCTGAAGTCACCTCCACTTCAAATGCACAACTGGGTATAAGTCCTGAGTCTCTGACCCCACCAAATCACTACTTCTGGACCTGTGGAGAAACCCTGCCAGGGGGACGGACTGCTGTGCTGCTACAAGGACTGCCACTCTGCTGGACTGCTGCTCTGGAAGAATGGCTTTTCTGCTGTGCTGCCATGTTGCCTGCTGCCCTCTGCCCTGCTAAGGAAGGACTGAACCTGCATCTCTACACCCCAGAACTCAGAGTGACTCCAACGGCCAGGTGACTAATCTCCTGTTTTCTGAAGTCTCAGTGACACTAAAGACTTCCGAACAACCTGTTCCTGCACCTGGACTCTCCCATCTCTGAGTCTGCTCTGCCAAAAAGTACCACCCCAGTCCCTTAGAAGTGGGCCTGAGCTGCACAGCCCTCTTTGGTCCTCATTGGAACCAACGCGAAGCAACTCGAAGCCCTGCAAAGCCTCGCCACACAGCTGCCAGCTTCACCGGAATCGATGCCATGCGGTGCGAAGCCCCACAAAGCCTCGCCGCGCAGCTGTCAGGCTATCAGAACCGACACACAGTGACACCAACCCCTGCAAAGCCTATCCGCGCAACTCCCCAGGATTGACGCAAAGCAACACCAAGCCTCTGAAAGCCTCGCCACACAGCCTTTCAGAAAGCCTCGCAAAGCAACACCACGCACCAGGATTTAAGTGCACTGTGTTCAGTGGGCCCAAGTGGGTCCCAGTAGCCGGCCCGCACTCCATAACAGTTGGTCTGAACTTATAACTTTGTCCCGGTCCGGCCCAACCAGAAAACCACAGTTGGCGCTTTGCGCTTTTATGTGCCATTTTCACCTAAATTTTTAAAATTGCATATCTCAGGATCTTTTTTTGTTGTTGTCATTTTGGCCTTGTTTTATTTCTAATATCATAATCTATATTTCTAAACTGGTGTGGAGTCTTTTTGTGGTGTTTTCACTGGGTTACTGTTTGATGTGTTGCACAAATACTTTACACATTGCCTCTTAAGTTAAGACTGACTGCTCTGTGCCAAGCTACCAGAGGGTGAGCACAGGTTAATTTATGGTGTGTATCTGACTTACCCTGACTAGGATTGTGGTTCCTGCATGGACAGGTTTATACCTCTGCCAACCAGAAACCCAATTTCTATCAGGTGTGAATATTTTTTCTCACTGTAAACATAAGAAAAAAAATATTTCATTTTATTATATTCTAAATAATTGAATTAGTAATTTAAAATTAAGTTATTAATGCTGTAACATTTTATTTTTTTCTACATTTCAAATAGTAATGTGCCATTATTTAACATTAAAATTTACCAAAAACATATGTTTTTCTAATTTTATAAAGCGTTCAATAAACTTTTGCACTTTTCAGTATATTTTACCATAAGGAGATGTTTGCTCCGATTGCAGATTCCCACCAAGTGTGCAGAATGTCAAATGTAGTCGTAAAGTCACACTAGTAGTAACTTTACAGTTGTATAAGACAATTTAAGTGACACAATCCCCTATCTCAATCAGGGTTTTATAATCAATCAATCAGGAGTTTATAAAGCAAGGCCATGAGGCCTCACGGCGCTGGGGGGGGGCTGCTGATCCATCTGGGCGCTGGCGTTCAGTCGAAGAGCCAGGTTTTGAGATCCTTCCTGAATTGGGTCAGCGACGGGGATTGCCTGAGGTGGAGACACAGGGTGTTCCAGGTCTTGGCACCGAAGGAGGAGAAGGATCTTCCTCCGGTTCTGGTCTGGATCTGTGGGACGGTGGCCAGGGCCAGTTGGCAGAGCGGAGGTGGCTGGTGGGTACATGGAATGAGAGGCGGTGCCTATCTCAGGGGGCAGGGACATGCAAGTCTGCACCTTCGAGTAACTTTACACTAAAAAATGGTGAATAGCCAAAAATAGTTACATTACTCAACTGTGTAAGATTACATTTACTTGTAGTAAATCTACCTATGTAGATTTACCTTTATAAATGCGGCCCAAAGAATCTCATCCTTAGTGACATTTAAATCTTTAAATGTTAAGCTTTCAAATAAAACCCATCAACAGTCACCTTGGAGATTGTTTTAAAAACTGATTGTAATTTCAGTACAAGATCTCATGCAGTTTTTAAGAGGTTTGTGGGTTACTTTTTATTTTTAAATATTTCCTAATACTACACTTAATCGTAACTCATTTGAAATGCCATGTTCACATGTTTAAATTTGATTTAAATTACTTTTTTATATTTATATTAGAGTTTAAATTGTATATCATTGGATAAATCAATTTTTACAGTGTTCTTAAAAAACAACTTTATTGTCTCCCACACCCTCAGACCACGCACGAAACCTCGGCACCATCCTGGACTCTTCGCTCTCTATGAACCGCCAAATCAATGCAGTCTCGTCCCCCTGCTTCCACACGCTCCGCCTGCTCCGGATGATTTTCAAGTAAATCCCCAGTGAATCCAGGAAAATGGTCGCACATGCGCTCATCAGCAGCAGACTCAACTACGGCAACTCACCCTACGCCGGCACCACCCAGAAACTCCTAAAGAAACTGCAGAACATCCAGAATGCCTCCACCAGACTCATCCTGAACATCCCCCGCCACAGCCACATCACCGGGCATCTGGCACCTGAGAGAACTCCACTGGCTCCTGATCAATAAAAGAATCACCTTCAAGCTCCTCATGAACTCCTACAAAGCCCTCCACAACGGCAGACCTGCATACCTCAACCACCACATCTCCTTCTACACACCCACCAGACATCTACACTCTGCCCAATTGGCCCTGGACACCATCCCACAGATCCGCAAGACCTCGGCTGGAGGAAGATCCTTCTCCTACCTCGCTGTGAAGACCTGGAACTCCCTGCCTCTACATCTCAGGCAATCACCATTGCTGCCTCAATTCAGGAAAGATCGCAAGACCTGGCTCTTCGACTGAACCGCAGATCCCACCCCCCCAGCACCTTGAGACCCTAACGGGTGAGTAGTCGTGCTCCACAATAAACCTGATTGACTGTTTGTAGGTTGAGATATTGGTGCATTGCATCAAACCACGAGATCACAAAATCACATCCAGAGAACAAATATGTAAAATTGAGTGTCTACTATGTGGTCCAGACTATTACATCTCATATTGAATACAGGGACCAAAGATACAACGTAAAATGCATCCAGCAACTATGAAGGCACAATCCGATGTGCAGGAAGATACAACCCAGAGTTTTACCATTATCGTTTGACAGTATATTGATAAAAATACTTCCCATGATCATCTAATGTTGCAAATACCCAATACAACTTATACTAACTTGTTGTTAGTGACCTCAGTGCTAAGCATATATAATTCATACCCTTTTCACATATCTCAGGCCTGGAGATGCTAAGACAATTTTCTAGTATTTCTCTTTCATATCATTATGGTCACCTTTTAATGAGGATCCCTTATTTTGGCCAGAACCAACAGTAGATTCTGGAGATTCCTAGAATGTTTTAGGACCTCTTGAGTGTCATTCAACACCACTACCATGGGAGCAGGGCTTGAGAGGACTCAAAGTTTAAACTTTGAAAACCTCACTCTGGAACCTGTTAGAAGGCCAGCAGAGGGAGACTTAGGATGGATATTATGGACAGGAAAAGTGTGGAAAATCAAAAGGGAACCGGGAACCAGTGGAGCGCCTTGATACACTCTACATAAACAGCACTGCCTCCCATATGTGAACTCATATAACCAAAGTAGCAATGTAAAAAAAGGTTGAAGGTCATGAAGAAGTTATATTCCGTACATCATTAACTGGCACTTACAAAAGAGAATGGCTTTTGCGCTTTCCAAAAATCTAACTGACACTTTCAGCAAGCAGAGGGTGAAAGAGGCTGCATCACTGTCCTTCTCTGAATTCCTTTGAGTTGATGACATTAGCTCTGCAAAAACTGTCTCTAAGTCAGACCTAAAATATAATGCACCATAGGCAAATCTTTTTACGATTTTGTGCCCAAAATGTGGAACTTCAACCCCCTCTTCCTATTCAATGTCCTCTTATCCTATCATTAAATGAGAAGTAAGGCTGCTTCTGTTGAACCTCATTACCTAACCTCTAAGGGCCCGATTCCGATCTCGCTAGTAAAGCCCTCCGTACGACTCTGATCCATAGGGCTTTACGAGCGATTCGTGCAACTGGAGTCCGAACGAGCAAGTACGATGCATTCTTATGATTACGGACTCAGTTCGCTCGGACTCCCATTGAACTCTATGGGAGCCTGTATACTGGACGCGTACACAGGCTCCCATAGCAAAAAGGGGTGGGTGGGGAAAAGCGTACACCCTGTGGCGGGCACCCCATGGTGCCCACCACACTGTGCATGCATGGGATGGGGGGACCCATGGGTACCCCCACGGGTCTGAATCGGAGGGCTCCAGGTGACGGTGGGCCTGCTACGGGCCCCAAAAGAATGGTTCCGGCAGCTTTTTCGATCCGGACATACCGAATCGTGAAGGCTGTTGGAATCATGCATCGTACTTGCTCGCTCGGAAACAGAGTCCATAGAGCTGTACGAAGCATCTGCGTACGAGTCGTATGGACTGGATTGGGTTGGGTGACGATTCGCTCGACACGTACACGAACTTCGCATCGTACTTGGTCGTTCGGACCGGTGTACGAATCGGTCGGGAAAAAGGGCTACGAATCGGATCCGTTAAAGCCAAATCCGATTCGTAGGCCATCCGAGGGAGATCGGAATCGACCCCTAAGTCTTAATTCTCATAGACTTAATAGAACTATTTCTAACACCCTTACTTTGTGCTGCTTCTGTGTACCACTTTGGCACCAAACATTTCTACATTCCATTCTGACTATATTTACAGTAACACTTATGTCATAAATAATACATGGAATAAAGTACCCCCTGCCATACATTAAAGGAACATTGCAAGTCTCCGAACAGTTCATGGCAATAGTGAGGAATGAGGCCAAAGGTCGAGTTCCATTATAAGGTCATCAAACTCCAAAGTGGCTGACATTATCCTTATATATTATCGTAGGGCATACCTTATTCTGTAAAATATATACACCATCACCCTTCTCCCAAACCACCTAAATCCGTGGCGTGTTTCTCTTTCATATGAAAGAGATAGGATGTTTGCAGACATGAAAAATAAAAGTAGAGTCTGTAGTGCATAACTAAACATACCAAAAAGCAATTAGATATTTGCAAAAGCTATTAGAATGAGTTTACTGCAAGTCAGATTTTAGAGAAAGCTATAGCTCACAATGTGCAGAAACCTGCAGAGAGGTTCTATCTTTCCTATATAATCCTAAAGTGTGTAAAAGATAAACATGTTGCCAAACTTAGCTCCTTTCTGCTCATTGCTGTTCATCTAGAAAAGCAGAGCAGAACAAAGTTTCATTTTCAATGTTTAAACTGCAGCTTTAATTATGCTCCGTGTCTGGCCTTTAACCTTCTGTGCTGTTCTGGCAGCAGGCATTCTGACATTAGTACTCAATAGTAATAAGTTATAACAGTGAAGTAGCTAACTAGAGACGTCACAAGTCGCTTTAATAAGGAAATTGAAGGCAGGCTTTCATGTAGAGACGTAGGCTCCCATATATTATATATACATACATACTTCTTATGCCTTTTTTCGGGAAAATCCAGATTACCTCCTTTTATTGCTCCTTTTTACATTATTCTGTATGGTTTTTGATGTTCTGTGTTCACGAAGTAATGGGGTCTTACGTCCAATGCGCTGTTAATTATCTATATTCAGTCAGAGAATAAACAAATTAATCCGACTAAATTGTTAACAAGTACTGTATGAAACATATGCTCCGTAGCATGATAGCTCCTTGTAGCAGTGAACCTTGATACGGTTCCGTGAGATGGGTAGACAAAGACAAGGGGAATGAATGCCTCTCTCGCCTGTACTCCTGAGAAGAGGGCTCAGGCCTATCTAAAGCAGAAGAGGTAGTGAAACTCTCTATCAAGACTGATTGGAAGTAAGGGAAAGGGAGCTGTTACATTTCTGCAGCTAATGGCGCATCATGATATATGGAAGTAATGAAAAGCACAGTCAAATCGAACCCCAAGGGGCATTTTTTACAGTACACACACTTAAGATGCATTACAGTCATGCCTGCAGCAGGCATTTATTCCAGGGTCGTGCAGAAATCGTAGAAGAGCTTTTGCTAAAAATTCAGTAAATGATTTGTAAAATGGTCGCTACAGAGAAGGATGGGCCCATCTGGACTTTGAGGCAGAGAACGAAAACAATGATGTGCTTTGGTGATAAATAATGTGGCAGAGAAATCACTACTTGAGACTTTTAGGGCCCTTTTTATGAAAAATACAGCAAACGTACGGCTGTAGATTTGCATCTCAATCTGCAAGTATTTCTACTTTTTTTTTCAAATTCACAAGCATTCCCAGAATTCGGAAAGGAAAACTGCGCCAGGAGTAGTTGTCCAAGCATACTACTGGGAATGTCATTTGACATCATTTCCTGTGTGCACCTCTTGCCCCTGTGCGTAAATCTAGACAGAGTAGATTTCTGCACAGGGCAAATGAAGTCCAATGCGCAAATGTACTCTTTTGCTTTTCTTTTTTCTACATTGGAAATCATTGTTCCTCGTCTCGTGGAAAATGCCTGTCACCTACACCTCCATTACATATGGAGTTGATCCATTCCTCTTCTCAACCGCGAAAAGGGTTACCTAAAGGCCTTTTCTGAAGTAACTTTCTTATCATTTCCAGGGCGGGAAGAGGTCAGTTCAGAGTTTTTGAAAGCACACAAATGTACGTTTTTGGATCTTCACATTCTTACAAGGCGAACCTCGTCTTGTAGTGCCCATTCCCCACCACTTGCATGGAATTATCTACTACAGCTTTTGAGGTAGTAAATTCATGTATGCCTGCCAAGAATTACTGGCAAATGTAAATTTAGGGGCATATTTATCAAGTAGTTGTGTCGTGCTTGCATCACACAATGGGGCGCAAGGGCTATGCAACTACTAAGTAAGATTTATCAAGCCAAGAAAGTCCACCTTGCATGGCCCTGCGTGGCTTGATAAATCTAGAGTAAAGCAACGCAGCGCAAATCACTGTGTTGCTTTACTCTGCCCCAGGGAGGCGTTCCATGGGTGGAGCATGGGTGTTCCCACGCATTTACCCATGGATTTTGGCGCATTCCCAGATTTAAAAACACTGGTAAACCTGGGAATGCGTCAAAATGCTATGCCTTCCCAGGTGAAGATATTTCTCCTCATTTTTTTCTCTTTGTATGTGTGCTGCATTCTGCCTAATTTCTGGATTGACTACAGACAGAGATCACAAGTGTATCGCAAGTAATACAGCCTCCTGTAGATACATAATATGGCATGTTTATCAGTTGTATCAATGTTGTTTATGATGAAGCTGTTGAACATTCTACAACCAAAGAGAAGATGGTCAGACTTTGCAGTGGAAATGATTATGTCTGGCACATGTGCTACGTTGGGCGTGCCAATAAAGCTCATCAATATGAATTAGAGACACAAGGCACCCCCTTGCCCTCTCAGTTGTTGAGGCCCTTGGGAGGGAACCTAATATGGAAGTCCTATAGTCTTCATATTCATCTAACCCATTTTCTAACCACGGTTAACTAGGAGTGTTTTTTACCATTAATTCAATGTTGTTGTTTCTTGTTTGAAAATGTCCAGTACCTTGTTATCATATTTTGTCCTCTGCCCAGGCCACCTGCTTCTCCCACCAGCCCATCTCGAGAGTCGCGAAGCTGGGGGCGAAGCAGGTGCACATAGAGGTCCCCATCTTCTGACGATAAAGTACCCCATCCTGTGCAAAAAATGTTCAAAATAGCTCATTGATCTACATTTAAAGAAATGCTCACCCGCCCTCATTCCAAATTGGTGATTAATACAAGTGTATTATGACATTACATCCATTGTAATCATGAGAAATTAATCCAACCAGTCTACATTTTGTATTTTAGAGCATAAACCACCCTCTGTCTTTAGAATATGCCGGTAATACTGCAACATATGGAAACAAAATGGAATCTATTTAAATGGCAGCATTCTCAAGAAATCCTTCGTTGGAAGAAACAATGGGCCTTCTAGGAGGGTGTGAAGTGCTTTTGTGGGCCTTAGGTAGTACATAAAAAGATTGCACTCTAGGGTGGTCCATTCTCAGAAAACAATACTAGTCATCCTCCAAGATCCCTCTGTCCTGCCATTCCACCAAATATTCTTGGAATTGGTGGACAGAGGCCATTTACACCTTCGTTGTGATAATCTCATAACACTCCATCCGAGACAGTTGTCGATTCACCTCTTGCTCATACATGCCAACATCTAGAACCACAACATTACCCCCTTTATCCGAGGGTTTGATTACAATGGCCTTGTCATTTTTAAGTATTGTGAAAGCTGCCAATTGTGTTGGGCTTAGGTTATCTAATGCCCTGGCACTCTACCCTCTCTAGGAAATTAATTCCTTTGTCATACGATCATGAAACACATCTATGTTATGCAGGAGGGAAGGAATGTGGCACAATTTTGGTTTAAAGCCACTGCTGCTCTGGGTTTCTGGATCTATGTCTAAGGAGCCACACACTTTATCTAATTCCACGATTGTGTCATCATGTTCCCCCTCTCTGTGAAGTGCTTCCAAGGCCAACAGCCCTTCCACATCCCCAATTTGGAAATCAGATACAGGTACAACGGATTTCTGAATGCATGATTTACGTTTTGACTTATTATTAATTTTTGCATAATTTAAATTTCCATACAAATAGATACGTGTCAATCCTAGTTTGCACATAGCTGAAATTCATGCTCGGGCAAAAAGACAGTTCCAGTTCTAATAGGGAAACTTCATCCACGATCAGTTCTCGTTTCGATTAGTTAATTACGGTCAACTTGCGACTTAGGGTCCTATTACGATGGGGGGCAGATGTCCACCGCCGAGCCGGCGGTGGCGCCCGCCGGACCGGCAGTGGACATCCGCCCGCGATCGCAACAAAGAAAACCGCTGGTCAAATTATGATGGCGGTGGTGACCGCGGCGGTGGGAAATTCCGACCTCCGCTTTTCTGCCGGTTGCCATCCGCACTCCTGCCTGGCGGACGGAGCAGGACCGGGATAATGGTGGCGGTGCAGAGCAGGCTCCGCCGGCAGGATTATGATGCCGGCGGTAGCCAGCCTTTCCTCAGTGGCCAAACCGCCATAGAAAGGCATGCGGAGATTGTCTTCCGGGGGCACGTTGCGGGCCCCCAATGTGTTGGGGGGGTGTGGGTACACTGGGGGGGTACCCATGGTCCCCCCATACATTTCCCTGTACCAGGTGGCAGGCACTGTGCAGTGCCTGCCACGCGGTGCAGGGAAATGCAGGACATGCTCCTTTCGGCATCGTGGCGGTGCTGTGGGCAGCAGCAACCGCTGCAATGTTAAGGCCCGCGATCAGACCGCCGCGGTCAGATTTCGACCGCGGGTCATCGTAATTTGACCGGCGGTGATGCCGCGGGCCATGCAGGCGGTCTTTTCCCTCTACCATGGCGGTCGGGGAGGTTTTCCGACCACCATCGTAATAGGCCCCTTAGTTATTTTTGGTGTGGCGTGTCGTTCTTCCTGTTGTTAGTGTTGTATCAGCCCCCTTTCCTAATTCTTCACCTCTGTTTGAACCTCTTCTGCTCCCCCTTCCCCTGCCCCTTGGCCTGAGCTGCAGCCTGTTCTTTCTCGGTTTGTCAGCCTGGCGAAAAAGTCGATACTCATTGTGAAAATCCGAGATATTCCCTCTCCTTGTCACATCCGCAAGATCCTCATTATCAGTGCTCACATCGGAGTTGGATTCTTTGAAGATGAGGTCTTGCTTCCTTTGCATGTTTTCCTGTCGCCTTTTATTCAGGGCCATAGCCACGGGGGGCATTTGGGGGCCGGGCCAGCCCATTTTAATCTTTGCCCCCCCCAAATGTAGGAGGCAGCTGCCACAGTATTTATGAAAAACTAAAAGAAAATTAGTTTATTTTAACGAATTGCATTCACATGAATGCATACAGTCTAATTGAAAAATAAATGCTGGAGTTCAGAAGGTGAATTAGCAATAAAATGCATTCTTTTAATTCAATACATTTGCTGCAAGTTGAAAGACTGAGGTTAAATGTCAGGCTATGTCCTCTGACAAATTCACACTTACTCGTAGGGGCCGATTCCGATTCAGGCCGGAAAACGTACCGACCGACTCGGTACGGGAATTTAGTCCGACCGACACGTACCGGCGCTGCCCGATCCGCCTAGTACGATGCAATGCATGTGAATTACGAACGACCGAACCACACGAAAACCAGCTATCCGGCCGGGAAACCACGCGAATCGAAACGACCGACACGCACCTGGAACGAACCCGACAGAAACGTACCCGCGAACTCCGACCCGCACAGTACGATGCAATGCGTGGTAAACCAGACCGAGTCGCACGGAGCTCAAGCCGTACGACCGACACGCATACAAAACGGAGCCGAAGCAACCCAATACTCCGCGACCGACGCGTACGCCGCACATGAAATCCATCAGAAACACAGCGTGAAAGACTCGGAGAAGCTCGCACGAGCCAACTGCAGCGTCCGACTCCGTCAGAAGAACGTCTCCTACATGCCCAGAAACTACAAAGGAAAAAATACAAAAAAAAGGGCCAAACAAGCAAGGACAAAGTCAATAAATACGGGGGGGGGAAATGGAACAAAGACACACCCACAACTCCACCCATATAAAGGCCACAAATCCCTACCATGATCCTTTGCAAATTCAAATGACCTGCCAGCACAGAACACCATCAGACAGCAACCACAGACACACCCACAACTCATCCATCACACAAGCCACACACCATTAGCACCTCCCTAATAGCACCCTCAGATACACCCAACAAAACTGACACTCACCTACCCTCACTTGCACACTCACACACACATCAATCCCCACCACCACCCATCACCATGCCCCCAAAGAAGAATCCAAAGTTCCTAGACAGTGAATTGGAAGTGCTGGTAGATGAAATCCTCAGGGTAGAGCCACACTTGTTTGGTACATTGGTCCAACAGACCCCCATGTCGCAGAAAACCAAGATGTGGGAGAGGATCGTCGACAGGGTGAACGCACAATCACCATGTTTGCGCACAAAGGAAGACATCCAGAACAGGTGGTATGATGTGCGCAGGAGGGTCAAGGCCCTACTCAAGAAGGATTACACCTTGAGCCATCACACCGGCAGTGGCCCTCCTGCCAAACTAGTATACCTCAGGCCCTGGGAGGAGAAGGTGCGGGCCATCCTACCACCAGAGAGCGTACATGGACTATCAGACATCCCAGAGCCTGGTGAGTACACAACCGATATACCCAATATCGTGTGACAATACACACACATCACTGTCAAGGGGATAGTGAAACCATGCACTGTTAGCAAAGCCTCAGTAACCAAAACAGAATCATCCCAAGATGTGTATGTTAGTCAGACAAACACAATACCTGCCATCCCATAGTGATATGTAACTGTGTCATGACATGTACAAACCCAACAACAAATCGAGCAAGGCAGTGGCACAAATCTAAACAACAAACACTGTCAGACATTTTGCCACCACTAGAACACCACCTCACCGGGAAGCTCACTGAAAGGAAGGAATCCTGTGTATGCTGGTGAAGTCAGTGTAGCCAACAGCATGATGGGAGTCGTAGTCACAGATATTGGTCACCCTCACAATTGACCCATCAACACCACTCTGAACCACGCTCACATCACAGGGAGTGGAAAAAAACTGACAAGATGGCTGACACTGGGTACTGCTGTGGGGAGCACAAGGCCCTGCTGGGAACTGTGCACCAACCAACAGCAGGACACCACTGACTGACATCCTGAAAGCCAACTTGCACTCCCTGCAATGGAAGCACGTTCCATGGTGGGATATCTGGCTGGGTGGGAAGGAGGACTGACAGCACTGACCATAGTTACCAGCAGCTTTTCTCACACACCCCCTTAACACAAACTCCACACATTTCACCTGGGAGAATGCATTGCCTCACACTCTAATTAAATATCCCACAAAGAACCACCACACTGGGTTATGCTGTGTGAAGCACAGGGACACTTTTGGGACTTGTAGCCAAACTAACGCAAGGACAACACTGTCAGCCATCCTGGCAGCACAGGCACACTACCCCACAGGGAAGCAGAGTCAAAAGGAAGAGAGTATGGGCATGCTGGGAAGGGGGGTGTAGGCAATAGCATGATGGGAGTGGTAGTCACAGCTCAACATCCCCCACCCACATGGCCCGGCAAGCTCACACTGAAGCATGCACACCTACCAGGGAGTGAAAAGCCACTTCAAAGATGTCTGACACTGGTGCTCTGTTGTGGGGAGCCCAAGGCCCTGCTGCGAACTGTGCACCAACAAACAACAGGACGCCACTGTCAGCCATCTTGCCATTGCTGTCACACTCACACACAGTGAAGTCCACTCAAAAGGAAGGAAGTATGGGCATGCTGGGAAGGGGGGTGTAGGCAATAGCATGATGGGAGTGGTAGTCACAGCTCAACATCCCCCACCCACATGGCCCAGCAAGCTCATACTGAAGCATGCACACCTACCAGGGAGTGAAAAGCCACTTCAAAGATGTCTGACAATGGTGCTCTGTTGTGGGGAGCACAAGGCCCTGCTGGGAATGTGCACCAACAAACAACAGGACACCACTGTCAGCCATCTTGCCATTGCTGTCACACTCACACACAGTGAAGTCCACTCAAAAGGAAGGAAGTATGGGCATGCTGGGAAGGGGGGTATAGGCAATAGCATGATGGGAGTGGTAGTCACAGCTCAACATCCCCCACCCACATGGCCCGGCAAGCTCACACTGAAGCATGCACACCTACCAGGGAGTGAAAAGCCACTTCAAAGATGTCTGACACTGGTGCTCTGTTGTGGGGAGCACAAGGCCCTGCTGGGAACTGTGTACCAACAAACAACAGGACACCACTGTCAGCCATCTTGTCATTGCTGTCACACTCACACACAGTGAAGTCCACTCAAAAGGAAGGAAGTATGGGCATGCTGGGAAGGGGGGTGTAGGCAATAGCATGATGGGAGTGGCAGTCAAAGCTCAACATCCCCACCCACATGGCCCGGCAAGCTCACACTGAAGCATGCACACCTACCAGGGAGTGAAAAGCCACTTCAAAGATGTCTGACACTGGTGCTCTGTTGTGGGGAGCACAAGGCCCTGCTGGGAACTATGCACCAACAAACAACAGGACACCACTGTCAGCCATCTTGCCATTGCTGTCACACTCACACACAGTGAAGTCCACTCAAAAGGTAGGAAGTATGGACATGCTGGGAAGGGGGTTGTAGGCAATAGCTTGAAGGGAGTGGTAGTCACAGATATTGGTCACCCTCACAATTGGCCCATCAACACCACTCTGAACCATGCGCACATCACAGGGAGTGAAAAGCCACTTCAAAGATGTCTGACAATGGTGCTCTGTTGTGGGGAGCACAAGGCCCTGCTGGGAACTGGGCACCAACCAACAGCAGGACACCACTGACTGACATCCTGATAGTCAACCTGCACCCACTGCAAGGGTGGCATGCTTCATGGTGGGATAACTGGGCTGGGGGGAGAAGGAGGGCCGGATGTCAACCAAATACCACCAATGCTTGCCATGCACACACCTCAACATTCACATTGAAATGCTTCAGGTTGGCAGGACAATGTGCTACACCAATATCAACCTCTGACTGTGACAACTTGGGACAATGCAATGTACAGGCCCGCATCCAGAGGTACAGTCACAACTGTCAGGTGTTTGAACCATTGATGCCTGTAGAAACATAACATACATTGTGTGTCTCTTCCAAAAACAGGTGATGATGGGGATACAGCAGCAGATGATGAGGAGTCCCTGTCCCAGGCTCCGGGGGCCCCTGAGCTCCCTGGTGTGGAACAGCCTCTGCCCTCCACTGATGGCGAAGACCTACCTGGCCCCTCCGGTGTGAGTCATCATGCAGCACCAGCAGGACCACCATCTGCACCCCCTGCACCCACTCCTCCAACATCTGCCAAAACACAGACCACCCCCGCCGACACGGACAGACCAAGGACCACCAATGACAACAGCACAGGGACCCCGGCCCACCGTGAAGCAACGGACAACAACCCCAGTACCAACCCCCAAGGGGGCCTAGGGTCACCTGTGCGTGCCACCGCAGGTCCCGCACGTGTGGCCAGGGGTGGTGGGAGGGGTGGTAGGCAGAGGTCGCTGTTTGCAGAGGGGTCTGGACTGCATGATGACCCACAACTGGCACGCATTGCTGATGCGTACCAGAATAGCACCAGAGAGGTCAGCCAGGTAGTGGGGATCCTCAAGGACATTCAACAGCAGCAGGCTGCCCATCATGCCCGCTTGGACTCCCACATGTCCCGTGTGGAGACACACATGTCTGGCATGGAGTCCAAGTGGGACACATTGGAACAACTGACAGCGGTGCAGAGGGACACATTGACATGCCTCCGCCAGATTAGCACCAACATGGCCACACCTCCCTGTGTGCCTACAACATCTGGTGCCGCAACAACTGCAACTGCCACAGGGAGGGAGGATGACTCTGGCGGAGAGTCCTCTGCACCGCAGCGGCCTGGACGTGAGGGTCCCCCCAGAAAGAAGAGGGGTCGTCCGAGGAAGGAAAACTGAGAGCCCGATGGCCATGTATATCCCCCAGGAACCCAACACCTGTTCTGGAAATTCTCCTTTGTGTGCAAACTGTTCACCCTGTCGAATGCAACCCAACTCTCCCACATGACATGGGGAGTTTAAGTTGGACCAATGTATCAGATGACTGTGGACTTTACTCAGGACATTTCTGCTACCAACACTTCCAACTCATCTGGGAACTTTGGATTCCAATCCCAATGTACAGCACCCACCATCCTGTGCACTATCCTCACACATGTATGTAAATAAACTCACTAATAGACCATACTTGCCTCTGTTGTGATTACAACGTTGTTTTTGTCATGGAGATGATGATCTGCTAAATGACACTGTGCATGCTAACTGCTACAGCAAGTTCAACACCGTCATGTGAGTCATGGCGACATGACACATATGAGGGAGACACACAACTAGGGCTACACAACACATACACACCAGGGCCATCTGACTCATCGCCTACACTGATGTTGCCAGGAAATACAGTGGAATGCACAGACACCACACCTCTTCAGAGTCTGTGTCAACTAGCCCACAGGTGAAGTAAGCAAATGTCAGACAGATGTGTGACCACAGACAACGCACATCCCAAAGTGAAGCACAGGTTTATTACACATTTGCAACATGTTGTTTCCACTACAGATGCAAGGTAATCTCACGTGGCAGTGGCCACACAGTCACCAAGTTTAGAGGAAATAAAGTCCAGGGGTGTGTGGCACATCACCTGCAGGGAAACGACTGCTTCCACCCTGGAAGTTGAATCATGGTGTCGGGGGATTCGAGTTGAACAAACAACTCTGAAAGTACCCTGTGAAGGACAGACATGACACACAGTCAAAAGCACTGAAGAACAGGACAGAACTGCAATACTCATGCCCAATACATGTCACAAGATACCTACACAAAACCAAGTTAGCATGTCAACACTGTTGGGGAGTACAGACTACCTGTAAGGACACATCGCTGCACGCATACAGTCAAGTAGCACATGGCCACACTCAAACAGCAACAGAGCACCACCAACACATATCATGCAAACTCAAATCATTGACATACCAACTCTGTATACTCACATTCAGCTGAAGAAGTTGGCGATGAGCTGTGTGCGGACATCACCCTCATCATCATCATCATCACTGGCATCGTGGCCCAGGCCAGGATCCTCCACAGGTGGCGGATGTTGGTCATCGTCATCCAGGATGAGAGGCAACTCCTTCCGCACTGCCAGGTTGTGTAGCATGCAGAAGACGATGAAAATCTTGCACACCTTTGCAGGGGCATATGGGAGGGCCCCTCCTGTCTTGTCCAGGTAGCGGAAGCGGCTCTTCAGGAGACCAAATGTCCGCTCGATCACTCTCCTTGTCCGACCATGTGCCTCATTGTAGCGCATCTGGGCTGGTGTCACAGGGTTCCTGAGGGGTGTCAGGAGTCACCTACATACAGACAATTGCACATTAGCTGAGTTGGAAAAGAGGGTGGAATACAACATTGCAGAACACACACAATGGTACAAAGTCAGCACCCACCGACAAGCCAGGCACGCTGGTTCGGCATCTGTGACATCATCCTCGGGATGCGACTACTCCTCATGACGTAGGCATCGTTTGCAGAACCGGGGAAACGTGCACACACATGGGAGATGCTCAAATCTGCAAGACATACCACCAGGGCATTGATAGAATGGTAATGTTTACGGTTCCTGTATGCTTGCTCATGTGCCTGTGGTGGTACCAAAGCCACATGTGTCCCATCAATGGATCCGATGACATGTGGCATCCTCCCCAGGGCATAGAAGTCACTCTTCACGTCAGTGAGTTGTTGATGTTTAGGGAAATAGATGTAGTGGTTCAAGTATCTCAACATCGCCTCCAAAACATCGCGTAGCACACGGCTGAACATGGTCTGTGACATCCCACCTGCAGATGCCACAGTGTGTTGAAAGGTACCGGTGGCAAAGAAGCGTAGGGCTGCCATCACCTTCACCTTGGGGGTCAGCGCTGCAGGGTATGGCCGGCCAGGTTGCAAATGTGGGGCCAAGCGCACCACCAATTCCTCAATAAGCGGCCTGTTGAAGCGGTACCGTCGGATGCAGTCACGTTCCACCATCGTTGCAAGGTCAGGGAATGGTCTATGGACAGCTGGTGCCCTGCAGTGCATAGGTGAACAAAGAAAGATTGTCAGTCACCCCACATATGTGGCATTGACCATACTCAATATCACATGATACATCATTACGAGACACAAGTACTTGATGTGTGTGCCGTTCTATATGGACATATATGGCACCTACATGGCCAACATCTAACATCTCAGTTCAACATGTGTTGACAACAAGTTCCAGGTCGTGCTATGGGAAATCATTCGGCTGTGTCACAGTACCCATGTACTGCTGTCACGTTCCAAACACACACCACAGTGACAAGTGAGGACAGATGTGCCCCAGGCATCACAGTTCTTTGACAGGTAGATTCCCAGGGACCCTGTATTGCCACATGGACACTGGCATGACATGGCGTATCATGTACACGTCAGCAAAACAACCATGACTCACACAGGTAGTGGCCCCTGTTGCCTCTGCAGGACAGACATGGACGTCTGTGACACACACACGCACAACATCAAAGTCGATGCACAAACAACGTGGATGTGGAGACTGTCTCCCATTGTGCACATGGAATCAGAGACATCTGAAACATAACATGCACACAGACTGTGGAGGGCCATCACAATTGTGGCAATGGGTCACCCTGTGACGTACATATCATCCCACATGGGACTCAGGGTGTATGTGACATAACACACACATACACAACCTGGAGATGTGACCCTGCCACATGCTCTGAGATGAACAGTTGCACATCACAGTGCTCATGTGCACAACACACAAAGGATTCTGTCCCCATGAACACGTGCACAGCCTGGGAGTAGCTGCCCCCAAGTGCCACACAACAAACCACATGTTGACCCCCAAACACACACAGGTAATGCAGCCTTACATGCCTTAGGATACAGTGTGGACAGGCTGTGGTGTTTTAGGTGTGCCCCTGAGTCCCTGTCAAGTAATTGTGTCTGGCATACGTTCACCAGTGACAACCATGGTGACATATGCGAGTGACTTGTGCAGGGACGCGTCGTACAGCAATGGACCGATCGGTGCGCACGCATTGGCCATTGCATATGATGTGGACGGATGCGTGTTGTCATTCGAAATACGCGTTGTACAGCAATGGACCGATCGGTGCGCACGCATTGGCCATTGCATATGATGTGGACGGACGCGTGTTGTCATCCGAAATACGAGTTGTACAGCAATGGACCGATCGGTGCGCACGCATTGGCCATTGCATTTGATGTGGACGGATGCATGTTGTTTTTCGAAATACGCGTTGTACAGCAATGGACCGATCGGTGCGCACGCATTGGCTATGGCCTGACATGGCAACGGACGCGTTTTCGAAGCTTTAACGAGTCGGATGCAGTGAATTCAGTTGGCCACCCACAACAATGTTGCAAATTCATGGGTGTCATGAAATTGAACTTTTGAAGGATGCTGTGGGCGTGTATAAGTGGTGCAATTCCATGGATTGGCCAGATTCAGAAGATGCAAACGACTTGGACCTATCACTTTGGACACATGGGACAGTATCTGCCTCTGCAGCACACATATAATGCTGGCTGTTCCCCTGAGAGCTCACTTGCCTGCACTACATGCTCCAGGACGACATCTGCCACCACCACTGCTGCTGTATCTGCATCCTCTGGCTACTGCAATGGCACGTACTGTGGAGAGAGCCTCAGCCTTCACCACTGAGGAGAACCAGGCCCTGCTGGACAGCCTCCTTCCACAGTACAGCAAGCTGTATGGGAAACCAGGGGAGCAGGTGAGTGTGCTGTCCACTGCCTTACTAAATGTGCATGTTGTCTGACTAGCAAGACTTACAGTGTGCACGCCACTGGCTAACATGCTCACTGAGTAGTTGTCACCCCCCAAAGTGTGTAGTTACATGCACTGAACAGGTATAGTGCAGTAACAGTGCATTCCAACAAGGTTTTACATCCCAGGCAATGATACCATTTGGTAACTGCTGGCAAACTGTTCATAGCCATAGTTGCACTGCCTGTGTACATCATATGCCCCTGTGATTGAGACATGTATATCCAACTGTGTGATGCACGGAAATGTTGCATGTGTAGTAATGGCCTTTTCACTTTGTCATCCTCACAGGTTGATGCCCACCAGAAGCAGGACATCTGGCTGACCATCGTCTGGGCAGTACGATCGGTGGGGGTCTACAGGCGCAGGATCCGCAACTGCCAGAAGAGGTGGCAGGACCTTCGTGGCTGGACCCGGAGGATCGCAAGGGTCCAGCTGAAGCTGTCGCCTCCTCGCAGGAGGGGCGGACACCAGACCCTGACCCCCCACATGCTCCGGATCCTGGCGGTGGTCTTCCCGGACCTGGATGGGCAGCTGAAGGCCAGACAGCAGCAAGGAGGCGGTGAGTCCATGACTGCACTGTGAACTTTGTCTGACATGCTATGTGCCCTCCTCTGGCCTGGTTAAACTTCCACAGTACATCAGTCTTGTGGTCCAGGACCCATGTCCCTCAATTGTGACATGCCCACTCCTCATCTGATACCCAGGTGTGGCCCTTACAGTCAGGAAATTGTGTCACTTGGGTACTGTGTCCTTGCATTTTGCTTAGCTCAAGGTGGGGGACAGCATTTGTTCCCGTAACTTTGTGGTGGGCTTCATGGGTGGGTCAATTGCTTACACAATGCCTGAGTTCTGACATGTAATCTGCGTGTAACTTTGATATGTGGTCCAATTGCTGATCTGACTCACCACATGTGCCTGGGGTATTTGGCACACACCCATGCTGCGGGTGGGAACATTGTTTGGGCCTCAGGAGTATGTATATCAAGTGTGTCACACATGCTTAACCACCTACCTACTGTCCAGGGCTCATCCCTCTTTCACGTGGAGCAGGACAGTCATGCCTACTCCAGGGCATACAATACACTCTGTACTCCCACTCCTGTGTATCAGCTGACACGTTGTGCTCAGTGAAATGTTCCCTCAGGTGTCTGCCTCTGTGTCATTGTGCTGTGGCTTCGTTGTCAGGACTACTGGGGTGTTTATCGGTTAGGGCTCAGCATGCCATCTGAGATGTGACCATAGGAGACGATACTTGTGTGACATATAGGTGTTTGATCACTTGACTGTGCAGACTGGTGTATGCGACTGTGAAGTTCAGGCAGCTGTTTTTCATTCACAGCAGACTGTGAGGTGCTCAGGTTCAGAGAGTTGTGTTTCATGTCTCCCATATGTCCAATTAGTATGACGTGGACAAATAAGAGTTCAGATTCTGTGGTTTGTGGGGTATGGACATGTGCACTTGTCAGCTACAGAACTTGCATTCCCCATGACCTAGGATTGTGACACAGTGCAGACTGTTGTTGGCTGGCTGCCCTGCCCATGTGACTAGAGACAGTGATGTATGACTTTGCAGGCATGCCTGTGCCATGGCATTAAACTTCCTAAGAGTGATCCTGCAGGGGAGTGACATGTGCTACATGCACCCCATTGTGGCATTGACTATCAGGACATGGGTGCATCATGGGGTCTGGTGCTGGTATGCATCACATGCATTTCAAATTAGACTCTGGCCATCCCTTTATCCCGACACCTGTACTGACTCAGTGGCAAGAGATGTGATGTGTGCATGTTCACATACTTCACCGTGTTCTCTGCAATGTCCAACAACTGTGTAGGTGGTGCATGTGTCCACACTGGGGTATTACCATCCGACAGGCACCAGACAGATGGGTGCAAGGCCAGGAGGGATGTGAGTGCCATTGTTGACCATCAGACTGACAATTGGCTTCTCCTAATCTGTGTGAGCACTTTTGGCAATGTTCAAATAAGGATGCCAGGGCTTGCTCTGTAATGTGCTGTACTTACTGTGGTGTGTGCGGTCAGTGCAGGTGACTGATGTTTGTCTGTTTCCCTAATTGTTTGCAGATACCTCCAGGGCCACAGGAGGGGACAGCTCCACGGACCAGGAGGAGCTGCAGAGCCAGACTGGGGCAGCAGCCGATGAGTGGTCGGAGGGACCCAGTGGCACGGACGGCGAGGGGAGCCACACCGAGGAGTCCTCAGCACCATCCACCTCAGCTGAGGACCACAGCAGCTCGGAGGATGACTCCCTTGTGGAGGCGGGTGTCAGCAGCCACCACACCCCAGCTAGTATGGCTGGCCCCGCCACCACCACCACCACCGCCCTCCCATCGGCTCCCATTCCAGAGGTCCGTGGAGGCTCCCGTGTTCGGGAGCGTGTCTCCTTCGTGCCAGGCACCGTACCCCCTGCCCCTGTGTCCCCTGCTGCCCTGAGTGAGGAGTCTGTGTACTTACTTCGCCAGCTCCATGTAGGGCAGACATCAATGCTGAGTGTCCTCCATGCACACACCACTCTGTTGACCCAGCTGGTGTCGTTCATGGAGGGCATCTCATCGGGCATGTCTGCCCTACAGAGGAGCAATCAGTCCATGGCCTCCTCCCTGACGGCAGCAGTGTCCCTCCTCCAACAGTCTCTCACCCCTCCTACCTCTGCCCCATCCACACTTCCTAGCACCCTACCTGTCCCAAGCACATGCACACCTGCACAATCACGCAAACACACAGACACGAGCAGCACAGAAACACCCAAAACAAAGTCAAAATGTGCATGCAAGCATCCTCAGGGGACTGATACCACACCCACAGGGGCTGGGGAACAGACACACACACAGGCATCCACAGTCACTCCGCAGTCCTCTGATACCTCTCCCTCCAAGACCCCTTCACTTGCCTCACCTGCAACCCCACCTACAAAGCAGCTCTTCCTCTGTGACCTCGGCCTCTTCCCTTCCGATCCAGCTGATCCAGCATACAGGGGGAAGAGGAAGTCCACCCACACAGAGGGGAGTGCCCCTCACCCCCGGACACCCTCCCCCAGGCACAGACAAACTGAGGCCCCCACCCGCAAGTCCCCCCGGACCCGGAAGAGCAAGACCCCGCCACCGCCCTGCAGCTCAACCACACAGTATTCTTCCTCCATCCCTCAGGCCCCCACTACACAGGTTCCCCCACCACACCCTGCCCCAGGTTCCCCCAACCACAGATACACCATCCCCAAAATGATCCGGCCTTCTCCCCCTGCCACTTGCTCTTCCGGCCCCACACCCCCCACTGCGCATGTTTGTGCCACTTGTGTGGAGACCGTGTCCTCCCCCTCTGTCCTGCCCACCTTACCTGAACCCCATTCTACTCCCCTGGAGATAGGCACTGCAGTGGAGTCCACTACCACCTCGTCTGACTTGGGCACTGCAGTGGGGAACCTGTCCACTCCATCTGCCCAGCCCACTGCAGTCGTGCCGGCACCCACACCATCTGACTCATGCCCCCCAGTTGTGCCGGCACACACCATGTCAGACACCTCCACTGCAGTTGTCAGTGACTCTCCAGCACCCACCACCCCTTCCCTGCCTCCTTCTGGTGAGCCCTGATCCTGTTCCTGCGGTGCCTAGCCTGCCCCCCGTATGCCCCTCCGAGGGGAATGTCCCTGGTCCGTAGCAGTGCAGGCAAGCAAAGGGTGACATCTGCCACTGTCACCCTGTTCGGACTTTACAAATGGACTGGCCATTGGCCTTTGTGTTTTTCCAGGACTTTCAATTTTACACCCACATATGCTGAATAAAGCTACTTTCTGTTCTCTAGTGGTTTTGCTTCAGATGTACATGATGTTGATGATGCTAACCATGCCCTTGCTGCAGTGATGGTGATTTTTGATATCAGGAAAATGAAGTGTTACTGTGCAGGACCCCATGTGGTCCAGGGGAATGTGTCCTATCCTGGTGTGTATCCATGTCATCCTTTGCAGCAATATGAGGGTGTCATGTTTTCAATATTTGGCAATGGGATTTCCTACTTTTATTTGCAATATCACATCTGTGGCTTACACCCCTGCACATCTGTTGTGCTTGCCATTGTTCACTTTGCCTATTTCCCTGACCGTGTGACCATCTCCACTGGACATGCAAGTTTGGGCATCAATGGGGAAGGACTCATCTGTGTTATCAGTGCAACTTGCTATACATGTGTGTTGGATCTGTGCAGATGATTTCGGTGACACTCCCATGACCAGGCTGATGTGACGGGAGCCTTCATGTTGTGCTAATTGTTGACTGAGTGACCAAGTGTTCTGCTGACATGATAGAGCCCTACAGAGACAACGTATGGCACAGCTTTCCTTACACAGGAGTGGAGTCCCCTCATGGCAGTGTGTAATTCCGTGACATTGCCTGAGCCCAAGGTGTGTGTTGTGTGAGCATGTCTGTGTGTGTTCACTTCCATTTTGCTACACAGGCTGGGATCCCTAGTGATGTTCCTGTTTGTGATGCTTGCTGAGTTGACCTTTGTTCCCCCAAAATCTTCGCCCTGGGTTCTCTGGGATGTGGGTGCATGGCACATTACTGGTCATCAGGGTGTCATCCATAGGTGTGTTTGCTGTCAGGGCTGAGTTTGTGGGCAAACGCAGATGAGACACAGTCAGGATTCCCCTTAGCACTTGTTGGTTACACAAGTCATGTAATTTACAGTTTGAGGTAGCTTTCAGTGATTGTGACACGTTGTGTGTGTGACTGCTGCCACTCCTCAGGGTCAGAGCTGCAATGTTGAAAGTTGTCTATGTGTGTTCTTTGTGGGTGACCTTGGCTTCTTCATTGGTGTGTGACTGTGGCTGGGATCCCATTGATTGGAGTGGATTTGACATCATGCCCATGTACGGCGTACTGTGCAGTGTGTCAGACATTCACGAGTCTTGTTGACTGGCCATGTGTGATGGGTTTCTGCACCTTAGTTCCCACCACCACCCCTGGGATTTTCATGGGTGCATGTGCAATGTCACCAGTCTATGTGAGCTTCACTGCTGCACATTGGTGGAGATCAAGGTGTGTGGTGTTGAGTGTGTGCAAATGAGAGTTGTTGCACAGCTAGACCCCTACCTCCATATTGGCCTTGGCTGACAGGTCGTGCTGATTGATTTGTGCTTGTGTAGGTGTGATGGTAGTTTGTTGCTCAGGACACATGACTGTGGTTCACAGTGTGAACGACATCTAGCTTTGTCATCACAGTGGGATTATCATGCAGGCCAGTGTCACCACAATGTGGGGGCCCTGGGGGTAGTGCTGTGGTGGGTCTCTTGCTGTGTTAGTTGCTGTTCCTACAAGCTTGTGTGACATGTGTAATTTGGGCTCCCTCTCATCTAACAATGCCTGATTGCCCACATAGGGGAATCCGATCCATGAGTTACTTTTGTGTGGCACTGTATACACATCTGTGTAATTGGGATTCAGGCCTCCTCATGTGTTGTGTGGTTGCCTGGGGACACTGGCACACACCCCCATAACCTGTTGTGTTTGATATGCAGTGTGAGGCTGCCTGTTTGTGTTTGTGCATCTGCACCACTGCATTGGCATATCTTTAGTGTGCCATTGGCTGTATGTTGTTTGGTGGGTTTCCCCTGCTGTCCCTGGGACTCCTAGGTCATCAGTCAGCACAATGATCATGGTTTGTATGTCCCATTGCTGCCATGGTATGGTATTTGTTCACCTCACATCTACAGTCTCCACAGGATATCTACATTTGTGTGTCCATTGGTGCAGATATGTGGGTCTGCATTATGATGGTCACTTCTGTCATTGTGTAATTGATGAATGTTGACAATGTCAGCCCCCATGGGTGATGTTTGTCTGCACATGGCCAAAGGTATGTCTTATTTGCACTGCACTGTTTGCCTCAACCAATCTATGTTGCTATGGGACACAAGCACTACTTTGCCACTGATGTGTTTGTTGTTCTGTGACCAGGAATCATCCAGGCTGTTTGGCATTTGCAACTTTTTCCATGACAACACTTACATTTTGGTCACTGTGATGATGAGGGTTTAGAGCCCATTGCCACATTGTTCAAAATGTGCTTCAGCTGTGGACCCCACACTTACCTTTTGGTCACTGTGATGATGGGGGTTTAGACCCCATTGCCACAATGTTCAAAATGTGCTTCAGCTATGGAACCCACACTTACCTTTTGGTCACTGTGATGATGGGGGTTTGGACCCCATTGCCACAATGTTCAAAATGTGCTTCAGCTATGGAACCCACACTTACCTTTTGGTCACTGTGATGATGGGGGTTTGGACCCCATTGCCACAATGTTCAAAATGTGCTTCAGCTATGGACCCCACACTTACCTTTTGGTCACTGTGATGATGGGGGTTTAGACCCCATTGCCACAATGTTCAAAATGTGCTTTAGCTATGGAACCCACACTTACCTTTTGGTCACTGTGATGATGGGGGTTTGGACCCCATTGCCACAATGTTCAAAATGTGCTTCAGCTATGGACCCCACACTTACCTTTTGGTCACTGTGATGATGGGGGTTAGACCCCATTGCCACAGTGGTCATGGTCTGCTTGCATTGTGGAGGCCACACACATTTATGTGTGACACATGTGATAGGGGGTCACATTGTATGTTCAAAGTCATGTTCAGTGTTGTAGGCATTTGACACAGACTACACATGCTTGTCATGGTGTTGGGGGGATGTCTTTTTCTGACATTCCTTATGTTGGAGTATGCTGGTTGTGTCATGCATTACCTGTCCTATGAGTAGGGGTGGTGTTGGTGGTAGGCATCCATCCCCCTATGAGTGGGGATGGTAGTAGTGACAGGCATCCAGGCCCCCTGAGTAGGGGTGGTGGTAGTGGTAGGCATCCAGCACCCATGAGTAGGGGTGGTGGTAGTGGTAGGCATCCAGCCCCCCTGAGTAGGGGTGGTGGTAGTGGTAGGCATCCAGCCCCCATGAGTAGGGGTGGTGGTAGTGGTAGGCATCAATTCCCTATGTGTGGGGATGGTAGTAGTGACAGGCATCCAGCACCCCATGAGTAGGGGTGGTGGTAGTGGTAGGCATCAATTCCCCTATGTGTGGGGATGGTAGTATTGACAGGCATCCAGCACCCCTGAGTAGGGGTGGTGGTAGTGGTAGGCGTCCAGCCCCCTGAGTAGGGGTGGTGGTAGTGGTAGGCATCCAGCACCCCTGAATAGGGGTGCTGGTAGTGACAGGCATCCAGCACCCCTGAGTAGCGGTGGTGGTAGTGGTAGGCATCCAGCCCCCTGAGTAGGGGTGGTGGTAGTGGTAGGCATCCAGCCCCCTGAGTAGGGGTGCTGGTAGTGGTAGGCATCCAGCCCCCATGAGTAGGGGTGGTGGTAGTGGTAGGCATCCAGCCCCCTGAGTAGGGGTGGTGGTAGTGGTAGGCACCCAGCCCCCCCTGGGTAGGGGTGGTGGTAGTGGTAGGCATCCAGCACCCATGAGTAGGGGTGGTGGTAGTGGTAGGCATCAATTCCCCTATGTGTGGGGATGGTAGTAGTGACAGGCATCCAGCACCCCATGAGTAGGGGTGGTGGTAATGGTAGGCATCAATTCCCCTATGTGCGGGATGGTAGTAGTGACAGGCATCCAGCACCCCTGAGTAGGGGTGGTGGTAGTGGTAGGCATCCAGCCCCCTGAGTAGGGGTGGTGTTAGTGGTAGGCATCCAGCCCCCCCTGAGTAGGGGTGGTGGTAGTGGTAGGCATCCAGCCCCCCCCTGAGTAGGGGTGGTGGTAGTGGTAGGCATCCAGCCCCCCATGAGTAGGGGTGGTGGTAGTGGTAGGCATCCAGCCCCCCCTGAGTAGGGGTGCTGGTAGTGACAGGCATCCAGCACCCCCTGAGTAGGGGTGGTGGTAGTGGTAGGCATCCAACCCCCCCTGAGTAGGGGTGGCGGTAGAGGTAGGCATCCAGCCCCCCATGAGTAGGGGTGGTGGTAGTGGTAGGCATCAATTCCCCTATGTGTGGGGATGGTAGTAGTGACAGGCATCCAGCACCCCCTGAGTAGGGGTGGTGGTAGTGGTAGGCATCCAGCACCCATGGGTAGGGGTGGTGGTAGTGACAGGCATCCAGGCCCCTATGGGTGTGTATGGGATTGGTGATAGCCATCCCGCCCCTATGGTTCTGCTGTTGCTAGTGTATGGCATTTCTGCATCCCTATGTGTATGTGACATATGTCGGGTACGTGTCGTTTGTTTGTGTAGTGGGTGTTTGACTTACCGTCTGCGCCGTACGCATCCGTACCGGTCCCAGTAATAGATGTAGAGTATTGGTAGGACCTGCGCGATGGGATTCATGGTTGGTTCGTCTCGTTCGGGTTTCTCGTTGCTTCGACTCGTACTCGTCGCTGGCTTGTTCATCTCGTAGCCGTGGATCGTCTTGTGGCGCGAATCGGAGCTTATGTGCGCCTCTCCCGGATGCTCTGACGTGCCGGACGTAGCGACGGGTTCGGCGCGTATGGAAGGCGCATCGTACTAGTCCGGCCGGAAGGTGCTATATATTTGCTTCCGTGCGACTCGATTTGGCGTTTACGGATCCGGCTCGGGCGGGGAACAGGAGCTGGAATGGGTACGTACGGCTGGGTCAGGATCTGGGCAGTTATGCGCATCGTACTTGCTCGTTCGAACGAATGTGCGAATCGGTCGGGAAACACGCGTTCGGCTTGGTTTTTTTCCGGACAAATAGTGTTAGGTGCGCTTTCGGCCGAGATCGGAATCGACCCCTCTATGTGGAAATATTTTCTTTTCTTTCTCTGACTGTAAAGTGAGAGGATTTTGCATTGTGAACTATGTGTCAATCTCACTAGGGTACAGGCAGGGCAACTGGAATTATGTGGCAGGAGAGGCTCAAATTATAATTATATGGCAAGGTTGAATAAATTATGTGGCAAGCAAAACACAAAATATGCAGCTTAATGCAGCACATTTTGTGATGGTAGTAATTAATTATTTTGCCATTTGTACACGTTAGCGCTGTCTGAGCAAAGGTTTCACTTGATTAGGAATTGTTCCACATCCAAATATATCTATCAGCAACTGAAAGGGGACCGGTCAACCTTTGCAAAGGACCATCCACTGCGCAGCAGCACATGATGTAGTGTTTAATAACTTTGGATCTGTTTGAGCTAGAAACAATTTTGTTTTAAATCTTCAAATTATGCTGCAGATTGTGGATTACGTGGCAAATGCAGCAAATTCATAATCATGTGGAAAACTACATGGCTGCAGAATGCCATAATTTCAGTGGCCTTGAATGCAAGAAGTGTGAAAAGAAAGACTACAGGATGTCAATTTGTTTCTAATACACAAAAAACGTGAATACCTGTAAATGAGCTGTACAAATATTTCAACATGTATCAGCAATTATGAAAGCAGAAATGAAGGACATTTTTTTTCTAATTCTGAAGTGTGATGGAAATAAAGATTTCAACAGGCTCAAAACAAATCTTGATGATGCATACATGATAAATATTGTATTATATTTTATTGCAGCATTTATATAGCGCTTACAACCCCTAAGTGTGGCAATGAAGTGCCTACTTACATGGGCAGCAACATACGCCATATAGAGTGCTGTGTGGCTGGAAGGGTGTTGGCTTTGTTTTATGATTCTATGTGGGAAGTGCTTCCATGTCATGCATGATGATAACGAAATACGCTTATCGTGTTATGGGATGCAGCATGTAGCAGTGTGGTGGATGATGAGGTGTGAAAGACACATGCACAGTTTAAGGGGCCCTATTTACGAGAAACTAACGCAGCGCGGTGCCGCAAGTCATTTTGCTGCGCATCGCTGCGTTAGTTTCGAAGCACAGGGATGCAACATATTTACAACAATATGTTGCAACTCTGTCCTTTTCCCTGCGCTGGCGCACAAACTGCTTCCATGCGCTGGTGCAGGCACCCTTGCACCATGGTGCAAGGATGCCTGCATCGTGGGGAGATTGTTTTTGTGCAAGAAGGGGCACCTTCCTGCTTAAAAACAATGAATTGAGGAGATTTCCTCTTCCAATGTGTGCTGTAGAATGCAGCATGCATTGAAAGGGAAAAAAACGAGGAGAAATGAAAACATTTCTCCTTGTTGCGCCTCGCTACACCACCCCTAAGGTGGCGTAGCATTCTGACACATTAGCTCATAAATCTGGAAATGCATCAGTGGATATGGGTGTTGCGTGGGAACACCAACAGCAACACCCATATCATGCCCCTGACATGAAAAGTGTTGCGTGAAAAGGGGCGATATTTACAAGCACACGTAAAGCCACGCAGGGTGGCTTTACCTGTGCTTGTATATATCACGCAGCAGGTTGCACTGCCGGTGCGTCATGCAGCGTGATGCACCGGCGGTGCAAGGGGCTTGTAAATAAGCTCCATGGTTTTTAAGTATGTCAGCAGCTTTGAACAGCTGTGCAGGTCCCTTTATGGTATTTCCTATGAATATAGTCTGCTTAAATAGTTACAGCAGTGAGATATCTTTTCAGACATCTTGGGGTCGATTCCGATCTTGGCCGGTAGGGCACCGAATCGGATTCGGCTTAACCGGATCCGATTCGGAGCCCTATTTCCCGAGCGATTCGCACGTGCGTCCGGGCGAGCGAGTACGATGCGTGCGCTCGCGAAATCGCCGACCGACTCGTTCGCAGAACCCGACCGCTCCGACCGACTCGCTCGGACACGACTCGCACCGCGCAATGGAGACGTTCCCCGGCCGGGTAAGTACGATGCGCGCCTCGAGCAGTCCGACCGACTCGCGCAGTCCGGCTCCAAAGAGCAGTCGGAGCCACACTTTGGGGGTCCGTGTCGGACCCCCCTGTACGCGTAGCCGCGCGAGTCGCACACAGGGGGGACCCATGGGTCCCCCCTACCTGTGCATGTACGGCGCGAGTAGCTTCGCCGCGTACCCACTGTAGGGGGCGCCCTTGTTCGCCTCGCACCCATTGAGTCAATGGGAGCCCGCATACGCGTTGTACGACTGGCTCCCATTGACTTCAATGGGAGTCCGACCGAATCGAGTCCGATAGCATACGTGCGCATCGTACTCGTTCGGTCGGGCTAATAGGATCCGATTCGGTCGGAAATCTCTCCGGGTCCGGCTCGGTCGGTGAGATTTCCAGCCCGAATCCGAATCGGCCCCTTTGTGTGTAGATGTAAGCCTGACTGGCATGGCTGAAGGGAGAGAGAAGTGGAGAGATCTGCTGGGATGTGCATTGTTACTGTCATCCATTATCTGAGTATCATTGTGAGATGTAAAGATGCAGCTATAGTGTATTTATATTTGCGACCTGCAGTGCTGGGCTAGATTAAAGTCCTCTGAATGATCCACAGTGTGTGACAGATCTTTTCGGTTACTCTATGCCTGTTAATTTAGTGATGGCTGGTTTATTGGCTGCACAGTACTGGTGATGGTCAATCCTCATTGCAGATATGTCTTATGTGAATATAAGATGTGTAAGTTACAGTTGGCGACTGACCGATCGCTGAGTGTGATGGTGTTAGTATTAGTGTGGGCTAGAAATGTTACATATGAAGTTACATAACTATACCTTACCCCAGCGAACAATAGGTCAGCCCTCCTTAACTTACCTGACTATCGGAAGTAGATTGCTGGTTGGGTTGCTTCCAATCTGTACATAGTAAGCTGAAGATTGAATTTGAGGGTGTGACTGTCTTTCCGGGTTTAATTGCTGGAATGTGTGGATGTAGTTGTTTTGAAAATAGCCATGTTTTCAACTGTCTTCTGAAGTATATATTCTCCTGGATGCTTCGAAGGATGGCTGGTAGTGAGTTCCGGAGCTTGGCAGCTTTTACTGAAAAAGCAGTGCCTCCTACAGATTTCTTATACTAAGGTGGTACGGTGATAAGTGGTGCAAGCCTGGAGTCCTTGAAATTAGTTTATAGGTGTAGCAGACCTTTTCCTTGGAGGCTCTGTGGACAATGAAAAGTACCTCGGACATTGCAATTCTTGCTATAGGTAGCCAGTGGAGTGATTGGAAGACTGGAGTCTTGCACTCTCTTGAGTGAAGGCAGAGAAGAAGTCTTGCAGCAGCATTTTGAATGAGTTGTATTTTGCATATGAATGAATGAAGGTGCACCATGGTATAGGCTGTTGGCATAGTCAAGCTTGGAGAGTACGAGTGTGAGTATAGCTTGCAGTTTCTGTAGGTATCCAAGTTATGGGAGGATGCAACATAGTAGAAGGCACTCTGATATTGTTAACATGTGGTATCAAATATTGATCTGAATCCATGGTAACCCCTGGGTTTCTGACTCCTCTTGATATTGTTGGAGGTGCCTCATGTTCCTTAGGCCATATGACGGTAGGCTGGAATTTTTACCATTGTCTGCAGCTCATATTCTCTGTCTGTTGTTTTTAGCTTTAGAAGGTTAATCATCATCCATGTGTTGATGGCCCTGAGGCAGTCATCAAGTTTTAAATTGTAAAAGTCTTCCAGACAATCCATTTTTTAAATGATTGGAACTTATCTGTATATTTGCACTGGGTGAGGTTGAATGATTGAATCAGGTTTAGTAAGGGGGTTAGATAAATGTTGAATAACAGAGGGCAGAAGATGGACTGCTGAGAAATGTCACATCGGTGCGTGTGAGGAGCTGATGTGAAAGCTGTTATCAACACTAGTTCACAGTCACAGCTGAGAGACCAATAATCCAATGGGCATTAGCTGAACTCCCTTCTTATCTTTCACATGAATGTCTGACAAAATATCGACTACACAAATATCGACGACAGAAATATCGGAGGAGAAATATTGATGTCCAGAATATCGAAGTCCTACCTACATTAAGGTGAGTACAAAAATATTTTTTTAAACATCGTTGTCAAAAATATCGTTGTTAAAAATATGTTTTTTTTTAATGTTTAAAAAAAATGTAAAATAAACTAAATAATACATATAATTAAAAGAAACATAGTTAAAATTATTTTAAAATGTTTAAAATTATAACTAATACATATAATTTAAAAATAAATTAAACATATATACATATAAAATATAATACATATACTTACTTAATAATATTTACAACTAATTATTTTAATAACTTATAAATTGTTAAAAAACATTATAAAAATTAGAAATACATATATAAAAAACAATAATATAAATAAAAATAAAAATATATATAATAGATAAAAAAATTACAATATGTTTAATCTTTTTAAAATAAATTATACAGTACATTAACTAAAACAGTACAGAAAATATTGGATAGCGGAGGGAATAAAATTACTATTCCCACTCCACACACTGTAACAGTAGGGAAAGTGTTGGATAGCATAGGGGTAAAAATTGCTATTCCCACTCCAGTAAGTGCAACAATAGGGAAAGTGTTGGATAGCGTAGGGGTAAAAATTGCTATTCCCACTCCAGACAGTGCAATAGTAGGGAAAGTGTTGGATTGCGTAGGGGTTAAAATTACTATTCCCACTCCAGAGAGTGCAACAGTAGAGAAACTGTTGGATAGCGAAGGGGTTCAAATTACTATTCCCACTCCAGAGAGTGCAACAGTAGAGAAAATATTGGATAGCGAAGGGGTTAAAATTACTATTCCCACTCCAGAGAGTGCAACAGTAGGGAAAATGTTTGATAGTGTAGGGGTAAAAACTACTATTCCCACTCCAGACAGTGCAACAGTAGGGAAAGTATTGGATAGCATAGGGGAAAAAATTACTATTCCCACTCCAGAGAGTGCAACAGTAGGGAAAGTATTGGATAGCGTAGGGGTAAAAATTACTATTCCCACTCCAGAGAGTGCAACAGTAGGGAAAGTATTGGATAGCGTAGGGGTAAAATTACTATTCCCACTCCAGAGAGTGCAACAGTAGGGAAAGTGTTGGATAGCGTAGGGGTAAAAATTACTATTCCCACTCAGAGAGTGCAACAGTAAGGAAAGTGTTGGATAGCGTAGGGGTAAAAATTACTATTGCCACTCCAGAGAGTGCAACAGTAGGGAAAGTGTTGGATAGCGTAGGGTTAAAAATTACTATTCCCACTCCAGAGAGTGCAACAGTAGGGAAAGTGTTGGATAGAGTAAGGGTAAAAATTACTATTCCCACTCCAGAGAGTGCAACAGTGTTGGGTTATTAGGGGATAAGGGTGTGGAGTATTTTAAAGATATCAGTGTAAATTTAGATATGAATTTAAATTTTTTAGAAATTAGAAAATAATTTAAAAACGAAATTTATATTAAAAAGTTAAAATATATGTTTTGTTTTAGGAGGGGATGTTTCGTTATTAGGGGATAAGGGTGGGAAGTGTTATTTAAATAATATTTTAAAAATATTTATTAAGTAGAAATTTAAAAAATTGCAAATAATTAGAAGAAATAAAGTAATTTATAAATATAAATAGTAAGTTGTTTTTAGTACTGGGATGTTGGGTTATTAGGGGCAAATGGTAAAGTTGTTAATATTGTAAAACATATATATTTAGGGGCCGATTCCGATTCGTGTCGGTAATTTCTCCGACCGAGCCGGCCTCGGAGAGATTTCCGACCGAATCGGACCCGTGCAGTCCGACCGAACGAGTCCGATGCATTCGTATGCCACCGGACACGAGTCGAGTCGGACTCCTATTGAACTCAATGGGAGCCGGTCGTACAACGCGTACGCGGGCTCCCATTGCCTCAATGGGTGCGAGGCGGACAAGGGCGCCCCTACAGCGTAGTGCGCGCCGCGAGCGCTTTGTGGCGTACACGCACAGGGTAGGGGGACCCATGGGTCCCCCTGTGTGCGCCTCGCACGGGATGCAGCGTCACAGAGGGGTCCGACACGGACCCCCAAAGTATGGCTCCGACAGCGAGTTCGAAGTCGGACGGCGCGAGTCGGTCGGAGCGGTCGAGGTGCGCATCGTACTTACCCGGCCGGAAAACGTCTCCATTGCGCGGTGCGAATCGGGTCCGAGCGAGTCGGTCGGAGCGGTACGATCCGGGAACCAGTCGGTCGGAGCGGTCGGGTCGCCCGGACGAGTCGGTCGGCGAATACGCATCGTACTCGCTCGCCCGGACAGACGTACGACTCGGTCGGAAAATAGGGCTCCGGATCGGATCCGGTAAACCGAATCCGATTCGGAGCACTACCGGCCGAGATCGGAATCGGCCCCTTAGTGTCCAGCGTGTTCTTGACTTCATAATTACTGTAGTGGGAATAGTAATTTTTATGTGTTTAATGTCCAGCACCTTCCCTGAGTTAATATTTACTGGAGTGGGAATAGTAATTTATATATGTTTAATGTCCAGCACCTTCCTTGAGTTAATACTAACTGCAGTGGGAATAGTAATTTATATATGTTTAATGTCCAGCATCTTCCCTGACTTAATTTTGACTGAAGTGGGAATAGTAATTTTATATGTTTAGTGTCCAGCATATTCCCTGACTTAATTTTGACTGGAGTGGGAATAGTAATTTTATATGTTTACTGTCCAGCACCTTCCCTGAGTTAATATTTACTGGAGTGGGAATAGTAATTTATATATGTTTAATGTCCAGCACCTTCCTTGAGTTAATACTTACTGGAGTGGGAATAGTAATTTATATATGTTTAATGTCCAGCACCTTCCCTGACTTAATTTTGACTGAAGTGGGAATAGTAATTTTATATGTTTAGTGTCCAGCACCTTCCCTGAGTTAATATTTACTGGAGTGGGAATAGTAATTTATATATGTTTAATGTCCAGCACCTTCCTTGAGTTAATACTTACTGGAGTGGGAATAGTAATTTATATATGTTTAATGTCCAGCACCTTCCCTGAATTAATTTTGACTGAAGTGGGAATAGTAATTTTATATGTTTAGTGTCCAGCACCTTCCCTGAGTTAATATTTACTGGAGTGGGAATAGTAATTTATATATGTTTAATGTCCAGCACTTTCCTTGAGTTAATACTTACTGGAGTGGGAATAGTAATTTATATATGTTTAATGTCCAGCACCTTCCCTGACTTTATTTTTAGTGCAGTGGGAATAGTAATTTTATATGTTTAGTGTCCAGCACCTTCTCTGACTTAATTTTTACTGCAGTGGGAAGAGTAATTTTATATGTTTAGTGTCCAGCACCTTCCTTGACTTAATTTTGACTGTAGTGGGAATAGTAATTTTTATGTGTTTAATGTCCAGCACCTTCCCTGAGTTAATATTTACTGGAGTGGGAATAGTAATTTATATATGTTTAATGTCCAGCACCTTCCTTGAGTTAATACTAACTGCAGTGGGAATAGTAATTGATATATGTTTAATGTCCAGCATCTTCCCTGACTTAGGGGTCGATTCCGATTCGGGCCGGAAATCTCTCTGACCGAGCCGGACCCGGAGAGATTTCCGACCGAATCGGACCCGTGCAGTCCGACCGAACGAGTACGATGCGTCCGTATGCTATCGGACTCGAGTCGGTCGGACTCCCATTGAAGTCAATGGGAGCCGGTCGTACAACGCGTACGCGGGCTCCACGTTGACTCCAATGGGTGCGAGGCGGACAAGGGCGCCCCTACAGCGGGTACGCGGCGAAGCGATTCGCGCCGTACACGCACAGGTAGGGGGACCCATGGGTCCCCCCTGTGTGCGACTCGCGCGGCTACGCGTACAGGGGGTCCGACACGGACCCCCAAAGTACGGCTCCGACAGCTCTTTCGAGCCGGAGTGCGCGGCTCGGTCGGACTGCTCGCGCGCGCGCATCGTACTTACCCGGCCGGGGAACGTCTCCATTGCGCGGTGCGAGTCGAGTCCGAGCGAGTCGGTCGGTGCGGTTCGAGCCGGGAACGAGTCGGTCGGAGCGGTCGGGACGCCCGGACGAGTCGGTCGGCGAATTCGCATCGTACTCGCTCGGCCGGACCCACGTACGATTCGGTCGGGAAACAGGGCTCCGAATCGGATCCGGTAAAGCCGAATCCGATTCGGAGCCCTACCGGCCGAGATCGGAATCGGCCCCTTAATTTTGACTGAAGTGGGAATAGTAATTTTATATGTTTAGTGTCCAGCATATTCCCTGACTTAATTTTGACTGGAGTGGGAATAGTAATTTTATATGTTTAGTGTCCAGCACCTTCCCTGAGTTAATATTTACTGGAGTGGGAATAGTAATTTATATATGTTTAATGTCCAGCACCTTCCTTGAGTTAATACTTACTGGAGTGGGAATAGTAATTTATATATGTTTAATGTCCAGCACCTTCCCTGACTTAATTTTGACTGAAGTGGGAATAGTAATTTTATATGTTTAGTGTCCAGCACCTTCCCTGAGTTAATATTTACTGGAGTGGGAATAGTAATTTATATATGTTTAATGTCCAGCACTTTCCTTGAGTTAATACTTACTGGAGTGGGAATAGTAATTTATATATGTTTAATGTCCAGCACCTTCCCTGACTTTATTTTTAGTGCAGTGGGAATAGTAATTTTATATGTTTAGTGTCCAGCACCTTCTCTGACTTAATTTTTACTGCAGTGGGAAGAGTAATTTTATATGTTTAGTGTCCAGCACCTTCCTTGACTTAATTTTGACTGTAGTGGGAATAGTAATTTTATATGTTTAGTGTCCAGCACCTTCCCTGAGTTAATATTTACTGTAGTGGGAATAGTAATTTATATATGTTTAATGTCCAGCACCTTCTTTGAGTTAATACTGACTGCAGTGGGAATAGTAATTTATATATGTTTAATGTCCAGCACCTTCCCTGACTTAGGGGCACATTACGATACCCGGCGTAAATAACACCGCCAGGCATGGAAGCGGCAAAAATCCGCCCGCACACACCGCCTGAACACCGACCACGCCATTACGATTACACAAACCGAATACCGCCATCGGCGGAAAAAGCACACAAAATACCGCCCGCCAACGTCCGAGTCGGAGACAAACCGCCCGCCACGGACGGAAACACGCACGACAACACAAAACCGCCCGCCCTCACGGCCGACACACCGCACGTGAGATTACGATCGCACCGCCATGAGCGCGGAAAAACCACAAATATACCGCCCGCCAGCGCAAACAACGCCGATGAGAATCGACACGGCAGAAGCCATGGCGCCCACGTACCTGCACAGAAACCATCCGCACACAAAACCAATAGCACACAACATGGCCAACAAGTCCACACAGCAAGGCACGCACAAATACACAAGCACAGTACATATCCCGAAAACATCCCCCCGGACAAACAAAAAATACAAAGGCCAGAACCCCAGACACAACACACCTGAAAACAACAGACCATGAGGACACACCCACATAGGTGAGTACAAAAGCAGCACTCCCACAGACCACAACCCCTTGCTACATTGCAAACCAGAGAGGAGAGGAGAGGACACAGTGACACAGCAAGGACAGCAGCACACCACAGAAACGCACACATCACAACCACCACCACCACCACCACCACCAAACACCGGCACCACAAACCCCCTGCACATTACACAACACACACCGCACCAGCACCACAAACACCATGGCACCACAAAGAATGCCCAAGTTCACGCCCATTGAGCTGACGGTCATGGTCGACGAGATCATCAAGGTGTACCCACAAATCTATGGGAACATGGTCCAGCACACACCACTAGCCACCAGAAACAGAATGTGGAACCGGATCGTAGACCAGGTCAATGCAGTCGGGACCCTGCCCAGGAACAGAGTCGAGATCAACAAACGTTGGAATGACGTAAAGAGCCTGGTCAAGAAGAAGGAGGGCAAAAACAGAGAGCTGGCTGCCGTCACTGGCGGAGGGAATCCCGCGCTCTTTAAGACCTTCAAAGCGTGGGAGGAGAAGGTGCGAGTCGTAATCCATCCGGAGATCCTCGCCGGATTAGCAGAGGAGTGGAGGCTGGTAAGTACAAACTAATGTATACCAGCACACCGCTATGTACTCACATGCACTACCACCATGCCACAGCTCCCAGGGACAAACACCCCCATGTCCAGCACACAATACACAACACATCACACACACATGCAACAGACACCACCACACACAGCCCAAACCGAACAACTGTAAGATGCGTGGGGACATGTGTACACTCAGCCAGCCACGTAACCACCAACAGGTCCCCAAATATGCCAGAAGCGCCACAACGAGCACCCACCACACCCATGTGTCCGCCACAGCTGCACTAACCGACAAGTAACAGGTAAGTGGCAGGAACACAAAGTGCAGTGGGTGGGACGGTGGACAGCCCAAGTACAACACACACCAGGCCCCTAGTCCCACAGCACAGCAAGGAGGAGCATCCCCCACACCCCACAGCCACGTGTCAGCCACCGCAGTGCACAACGACAGCCGAAAGGCAGACATCACGGTCCACAGCAATCGGTGTCAGTGGGTGTCCAGCCACCCCACGACCCACAACACCCCCCACCCCCACAGACCTGCAACATGGAGCACCCCCGCTTAGAACCATGTGGCATCCAGTACAGTGCACGCACGAACAACCTGCAGGTGGGAAACTGGACAGGGCTGGATTACTGGAGGCATGAGGACCGGAACACGACCAACACATGGGACATGTCACGTAGCAGACGAACACGCAGCACCGCCCACCGTCACGAACAAGTGAACAATGTGCACACGGACATGAACAACAGACTCACACCCCACATGACCCATCACAGACATAGCAACACCCAAGGAGCCACGTCTGCATGCACAGGCCACACTGAATATAGTACCACACGGCAGCCACTGTGCAACTCATCACACACAACCGAAACACCATTGAAGTCCTGTCCATGTAGCCCCAACTGCCTGTCAACCACACACCCCACAACTACGCCTATGTAAGACAAACAACACTAGACGCAACAGAGCGGAACAACATATATGCACACGAACACCACTGAACCCATCAAACACACAGACACACCATGCACAAACAACATACCATCCATCCCATCCGTCAGCCCCAGTCTCATGAAAGGCATGTCATCCGCACAGCTGCCACACATACAGCAGTCACGCTAAGATACATGCCCATGACCAACCATGTGCCAGAAGTCAATGAAGTGCACGACACACTGTGAGCAACAACACACAACATGGGCCACACCCCCCGAGCACTGCAGTGATGCACATGGCACAGGGCAGCACGCACACCAAGGAGATGGGACAACTGCAATACGTTGGCTGGCACACAACCATCACTCACTCATAACGATGCGTCCAATGCCATGTCCAGTAATCACAACAGACAGCAAATATGCAGGCCATGTCAAGCATGCACACACCTCAAACCATGCACTGTCATGCTGCCACAACACATGTCACGTTCGGCACCCATGGCTCACAGCATGTACCCCAAAAGCATATTCCCTCCCAAATGCGAATCTGGGGCATGGCCCCCATGTTGCCATATGCGTTCCTAAGCGTTCCATTTGAACCCCAAAAGCATATTCCCTCCCAAATGCGAATCTGGGGCATGGCCCCCATGTTGCCATATGCGTTCCTAAGCGTTCCATTTGAACCCCAAAAGCAAAGTACAAACCAGACCCAGGATGGGCCAGGAGCCCGCATACACCAGAGTCACAATAAGTAGGGGCACAGCAACACACCCATCGGCATGGCCAATCCGTCCCATGCCACATGTGCACAGCACACAGTCCCATTGCCAAGCACACACAACTACAGATGCTACAGCCACACACACGCCTCCGGGAAACCCATGTACGAGATTGCACGAACTGTCAATGTCAGACGACAAATACATACTTCGCCAGGTGCAACACAATAACTAATCTCATTCTCTCCACAGGTGACGAACTGCTGGATGCTGGGGATGGAGCCAGCAGCCAGCACAGCCAGCCTACAAGCCCCCAACGAGGACACACGGATCTGGAGGATCTGTCCTCCTCCTCGGACACGGACAACGAAGCAGGCCCATCTGGTGTGGCAGGGCCCAGCCGCTCCCCAGGACCCCTCCTACCCACCAACCCATCATCCAGGGCTGCTGAACATTCACAGCCCCCTGCTGCCACTGTCGTTGCGGCCACACCCACGGTCATTGTGGCCACTACCACTGCCGCAACCGCCACCATCGCCGCACCGACCACCACCGCCGCCACCACCGCCACGTCTCCGCTGGCACCAGCCCCAGCGCAGGTGGTGGCCCGGACGACTGGATCCACCCTGGGAGCCACAGCGAGGACCGTGGTGAGCAATGTGGCTAGTGGGCAGGCCGGTGGCAGCAGGACTGGTAGGAGGAGCAGGGTCAGGGAAACGCCAGCCTCCCTGGGAGCCATGCCCTGCCTCACATGGCCAGAGTCCTTGGGGCCTATGAAGAGGCCCAAGGACAATGGGTCCGGTCTGCCTCAGACACGCGTGAGGTGCTGGGGGTGTTGAGGTCCATGGACGCCCGTATGGGCCAAATCGTGGACCTCATGGGACAGCTGGTGGTGGCGGTGAGGTCACAGCCAGGGACAGCAGCTCCCCCTCCGCCACCACCTGCCGGGGCGCAGGGTGGAGCAGCAGTGTCCAGTTCCCCTGCGTCCACAGCCAGTGATCACACCTCAACCACCAGCATGTCGCAAGCAGGCACCCCCTCGCAAACGTGGAAGGGGCCGTCCGAAGAGGAAACAGATCTCCCGGGAGGACTTCGCACGCTCCAGTCGCAAGTGAGGCAGCCAGCCAGCCTTCCGCCAGCCTTCCTTGACCAGCCACTGCATTGACCTGGACTACGATCCCACTCCACACAGCCATCTGGATGGCATGTGTGTGTTGGACTATGGACATAGAACCAGTGGGTACACCCTGATCATCACGCAGCCATGACCGACAGCTCATTGTCACTGCACGCACCACTTTTGTCATCACCTTACACACAATCACATGTCACAGTTTGTAATAAATGCACCTTTTTCACTAACTGCTGTTTGTGCCCTGTGTTTTATTTGTACGGAATACAACGGCCACCTTGGGCGGAAAGGCACCTGATGCGTGGCATGGCAATTGAATCCGGAGGGCCTGTAGGGACCTAGGGGTGGGAGACAGAACAGGAGCACATTCAATGAGTGTGTCACACACCCATCACACAGTACATGTCAACAACTACAAGCAATGTACACACATCGCACAGAGCAATAGGGCACAATGCCACAGCCACCAACAGTGGCATACTACCCTGGCCATGGAGCGTTGACACACAGCACGCAGTGAACAAGCGGCCACCCTGACACAGCACACACACACCTGCACAGATACAGCCACATCAGCCGTCGTACATGGACACTCACCGTCAAGTGAAGTAGCGGGCGATGAGCTGCTGCCGCACATTACCAGCTTCCTCCTCTCCGCTGTCCTCCTCACTCGAGCTGTCCTGGTCTGCGGGCTGGGGCCCTGGTTGATCTCCGTCATCCACGATGAGGGGGATCTGCTTCCGAATGGCCAGATTGTGCAGCATGCAGCACGCCACCACTATCTGGCACACCTTCTGTGGGGAGTACGCCAGCGCACCCCGGTGCGGTCCAGGCACCTGAACCTGGACTTGAGGAGGCCAAAGGTACGCTCGACCACACGTCTGGTCCTCCCATGTGCCTCATTGTAGCGATCGTCTGCTGGGGTGCGAGGATTCCTCAATGGACTGAGCAGCCATGCCCCATTCGGATACGCAGAGTCACCTGGGTGTGAGGGACACAGAGAACCGTTGCTAATCCAACTGGACAGGGGACAGCATCGCACAGCCAGCACGCTACACCACTCCACATACTCACCGACAATACAGGCACGATCCTGTTGCATATTGGACATCAGTCGTGGCAAGATGCTGTTGCGCATTATGTGTGCGTCATGGGCCGAGCCTGGGAACTTTGCACACACGTGGGTGATCACCATGTCCGCAAGGCACACCACTTGCACATTCAGGGAGTGCGTGTGCTTCCTGTTGCGGTACAGGTGCTCAGTGGCCTGTGGTGGAACAAGGCCGACATGTGTGCAGTCAATGGCTCCAACGACGTGTGGGATTCTGCCAAGGGCATAGAATGCACCCTTCACTGCCGCCAATTCACGAGCCCTGGGGAAGCGGATGTACCTGTTCCGGTACAGCATCATGGCTGCCAGTACATCCCTCAGCACTTTGCTGAACATGGGCTGGGACATCCCTCCTCCAATGCCCACTGTGTGCTGGAATGACCCAGTGGCGAAGAAATGCATGGCGGCCATCACCTTAGCCGTGGGGGTGACAGCAGTCGGATACACCCTGCGGGGACGGAGATGGGGTTCTAACATGGCACACAGTCGATGCAGGGTTGGCCTGTCCAGCCGAAACTTCCTAATAACCTCTGTATCGTCCATGTCCGCCAGCAATTGGTATGGGCGGTCAATGTTCGGTCTCCGCCTAGGGACAATGGCAGAGGACACATGTCAAAGCAACACGACACATGGCAATTTCGCATACACATCACTGACATGACTGAGTAAGCACAGGAGCCACAGCCCAGCTGTCAAGCTGGGACGGCACGGCCACAATACACTTACACAGGTCTCCCAACAATGGCAATGGCTAGTGATACAAACCACTGCCATGTGCATGCACATGGGGATCTAGGCCCCAATGACTTGCGGGGCGTGCTGATGGGGACTGACTGCATATCCGTCAAGCGGCAACGCCACGGCAACATGAATGTCTGCTGAGCATGGAACTGCTTCCGCGGCTGGATGAGTATGGCACACGACGACGACGATGTGGGCACAGGCTGAGCGGCCAAAACAAGTGGGACCTGTGGCACGAGGGGATATGAGACAGTAGTAGGTGTCAGCACTGCACCCTATGTACAGCACTGTACGGATCACACCTCCCGAAACATTGACAGGTGTCCACATTGACAGCCCCATGCCAAGACGGCTGTGTGCTTGCAGTCACACGTCACAGGTGAGAGGTTACATTGCACGTGCCAGGTGGCAGACGTACACAGTGGGAGCTGGCATGTGTGTGCATGTGTCTCCTGTTCAGGATCCACCAGATGGGCGCTGACTCTGTACTGAGCATTGGACACAGCATGTTCCGTGGAAGGCTTGTGTGTGTGGGATGGTGGCACTGGATGTGCCTCCGTTGGGTGGGGGCCATGCACAGGGCGGGTACGTCGATGATTGCGCATTGTTGGTCACGGTGGGTGCACCAACTGAAGATGTGTTGCCCTGTGTTCAATTCCTATGTCCGCATGATGATGGACTGTAGATGTGGGCAGACTACACATTGGTCGATGTGCTGTCTATATGCATGTGCCTTCACACCAGGCACAGCTGCCCCTGCACATGTGACCCCTGCTGGACTCGCTGCTGGGTCTGTGGAGCTGATGCACCTTCTGCGCGTGGGGCGGACAGCTCTCCTCACTTCCCTCATTGCGCATGTCATGACTTTGCCGCAGGTGACATGGATCATGGAGGGCCCACATGTACGCGTGGGTAGGCTACACATGATTGTACACTGGTCGCCAACCCCAGTCAGTGTTTCGAATGGGAAGGTTGTCGTGCTGGTGGTATGTTCGTTGTGGCGGATGGGCGGGCCTAGGTGCGGGCTTACATTCCGGACATGGGGGGTAGTTGAATTGGCGACTAGTTGCAGTACACACGGGACACGTCTCTTCCTTTCCACATCTGGGTCATCCCTTGTACTAACTGACAGTGATACAGTCATCTTCGCCCCAGCCCTCATGTCCTCCCCTCGCTCCCCCAATATGCATGCTCACCTGCGAGGCTAGCGCTTGCACAGGCAGCCCCAAGCTCGCACCAGAGAGGGCAAGGAGTGTATGTGTGGGTCCAGTTGCACGAGTGGGCTGTCTCAGGGTATGATGTGTTGCGGGACGCCGTCCACCTGCGTGGTGCCCCAAATGGAGACCCGGCCTGCATGGACTATGCATCACAGTCTTCGCCTTCCGGATCCGCCACCTGCGACACCCAGTGGCTGTGGCTGCCCTTGCGGCCAGGCCGCGTCCGTCTGTGGCTGATGGCCCACACATTCACTCTTTGGCCTCTCTGGGGAGGGCTCGGGGGTGGTGGCGCACGCGCTTGCACTTAGTCGCAATGGCATGTGGCGTGGTTGGTATGATGGGCAATGGATGGGATGGTGCGAGCCACCTCCCGTGACGTCAGTGCTGCTCGTGCTGTGGTGCGTCCCCATACACTTCCATGTGACTTGTGCCATGCTAGACGTTGAGGTTCTATTGCCTGCGTGATATGACCAGGAGGAGCGCGAGGAGACCTCTCACACACCATGCTCCACTGCCATCCCGTGCCCTGTATCGCCTGTGCGGATTGACTATGTTGGGGTTACACCTGGTCGACTGGGGCTGTGTGTGCCTTGTCAGGGGCATGGCGGGCGCACAACAGGATCCAGCTTGTCCACAGAGGGTGGGCTGAGGTGCGCCTGGTACCGCTTTGTACGTGTGCCCGGCTGCTATGCACACACGTGTTCACTCCCCCCGACAGGTGTCCTCTCACAATGCCCAGGGAAGCGGTGGTGTACTGTTCATGACCCCTCCCAACACGGCGTGCTCCAACTTGGCATGTGCGCATCTACCCGTCGCACCCACCCACCTGAGCACTGCGTCCATACGACTTCACACGACACATGTGTGTCTTCCACAGTAGTGCTACTCATTTGCGTTGACATCCAATACCAGTGGACTACATGGTCATGTCACGACTGCCGTGTACTTCACATACTCTCATCCTCTCTCATTCGTACTTGTGAAATGAGTCAGCGGAGACAGTTTTGGTTTCAAACATTATATTGAGTCTTCTGTCCTCTGTGATGCAGTATAGTGGACACTACTGGCAGCGGAATACATGTTGAGGATATACTGAGCATTATTGCAAATGGGATAGGGTGTGGGGTTACATGTGATTGGCTGTTGCATGTGGGATGTGGGCTTCAGAGTGACATCTGCTTGGCCAAGGCTGTGCTAATGTACATTTACGTATAGCTGCGGAGCTGCGGACTTTGACACAGACGGTATACATGTAGCCTACCAGACCGCTTGGCATCATGGGCACAGTCCATCTCAGTTCCATGTGACAGGTTTGCTGCGGTTGTTCCTCATGCACGCGTGCATGTGAGATGACATCAGGGCATGTGCTTGCGTGCATGCAGCGGCGTGCCACTTGTTGTTGCACTGTGGTGGTTACTGGACATGTCACAGTCACTGGGGTCGTGTTGTTGTTGTATGCACTTGTCGTCCATGCAAAGGTCCTGGTATGGGATTCCCGGGGCGGGGGGTGGGAGGGGTGCAGCACCCACAGACTCCAGGCGACCTATTCATGTCCACTGAGCGGTGTGTGTGTCCATGGGCGCTGGATCCATGTCGTGTCCTGGTTGTTCGTGCAGTTCCGTCCATGTGGGTGCGATACACAGAGCCCATGCCACTGCCTCCCACGATGCATGCGGTGTTCCTGGATGTGATGGGGAACAGTGTGCATGTCCCGGTCATATCCGATGTCATGGCGATGTCGTTGATGGTGTGGTTACTGTTGCCGGTCGTTTGGTATGGCTGTTGTGGTGGTGACTGGCCAGTCCGTGCGGAAGCTAAGCATGGGTGCGGGGTTGGACATCATAGGTCACTCGGGGAACCTGCGTTGTGGTCCGACGTATTTACAGGTTGTCAGGTATGCGATGCCGTCCAGCAGGGCTTCCATGTCATTGGTGGTGTACATGTTTGCCAGCCAATGAAGCGGATGGTGGCTGTCAAGGTGTTGTTCGTAGGTTGTCCCTTGGAGGACCATGATGGGGCATGCTGGGTGACATTCGATGTAGCTGTTCTCGATGATCCGTCGTGTGGAGGCACAGTGGTCCCATTTCAGTGCGGGTGCGATGTTGGCCACATACGCCATGCCCCCATAGGCAGAGCAGGCCCTGTCGTGTGCGTCCAGAGGGAGGAGTAGTGGTAGCAGGTCCGCCTTCAGACATGCCGGGTTGGAGAGGCATATCTCGACGGGATGCTGGTAGGGACACCTCCGACAGTAGAAGACGGGCATGACGCAGCTGAACAATGTGATGCGGTAAGTCAGTCGGTAAGTTACGTTCAGCAGGGACAGGAGATCGCATCCCAATGTATGGAACAGGTTGGTTTTGTACAGCTTGAGCTGTTCGGCGTAGTTGGGTAGGTGTGTTGCGGTTGCCATTTCGCAGCGGTTCGTTGAGGTGGCGTGCTCCGGCTGTGTGTGCAGTCTGCAATGTGCACGCTCCGGGGTTGCTGTGAGCTCTGTGTAGTCGTGGGGAGACAGGACTTGTGTTCTGTTGGCTTGTTTGGAGGACACGGGCCCTCTTCCCACATGCTTCTCAGACAGTTCAAGGTCAGTGCTGTGTGACTCCTTCCAATTAACTTGCATGTGGCCGACATGGGGGAGTGTTTTCTTCTTTCTTCCCCGTCCGTTGTGTGCTTCTGTGATATGCGCTATCTGCCCTGTGGTCGGTCTCCTCGGCATGCCTGTGTTGGTCTATTCTTGGACAATGGCTGTATTCACCGGCTTCTGTCGTAGGGCTGTGGTTTCGGAGTTGGAATGGAAGGTCATTCAGTGCTGTCTGCTCTCCCTTGTGTGGGCGGCAGGCTGCCTTTCCGCTCTGCGTTGGGCCTTGTGTGTGAATGTTATTCTTAGGCCACCTGTTGTCGGTCCCCGGGCTCTTTGGTGTTCCGTTTTATATGTCTTGTTCATATGTGCAGGGTGGTATGGGTGTTTCTGTGTGGTACTGGCGTTCCTCTTCCAGAAGGGGCCCTGCTTCTCCTAGTTGGTGTTGCCGCCGCTGTGTGCTACGCCATGTTTGTTACACTGGGGTGTGTCCTGCTGTTGCGTGTCTTCACTGACATGTGTGCGTCGGTTGTGTGGCGTTGGGTGTTGTCCGTGAATTGGGCGTTGGGGACATGTCTGTGTTGGCGGCCTGTCACGTGTCATGTGCGTTCGGGGTGGGGCTGATGTGTGTGCTGCTTGGTTGTGTCCCTGTGTCTGTGTGCGACGCATGCATGGCGCTGCGGTTGGCCTCTGCGTTGTGCGCATGTGTGGCGGCGTCATCGGCGCTTTGGGGCCGTGACGGGGTGGTTGGTTCCTAGTCCCAGGTGGTGTGTACACATGTGTTCTGCGATGTTACGATTTGGCCTGTGTGTCATCTGTGGATGCGATGGTGGATGTGTTGTGTACACGCGCTGGTGGGGGTTGTCCGCTTTTTCCGCCCTTGCACTGTGTGCGCTGTTTGCGTGCACTTGTTGTGTGTGTGCCTACCTGCGTCTCCGCGGTACGTTGCGTCCTTGGTGGTGCATCAGCAGAAGCATGGGGAGGGCCTGCAGTGCTGGATTCATGCTCGGGGAGCCGCTTCTTCGTTGTCCGTGCTCTGCGTCCGTGTTACCGCCTCTCTTTCACGTGCGGTGTCTCTTAGCCGTGGGAGCCGTTTGTTTGCGGCATCGTAATTTATGCGCCGGGCGGGGCGTGTTTCGTCGGACGGTGTGTGTCAGTTGTGCTGCGCCGCTACGTGAACAGGCGCACTTTGATGGCGGACGGTGTTGCTGGCTTGCCGGCGGTGTTTGGTCTACTTTTCGCATCGTAATTGGGCGGGCGTGTGGACTGCTGCGTGCCGGCGGTAACTGGTGCTTTTTGCATCCGCCAGCACGGCGGTGGTGCTTCCGCCCGCCATCGTAATGGGCCCCTTAATTTTTACTGGAGTGGGAATAGTAATTTTATATGTTTAGTGTCCAGCATATTCCCTGACTTAATTTTGACTGGAGTGGGAATAGTAATTTTATATGTTTAGTGTCCAGCACCTTCCCTGAGTTAATATTTACTGTAGTGGGAATAGTAATTTATATATGTTTAATGTCCAGCACCTTCTTTGAGTTAATACTGACTGGAGTGGGAATAGTAATTTATATATATTTAATGTCCAGCACCTTCCCTGACTTAATTTTTACTGGAGTGGGAATAGTAATTTTATATGTTTAGTGTCCAGCACCTTCTCTGACTTAATTTTTACTGGAGTGGGAATAGTAATTTTATATGTTTAGTGTCCAGCATATTCCCTGACTTAATTTTGACTGAAGTGGGAATAGTAATTTTATATGTTTAGTGTCCAGCATATTCCCTGACTTAATTTTGACTGGAGTGGGAATAGTAATTTTATATGTTTAGTGTCCAGCACCTTCCCTGAGTTAATATTTACTGGAGTGGGAATAGTAATTTATATATGTTTAATGTTCAGCACCTTCCTTGAGTTAATACTAACTGCAGTGGGAATAGTAATTGATATATGTTTAATGTCCAGCATCTTCCCTGACTTAATTTTGACTGAAGTGGGAATAGTAATTTTATATGTTTAGTGTCCAGCACCTTCCCTGAGTTAATATTTACTGGAGTGGGAATAGTAATTTATATATGTTTAATGTTCAGCACCTTCCTTGAGTTAATACTTACTGGAGTGGGAATAGTAATTTATATATGTTTAATGTCCAGCACCTTCCCTGACTTAATTTTGACTGAAGTGGGAATAGTAATTTTATATGTTTAGTGTCCAGCACCTTCCCTGAGTTAATATTTACTGGAGTGGGAATAGTAATTTATATATGTTTAATGTCCAGCACTTTCCTTGAGTTAATACTTACTGGAGTGGGAATAGTAATTTATATATGTTTAATGTCCAGCACCTTCCCTGACTTTATTTTTAGTGCAGTGGGAATAGTAATTTTATATGTTTAGTGTCCAGCACCTTCTCTGACTTAATTTTTACTGCAGTGGGAAGAGTAATTTTATATGTTTAGTGTCCAGCACCTTCCTTGACTTAATTTTGACTGTAGTGGGAATAGTAATTTTATATGTTTAGTGTCCAGCACCTTCCCTGAGTTAATATTTACTGTAGTGGGAATAGTAATTTATATATGTTTAATGTCCAGCACCTTCTTTGAGTTAATACTGACTGCAGTGGGAATAGTAATTTATATATGTTTAATGTCCAGCACCTTCCCTGACTTAATTTTTACTGGAGTGGGAATAGTAATTTTATATGTTTAGTGTCCAGCATATTCCCTGACTTAATTTTGACTGGAGTGGGAATAGTAATTTTATATGTTTAGTGTCCAGCACCTTCCCTGAGTTAATATTTACTGTAGTGGGAATAGTAATTTATATATGTTTAATGTCCAGCACCTTCTTTGAGTTAATACTGACTGGAGTGGGAATAGTAATTTATATATATTTAGGGGTCGATTCCGATTCGGGCCGGAAAAAGCACCGACCGACTCGGATCCGGAAAAAATACCGACCAACACGTACCCGTGGCGCACGACACGCCAAGTACGATGCAAGGCGCGAAAAATCCGACCGACACGTACCGAAACCAAGTCGACCGACCGAGCCGCACGGAAAACAGCAATCCGGCCGGAAAAACACGCGAATCCAACCGACCGACACGCACCCGGAACAAATCCGACCGAAACGTACACGCTAACTCCAAACCGCAAAGTACGATGCAAGGCGCGAAAACCACGAGCGAGTCGGACGGAGGACAAGCCGTACGACCGACACGCATACAAAACCGAGCCGAAGCAACACAATACACCGCGACCGACGCGTATGCAGCATAGAAAACTGCACAAACACAGCGTGAACGAAACGGAGAACACCGTACGAGACCAATGCAGGGTCCGACTCGGTCACAAGAACGTTTCCAACATACACAAACAGCACAAAGGAAAAATCACCCAAAAAAAGGCCAAACAAGCAATTACCAAGCCAATAAATACTGGGGGGGTGGGGACAGAGAACAAAGACACACCCACAACTCCACCTATATAAAGGACACAAATCACTACCATGAGCCTTTGCAAATGCCATTCCACTGCCAGCACCCAAGAGAAAGCAACCACACACCCACAGCTCATCCCTCACACAAGCCACACACCATCAGCACACCAACAAATACCTACCTCACATACACCCAGCAAAACACACACTCACACACCCTCACCTGCACACCAACACACACATCACCCACCATCACCACCCATCACCATGCCCCCAAGAAGAATCCCAAGTTCCTAGATAGTGAATTGGAAGTCATGGTAGACGAGATCCTCAGGGTGGAGCCACAGCTGTTTGGCACACTGGTCCAACAGACCCCCATGTCGCAGAAAACCAAGATGTGGGAGAGGATCATCAACAGGGTGAACGCCCAATCACCATGTCGGCGCACAAAGACCGACATCCAGAACAGGTGGTATGACGTGCGCAGGAGGGTACGGGACATGCTGAAGAAAGACTACATCAACAGCCAACACACCGGCAGTGGCCCTCCTGCCAAGCCAATATACCTCAGGCCCTGGGAGGAGAAGGTGCGGGCCATCCTTCCGCCAGTGAGCGTATATGGACTAGAGGACATCCCAGAGCCTGGTGAGTACACAACAAATGTACACAATATACTGCCACAAAACACACACATCACTGTCAAGGGGAGAGTCAAACCATGCACTCATAGCAATTACACAGCAACTAGAACAGAATCATCCCAAAATGTGTATGTCAGTCAGATAAACACAACACATGCCATCAAAAAAGTCACATCCAACTGTGCCAACACATGTACAAACACAACCACAACTACAGCTAGGCAGTGGCACAAATAGAACTAACAAACACATCCACACATGTAGCCACCACAACAACACCAACACACAGTGAAGACCACTCAAAGGAAGGAATTCTGTGTATGCTGGCCAAGTCAGTGTAGCCAATAGCATCATGGGAGTCGCAGTCACACATATTGCCCCCCACAACTGTCCCATCAACACCACCATGAACCATGCGCACATCACAGGGAGTGGAGAAGGACTCACAAGATGGCTGACACTGGCTACTGCTGTGGGAAGCACAAGGCCCTGCTGGCAACTGTGCACCAACAAACAGCAGGACACCACTGACTGACATCCTGAGAGACAACTTACACTCCCTGCAATGCAAGCACGTTCCATGGTGGGAAATCTGGCTAGCTGGGTGGGAAGGAGGACTTGCAGCACTGACCATAGTCACAAGCACCGCCCCTCACACACCCCCAACACAAACTCCACAGAACCCACCTGGTAGAATGCAATGCCCCCATCCTAACACAAGATCCCACAAAGAACCACCACCCTGGGTTATGTTGTGTGAAGCACAGGGACACTCTTGGGACTCTTAGCCAAACAACTGCCAGGACAACACTCCCAGCCATCCTGTCAGCACAGCCAGCCCACCCCACAGGGAAGCAGATTCAAAAGGAAGGAAGCATGGGCATGCTGGGAAGGGGGTGGAGGCAATAGCATGATGGGAGTCGTAGTCACTGATATTGGTCACCCCCACAACTGTCCCATCAACACCACCATGAACCATGCTCACATCACAGGGAGTGGAGAAGGACTCACAAGATGGCTGACACTGGCTACTGCTGTGGGAGCACAAGGCCCTGCTGGCAACTGTGCACCAACAAACAGCAGGACACCACTGACTGACATCCTGAGAGACAACTTACACTCCCTGCAATGCAAGCACGTTCCATGGTGGGATATCTGGCTGGCTGGGTGGGAAGGGGGACTTGCAGCACTGACTATAGTCACAAGCACCTCCCCTCACACACCCCCAACACAAACTCCACAGTACCCACCTGGTAGAATGCAATGCCCTCCATCCTAACACAAGATCCCACAAAGAACCACCACCCTGGGTTATGTTGTGTGAAGCACAGGGACACTCTTGGGACTCTTAGCCAAACAACTGCCAGGACAACACTCCCAGCCATCCTGTCAGCACAGCCAGCCCACCCCACAGGGAAGCAGAGTCAAAAGGAAGGAAGCATGGGCATGCTGGGAAGGGGGAGGAGGCAATAGCATGATGGGAGTCGTAGTCACAGCTCTACATCCCCCACCACATGGCCCAGCAAGCTCACACTCACGCATGCACATCCCACAGAGAGTGGAAAGGCCCATCAAAGATGTCTGACACTGTTGCTGTGTCGTGGGGAGCACAAGGGCATGCTGGGTACTGCACACCAACCAACAGCAGGACACCACTGTCAGCCATCTTGCCATTGCTCTCACACCCACACACACTGAACTCCACACAAAAGCAAGTAAGTATGGGAATGCTGGGAAGTGGGGTGGAGGCAATGGCATGATGGGAGTCGTAGTCACAGACATAGCTCACCCCCACAACTGTCCCATCAACACCACCCTGAACCATGCTCACATCACAGGGAGTGGAGAAGGACTCACAAGATGGCTGACACTGGCTACTGCTGTGGGGAGCACAAGGCCCTGCTGGCAAATGTGCACCAACAAACAGCAGGACACCACTGACTGACATCCTGAGAGACAACTTACACTCCCTGCAATGCAAGCACGTTCCATGGTGGGATAACTGGCTGGCTGGCTGGGTGGGAAGGAGGACTTGCAGCACTAACCATAGTCACAAGCACCTCCCCTCACACACACCCCAACACAAACTCCACAGTACCCACCTGGTAGAATGCAATGCCCCCCATCCTAACACAAGATCCCACAAAGAACCACCACCCTGGGTTATGTTGTGTGAAGCACAGGGACACTCTTGGGACTCTTAGCCAAACAACTGCCAGGACAACACTCCCAGCCATCCTGTCAGCACAGCCAGCCCACCCCACAGGGAAGCAGATTCAAAAGGAAGGAAGCATGGGCATGCTGGGAAGGGGGGTGGAGGCAATAGCATGATGGGAGTCGTAGTCACTGATATTGGTCAGCCCCACAACTGTCCCATCAACACCACCCTGAACCATGCTCACATCACAGGGAGTGGAGAAGGACTCACAAGATGGCTGACACTGGCTACTGCTGTGGGGAGCACAAGGCCCTGCTGCCAACTGTGCACCAACAAACAGCAGGACACCACTGACTGACATCCTGAGAGACAACTTACACTCCCTGCAACGCAAGCACGTTCCATGGTGGGATAACTGACTGGCTGGGTGGGTGGGAAGGAGGGCCGGCTGTCAACCAAACACAACCAATGCAGACCATGTTCACACCCCAGAAAATACATAGAAATGCCCAAATAATGCAGGACAATGTGCCACACCAATATCAACCCCTGACTGTGACGACTTAGGACAATGCAATGTACAGGCCCGCACCCAGAGGCACAGTCACAACTGTCATGTGTGTCAACCATTGATGCCTGCAGAAACATGACATACATTGTTTGTGTCTCCCAAAAACAGGTGATGATGGGGACACAGCAGCAGACGCTGAGGAGTCCCAGTCCCAGGCTCAAGAGGATGCCGAGCTCACTGGCGTCGTACAGCCTCTGTCCTCCTCGGACGATGAAGAACAACCTGGCACATCCGGTGCAAGTCAACATGCAGCACCAGCAGGACCACCAGCTGCAGCACCAGCAGGACCACCAGCTGCACCCCTGCACCCACCCCTACAACGACTGTCACCACGAATACCATCCCTGCCGACATGGACAGAATAAGGAGCAACACCAGCACAGTGACCCTGGACCAACCTGGGGCCATGGACACCACCACCACCACCAACCCCAAGGTGGACCAGGGTTATCTGTGCGTGCCACTGCACACACTGCACATGTCAGCAGGGGTGGTGGGAGGGGTGGGAGACAGAGGTCGCTGCTTGCAGACGTTGCTGGTGTGCATGACGACCCACAACTGGTACGCATAGCTGATGCGTACCAGTCCAGCACCGGAGAGCTCAGCCAGGTAGTGGGGCTCCTCAGAGACATTAAACAGCAGCAGGCTGCCCATCATGCCCGCTTGGACTCCCACATGTCCCACGTGGAGTCACACATGTCCCGTGTGGACTCACACATGTCCCGCGTGGAGTCCAAGTGGGATGCACTGCATGAGATGACGGCGGTGCACAGGGACATTTTACAATGCCTCCGCCAGATGAACAGCAACCAGTCCACACCTCCCTGTGTGCCAACAACATCTGGTGCCGAACAAACTGCAACTGCCACAGGGAGGAGGAGGACTCTGGCGGAGAGTCCCCTGCACCGCAGCAGCCTGCACTTGAGGGCCCCCCAAGAAGAGGGGTCGTCCGAGGAGGGAAAAGTGAGAGGCCGATGGCCAAGCGCAACTCCCAGGAAGCCTGAACCTGTTCTGGATGTTCGCCTTTGTGCACAGACTGTTCACCCTGTTGACGGCAACACTACTCCCACACATTGCATGGGGAGTACAAGTTGGACCAATGTGTCAGACAACTGTGGCCCCGATACTGGGGATCCTGTCTACCCGGACTTTCAATTCACCTAGGAACTTGGGATTGCAAGATTCATGTACAGCACAACCCATCCTATGCACTATTAACACAAATGTATCACAATAAACACACTAATACACCATACTTGCCTCTGTCGTGATTCCAACGTGGGTGCTGTTATGGGGATGATGAACTGCAAAATTACACTGTGTATGCGAACAGCAACAGCAAGGACAACACAGGCATGTGAGTACAGGCAACGTGACACACATGAGGAGACACACCACCAGGGCTACACGACACATACACACCTAGGCCATCTGACTCATTGCCTACACTGATGTTGCCAGGGAAGACGGTGCAATGCACAGACACCACACCCATTCCCAGTTGTAGTCAAGTAGCCCACAGGTGCAGTAAGCAAATGGCAGTCAAATGTGTGACCACAGACAACGCACATCACAAAGTGAAGCACAGGTTTATTACACAGTTGCAACATGCCGTAACCACTACAGATGCAAGGTAACCCCACCTGGCAGCGGGCACACAGTCAACAACTGTAGACGGAAGGAAGTCCATGGGTGTGGCGCACATCACCTGTAGGGACACAACAGCTACCAGCCTGGATGTGCAATCACGTCGTCGGTGGACACAGTTGACCAAACGAATCTGAAAGTACCCTGTGAAGGACAGAAATGACACACAGTCAAAAGCAATGGAGTACAGGACAGAACAGCAAAACTCATGCACAATACATGTTACAAGATACCCACCCAGAACCAAGTTAGCATGTCAACACTGTTGGGGAGTACAGCCCACCTGTCACCACACATCGCAACACACATCCAGTCAAGTAGCCCATGGACACACTCCAACAGCACCAGAGCACCACCCACACATCATGCCAACTCACATCATTGACATGACACCTCAGGATACTCACATTCAGCTAAAGAAGTTGGTGATGAGCTGTGTGCGGACATCACCATCACCATCATCATCATCATCGTCACTGGCATCATGGTCCAGGCCAGGATCCTCCACAGGTGGCGGATGTTGGTCATTGTCATCCTGGATGAGAGGCAACTCCTTCCGCACTGCCAGGTTGTGGAGCATGCAGCAGACGATGATAATCTTGCACACTTTCGCAGGGGCATATGGGAGGGACCCTCCGGTCTTGTCCAGGCAGCGGAAGCGGCTCTTCAGGAGACCAAAGGTCCGCTCAATCACTCTCCTGGTCCGACCATGTGCCTCATTGTAGCGCATCTGGGCAGGTGTCACAGGGTTCCTGAGGGGTGTCAGCAACCACGGCATGTTGGGGTATCCCGAGTCACCTATGGACAGACAAGTGCACATTAGCTGACTTGGAAAAGTGGGCGGAATACTACAGATCAGATCACACACAATGGCACAAAGTCAGTACACACCGACAAGCCAGGCACGCTGGTTCTGCATCTGTGCCATCATCCTGGGGATGCGACTACTCCTCATCACAAAGGCATCGTGTGCTGAACCAGGGAAACGGGCACACACGTGTGTGATGGTCATGTCTGCAAGACACACCACCAGTGCATTGACCGAGTGGTAGTGCTTGCGGTTCCTGTAGGCCTGCTCCTGGGCCTGTGGTGGTACCAAAGCCACATGTGTCCCATCAATGGAGCCAATGACATGCGGCATCCTCCCCAGGGCATAAAAGTCACTCTTCACGTCAGTGAGTCGTCGCAGTCTAGGGAAATAGATGTACCGGTTCAGGAAGAGCAACATTGCCGCCAAAACATCGCGGAGCACACGGCTGAACATGGTCTGTGACATCCCACCAGCAGTCGCCACAGTATGTTGGAAGGTACCAGTGGCAAAGAAGTGTAGGGCTGCCATCACCTTCACCTTGGGGGTCAGCGCTGTAGGATACGGCCGGCCAGGCTGCAAATGTGGGGACAACTGCACTGCCAAATCCTCAATCAGCTGCCTGGTGAAGCGGTACCGTCGGATGCTGTCCCGTTCCACCATCGTTGCCAGGTCTGGGAATGGCCGATGGACAGCAGGAGCCCTGCAGTGCAGAGGAGAAGTAAGCAAGATTGTCAGTCACCCCACATATGCGGCATTGAACACACTCAAGATCCCAACATACATCATTATGAGGCACAACTACATGAAGTGTGCAGTACCGGAAGGACATGTATGGTACATACATGGCCAACATCTGTCAACACGGTCCTACAGGTGGCATCAATTTGTCCCAGGTTGGCCCATTGGATATCATGAGGCCGTGTCACAGTTCCCATCTCCTGCTGCCGTGTCACAATAACCCCCACAGTGACATGTGAGGACAGATGTGCCCCAGGCACCACAGCTCAACGACAGGTACATTCCCAGGGACCCTGTAATGCCACATGGACACTGGCATTACATGGAGTATCATGTATACACCACAGCAAAACAACCATGAACCCCACAGGTAGTGGCCCCACTTGCCACGGCAGGACAGACATGGACGTCTGTGACACACACGCACAACATCAGAGTCCATGCACACACAACGTGGATGTGGAGACTGTCTCCCATTGTGCACATGAAATCAGAGACATTGTAAACACTACATGCACAAAGACTGTGGAGGACCATCACTATTGTGCCACTGGGACACCCTGGCTCAAACATACCGTCCCACATGGGACTCACGGGGTATGTGACATGACATACACATACACCACTGTGAAATGTGACCATGGCACATGCACAGATATGAACAGTTGCACATCACAGTGGTCACGTACACGTAACACCCATGATCCTGTCCCCATGAACACGTGCACAGCCTGGGGGTGGCTGCCCACAGGTGACACCCACAGGACAACATGTACACCAACATACACACAATAGGAAATGCAGCCTTACATGCCTTATGATAAGGTTTGGACAGGCTGTCGTGATGTAGGTGTGCCCCTCACTCCCTGGGAGCTATCTGTGGCTGGCATATGTCCATCTGAGACAGGCATGCTGACATATGCCAGTCACATGTACAGTGATGCGTTGAACAGCAATGGACCGATCGGTGCCTCCGGCCGGCCCATTGCTTTCAATGTGTGCGGGTACGCGTTGTACCCCTGTGCGCGTTGAACTGCAATGGACCGATCGGTGCCTCCGGCCGGCCCATTGCTTTCAATGTGTGCGGGTACGCGTTGTACCCCTGTGCGCGTTGTACCGCAATGGACCGATCGGTGCGCACCCATTGACAATGGGCTTGCCTGGCAACGGACGCGTTTTCGAATTTCGAGCGAGTCGGTTGCTGGAAAATCAGTTGGTCACCCACAACAATGTTGCAAAATCATGTATGTCATGAAGTTGAAGATTTGAAGGATGCTGTGGGCGTGTTTTGGTGCTGCTATTCCATGGATTGGCCAGATTCAGAAGATGCAAACGACTTGGACCTATCACTTTGGACACAAGGGACAGTATCTGCCTCTCCAGCACATATATATTGCTGGCTGTTCCCCTGAGAGCCCACTTGCCTGCACTACATGCTCCAAGACGACATCTGCCACTGCACTGCTGCTGTCTCTGCCCCTCTGGACCCTGCAATGGCACGTACTGTGGAGAGAGCCCCAGCCTTCAGCCTTGAAGAGAACCAGGCCCTGCTGGACAGCCTACTTCCACAGTACAGCAAGCTGTATGGGACACCAGGGGAGCAGGTGAGTGTTCTGTGCACTGCCTTTCTGAATGTGCATTTTGTGTGACTAGCAAGGCTGAGAGTCTGCACGCCACTGGCTAGCAGGCTCACTGAGTAGTTGTCACCCCCCATAGTGTGTAGTGACTTGCACTGGACAGGTATGGTGCAGTGACAGTGCATTTGAACATGGTTTTACTTCCCATGCAATGATACCATGTAGTGACGTCTGGCAAACTGTCCATGGTCAGCTTTGCACTGCCTGTGTACATCATGTGCCCCTGTGTTTGAGACATGTATATACGACTGTGTCATGCACGGATATGTTGCATGTGTGGTAATGGCCTTTTCACTTCGTCATCCTCACAGGTTAATGCCCATCGGAAGCAGGAAATCTGGAAGGACATCGTCCGGGCTGTCCGGTCCGTGGGGGTCTACAAGCGCCGGATCCGCAACTGCCAGAAGAGGTGGCAGGACCTTCGGGGCTGGACCCGGAGGATTGCACGGGTCCAGCTGAAGCTGTCGCCTCCTCGCAGGAGGGGCGGAACACGGACCCTGACCCCCACATGCTCCAGATCCTGGCGGTGGTCTTTCCAGACCTGGATGGGCAGCTGAAGGCCAGACAGCAGCAAGGAGGGGTGAGTCAAAGACTGCACTGTGAACTCTGTATTACATGCTTTGTGCCCTCCTCTGGCCTGGTTCAACTGCCACAGTGCAGCAGTCATGTTGTCCAGGAGCCATGTCCCTCTATTGTGCACTGCCCACTGCTCATCTGATACCCAGGTGTGGCCCTTACAGTCAGGGAATTGTGTCACTTGGTACTGTGTCCTTGCAGTTTGCTTCACTAAAGGTGGGGGACAGCATCTGTTTCCCTGACTCTGTTGTGGGCATCATGGGTGGGTCCATTGTTCACACAACGCCTGGGTTTGGACATGTGATCTGCGTGTTGCTTTGATATGTGGTCCACTTGCTGAGCTGAGCCACCACATGTGCCTGGGGTATGTGGCACATGCCCATGCAGCGGGTGGGAACAATGTTTGTGCCCCAGGAGTGTGCAGATTACGTGTGTCACACATACATAGCCAGCTATCCACTGTCCAGGGCACATCCCTCATTCATGTGGAGCATGACAGTCATGCCTACTCCAGGCCATGCAATGCACTCTGTACTCCCACTCCCGTGTATCAGCTGACACATTGTGCACAGTGATTTGACCCCTCCGGTGTCTGCCTCTGTGTCAGTGTGCTGTGGATTAGTTGCCAGGACTGCTGGGGTGTTTCTTGGTAGGGGCTCAGCATGCCCCTGGAGATGTGACCATAGGAGACGATACTTGTGTGTCACATAGGTGTTTGATCAGCTGCCCGTGCAGACTGGGGTATGCGAATGTGATGTTCAGGCAGCTGTTCCCCATTCACAGCAAATTGTGAGGGGCTCAGGTTCAGAGGGTAGTGTCACAGGTCTCCCATATGTCCAATAGATGTGACCTGGACAGATGAGGGTTGAGATGATGTGTTGTGTGTGGGGATGTACATGTGCACTTGTGCAGCTCCAGGACTTGCATTCCCCATGACCTACTATTGTGACACAGTGCATAGTGTTGTTGTCTGGCTGCCAAGTCATACATCACTGAGACAGTGATGTATGACTTAACAGTCATGCCTCTGCCATGGCATGTGTCAACTTATTTGTGGTCCTGCAGGGGAGTGACATGTGCTACATGCACACCATAGTGGCGCTGGCTATCAGGACATGGGTGCATCATGGTGTCTGTTGCTGGTATGCATCACATGCATTTCCTATTTGACTCTGGGCATCCCTTTCATCCGGAAACCTGTACTGACTCAGTGGCAAGAGCTGTGATGTGTCCACACCGTGTCCTCTGCACTGTCCAACTACTGTGTACTTGGTGCATGTGTCCACACTGGGGTGTTGCAATCCAACAGACACCAGACAGATGGGTGCAAGGCCATGTGGGATGTGAGTGCCATGCTTGGCATCAGACTGACAATTGGCTTCTCCTGTTCAGTTAGGGCACTTTTAGCAATGTACAACTAATGATGCCAGGGCTTGCTCTGTGATGTGCTGTGCTCACAGTGGTGTGTGCGTTTGGTGCAGGTGACTGATGTCTGTCTGTTTCCCCATTGTTTGCAGATACATCCACGGCCACGGAAGGGGACAGCTCCACGGACCAGGAGGAGCCAGAGAGCCAGACTGGGTCAGCAGCCGAGGAGTGGTCGGAGGGACCCAGTGGCACGGAGGGCGAGGGGAGCCACACCGAGGAATCCTCAGCACCATCCACCTCAGCTGAGGACCAGAGCAACTCGGAGGATGACTCCCTTGTGGAGGCGGGTGTCAGCAGCCAACACACCCCAGCTAGTGTTGCTGTCCCCGCCACCACCAGCACCACCACCACCCTCCCATCGGCTCCCATTCCCCAGGTCCGTGGAGGCTCCCATGTTCGGGAGCGTGTCTCCTTTGGCCCAGGCACCGCACCCCCTGCCCCTGTGTCCCCTGCTGCCCTGAGTGAGGAGTCTGTGTACCTCCTTCGCCAGCTCCATGTAGGGCAGACAGCCATGCTGAGTGTCCTCCATGCGCATACCGCACTGTTGACTCAGCTGGTGTCGTTCATGGAGGGCATCTCATCGGGCATGTCTGACCTACAGAGGGGCAACAGGTCCATGGACTCCTCCCTGACGGCAGCAGTGTCCCTCCTCAGACAGTCCCTCACCCCTCCTGCCTCTGCTCCATCCACACTCCCCAGCACCTTGCCCGTCCCAAGCACACACACACCGGCACAGGCACACACCAGCACACACACATCCAGCACACAGACACACACGCCACAAACTAAACGCACACGCACGCACAGTCAGGGGACTGAAACCAGACTCACAGGGGATGGGGCCCTGGTACACACACACGCATCCACGGGCACTGCGCAGTCCTCAGTTGCCTCTCCCTCCAAAGCACCCTCCCTTGCCTCACCTGCAACCCCAAAGACCCAGCACCTCTTCCTCAGTGACCTCGGCCTCTTCCCCTCCGATCCAGCTGCCCCAGCATCCAGGGGGAAGAGGAAGCCCCCACACGGAGCAGAGTGCCCCTCGCCCCCGGACACCCTCCCCCAGGCGCAGACAGACTGAGGCCCCCACCCGCCAAGTCCCCCGGAGTGGTAAGAGCAAGACCCCGCCGCCGCCCTGCAGCTCAAGCACCAGGTCACCTTCCTCCATCCCTCAGGCCCCCACTCCCACAGGTGCCCCCGCCACACCCTGCCCCAGGTTCCCCCACCCACAGATATACCATCCCCAAGAGGCTCCGGCCTTCTCCCCCTGCCACTTGCTCTCCCGGCACCACACCCCCGCTGCGCTTGTCTGTGCCACTGATGTGGTGAGGGTGTCCTCCCCCTCTGTCCAGCCCACCTTGCCTGTTCCCCATTCTCCTCCCCTGGTGGTAGGCACTGCAGTGGAGTCCACTACCACCCTGTCTGACTTGGGCACTGCAGTGGCGGACCTGTCCCTCCATCTGCAGGGTCCACTGCAGTCGGGCCGGCACCCACAACATCTGAGCCATGCCCCCAGTTGTGCCGGCACACACCATGTCAGACACCTCCACTGCAGTTGTCAGTGGCTCTCCAGCACCCACCACCCCTTCCCTGCTTCCTCCTGGTGAGCCCTGATCCTGTCCCTGCGGTGCCTGGCCTACCCCCGGTTGCCCCTCCTAGTGGATTGTCCCTGGTTTTGTGCAGGCATGTGTAGGGTGGCATCTGCCACTGTCACCCACTTGTGACTTTGTTGATGGACTGGCCATTGGCCTTTGTTTATGTTCTACCGGACTTCTACTTTTAATGCCACATATGCTGAATAAAGCAATTTTCTGTTCTCTAGTGCTTTTGCTTCTGATGTACATGATGTTGATGATGCTAACAATGCCCTTGCTGCAGTGATGGTGATATTTGGTCTCATGATAATGAAGTGTTACTGTGCAGGAACCCATGTGGTCCAGGGGTTATGTGTCCTATCCTGTGGTGTATCCATGTCATCCATAGCAGCATCTGAGGGTGTCATGTGTTCAGTATTTGGCAATGAGATTTCCTACTTAGATTGGCAACTTCACATCTGTGGCTTCCACCCGTGCACATCTGTTGTGCCTGCCATTGTTCTATTCGTCTACTTCCCTGACCGTGTGGCCATCTCCAGTGAACATGCAGGTTTGGGCATCAATGGGGAAGGACTCATCTGTGTTGTCAGTGCAACATTGCTATACAAGTGTGTTGGATCTGTGCTGATGATTCCGTTGGCACTTCCATGACCAGGCTGATGGGACGGGAGCCCTCATTTGTTGCTAATTGTTGATTGTGTGTCCCATTGCTGCCATGGTATGTGTATTTGTTCACCTCACATCTGCAGTCTCCACAGGGTATCTGCATTTGTGTGCCCATTGGTGCAAATATGTGGGTCTGCATTATGATGGTCACTTCTGTCATTGTGTCATTGATGGATTGTTGACAGTGTCAGCCCCCATGGGTGATGTTTGTCTGCACATGGCCAAAGTTATGTCTTATTTGCACTGCACTGATTTGGCTCCCCCAATCTATGTTGCAATGGGACACAAGCACTACTTTGCCACTGATGTGTTTGTTGTTCTGTGACCAGGAATCATCCATGCAGTTTGGCAGTTGCAGCCTTTTACATTGTCAACACTTTCCTTTTGGTCACTGTGATTGATGGGGGTTGGACCCTATTGCCACAATTCAGTATCCCAACACTTTCATTTTGGTCACTGTATTGATGGGGTTGGACCTATTGCCACAATGTTCAAAGTTGGTTCAGCAATGGACCCCACCTCACCTTTAGTCACTGTGATGATGGGGTTGGATTTGACTGTGATGATGGGGGTTGGACCCCATTGCCACAGTGGTCATGGTCTGTTTGCATTATGGGGGCCACACACATTTATGTGTGACACATGTGATAGGGGGTCACATTGTATGTTCAAAGTCATGTTCAGTGTTGTAGGCATTTCACACAGTCTACACACGCTTGTCATGGTGTTGGGGGATGTTTTCTTGTTGCATTCCTTATGTTGTGTGTGTGCTTGTTGTGTCATGCATGAGCCATCCTGTGAGTGGGGGTGTTGTTGGTGGTAGGCATCCTGCCCCACATGGGTAGAGGTGGTAGTAGTGGTAGGCATCTGGCACCCCCTGAGTGAGGGTGGTAGTAGTGGTGGGCATCCTGCCCCCATGGGTAGAGGTGGTAGTAGTGGTAGGCATCCAGCCCCCATGGGTAGAGGGTGGTAGTAGTGACAGGCATCCTGCCCCCATGGGTAGAGGTGGTAGTAGTGGTAGGCATCCTAGCACCCCCTGAGTAGGGGTGGTAGTGGTGGTAGGCATCCAGCCCCACATGGGTAGGGGTGGTAGTAGTGGTAGGCATCCTGCCCCCATGGGTAGAGGGTGGTAGTAGTGGTAGGCATCCAGCCCCCATGGGTAGAGGTGGTAGTAGTGACAGGCATCCTGCCCCCATGGGTAGAGGGTGGTAGTAGTGGTAGGCATCCAGCCCCCATGGGTGGAGGTGGTAGTAGTGACAGGCATCCTGCCCCCCATGGGTAGAGGTGGTAGTGGTGGTAGGCATCCTGGCACCCATGGGTAGAGGGTGGTAGTAGTGGTAGGCATCTAGCACCCCTGAGTAGGGGTGGTAGTGGTGGTAGGCATCCAGCCCCCATGGGTAGGGGTGGTAGTAGTGACAGGCATCCTGCCCCCATGGGTAGAGGTGGTAGTAGTGACAGGCATCTGGCACCCATGGGTAGAGGTGGTAGTAGTGGTAGGCATCTAGCACCCCTGAGTAGGGGTGGTAGTGGTGGTAGGCATCCAGCCCCACATGGGTAGGGGTGGTAGTAGTGGTAGGCATCCTGCCCCCTTGGGTAGAGGTGGTAGTAGTGGTAGGCATCCAGCCCCCCATGGGTAGAGGTGGTAGTAGTGACAGGCATCCTGCCCCCCATGGGTAGAGGTGGTAGTAGTGGTAGGCATCTAGCACCCCTGAGTAGGGGTGGTAGTGGTGGTAGGCATCCAGCCCCACATGGGTGAGGGTGGTAGTAGTGGTAGGCATCCTGCCCCCCATGGGTAGAGGGTGGTAGTAGTGGTGGGCATCCAGCCCCCCATGGGTAGAGGTGGTAGTAGTGACAGGCATCCTGCCCCCCATGGGTAGAGGTGGTAGTAGTGGTAGGCATCCAGCCCCCCATGGGTAGAGGTGGTAGTAGTGACAGGCATCCTGCCCCCATGGGTAGAGGTGGTAGTAGTGGTAGGCATCCAGCCCCCATGGGTGGAGGTGGTAGTAGTGACAGGCATCCTGCCCCTCATGGGTAGAAGTGGTAGTGGTGGTAGGCATCTGGCACCCATGGGTAGAGGGTGGTAGTAGTGGTAGGCATTCATGCCCCCATGGGTGGAGGTGGTAGTAGTGACAGGCATCCTGCCCCCCATGGGTAGAGGTGGTAGTGGTGGTAGGCATCTGGCACCCATGGGTAGAGGTGGTAGTAGTGGTAGGCATCTAGCACCCCTGAGTAGGGGTGGTAGTGGTGGTAGGCATCCAGCCCCCATGGGTAGGGGTGGTAGTAGTGACAGGCATCCTGCCCCCATGGGTAGAGGGTGGTAGTAGTGACAGGCATCCTGGCACCCATGGGTAGAGGTGGTAGTAGTGGTAGGCATCCTAGCACCCCTGAGTGAGGGTGGTAGTGGTGGTAGGCATCCTGCCCCCCATGGGTAGAGGTGGTAGTAGTGGTAGGCATCCAGTCCCCCATGGGTAGAGGTGGTAGTAGTGGTAGGCATCCAGCCCCCCATGGCTAGAGGTGGTAGTAGTGGTAGGCATCCAGCCCCCCATGGGTAGAGGTGGTAGTAGTGGTAGGCATCCTGCCCCCCATGGGTAGAGGTGGTAGTAGTGGTAGGCATCTGGCACCCATGGGTAGAGGTGGTAGTAGTGGTGGGATTGCACCCCCTGAGTAGGGGTGGTAGTGGTGGTAGGCATCCAGCCCCCCATGGGTAGGGGTGGTAGTAGTGACAGGCATCCTGCCCCCCATGGGTAGAGGTGGTAGTAGTAACAGGCATCTGGCACCCATGGGTAGAGGTGGTAGTAGCGGTAGGCATCCTAGCACCCCTGAGTAAGGGTGGTAGTGGTGGTAGGCATCCAGCCCCACATGGGTAGGGGTGGTAGTAGTGGTAGGCATCCTGCCCCCATGGGTAAGAGGTGGTAGTGGTGGTAGGCATACAGCCCCCATGGGTGAGGGATGGTAGTAGTGACAGGCATCCTGCCCCCCATGGGTAGAGGTGGTAGTAGTGACAGGCATCCAGCCCCTATGGGTAGAGGTGGTAGTAGTGGTGGGCATCCAGCCCCCATGGGTAGAGGTGGTAGTAGTGGTAGGCATCCAGCCCCCATGGGTAGAGGTGGTAGTAGTGGTAGGCATCCAGCCCCCATGGGTAGAGGTGGTAGTAGTGGTAGGCATCCTGCCCCCATGGGTAGAGGGTGGTAGTAGTGGTAGGCATCTGGCACCCATGGGTAGAGGTGGTAGTAGTGACAGGCATCTAGCACCCCCTGGGTAGTGGTGGTGTTAGTTGTTGGCATCCAGGCCCCTATGTGTATATGTGGCATTGGTGATAGCCATCCCGCCCCTATGGTGCTGCTGTTGCTGGTGTAAGTAATTTCTGCATCCCTCTGTGTGTGTGTGATATGTTGGGTACGTGTAGTTTGTTTTTGTGGTTGGTCTCTGACTAACCTTCTGCGCCGTACGTGTCCGTGCCTGTTCCGGTAATAGATGTAGAATATTGGTAGGATCGGCATGATGGGATTCATGGTTGGTTCGTCTCGTTCGTCTTTCTCTTTGCTTCGCCTCGTCCTCGTCGCTGGCGTGTTCGTCTCGTAGCCGTGGATCGTCTTGTGGCGCGAATCGGAGCTTATGTGCGCCTCTCCCGGATGCTTTGACGTGCCGTGCGTAGCGACGGGTTTGGCGCGTACGGAAAGCGCATCGTACTTCTCCGGCCGGACGGGGCTGCATTTTGGCTTCCGTGCGACTCGATTCTGCGTTTCCGGATCCGCCTCGGTCGGAGAACTGGACCTGTGTTGGGTGAGTACGACTGGGTCGGGATTTGGGCAGTTGTGCGCATCGTACTTGCTCGTTCGGATGTATGTGCGAATCGGTCGGGAAACAGGCATTCGCCTGGCTTTTTTCCCCGGCCGAATGGTATTAGGTGTGCCTCCGACCGGGATCGGAATCGACCCCTTAGTGTTGCTGTTTGTGATAATTTCAGAATTTCTCTCCTTTGTACCTCCACCCAGCCTGATGTCCTTTGATTGTAGACTGGATGCATCTGAGAATTAAGATGAATTAGGCATCACTTGGAAGTAGGACACGCATCCAGAGAATCGATTTACTGAGATGCTAGAGCAACGCTGTGCTGTGGACATGTATCTTCAAGATCAAAGAAGGGAAATATTACCAAGCACCTGCACAGAAATCCTAATTATGTTGCTTTGCCATATTCACTATTTCAAATCAAAATCATTTTTATTTTGTTTGTTGTATTTGAGACACAAATCGATTCGGGATGGTCATAACTGCAGCAGTTGTTTGGTGTGTCTCCTGCGTAAACCAAAAGTAAGCAGAACTAATTCAACTGTGAGTGTAGCTCGAGAGAACAACTAGATTTTGCTGTTTTCTGCAAAAGCTTGTACCCACGTTTAGCATCAGCTGTTCCACTCTGGGCATCTGTTTTCATAAGAACAAATAATTCACATACAGGTAGGGGGAAACCACGCAGCCTAAATACACGGGTATCTCCTTACATTTACACAAGTGACGAGAAACCACTTCTAAACTAAAACATTTTCTCAAAAGTAACTTGATCTTTTCTGAACTATAGAAATACAAACAATGTAAACCGTAATTTATTTTGCTTTCAGCTATACTGCACTGTGTATTGTTTTCTGTGTGGGACAGGGACATAACCCAAAATGATGAGGGCCACCCTGCAGAATGTGAAGAGAGACCTCTAAATCTCCCATATCTCACAGATATTTATTGCCCGTGGGCTGTCTGGGGGCCGTCTGAAGGGTTTGTAAGCACCTGAAGGGTTGGGGGCCCTTCTGCGCCGCAAGGCGTTACACCCCTGGTGTGGGAATACTACACTTGAACACATTGTTTTCAGATTGACAAAATACTGGCTTACATATGTATTTAAAGATGGGTTAGGTGCAGGGCACAAGTCCTAAAAAAAAGAAGTGGGGGGACTAACCTAGTTGGGCAGTATGCAAGTGACATTACGGCGCAATGACATCATGACGCGTAACATTGCACGTGGCATCACAGGAAGTGGCATCACAAGCCATGAATTTGCAGGAAGTGGCATCACAAGAAGTGGCATCAGATTTTAAACCCTCACATGAGTACATCTGAGCACATTTCGAGTATTAATGGAAACCCTCCTGATTTAGGCAGAAGATTCACTCTTTTCTAAGCTACATGTAAAACAATGTTGCCTTTTGTCAGCAAGCTCCCTTTACCCAAGGATTGAACAAACTAACTCTAAGGCCAGCCTACTGAACCAGGCACAATATTCGATATGCAGCACATTTCCATGTAGATGTGATTGCTTTAGCTGTCTGCAGTCTCCGGAGCTGAGACCGCTCTCCTATGCAAAGTATTTTTTCTCAGTCCTTCCCACCTCTTAATGTGTCTGTGGTGGGCACTGGCACTTATTTTAGGAAATTGGGACTAATTTTTCACTAACAGAACATTAGCCAATGCAAGAGAGAAAGACAGAAAGGGAAGAAAGGTGAGAGATAAGAAAACAATGATGAAGGCAGAAAAGGGGATGAAAAAACAACCTGCAAGAATAAGCAATTTTAGGGTAGCGAAAGAAAAAGGTTATGGCAACCTTGGCATTCAGCAATAGGACCCTAAGAAAATGTTTACAAACTACACACTGCCACCTCCACAAATGTCACCTCCACAATAAGCAGCAGACATCTCTCATGTTCTTATTGTTGGCATAACTATATCTAAACCACCCTCACCTTTTCCAGCACAACCTGACAGCTCACCCTGGAATCTGTACCGCCAGAATACCCACACAAAGAATGGACCATAAATTTCAAAGTAATAGGTATCAGCTCCACATCAAAATAAGTGTAAGCTTCACAGTATCGAAGGATGAAAAGAAAATGGTGACAAAGTTAACTCACAAGAAAAAGGCACATGCTATTCCAGTCCCAACTAGCACTTTCAAGAATATATCGGCCTTCCGAGGGAAATATTAATAGGTTGCATAGAAAAAATACCCAAGTGGGAAGATGTAGGAACAGCGAGAGACACCACAAACTATTGCCAGTAATCAGAATCTACACTAGACTATGCTTGCTAATAAGACCTCTGCATATTCTAGACATGTTACACTGCTAACATGGTGCACCTGAGACGGCCTACTTGACCTACTTGTTTACCGAAACATTGATCTGTGGGATTCACCTATTCATTGTAAACTCATCCTGAAGGAGCCAGCCCTAGGTAGCACACATGATCTTTCATTTCATAGATAGCATAACTCTGAATTACATCAGTCTCCCAGACATAAGAGCATCATAACAACAAAGCTAATCTGTGTTATTGTGTTTTAATACAGTATATTGCAAACTTTGCAACATCACTGCAGTAGGTAGGTGTGAGAATGGCAAAACACAGGACCACCCATACCTCTTTGGGTTAACAACTTGGCAAAATTTAACATAGCCATATCCAGAGCTCTTGAATTTCCAGACTTACAAAAATGCAACTTGTCTTCCTTTCAAAGAAAACAGCCCCAACATTTAGTGATTGGAACTGGTAAATAAAGCACACAATTTCAAATATTTTAAAATCATTTTTTGTTGTGCTGTGACAAATGTAGATACTTCTGCACAAAACTTAAATATTTGTGTCATGGAGGAGCAAGCAGGATTATGCAAGCCAATCCTTATTTGAAGTGAAAAGTGCACAGTTGCGGCATCTGCCTGCCACCCATGCTTCAACCTAATTTGCCAAGAATTAAAGACAAAGCTTTAACCTTTGATATGAAATAGGAGAAATAAAGAAATGTCCATCTAATGACTGAAATAAACAATGTGAAAGCAGAAAAGCTGGGGTCAATCTCGGCTTCCCATCTTGAACAAATTCTGTGATCCTAGGCAAATCTCTCTCTTGTGTTTGATTTAATAGGCTGTAATGTTGCACCATGTATAATAAGAATCTAGGCTGTGGGGAAAGGAGGAACCAAATAGGTTTATGGCTGGTAAGAGACATTTGATGAAAGTTTGACTACAAGGTCCACCTGCCTCCTTACCCTCAGGGAGCTTTAAATAGGACACTACTAAAGAACTGCGAACATAGCGACCAAATGGGTCGGTATGTATGGCATGTATGGGTAGGTGAATGGAAGTTTCACAATTGAATGCACACAAATAAGATACTAACTGGATCCTTGTAATGTCCTGATGAAAGACAACTAGCCCAGTGAGGCATTGGTGTGATGGCTGAAACATGCTGACCCAGGATTACAGAGGACACTAATTTCCTTACTGCATCCCCAACTATTTTTTACTCTGTCAGGGTGCCCTTTGAAAATAAAATTAACCCTCAGGACACCGTAGACTATTTTAAATTTAGGATCCTACCCAATAACCAAAAAGCCTCCTTGGTTACCATGGTTGAGCCCGTCTAGATACATTAGGTATCTAGATGAGGACTCTATGATGAAGCGTGCCACTTGGAATTGCAGTGAGTGAGAGCCTTTTTAAATACATAGGGTGATCCGCTTGGGCTGGTATGGAGACTTAGGGGCCGATTCCGATCTCGGCCGGTAGGGCTCCGAATCGGATTCGGCTTTACCGGATCCGATTCGGAGCCCTGTTTCCCGACCGAACCGTACGCGGGTCCGGCCGAGCGAGTACGATGCGAAATCGCCGACCGACTCGTCCGGGCATCCCGACCGCTCCGACCGACTCGCTCCCGGCTCGAACCGCTCCGACCGACTCGCTCGGGACTCGACTCGCACCAGCGCAATGGAGACGTTTCCCGGCCGGGTAGGCACGATGCGCGCCGCGAGCAGTCCGACCGAGCCCGCCGTCCGGCTCGTAAGAGCTGTCGGAGCCGTACTTTGGGGTCCGTGTCGGACCCCCTGCCTACGCGTAGCCGCAGCGAGTCGCACACAGGGGGACCCATGGGTCCCCCTACCTGTGCGTGTACGGCGCGAATCGCTCGCCTGCGTACCCGCTGTAGGGGCGCACTTGTCCGACTTCGCACCCATTGAGTCAATGGGAGCCCGCGTACGCGTTGTACGACCGGCTCCCATTGACTTCACTGGGAGTCCGACCGACTCGAGTCCGATAACATACGGACGCATCGTACTCGTTCGGTCGGACTGCACGGGTCCGATTCGGTCGGAAATCTCTCCGGGTCCGGCTCGGTCGGAGAAATTTCCGGCCCGAATCGGAATCGACCCCATAGGCTAAGTATGGTAGGGGCTCCCTCCTGCTATCTTTCTATGGTTTGGTGCATGGGAAGGTGAGCAAACGCTGTATCACTTCTCACTCACTCCTTCTTGGAATATAGTAATATGAACCTAAGCCACATATATAATGCATTTGGCACTTGATTTTCATGTGGCTTCTGCCTGCCAGCCACACTCTAACCTCACGCACCAAGAATGAAAGACAAAATATTGACCTTTGATGTGAAATAGGAGAAATGAAGAGATGTCTATTCAGTGGCTGAATTGCACAAAGTGAATGCAGAAAACCTGTGTGCTGCCCATGACCTCTGTATGCCAGTTGGGGGCCACAGCGATGATTGAGGGCTGTCGTCCTGGTGAATTGCTCTATAAAGAAGAGGGTCATTGCACGGTGCAATGCTGTGACCTGAAGTGGCCATTTTCCTGTGTGCGCTGTCACAAATCCTGTATGACAGGAGGGGGGGGGCTGTGATGAAGTGAGAGGGCTGGATTCCTGGAGCAGCATGCAGCTTTGAAGGAGAAGCAAGCCATTACTCGCGGAGGAAGAGGAACGATTCAACTACCCAACAATCCAGGAGGACCCAAGACCTGCCACAGGCTTCAGGGAGGCTTACCACATAGGCAGAGGAGCATGTGGACGCCTAACACCTCTATTATAGAATCCAGTCTTCTGCTCGCCACCGGGCCTCAGACATGTGACAGGTCACTCCAACCCTCCACTCCAGCGGGAGCAGGTAAGACTGAATACAGGGCTGCCAATACTGGGCTTGCTCTGACTGACACACTACAGCGTGGAGGCACTTTGACTTTCTTACAGTCATCATGGAACTTCTAAGACTTGAACTCTCTAGCTGAGCCTAGCTGGAATGCAGCCTCACATAAATAGGGAACAACCTTGATCGTTTACAGGGAAGTGGAACTCGAGAGCTGATCTAAGGAAAGCTAGTGTGCCTGCCTTTAGAAGACTGCGTATATTATTTGCACACAAAATACATGGGTGACTGTACGGGAACGCCAATGCACCACCCTTGTAAAACCTACCTGACGCACGGTAATGCAAGGCAGAGCAATGGGCTGCTTTGCGCATTTTGTTTTCCCCCAAAGTCACGCAAAAACTATCCTATGAGGCAATTTCCTATTTATATGTGTGCTGAAGAATGCAGCATACATGCAAAGAGAAAATAACGAGGAGAAATGAATATATTTCTCCTTGTTATGCCAGCCTCAGCAGACTCACCAGTCTGGTGCAAACCTATGTTTACAAGTCTTTGTAAATATGGGTTTGCATCAAAATACATCAATGGATGCACAGGAACGCCCTAGCACCACCCATGTAATGCCTTCCTTACATAAGGTAACACAAAGCAGGGCAATGTGCTGCCTTGTGTTAGTTTTTTTTTTTTTTGCACACCCACACAAACAGATTTGTGTGGTACTGTAAATCCGAAAATAGATTTTGCGTCAGGAGTGTGCCAGAGAAGTAACTCAGCCCTGACACAAAATCTTGGCCTCGACGTATACATTTTTTTTTAAAACTCTGCCACAAGGAAAGTGGCGACAAGGAGAAAACTTACACTAAATCTGTACTGCCTAATTGCTTGCAAAAACTGTATTTTAAAATATCTTATGGTGTTAAGGCACCCGCTGAAGATCAGTGGCGTAACAAAGGCCGCTGCAGACCCTGCGGTGCGGGGAGCCCGTGCTCCAGGGGGTCCACTCAGCACATTACCCTGGCGTGACAGCCCCTGACTGAGACTGGAGGGCGGGCCCTCGATGTAGTTTTCAGGGGGGGGCTCAAGTTTTGTTACGCTAGTACTGCAGAGATCTGTGTGTTCAGAGTAAATCTGAGTGAACAATAATGGTAAGATAACTCTGGAGAATCACTGACAGAATATCGACGATCAAAATATCGAGCTGCCAGAATATCGCTGACAAAATATAGACTACCAGAATAGCGAATTCCTATCTACAAACAGGTAAGTACAAAAATATCGAATCCTAAATATCGTTGTAAATAATATCGTTTGCTAAAATATCGACTTTTTTAAATCTCTTAAAAGTAATGTAAAATTCATGAAATTATAACTATAATACATACTTAAAAATACTTAAATAACAATAAAATTAATAAATAATAAATGTAAGTTAAAAAAAAATAAACATGCATTTTTATTTTTATTACATATATATTAACTTAATATTATTAAAAAATAATCAATATTTTTAATTATTAAATGTTAAAAACATAATTTTAAATATAATTACATATATATCTAAATAAACCTATAAAATAAATATAAAAATAAATTATATATAATAAGTTAAAACATTAAAATTAATTTAAAAAAATAATATTTTACACTACATTAAATATAACAATACTAAAAAAATTGCATAGCGTAAAAGATAAAATTTCTATTTCCACTCCAACAAATGGTACAGTAGGGAAAATGTTGGATAGCGGGTAAATAAAATTACTATTCCCACTCCAGCGAGTGGAACAGTAGAGAAAGTGTTGGATAGCGGGTGGGTAAAAATTACTATTCCCACTCCAGTGAGCGCAACAGTAGGGACAGCGTTGGATAGCGGGAGGGTAAAAATTACTATTCCCACTCCAGTGAGTGCAACAGTAGGGAAAGCGTTGCATAAGCGGGAGGGTAAAATTAGTATTCCACTCCAGGAGTGCAACAGTAGGGAAAGCGTTGGATAGCGGGTGGGTAAAAATTACTATATCCACTCCAGTGAGTGCAACAGTAGGGAAAGCGTTGGATAGCGGAGGGGAAAAATTACTATTCCCACTCCAGTGAGTGCAACAGTAGGAAAGCGTTGGATAGCGGGAGGGTAAAATTACTATTCCCACTCCAGGGAGTGCAACAGTAGGGAAAGCGTTGGATAGCGGGTGGGTAAAAATTACTATTCCCACTCCAGTGAGTGCAACAGTAGGGAAAGCGTTGGATAGCGGGAGGGGAAAAATTACTATTCCCACTCCAATGAGTGCAACAGTAGGGAAAGTGTTGGATAGCGGGAGGGTAAAAATTACTATTCCCACTCCAGGGAGTGCAACAGTAGGGAAAGCGTTGGATAGCGGGTGGGTAAAAATTACTATTCCCACTCCAGTGAGTGCAACAGTAGGGAAAGCTTTGGATAGCGGGAGGGTAAAAATTACTATTCCCACTCCAGTGAGCGCAACAGTAAGGAAAGTGTTGGATAGCGTAGGGGAATAATTTAATATACCCACTCCTGCAATATAATTAACATTAATGAACAATTAATTATTTTGTAAAAATTAATTTACCTCCCACCATTTTCCCCTATAAACATCACCTACAGTATTGTAACATATTAATAAATTAACATAATGAATTAACAATTAATTAATGAATTAATGAATTACAATTAACAATATAATTAATTAACATATTTACAAATTAATTGTAAATAATTAATATCTAATTAATGAAAAAAAATTACACAATTAACATAATTACCAATTAATTATTATTACTCAATTTATAATTAATTAATTAATAATAAATTAATTAACTTAATTAACAATATAAATTATTAAATATTAAATTATTAAGTAATAAAATAATACATTAATGTATTTCAATTAAATTACTTCCCACCCTATTCCCTTATAAACCCACAACCCGCTACAGAATTAAATTACGTAAAAAAATTAACATATAATTAATTAATTATAAATAATGCTAAAAATATATATTATGATTAAATTACTTCCCACCCTATTCCCCTATAAACCCACAACCCGCTACGGAATTAAATTACACATAAATTAATTAACATAAACGTCATTACTTTTACAAAATTCAAACATACATTACAAAAATAATACATACTTTTAACACATATACTAACACTTAAAACACTAAAAAAAAACTCGATATTACTGACTTCGGTATTGTGGAACTCGATATTTCTTACCTGCATTTCGATATTCTGCACCACTATATTTTTGCAATTTGATATTCTGTCCATTCTATATTAAAAACTCGATATTCTGTCCAGTCGATATTTTTTTTTCGATATTGTGACTAGTTACCAACTCTGGAGGTTAATGCACCTGCTGGAAAGATCTGTGTTTTGTCTAGCCGCAGTTTTGACTCAAAGTGGCAAAGCAGGTTAATGTGTGTCCTGCAAAGCACATTATGTAACATGCAAAATGATAGATTTTATTATATGTTAATAGGTAAGTGGGTTACTGCTTTGTCACAGACATCTTTATGTAACTTGCAGTTGCATTGCAATCCTTCTAATCCAGCACTGTGAGCTATGAAACATATGTGACTTTGTTAGAAATGTGGGTCGTTAGTTTGCAGAGGTAGGTACCTTTGTTCAAATAGGGACCCTTGCTTCTAGTCAGGGAAAGGGGGATACACACTGTAGATAACCCTGCTCACCCCTTTGGTAGCTTGGCAGGAGCAGACAGGCTTATCCCAAAGGCAATGCATAAAGTATTTGTACTCAAAACACACAGAAATACAGTAATAACACCACAAATGGACACCACACCAGTTTTGAAAAAGAAAGTATCTTTATCTAAACTTAACAAGACCAAAACGACAAAAATCCAGCATACAAGTATTAAGAAAAATGACTTTCAAAAGGTTGTAGCAACTGAGCCCATAGAAAACTATGGATGCGTGAATTCTTGCAAAGTACCTGTCGTTGCGACAAAATTCACCAAGCCAAACAGCCGCAGCGATGGAAGCGTCAAAAAACAAAGAGATGCGTTGTTTCCTGAGACCTTCGTGGAGGTGATGCGACAATTCCGCTGGGCACAGGGGAGCGGTGCGTCGGGTCCGGTCTGGAGGGGGGAGTGATATGTCGATTCTGAGACAACTCTGATCCACTGGTGATGCGTCGGGGAAAACTTGCCGCACAGGGACGATGCATGGAAATCCGGGATGCCTCAGCGAACGATGCGGCGGCGTCGAGCAGCGCTGCTTTGATTTCTTCAGCCGAGATCCCTCGATGCATCGATTCTTGCAGCGGCAACAGGCGCTGCGTTGGTTTCAGCAGCGGCGCGGCGATGCGTGGAGATTCTTCTCGCACCACAGCGTTGCATCGGAAAACTGTCGCAAGAAGAGTGATGCATCGATTTTCTTGGTGTTGTGTTGCTTTCCAGCTCCCAGCAGCAGAAACGACCTTCAGGGGGCCCCACACAGTCACAGGCACTTCTTCGCAGGTCAGAACTCCCAGCAAGGAATTTCAGGGGAGCTGGTGGTGTAGTCTCTGTGTTCCTGAGACTTCCAAACAGGAGGCAAGCTCTACTCAAGCCCTTGGAGACTTTCCTCAAGCAGGGGACCCAGCACACAGCAAAGTCCTTCTCCTTTCCTTGGCAGAAAAAGCAACTGCAGGCCAACCCCAGACACACAGCAAGGGCAGTACTTTTCCTCAGTTTTTCTTGCTCTTCTCCTTGGCAAAGGTTCCTCTTGATTCCAGAAGTAGTCTAAAGTTCTGGGGTCTGAGCCCCTCTTTTTATACAGTAAATGTCTTTGTTCTCTGAAGGCAGAGAGTGTCTGTGCCCAGCCAAAACCATTTCTGTCCTCTCTGGTGCAGCTGCCCGCCAGGAGGTGGAGACAGCATTGTGGAATGCAGACCCGGCCCATTCAGATGAAAGGAAATCTCCTCCCCCTACTCTAAATGCAGCCCAGGTCTCTTCAGCCCAGCCCTGACTCATCCAGACTCTCTGGAGCCACTGCACCTCCCCAGCCCCTGTCACTTTACAGCCAGACAGTCAATCCACATCCTAGCAGAGGCACACTGGATGGTTAGGCAAGAAAATACCTACTTTCTAAAAGTGGTATTTTCAAACACAGAACGTACATATCACCCTCACTTAAAGATGCATCTTAACATTCTGAGTTCAGGCATATCAAACTTTATTTTCCTATCTTGTTCCCATGGGCAGTAATGCTCATAAGATGTTATGAGCCAACTCCCCATTCTAACCTATGGGGACAGATAGCCTTATAACAGTGAAAAACGAAATTAGCAGGATTTCACTATCAGGACATGCCACACACCTTAGGGCTTGTCCGGCCTTTCACATACACTGTACCCTGCCCACAGGGGTACCTTGGGCCTACCTTAGGGGTGACTAACATGTAAGAAAAGGGAAGGTTAGGACCTCACAAGTGGGTGCACTTGCCAAGTCGACATGGCAGTTAACAACTGCGCACAGGCACTGCAGTGGCAGGCCTGAGTTACCTTTTCAGAGCTACTTATGTGGGTGGCACAATCAGTGCTGCAAGTCCAGTAGCATTTGATTTACAGGCCCTAGTACACTCAGTGCACTTTACTAGGAGCTTATCAGTAAATCAAATATGCCAATCATGGATAACCAATCATAATAACAATTTACTCAGGGAGCACTTGCACTTTGACACTGATCAGCAGTGGCAAAGTGCCCAAAGCATCTAAGCCAGCAAAAATGAAATCCAGCACAGCATCAAAAATACAGGAGGTAGAGGCAAAAATTCAGGGGAAACCACGCCAAAGATGCCAAGTCTAACAGACTTCTACACCTTGTAATCCCCCAGTGTTTATGTAAAATATCCTGTCAATTGATTTACAAACTTATATGATTTATCGTACATGTAATATGTACGGGTGCTGTAAAGAGCTCTGACACCCTGCATTGTGATGAGTGGCGATATACAAGAAAAAATAGTGGTATTTAAATTATTTCAATGCCTCCTCATGGGTAGTAAGTGCTAATAAATGCAATTTATTACGCACAAATGCTGGGAAAGACCAACACATCTGACAATCTTACAGTACATGCATATCTCGTAAACAGGGCCTGAACAAAGTGAAAATCTGCCTTGCTTAAGTATGTGTGAAGTGCTAATAAGGTATGAGCCTTTGTTTCCCCTCTGCTGTGTTTGCTTCTAGGTGTGAGGCTCCTGACTGCTCCCAGCCAGGAGACTCGAACAAAAGGAGGACTGATGACCCCTCAAATTCGGCCTGTGTTATGGGCCCAACAGGAGTCTTAAATAAGAAAGCACCCTCCCCAGCTGCACGTTGTTGCGGATCGAAAGCAGACAATGTGCAGGCGCTGCTGAATGTGTCCTGGTGTTTGAAAATTACACCACGACGATTTCAGCACATTTTTCAGTGGGGCCCAACTTCTTAGAAAGGCGGGCGGCGTCCACCCTGTGAAAATAATGGGTGGACGTCATCCACCCGCGTGTACCTCTGACTTGTGCCCTGGTTAAGTGAATGGGGACTGCAACACCTATTGAACATGCTCTATTTTTTGGTATATGCACCCCACAAACTACATGGTTTTGAAATATCCTCAAGTTTTATTTTTCTGAGGATTCTTAATACCAGCCACAAAAGCGCAGTATCAAAAATTAATAAAAACATCCTTCTAAGTCCTGCAGGATCAGGCATAAGTGACTTGGTTTGGGCTGTGTGTCTGCCTAAATGTTTAGCCCTGGTACTCCTTTCCAACTGGACTACCTATATCACGGACCACGCAGGTAGATCCTGCCTCTTTCCTCCGCTTACCGTCCTCCCACAGTCGCAAAACTTAACCGAGTTGGACTCACCTGCTGCAGTCAGCACGTGATATGAAGTGAAAGATTAAATGAAGTCATGAAACAGAACGCACGACCTGCAGAGTAAAGGATAACCTTCAGCTAATTACAATGATATTGTGCAGGTCTATCTCTCACAGCTACTCCCCATCACAATAGTAGACGCTGTGCTCCAAGAGTAGATAAGAACATCTCTATGCTCGCCCGGGCACAATCACAAAACACTTCCCACATAGGATCACCACAAACATAACACTGCCAACCACACCCTCCTCGATGGTGTAGTGTCCTACCCATCTAATAATGTGCTTCGTCACCCCACAACGTGGTATGAAGCGTTATATCAATGCTGACTTCTTTGAGCCTGCCACCTTGCTACAAACCACTGCTGGATAACAGCAGCCACTAAATGTCAGGGGACACAGACCATACTGACTGTAATGTTATTACAAAGTGAAGAATGCGGTCAATCACCATGAAAGACCATTACTATCAGAGCACCTTAATCTAAACATAACTGCAAGGAATCATGTCGAAAGCTGAGTACACAAACTCTGAAGTCCATTAGCCCTGAAGCTGTCATTTGAAGGGCACTGTACCCCTCAGATCACTGTACCTTTGTCTCATAACAATATTCTTCGGCAGCAATATAACTTTGCCAATAACAAACAAACACTTTCATTAGTTCTGCTACATCGACATTAAAGGAGAACCAGAAGGAAGCTGTTGATAATATGGGCAATTACATCCAGAATGAACAGGGCAATCTGCTCTGGTGCTCACCCCCTTCTTTAAAACCAACTTAGGTTGTGACAGCCAGGGCTATTTATTGAGGTGTCCTCCGAATGACTCCCATCGAAATGAAGACATAACTCTCTGTCAAAGTCCCAGCAGTATTCTCTCTCTTAGAAATACGCTGTATCCTTGGACTCGTTCTACTGAAGGAAGCAGGTCACAGTAAATGACATATGAGGGAAAAGCAGCGCAGGACGAAAGACACATGCTGCTAGGTATCACAACTGCATTGCAGATTTGCAAACAAAAGCATTTTGCATGTACGAACGCCCCAAAAGAACAGTAGTGAGCAGCAATTACCATGCAATGTGCTTCAAATGATGATGAATTTGTGGCCACAAAGTGGCATGTGCATTGTAATCGCTAGACGAGATTAGGTTACAGGTTGAAGGGGGTGAAACCGTACTCAAGTAGGAACTATAATCCTTTTCAGGGTTTAGTCATATGCAAACCCTAAGTTAACCTGTGCTAAACTCTCGCCCTCGGGTAGCTTGGCACAGAGCAGTTAGGCTTGACTCAGAGGCAATGTGTAAAGCATTATTGCAACACAGTAACACAGTGAAAACACACCACAAAAGGTTCCCACACCAGATAAGAAAAGTTGATTCATTTTTAATAAATAAAACAAGACCAAAATGACAAAAATCCAATCAGTAGAACTGGAGATATGCAGGTTATAGGTTTTCAGTGAAACTAGCGCCAAAAAGCACAAAGTGTCAACTTATGACTATCTGCTTGCGCTGGTCCGGAACATAGTCACAACTTCAGGTCAACTGGGATGGAGTGTTGCCGGCTACACCAAACCAGTTAGGCCAGCTGAATAAGAGTACAATAAACCCTGGTTAGCAAAGCGTTGGGAGGTACCGTGCTGAGGATGGGTCGTGCAGCCAAGACGATGCGTCGGTTCCAAGGTGATCCGGAGCTGCGATGTGAGGTTCTGCATCGTAGTCGTGGATCCCGTCGACGAAGGCTTGCAATTAAGGGTGGGCGGTAAACACTCCTACCCATGGGAATTTCACTGCATTGAGAAAGTTGCCGCTCGCTTTACGAAAGCTGCCACATGAGTAGAAAATCTACTTGAGCAGCAGAAATAAGCAGCACCCTCTGGCACGCCGAATGGTGCTGTTTGCGCTGATTTTACAGCATGGGCCAAACACGCAGCGCTAAAAACAAGCATTGGCAAAGCAAATAGGTCTTGCCTATGGAAGAGCTATTGTCTTTGCCAATGTGTTTTAGCCATGTTGTACACCAGCTTGGCTGGTGTTCAGCATGGCTAAAAGTTAGTGGCGCCGCGGAGAGTGGTGTGTAGTGTCGTAGAGTGGAATGGCGAAGAGTGTCGTAGAGTGGAGTGGCATAGAGTGTTGTGTTTTGGAGTGGCACAGAGTGGAGTTGTGTAGAGTGGAGTGGTGTAGAGTAGTGTGGACTGGTATAGAGTGCATTCACATGGAGTGTTGCAGAGCATAGTGGCACAGAATGCAGTGGCATACAATGCAGCATCATGGAATGCAGTGGCTAGATTAGAGTGTTACACAGTCAAGTCCAGTGGTGCAGAGTGGAGTGGTGCAGAGTGGAGTGGTGTAGAGTAGAGTGGCATAGATTGCAGTGACATAGAGAGGTGCAGAGCACAGTGGTGTAGAGTGGTGCAGAGTAGCGTGCAGTGGTAAAGAGTGGAATGGTGTAAAGTGGGGTGCTGCAGAGTGCAGTGGCATACGGTGGAATGATGCAGAGTAGAGTGGCGTAGAGTGCGGTGGCATAGAGTGGATTGGCATAGAATGCAGTAGTGCAGAGTAGAGTCTGGAAGAGGTCTGTGGCATAAAGTGCAGTGTTGCAGAGTAGAGTGTTATAGAGTGCAATGGTGTAGAGTGGCCTAGAGTGCAGTAGAGTGGTGTAGAGTAGAGTAGCACAGAGTGCAGTGACACTGAGTACAGTACGACAGAGTAGAGTGCAGTGGCATAGAGCAGAGTAGGATAAGTGCTGTGGTGTAGAGTGCAGTTGCGTAGAGTAGTGCAGTTGCATAGCGTGGAGTGGTGCAGAGTAGAGTAGAGTGGAGTAGCGTAGAATGGACTGGTGTAGAGTGCATTGACGTAGAGTGTTGCAAAGTATAGTGGCAAAGAGTGCAGTGGCGAAGAGTCTAGCGGCATAGAATTTAGTGGCGTACAATGCAGCGTAGTAGAATGGAGTGGCGTAGATTAGAATGGCGCATAGCACAGTGCAGTGCCGTAGAGTGGAGTGGCGCAGAGGAGAGCGGTGCAGAGTAGAGTAGAGTGGTGTAGAGTAGAGTGGCATAGAGTATGTGTGGTGTAGAGTGGTGCAGAGTAGAGTGGTGTAGAGTGCAGTGGTATATAGTAGTGTAGAGTATAGTGGCATAGAGTGCAGTGGCGTAGATTAGATTGTTTCAGAGCAGAGTGAAGTGGCATAGAGAGGAATGGTGAAGGCTAGAGTGAAGTGGTGTAGAGTGGAGTGGTGCAGGGTAGAGATAAGTGACATACAGCGGAGTGGTGCATGGTAGAGTGCAGGCGCATTGAATATAGTTGCATAGAGTAATGGCGTAAAGCTGTGTAGAGTGCAGTGGCATATAGTGCAGTGGTACAGAGTATATTAGAGTGGCGTATAGTGGATTAGCATAGAGTGCAGTTGCGTAGAGTGGAGTGGTACAGAGTAGATTGCATTGGTGTAGAGTGTATTGGCATAGAGTACAGTGGTGTAGTGTTCAGTGTTGCAGAGTGGCATAGTGTGGCGTGGAATAGAGTGGAGTTGTGCAGAGTAGAGTGGAGTGGCTTAGACTGGAGTGGTGTAGATTAGAGTGGTGTGGTGTGGAGTGCATTGTGGATTGTAGATGGGGCAACAAGTCTGCAGGAGGAAGCAAAGCAGACATGTTACTTTATTTTAGGAGCTTGTGTGTAGCACATTTCTACCAATTACATGGTTCTGTAGCCCTTACTCAGTCTTGATGCTCATTACGGATCAGGGATTATTGTTGTCTGGAGTCAAGGTGGTTTATGGACATTTGTGTTTGGTATTGACTAGTAATTTTTAGTACTTAATTATATTGGGTAAAAGTCTTACTGGAATAACACAAGATTGCTGGGAAGGAAAAATCCCTCCAAGCTGACTGGCGCACTTAATTAGAAACCCAAGAGTTTCTTAACGAAAATCAACAAGTTCACAAAAATGTAGTGGTTCATTCAACACTTCTTTTTCCGAATTGTAGAGTTTTATTCACTCAAATGACATCAATATGTCAGTGATCTCTTTTATGATCCATATAGTGATATCATGTAATCATCCAATGGTATACAACCCAATGCATTTCGGGTCAGGGGGGGCCCTTCATCAGGGGTTACATTAATGAATCTGTGAAAATGAAACGAAAGGCTTTACTCAGCAGTCCACATACGACCAAAAGTCAAAAACAAGAAAAAACAAAAATAAAAAATAAAGTAACCTCCTATTGGCTGAGTGTATGAATCAAACGTGCAACCCGGTGAACAATGGCTCCTGGGTGAAGGTATATATACGTGTCTCGGCACCAATACTAATGGCAATAACACATTAGTTCTGGGTGTAGCAACCTTGTCCAAGCTGAATAATGAAGTGCGTGACATGTTAGAAAAATTAAACGGCAAAGTTCGTGAGTGAACACGACGAAGAAAAGAATCATGCTTGTGCCAAACAACACCAAGTGAACGCTATGCATAACCATTATGAAAAGCGAGTGCATGCCTTGGACCGCTTATAATGAGAAATGCACTTCTGGAACAGCTTAACGCGGACATGCTGGGGGGCTTAGGTGAAGATAAATAGAATTGTTGAAAAAATTCTGTGCCTACCGCGATAGTTCCGTGTCACTTCCTCGCTCCCTCGAAAAGTAAATGCGAACTCGGCGTGTGACAGGGCTTAATTACACGTTACGTGGGAGTGACTACGGAAAGATTCCAATGTTTTAAAGGAACCGCGTCGAAGTGTTAGTGCAACTCTGGAATGAATGAATAAAGTTCATTGCAGCGAAATGAAATTAAACCACAACATGTATGTGCAAATACACAAATGATAATCTGTCAGTGAATATTCCAAAGATCACCAAATCTGTTAGAATCTCTGCGATAAAATGCGTGAGACACTCAGCGTAAAGTTCTTCTGTGAGAACGTACATATGCCAAAAGGGGTGCTATGCAAGTGTGAAAAAGGGTCACGAAAAGATCCACATTTTAAAGGAAACAAGATGACCGGATAGACATGGCAATCAAATACAATAAGCATTGAATATGCAAGGAAAACAAACGCAGACACCAGTCCTTCTGTACATGCTGTAACCAATCATAAAAAGCAGTTGTATTCTAGCCTGTCATTCATCCCGTGCGGCTGCATGGCTTATAGTTGTTTGATCCAATAAAATTCTGATCTGGCCAACATCTTTTTTGGGTCCATATCAAGCTTCGGCTGGGGTGCCTCTAAGATGGTAAAGCGTAATTGCGCAATGTTATGTCTGGCTTCTAGCCAATGAGTTACTACCGTTGTTTTTATGTTCTGGTGTCTAATGTTGCTTTTGTGTTCCGTGATACGTACTTTTAATTTGCGTTCTGTTCTACCCACGTAAATCTTACCACATGGGCATTTTAGAGCGTATATAACGTAAGATGTATCGCATGTGCTGGAATGTTGCAACTTTATTTCAGTTCCTTTGATGGGATGAGTGAATACATTGCCAGTAATTACATTGTTGCAGTGGACACAATTCATGCATTTTTGCATGCCTTTGAATGATCTTGTATTTGAAACTTGTTTTTTGGATAATAATTCTTTAAGGTTGTTGGACCGTTGATATGCAAATGTAGGACGCTATGGAAAAAGTTGATAAAGATCGGGTTCAGTTTGGATAATGGGCCAGTGCTTCATTATGATCGATTTCACCAAATATGATTGAGTGGAATGTTTCAACACGCAGATGATAGATTTGGTCTGTTTAGATTCTTTTTGGTGGAGTAGTGCTTCTCTGTTTAAACTTGAAACTCTTTGAATGGCATCATTGACGATGGTTACCGGGTAACCACGTTGCTGGAATTTGTTGGAAAATTGATTAATGATAACCGTAGCTTTGCTAGGTCAGATATTATCCTTTTCAGTCTAATAAACTGAGAATAAGGAAGGTGTCGCATCAAGGATTCTTGGTGAAAACTCCTGGAAATGTAGGGCATTGTTTCTGTCCGTTGGTTTAGTGAATACATTGGTTTTGATGGCGCCAGAATAAATTTGAATGAGTACATCAAGAAATGCTATTTGTTGTTTTTCAATCTGAGAAGTAAACTTAATATGATTGTGTACTTGATTGAGTTTTGCTATGTTGCTTTGTAAGCTGGTTAGATTACCCTTCCAGATGATAAGTATATCATCAATATACCTTTTGAAAAAGACGAGTTTATCTGTCCATTCTTGATTTGTAAGAATGTGTTCTTGTTCCAGTTTCGCCATGAATATATTAGCATACGATGGGGCTCCAGCAAACCCTATCGAAGTTCCATTGCATTGTGCATAGAAACATCCTTTCCATTCAAAGTAACTATGGAACAAGGCGAAATGTAGTAGCTCCAGTAGCAAAACCTTACTGATCCAATGTCTTCTTGCTTCAATAGGGCCCATTCTATAGCCTCTAAGCCTTCTTGGTGAGAAATTGAAGTGTAGAGAGCCGTCACATCTATTGTGCATAACCACCAATCCTCAATGTCAGTTGTTTCAAGAGTGTTCAACATGTTCAACAGAGATGTGGTATCCTTTAGATAAGTATCCCACTTTTGCACTATCGGTTGAAGAAAAAGTCAAGATATTTTCCAATCGGTTCAGAAATATATCCGCATGCGGAAACAATGGGTCGAAAAGGTGGAGTTGACATGCTCTTGTGAATTTTTGGAAGCATATACAATGTAGGGCATCTAGGATAGGCTGTGGTCAGGTAGTTTTTTGTGTTGGTGTTAATCCAATCCATCTCCACTGCTCTTGTTAAGATCTGTTGCAAGATGTCTTGATATACTTTTGTGGGGTCTTGATCGAGCTTAATGTAGGTGTTAGTAACCGATAGATGATCCATTACACTCTTTTCATAAAATTCAGTGTCCATTTAAACCAGCGCTCCGCCTTTATCTGCTTTCTGGAAAGTTAATTGTTTGTTTTTAGCTAGAGATGATAGGATACTCCATTCTTTAGGTGTGAAATTGGATTTGCTGGTTTTCCTGAACTCAATTAGATTAAGCTCTGATTTGACCAATCTCTCAAAAGTGTCAATTGATTTGTGCGAGAACAAGAACAAATTCTTACAAATCAAGAATGGACAGATAAACTTGTCTTTTTCAAAAGGTATATTGATGATATACTTATCATCTGGAAGGGTAATCTAACCAGCTTACAAAGCAACATAGCAAAACTCAATCAAGTACACAATTATATTAAGTTTACTTCTCAGATTGAAAAACAACAAATAGCATTTCTTGATGTACTCATTCAAATTGATTCTGGCGCCATCAAAACCAATGTATTCACTAAACCAACGGACAGAAACAATGCCCTACATTTCAGGAGTTTTCACCAAGAATCCTTGAAGCAACACCTTCCTTATTCTCAGTTTATTAGACTGAAAAGGATAATATCTGACCCATCAGAAGCTACGGTTACCATTAATCAATTTGCCAACAAATTCCAGCAACGTGGTTACCCGGTAACCATCGTCAATGATGCCATTCAAAGAGTTTCAAGTTTAACCCCTTCGGTGCTCATGACGAGCTCAGCTCGTCATGCTGCGCGGTAGCGCTGTGCGCATGACGAGCTGAGCTCGTCACGACCCCACCCGCGATCGGAATGTCCAGCACACGAGCGGAATTCCGATCGCAGTCAAGGGGTTAAACAGAGAAGCACTACTCCACCAAAAAGAATCTAAACAGACCAAATCTATCATCTGCGTGTTGAAACATTCCACTCAATCATATTTGGTGAAATCGATCACAATGAAGCACTGGCCCATTATTCAAACTGAACCTGATCTTTGTCAACTTTTTCCACAGCGTCCTACATTTGCATATCAACGGTCCAACAACCTTAAAGAATTATTATCCAAAAAACAAGTTTCAAATACAAGATCATTCAAAGGCATGCAAAAATGCATGAATTGTGTCCACTGCAACAATGTAATTACTGGCAATGTATTCACTCATCCCATCAAAGGAACTAAAATAAAGTTGCAACATTCCAGCACATGCGATACATCTTACGTAATGTACGCTCTAAAATGCCCATGTGGTAAGATTTACGTGGGTAGAACAGAACGCAAAATAAAAGTACGTATCACGGAACACAAAAGCAACATTAGACACCAGAACATGAATTCAACGGTAGCAACTCATTGGCTAGAAGCCAGACACAACATTGAGCAATTACTCTTTACCATCTTAGAGGCACCCCAGCTGAAGCTTGATATTGACCCACATCAGAATTTTATTGGATCAAAAAACTACAAGCAATGCAGCCGCACAGGATGAATGACAGGCTAGAATACAACTGCTTTTTATGATTGGTTACAGCATGTACAGAAGGACTGGTGCGTTTGTTTTCCTTACATATTCAATGCTTATTGTATTTGATTGCCATGTCTTTCTGGTCATCTTGTTTACTTTAAAATGTGGATCTTTTCGTGACCCTTTTTCACACTTGCATAGCATCCCTTTTGGCATATGTACGTTCTCACGGAAGAACTTTACGCTGAGTGTCTCACGCATTTTATCGCCGAGATTCTAACAGATTTGGTGATCTTTGGAATATTCACTGACAGATTATCATTTGTGTATTTGCACATACATGTTGTGGTTTAATTTCATTTCGCTGCAATGAACTTTATTCATTCATTCCAGAGTTGCACTAACACTTCGACGCGGTTCCTTCAAAACGTTGGAATCTTTCCATAGTCACTCCCACGTAACGTGTAATTAAGCCCCGTCACACGCCGAGTTCGCATTTACTTTTCGAGGGAGCGAGGAAGTGACATGGAACTATCGCAGTAGGCACTGAAGTTATTCGACAATTCAATTTATCTTCACCTAAGCCCCCCAGCATGTCCGCGTTAAGATGTTCCAGAAGTGCATTTCTCGTAATAAGCGGTCCAAGGCATGCACTCGCTTTTCATAATGGTTATGTATAGCGTTCACTTGGTGTTGTTTGGCACGAGCATGATTCTTTTCTTCGTCGGGTTAACTCACAAACTTTGCCGTTTATTTTTTCTAACACGTCACGCACTTTATTATTCAGCTTGGACACGGTTGCTACACTCAGAACTAATGTGTTATTGCCATTAGTTTTGGTGCCGAGACACGTATATACCTTCACCCAGGAGCCATTGTTCACCGGGTTGCACGTTTGATTCATACATTCAGCCAATAGGAGGTTACTTTATTTTTTATTTTTGTTTTTTCTTGTTTTTGACTTTTGGTCGTATGTGGACTTCTGAGTAAAGCCTTTCGTTTCATTTTCACAGATTCATTAATGTAACCCCTGATGAAGGGCCCCGTGACCTGAAATGCATTGGGTTGTATACCATTGGATGATTACATGATATCACTATATGGATCATAAAAGAGATCACTGACAGATTGATGTCATTTGAGTGAATAAAACTCTACAATCCGGAAAAAGAAGTGTTGAATGAACCACTACATTTTTGTGAACTTGTTGATTTTCGTTAAGAAACTCTTGGGTTTCTAATTAAGTGCGCCAGTCAGCTTGGAGGGATTTTTCCTTCCCAGCAATCTTGTGTTATTACAGTCGGCGCCAGTGGACTCGGCGCACTGACAGGGACGCACACAGATAAAACGACTCTCCACGATTACTTGATGAAATTTTGAGTGCACAGTGGCAACATCATTTAATAGTCTGACTGGAACGTAACTGACTAATATCTGATATATTTTTTGTGAATGTTAGATGACAGTTTTTGAATAAGAATTAAACATTTAAACATCTATATAACATTTAAAAATCCCTAGCTGGACAATAATCTTCCAGATGGGCAAACCACTTCCCCTACACATCCATGAAATTCTGGGTTGTCCCTTTGCCACAGTGGAAGCACACTCACTTATGAGTACCTCATATCTGAGTAACTTTACTGCATTTCCAGGATGGTAATTTCTGTTATTTGTCAATATATAGACTAAGGGCCAGATGTACGACGGTTTTTGCATGCGCAAACGGGTTTGCAAACCCATTTGCGCATGCAAAAACGTATAGGGGTATGTACCATTCCAAAATAGTGAGTCGCAATTTATTTGCGACTCGCTTTTTTGGTTATTACGAGTCGCTATTAGGAAGGGGCGTTCCCTTCCTAATAGCGAGCGCAACCCCATGTACAAATGTTTTGCGACTGCAATTGCGGTCGCAAAACACTCGCAAATTACCACCTTCTTCAAGAGGGAGGTAATGCACTCGCAAAAGGGAAGGGGTCCCCAGGGGACCCCTTCTCCTTTGCAAATGCAGGGGAAAATATTTTAGGGGCAGGCAGTGGTCCCAGGGACCACTACCTGCCCTTAAAAATGAAACGAAAACGTTTCATTCTTTTTTTTTTTATGCATCCCGTCTTCCTTTAAGGAAAATGGGCTGCATTAAAAAAAAAACTGCTTTATTTAAAAGCAGTCCCAGACATGGTGGTCTGCTGAGCCCAGCAGGCCACCATACCTGGGAGGGCCTGCCATTCCCAATGGGGTCGCAAATTGCGAGAGGCTCATTAATATTCATGAGCCTCTCAATTTGCGACCCCATTGGGAATTGCTAACAGTGTGAACAACACTGTTGTACATTGGAAATAGCTCCTCGCAAATTGCGAGTCGCAAAAAACTCGTAATTTGCAAGGCGCTATTTCCACGGTCGTACATCTGGCCCTAAGTTCATTCTTTGTGAGAGCTATGTCTGTTTTGCAGAACTGATTCCCCAACCTGACATCCTCTAAAATTTCATTTTCTTTTCTTTATGAACCGACTTCAAGGAGCTGCATGCAAACTGCAAGTCATGGGTTAAGATCCTTTTTGTTTTTTCTCAATCTGTTGGTATTCTAAGGTTGCTAAGAAGAGTTCCTTTGGGTAGTAAGAAAGTCTTGTTGGCACAGACCTGACCTGGTGCTTCTCCTGACCATGCATCTTAACATGTAATGCCTACACATATGTGACTCCGACACCCTATAACCCTATAACCTCCATTGCCATTTGTCACATATCCAGCACACTCATTTACACACGTGTATGATTTATTGTCTGGTGTGATGTAAAGCTCTTTGACATCCTACATTGGTTTGAGCAGTGCTATGAAAGAATTGAATAAAAAATAAATTAGTGCTGAGGTTCTGGACAGAGAATGTCACAGAGAGAGAAGGAGAGGTACAGACTTTCCAAGATGGGGCTTTCATAAATAATGGCTGGAATCCCAAAGGCGTGGGAGGCATCTTTACATACCAGAGGCAAAGTAAGATTTGTCTTCAGCATTATTTGTTGGAAAAAGTTTGGATGATTGAATTTTCTGAGGTGAATGATCCAGATCAGATTACCCATAAGAGCAAATTATTAACGGTATCATTCTGACCCACCTGCTCCAAGTTCATGGCTTGCATAATTTGGCACCCAAGTGCTGACTGCTTGTTCCATCATAGCTCAGGCAAGGGTAAGCCCCCTTCCGCAAAAGATAGTGAAAGCTGCCATTGTTATTTTGCTTTTCAAATAAATGAAGTTGTAATAGATTGACGTTTTTCAGCACTGTTTGTGGAATAAAACTAGTAATTCCCAGAAAAAAACAGAATCTAGAGTGTAGAATAGTCATCTAGACAAGGTTCATGCAGCTGAGGAGGCACAGAGGCAAGCTTTGCCGTTTTTGAGTTGCAGTCTAGAATTATTTTAACTGTGGTTCAAAATGAGTGGCCCATATCTGATCTGATTCTTTTGGAGCTTAACAGTTAGATAGCTTGCATTAACTAGGCTGGATTTATGGACAAACTAGTAGTTTCCTTGAGCATGACACTGTTCAGTTTGAAGCCTGAGCAAACACTAAACTCCTCTGTCAATCTCGCAATAGCAGGACGAGTGGCGGCAGATGCAGGTAAGATCAGTGAGGAGAGGCAGGGCGTGGTGGGGGGGGGGAATCGACAGACGATTGAATAGGGAAAATAACATTTAAAAATAAATAAACCACTTACCTTGCACCTGCCACATAGCTGAGTCAGTGATATGGGGAGCGCAATATGTGTTTTTTAATTTTTTTTATTTTATTTTCCTTATTCCGTCATCTGTCGACTTGCCCCCTCCCCTCCGCCCCACCGCTCTTACTTACACCGGCCATGGCTGAAAATTGTAGTGCAAACCATATTGCAGTCCTCACCTTTCAAAGATGAGGACTGCAATATGGTCTGCACAAGGAATGAATGTTGTGGTGCTGTCCAGGCAGCTAATAGGAATCTTTAATTAAAGAAATTATGGTTGCATATATGATGAAAAGAATGCTGATAATAAAGCAGAACGTTGTGTACCCCACTAAACATACAGTTCGCAGGAAATCCCAACATTCCTTGTCAAATACATTCTCTATGTCCACGAAAATGAGTGGCACAGAGGTCCACTCTACTTAGTCAGTGTTTATAAAATAGTAATCATATTAGTGTGAGCGATAGTCCTGCAGCTGATAACAAAACCCTGCTGTTCAGCCACAAGCATGCTGGGCAAGAAAGAGCTGATCCGATTAGCTAAACCTTGAGCAATAGTTTCCCACACAGTGAATGGATAAGTGGGCAGTGGACTCCTCAGATCTCCTGGATCATTGGTTTAGCCTATAGTTTTCAACAGAAATGGATGGTGTGGGAACTCTTGTTTGCCAATTACTTTGTTTCTTGGACTTTGTTCGCTTGCCATGTGTCATTCTATGGTGACAAGAGATTGAGTTAGCATCTCCTATGTTTTGTGTAATAACAAAGGTCAGAATATTGGCCGGTAGTTAACTCTATTTCTAGATACCACTACCTTGTCTCAGGAGAAAGCAACTGCCACTGTGGATGATATAGATCAGTGTAAACGTGCAAGAACAAGGCATGGATTGTGGAAGACTGATCATCTTTTATGCCTTCTTCACCCTTCATATATTTAATGACACCAATTATTTCTGTAGTGATTACTGCCAGGACCCAGCTGGAGTTTTGGCTTGATTCATAAGCTATTGTGGCTCAAGCATAGTGGTTCTGCTATGACGCTTATGTAAGCCCCTCTGGAAGTTGTGTTCTCATTTCTTTGACTTGAACAAGGACGAAGGGCCTCATTTATGAGGCCTTACCAGCACTTTTGGCCACCAGAACGTCACTTTTTTGGCGTTCCGCTGGCACAATGTGCCACAGTATATTCATAAGGCCACGTAAAGCTACTTCACATGGCTTTTCATGGCCTTATAAATATGTGCTCCTTTCACGCAGAAAAATGAGTGAAAGGGGCGTTTCATGGGTGTTGCTGTTGATGTTTCCATGCGACACCCATGGAACTGGACATATTCCCAGATTTACGAGAAATCGTAAACCTGGGAATGTGTCAGAACATAACGCCACCCCAGGGGTGGCGATAGGGAGGCGCAACAAGAAGAAATATTTTAATTTCTCCTTGTGCTTTCCTTTTTCTATGTGTGCTGCATTCTGCAGCACACATAGAAAAAGGAAATTGCCTGAATTGATTGATTTTGTGCAGGAGGAGGTCTCTTCCTGTACAAAATCAATCAGCCCCACAACGCAGGCACCCTGGCACCACGGTGCAAGGGTGCCTGTGTTGGCGCACGGCAGTCCATTGTGCGCCGGCGCTGGGGAAAAGGACAGGAATGGATACGGCGCATTCCTGCCCTTTTGTTTTGACGTAGGGCAGCGCAACAAGAGTCCATGTGGCACTGCCCTACATCAAAACCTCGTAAATGAGGCCCTAAATATGTAGCTTATGCTAAAAGGCTGTGTGCTGAATTTGTAAGGATTGTAACCTATCCATTTGCATACAATGGGCACGAGCCATCGCCAATTTGTTAGGGATGGGTACCTTGTGCAGAGATCTGAAGCCACTGCCTACAGTGCACCCCACTCTCTCTGAACTACAGAGCTGGAGATAGATTTCAATATTAAAATCGTGATCCCTCGAGTATTAGGTGTTTGAAAGGTAACCTAGAAATATGTCAAACAGAACTTATTTAGAAGTAGACTTTTTCTATATTATGTGTGACTTTTATGCACACACAAATACATGCTTACACATTTCCAGATGGAGAATGAACTGCCAGCAAACGCTGGAAGCCCAACAAATTGAATTACCAGCTAGTACGTGTATCGTGGGGAACATCTCAGTCTGAATATAAAGCTCAAACCACCATGCAACATCTTCTGCAGAAGAGAAAAGTATTATACGATTTCCACTGTTAGTTGTTAATCCTCAATGCATGTTCTGATTTGCCCCAGTGCTCAGTAATCATAGCACATGTCCAAATCAAATCAAATCAAAATGCCTTTATTCGGATGCTAAAAACAACCCATATGAGGACATACAATAATTGAAACCATCCTCCTTAACATACAGTAAAATATAGGTGAACCGGCAGTAAAAATCCTGTTAATGCATGCCACAAAAATCTTAAATAGTAAATTTAATACAGTCGTAAACGTGATATCGCTATAACACATAGGGCATCAATCGAAATACGTATTACTTCTTGAGCGAACAGCTATCTTCAAAAAGGACAACAATCGAAATCCGACAACGGGTGAAACCGAAAAGCTACTCTGCGCTGCTGGATGTTATGCTTTCTTATCAACGGAATGAAATTAGTTTAGTATAAGGCTTGTAAAATTGAGAAAAGAAGAGAAAATGCAGCGGCGACTGAGGGAAATCATCCACACACAGGCAAGGGCCTGCTGAAAATTCTTTGGAATACCTTAACGGAAAGCTAAGTAAGTAGACAACTGTTGCTGCCCTATGGCAGAGCAGCAACGACCTTTCCCAGTGCCCTTGAGATGTAAATAAATATTGTTCCAGTCCCCAGGAAGACTTTCAATACATATAGGCTAGGACAGGTAATTTTTCAAGTTCCATAATTTTTCAGCCCAAAGTAAACGAGTTCTAAATATTTGACTTTTATTAAATTTATGTTGGCCCTTCGGCTGGACATAGGGTCTTCAAAAAGAGTTGACGGCCCCAGTATGTGAAGAGTGTTCCTGACATACGCAAGCCAGGGAGTACTGAGACCCTTGTCGCAGGATAGACAATCTTTAATAACAAGCTGTTCAGACTGGCCTCCTGATCTGCAGGTAGAAATCCATGACATAGCAGGAAATAATTGAATGCGGTCCTTAATGTGACTGAGTCCTAATTCCTTGAGACAAATATAATATGAAGTAGTCGCAGGAAAGACAAAAGCCCACTGTAGAAGTGGTTTTCTTTTCTCTGAATAGCTGCACAGCAAGCTATACCCCATATCCCTGCTCCATAACTTGCAGCCGGAACCCGCTGCATCTTCTATATTTGTAATAACAGGATTAATGAACCGCCACTAGGTGGTCTAGGCATATTACAAAGGGCCCCGCTGCTCGAGAGAGCTTCATCCTACGGTGCAGAAAATTAGGGGCCCAGGAACCCGAGGAATCAAATGTGATTCCCAAAAAAGAAAAACTATTAGTCCTTTCTAAGTGCTTGTCGCCCACTACAAGAGTGGGAACATCTAAACGTTTGGGGCCACATGCGATAATATGTTATTTAGATACATTTGTGAGTAAATACAGAAAGCTTTAGAGGTTCGGTCCATAAGCACCGTCAGCATATAGTAAAGTTGGAAGAGGGATGCCACCAATCCTATGAACAACTGGGCTAATACTACAAAGGAAGGAGCTAAGCGTATTAATGTAAAGAATTATCAGAAGGGGAGCCAGGACACAACCCTGCCTGACGCCCTGGGAGATTGCAGATTCATTTGGCTCACTGTTAACCCCAAATCTAATTCTTGCACACATGTTGTCATGTGGGACTGCTGGAAAGCGCACAAGAGCCTCGTCCAGCCCCATGTCCAACAGGATCGCCCAAAGCTTGGTGTGATTAACTCAGTCGAAGGCTGTGGAGAGATCCATGAATGCAGGATACAGAGGACCCTGCTTTGCTATGCTATACTTGCCAATTATTAATTTCAGGTTTAAATACTGTTCTGCGGTCTGTGGAGTTTTCAGAGGCCCAATCACAAATCTTGTTATAAACGACCCTACCAAGGATTTTAATAGAGATGTCAATAAGAGAGATCTTGGTTCATCTTGGGTCTGTTCAGTCATCCTTTTAAAAATGGGAATGATGATGGAAGAGGACCAGGACCTTGGCAGTTGGCAGTTGCAATGATCCAAACTATTGAAAACGTTGGTGAGCACTGGCATCCATAAATCAGAATTGCATTTGACAAAGTCTACGGGGACTCCATTTGGCCATGGTGTATTCCCATTAGGGTTTTGCTGGATAGCCTACATGACCTTGCTTAAAGAGAAGGATAAATATGGCTGCTGTTTATAGGCACAGTAGTAGCTGCTGCATAGGTGTAACAGAAAAAGGCAAAGAGTAAATATGGGAAAAGTGACCAACACACGCTTAGCTGGAAATATGCCTGCTAACCAGAGAAACGGGACTAATTACCGTCCTGATAGAGGTTACAGTAGCCCAAAAAGATTTGGTATTTTTGTGGAGGCTGCTGGGACTGAATTGTCCCAGTTCTTGATATTAATCTCTATGCCCATCCTTTCAACAGCTGTTTTATACAACCTGCGAAATACAGCTACTTGTGTAGGATCTCTTGGTTTAGCTCAGAGAGCTTTCCTTATTTTTCTAGTTGCTGTGGAACAGAATTTTTTGAACCACCTAGGTGAATCGAATTGGTTCCATACTGTTTTTAATAGGCTGCTTTTAATACAGTTACACAGATTTTCAAATGAACTAACTCCCTCCCTCATCCTCGAGGCAGCTTAAAAAGGACTCCCTGTTCTCCTCTAGTAGAATTTCTAAAAACAGGGAGGGATGTTGAAGCCTCCATACAAGCATGAGCCCATCAGAAATTGGTTGAGGATGGGGGACTGCAACTAAGGGACTTTGGGGAATATTCACAAGAACGTGCGATAAACATCGCCAAACTAGGCTAACGCAATTTTTCATATCGCCGTCTATCGCGGGGAAATAACCCCGTGTCAAAGTCGTATTCACAACACGGCGGTAACATGCAATAGTTTCTTGATAACGCCTCAAATGTCCGTGATACAACTACCACGACGGCGATAAAAAAGGAAACCCGAACGTGAAAAAAGTTGCGATGGGCCCAACAGCGATAAAAAATCGGCGACAAGCAGCACCAGGCTTGCAATTCCCACGTCAGGTGGGAAAAATCACCATAAAAGCAGCAAAAAAAACAAAAAAAAACCACACATAACAACTGCGAAGCACAATGGAGGCAGCCGGAGCAAGTACAGAGGACAACCCGAACCCCACAAGCCCCACGGAGGACCAGCCTGGGACCTCGGGTCAGGAAAGGGCAAGGAGAAGAAGAAGAGGAAGACGCGGTTGTGAGAAGTTGGCCTGGTATATGCTGTCCACTAATTAAAGTGGGCACCTTGCACCAGTCCAAACGACCCTTATTGATGATTAGGTTAAAGACAACCTTTATAGAAAGCTATCCTAGTGGTAGCTGTGGAGAGCAGCCTTCAGGCTAAGTCTTGAAGGAATGTAAAGCAGCTTGTTTTACCAGTGTATAACCTCCTGAATGACCAAATGAAAGGAGAACCACACCAGGCGTATATAAAATATATGTATTTATTACTAAACACTCTCTACTAACCTCTTTATGAGATTAGAGAACAAGACACACAATATTAAATCACTAGAACAACAGTAAATAGCACAATACACAGCGGGCTCCAGGGGGAGACCGAACCATATACTAAGAAAGTGGTATAAGAACCACGACTTGACTAGACACATTGCCTAGAGCACGTTGAATCGCTGGGACCCCAAGGAACCACCCAAGGTAGTGACACAGGGGACCCACGGAGGACGGGTGCAGTGTGGGAACACAGACGCGAGCTCCGTACAACTCTATGGGAAAGTCGCGGTTGGAATTTTAAAGATTAAGGACACTTAGGAGAGTACTTCAAGCAAACCCAGCTAAACATAGAAGGTTCTAAGGCCAGCACCCTTGAGAGTACCGAGGTACCCGTGTTACGTATCCCAGAGGAGCCGGGTGCATAGGGGTCAAGTGGTGTTGGAAACCCTCGTCGTTTTCAATGGCGTGATGCGAGAAAGTACTGCTGCCGTGGAGAAGAAAAGTGTCCGGTGTGATCCAAGCCTGGATCATAGATGTGAAGAACCTGAAAGCAGAGGGGACAAAGTTTGGGTCACTTCACGTGACCAGGAGCGGAGCAATCGAATGCCCACCGATGTCGGGTGCTTCAGGTGTGAAGAGGCAAAGCTTGACTCTGCAGCCACGGGGACCAGGAGATGTCTGCGACAACCACAGTCCGGATTCAAGCTGTCCCACGAAGGATGTCGAGTGCTGGGGGGTCAGTGTCCAGATTGAACACCAACAAGCCTTGGCAACTGCAAACAACACGGTCAGAGGAAAGATGCTTCTGTGAGAACCAGCAAGGTCCTGGGGACTCCCCAAGCAATGGAGAGGCAGGGCACGTCTGGAGCAACCAGGGAAGCCCACTAAAAGTTAAAGTTGCCTTCTCAGGGACCCACAGGCCAACGGACCAGGGATCCCAAAGGGACCTCAAGAGGAATCACAAAGTGCCAGCCCACGGAACACTCATGGAGTGTAGGCCGGAAATCTTTGGTGGAATTACTGCTCGGGGTCAGGACTACAAGTAGCCCAAAGCACAGCTTCAGGGATTGCCGAAAAGCATATGCTGCTGCAAATGTACACGGTGCCCAGGGGTACGGGTTTCACGGTCCCCACAAGGGATACGGGCCTCAGAATTGCTGAGAGCGCAGATTGACCTCGGAGACCTTGGGAACCCACCTCCTGTAGTGCAGAAATCTTCGGAGTCCTTTGGGAGCTTCGTAGATTCAAACCGGTCAGATGCGTTTAGTGCCTGCTCAGCAGGGGAGTAACTCCTTTACTCCAAGGGAGATTCTTCAGTCATCCAGCAAAGCGTAGATCATCGAAGGTTACTTGGTTTCTGTAGCAGAGTTTAGTCCAGGTAATATCTAAAGTCCTGTAGCAAGGGGTTCCTATTTTATACCCAAGGAAGCGGTGGGACAAACTCTGGGGACCCACCTATGGGAGGGTCAGGACAGAGGGGTGGCTACACCCATGTCCTTTGTCCAGTTTCACGCCAGAGCAGGGGCTGATAGCCCCTGCAACCGGTTTGAGCTGGACTATGCATGAGGACACCAAATGTGCCCCCAGTGCAGACATCAAAGCACTCTGAGAGTGCACCCACCCAGCCCCAATACACTAAAGCCTGTCTGGGAGGTGGTCACACCTCCCTGTGACAGGAAACCTATTGTCAAGCATTCCCCTGCCGGAGTTTCGTCCTGCAGCAGGAGGGCAGACTCGTGTCTGTGGCTGTCAGCATCCATTTTGTGATGCCAGGGTTCTGTGAAGCTGGTACCGGGTGTACCGGTGTTGTCATATTTCTCCCTCTAAGAGGGTGGAATCATACCTCCCACACCAGTTACTGGTGTGGAGGTATGAGTCCAAGGTGTTTGACACCAAACACGACATGTTTCCATGCAGCCATTTTAAAGTTAGCATTTACCGCGAGGTTATAATGCACTTAAGTATATATGGTTGGCTGCATCACAAACAACCCCGGAGAATAGCTTCCAAATGCTGCAGAGGGGCTCTGCTCATGCATGGGCACCCTCTCACATAAAACCCAGCACCCTGCCTTCAGGATCGACAAGGCCTGCTATAGGGGTGACTGATAGGTTTATATGTGCAGTGATTAGGATAGATATAGTGAACCTATATCTAAGTAAGGGGTGCAGGCACCACCTTGCACAGGCTGCAGTAGCAGACCTGTGGTGCCATTTTAAAGGGTCTCTCAGGGGTGGCATAATACATGCTGCAGCCCCTGGGAGGCCTCTGGGGTACCTATGCCCTGGGTACATAGTATACCATATACTAGGGACTTATAAGGGCACCCCAGAATCCAATCTGGAGTGTACCTAAAGTACATGAACAACCAATTTAGGGAGAAAGCAGATAGACTGGGGTCCTGAATAGCAGGATCCCAGTCAGACTAAGTCGAAAACCAGCAAAACACCAGGAAAAAGTGGGGCTAACCATGCAGTCAGATTCCACCTTCCTACATAACCCCCCCAAACGAAAGGAGATAAGGCTAACCTTGTCCAGTTGAGCCTTTATTGACTAAGTGGCCATATAAGGAAGATCCTGCACTAGCATGGATACCCCCTGTCTTATGGTCCACTAAGCAGTCCCTACCCCTAAGGGTATGGGATGGTCTCCAAAAGTTGGGATTTCTACCTGTAGGGTGTTTTGGCAAAGTAAAAGGCTGGTGGGGTGGCTGAGTAGAGAAGTGAGGCCCTAATAAAGTTGGCCTCAGCTTCCTCAGATCACTGGTCACCATGGAGGCCTTTCTTTCCATGACTGAGTTGTATCTGGCCCTAAGGGTCAACCTCTGGCTGCCTACAGCTGGGGGTTGGGTCCCTCTGGTTGGAACACTGGAGGGACATGGTAGGTGTGGAACCACTTGGTCCCAGGTTTGCCTTGGCCCAACAGAATCCATCTGGGAGAGGTCCCTATCCAATGGTAAGAGGGATCCCTCAGTGGGTTGAGGAATTTTCACCTGGCTAGGGCTACTAGACTGGGTGCCCCTAATCTGTTGATGAGGGTGTTCCTTTGGACAATGGGCCCTAAGGGGTCCACTGACCTCCCTGACCTCTGCAGCCCTAGGCTGAGTGAGGTAGGGTAGAGAGGGGCAGGATACCTGCTCCAGACTGGGTACCACCTTGGAAGGGTCCCCTGCCATCAGGGGTGTTGCCAGGCCAGGCCTGACCACCTCTGGGGCAGTTCCTTCACTCGGGGTAGGATCAGATCCCTGAGGAAGCTGACCCTTACCTATATTCTGGGGGGTAGAAGACTTTTCTTCCACCCTTCTTCTCTCTGGTGGAGTAGAGTGGGCCATTCTTCCAGGCTCCACCTCTTCAAAATTTCCCTGGGAGCCTGAGAGCCCCACCAACTTTCTCAGGGAGGCCTAACATTCTTAAATGGGCCTGGTATTCAACTTCAGCTCAGGCTGAAATTTCAAGATCATTGCCCAACAGGCAATCTACAGGCAAGTTTGGGGACACTGCCACTCTCTTTGGGCCAGTGACCCCTCCCCAGCTGAGATTGACTATAGCCATGGGATGATCTGTTTTAATACCATCAATGTTGGTCACCTGGTACTTAAACTCAGGTAAAAGCTGTTGAGGGGGGAATAGTTTCCCTGTCACCATGGTGAGACTAGCCCCTGTGTCTCTGAAGGCCACAGCTTTCTGACCATTTATCAGTGGCTCCTGTCTGTACTTGCCCAAAGAATTAGGACTGGCAGTAAAATTGGCTAAATCCCATGCCACCATCACAGACTAAGGAGGCCTGTGAGGAGGACCTTGATAAGCTGGGGTCCCCCTCAGTTCCCCATACCAATGCACCTAACGTTTTGGGTGCATTACTACCACCTGGGGGATTACTACTTGTAGTACCAGGAGGAGTGGTAGTATTGTGGGAGGAACATTTTCCTTATTGCTGGCCTTAGGGCAACTGGGGTCATTTTTCCAGTGGCCAGGCTTCTTACATATATGGCAATAAGGTTTCTTTTCAGGGGAGGAAGGAGTTTGGACCCACCCCCAGAAGAGGACTTTTGGGGCCCTGTAGTGGATTTATCTTTTGATGTATCCCCACCTTTCTCTTGGTTTTTGGAAGAATCTGTCTTCTGGTCGCCACCCTGATTCTTTGGCTTTACTCTGGTTCTGATCCATTTTTCTGCCTTCTTTCCCAATTCTTGGGGAGAGGTCAGATCAGAGTCCACCAGGTACTGGTGTAAAAGCTGGTTTTGACAATTATTAAGGATCTGCTCCCTCATAATCAAATTGTACAATCCTAAAAAGTCATACACCTTGCTGCCATGTATCCAACCTTCCAGAGCCTTAGTAGCACAATCTACAAAGTCAACCCAGTCCTGAGTCTGTGCCTTTTTGGGTGTCTCTGAACTTTATCCTGTATTGTTCAGTGGTTAAGCCAAACCCATCAATCAGAGCACTCTTCAGAACTTTGTAATTATCAGCATCCTCTTCTCTTACAGTGAGGAGCTTGTCTCTACCTTTGTCTGCAAAGGAGAGCCACAAGATTGCTGCCCACTGCTCCTGAGGGACCCTCTGTACCTTACAGGCCCTCTCCAGTGCAGTTATCCATTTGTGGATGTCATCCCCACTCTGGTAGGGAGGGACAATCTTGTTCAGGTTCCTATGGCAATGAGTATGTTCTCTACTTCTAGGGACACTGTTGCTGCCACCATGGGGCTCTAGCCCCAACTTCTGATAAGCTTTCTGAAGCTCCAGGTATTCCCTATCTAAGGCCAATTGCTCTCTCTTGTTTCTGAGCTTAGCTCTCTCAAACTCAAGCAGTTGGCACTTCTTCTCATAAGAGGACTCCCTTTTATGAGAAGCAGAGGTCCTATGAGAAACAGAGCTCCCTACAAAAATACCAGAATGATTAGATTCCTGAGAAGGAGATCTTGATCTTCTTGGTAAACTGTTAACCCTTCCAGGAGGGGTAAAAAGAGGTCCACTGAGGCCTCCTTCCTCACCTTCAGAAAGAATTGGATTGTCCAGGTTAGAATCATTTTGATCCTCCTGGCCAGCATCAGAGTCCAGGTCATTGAAGTTCTCACTTCCTGTCCTTTCCTCTTCTGCTGTCCCACCCCCTTTTCCTACCTCATCAGACCATGGAGTTTTTCTGAGGTCATCTAAAAACAAAGTCTCTATGAGACGTTGGGTGTTTGAATTTTTCCCTGACTTCAGTTTCCTGGATGTACACATGGCTCTCAATTCCTGGAATGAAAGATGGTCATACTTAGTTGGGAAGGAGCCACTGGCTTCAGGCTTAGAAGACATGCTAGTGCGGTGTGGTGTTTGCACCTACCTACTCTAGTGGGAACTGAACTCTCTTGAGTTGGAGAAAGGGTGTGCTAGGCCCTTGACTTACCCAACTCTAAGTTCAGTAGAACTTACTTTATTCTAGACTTGATTTATATGTACCTAAGTACCTTTAGTGGTTTTCAGTTAGTCACTCAATGAGATTATCTGCTAAAACAATAGCAAGCTTGAATCCCACCCGCGCACACCAATGTGAGAAGTTGGCCTGGTATATGCTGTCCACTAATTAAAGTGGGCACCTTGCACCAGTCCAAGCGACCCTTATTGATGATTAGGTTAAAGACAACCTTTATAGAAAGCTATCCTAGTGGTAGCTGTGGAGAGCAGTCTTCAGGCTAAGTCTTGAAGGAATGTAAAGCAGCTTGTTTTACCAGTGTATAACCTCCTGAATGACCAAATGAAAGGAGAACCACACCAGGTGTATATAAAATATATGTATTTATTACTAAACACTCTCTACTAACCTATTTATGAGATTAGAGAACAAGACACACAATATTAAATCACTAGAACGACAGTAAATAGCATAATACACAGCGGGCTCCAGGGGGAGACCGAACCATATACTAAGAAAGTGGTAGAAGAACCACGACTTGACTAGACACAGTGCCTAGAGCACGTAGAATCGCTGGGACCCCAAGGAACCACCCAAGGTAGTGACACAGGGGACCCAGGGAGGACGGGTGCAGTGTGGGAACACAGACGCGAGCTCCGTACAACTCTATCGGAAAGTCGCGGTTGGAATTTTAAAGATTAAGGACACTTAGGAGAGGACTTCAAGCAAACCCAGCTAAACATAGAAGGTTCAAAGGCCAGCACCCTTGAGAGTACTGAGGTACCCGCGTTACCTATCCCAGAGGAGCCAGGTGCATAGGGGTCAAGTGGTGTCGGAAACCCTCGTCATTTTCAATGGCGTGATGCGAGAAAGTACTGCTGCCGTGGAGAAGAAAAGTGTCTGGTGTGATCCAAGCCTGGATCGGAGATGTGAAGAACCTGAAAGCAGAGGGGACAAAGTCTGGGTCACTTTACGTGACCAGGAGCGGAGCAATCGAATGCCCACCGATGTCGGGTGCTTCAGGTGCGAAGAGGTGAAGCTTGACTCTGCAGCCACGGGGACCAGGAGATGTCTGCGACAACCACAGCCTGGATTTGAGCTGTCCCACAAAGGATGCCGAGTGCTGGGGGGTCAGTGTCTGGATTGAACACCAACAAGCCTTGGCAACTGCAACCCACGCGGTCAGAGGAAAGATGCTTCTGTGAGGACCAGCAAGGTCCTGGGGACTCCCCAGGCAATGGAGAGTCAGGGCACGTCTGGAGCAACCAGAGAAGCCCACTGAAAGTTAAAGTTGCCTTCTCAGGGACCCACAGGCCAACAGATCAGGGATCGCGAAGGGACCTCAAGAGGAATCACAAAGTGCCAGCCCACGGACACTCGTGGAGTATAGGCCGGAAATCTTCAGGGGAATTACTGCTTGGGGGTCAGGACTACAAGTAGCCCAAAGCACAGCTTCAGGGATCACCGAAAAGCATATGCTGCTGCAAATGTACACGGTGCCCAGGGGTACGGGTTTCATGGTTCCCACGGGGGATACGGGCCTCAGAATTGCTGAGAGCACAGATCGACCTCGGAGACCTTGGGAACCCACCTCCTCTTTTGCAGAAATCTTCAGAGTCCTTAGGGAGCTTTGTAGATGCAAACAGGTCAGATGCGTTTAGGTGCCTGCTCAGCAGGGGAGTAACTCCTTTACTCCAAGGGAGATTCTTCAGTCGTCCAGCAAAGCGTAGATCATCGAAGGTTACTTGGTTTCTGTAGCAGAGTTTAGTCCAGGTAATATCGAAAGTCCTGTAGCCAGGGGTTCCTATTGTATACCCAAGGAAGGGGTGGGACAAACTCTGGGTCCCACCAATGGGAGGGTCAGGACAGAGGGGTGGCTACACCCATGTCCTTTGTCCAGTTTCGCGCCAGAGCAGGGGCTCATAGCCCCTGCAACTGGTTTGAGCTGGACTATGCACGAGGACACCAAATTTGCCCCCAGTGCAGACATCAAAGCACTCTGAGAGTGCACCCACCCAGCCCAATACACTAAAGCCTGTCTGGGAGGTGGTCACACCTCCCTGTGACAGGAAACCTATTGTCAAGCCTTCCCCTGCCAGAGTTTCATCCAGCAGCAGGAGCGCAGACTCGTGTCTGTGGCTGGCAGCATCCATTTTGTGATGCCAGGGTTCTGTGAAGCTGGTACCGGGTGTACCGGTGTTGTCATATTTCTCCTCTAAGAGGGTGGAATCATACCTCCCACACCAGTTACTGGTGTGGAGGTATGATTCCAAGGTGTTTGACACCAAACACGACATGTTTCCATGCAGCCATTTTAAAGTTAGCATTTACCGCAAGGTTATAATGAACTTAAGTATATATGGTTGGCTGCATCACAAACAACCCCGGAGAATAGGTTCCGAAGGCTGCAGAGGGGCTCTGCTCATGCATGGTCACCCTCTCACATAAAACCCAGCACCCTGCCTTCAGGATCGACAAGGCCTGCTATAGGGGTGACTGATAGGTTTATATATGCAGTGATTAGGATAGATATAGTGAACCTATATCTAAGTAAGGGGTGCAGGCACCACCTTGCACAGGCTGCAGTAGCAGACCTGTGGTGTCATTTTAAAGGGTCTCTCAGGGGTGGCATAATACATGCTGCAGCCCCTGGGAGGCCTCTGGGGTACCTATGCAAGCAAGCCTGGCTGATGACGGCTGGAATGCCAGAAACCGGTCCTAGGATGCTTGTTTCCGGTCCAGGGAAGACATGGCTTGGCAGTTCGGGCTGGACTGTTCCCATGAGGCACAGGGTCAGACTGATTTGCATATGGCCATGTCTGAACTGGGGTGGTGGAGTGAGCTAAAGAATGATGATGGATTAAACCCAGATCAGTTGACTGGGGGTGAGTGTTTGATTGGCTCAAACGTTCCGTCCATCATCCCCTTTTGTACCTATGCCCTGTGTACATAGTATACCATATACTAGGGACTTATAAGGGTACCCCAGAATCCAATCTGGAGTGTACCTAAAGTACATGAACAACCAATTTAGGGAGAAAGCAGATAGACTGGGGTCCTGAATAGCAGGATCCCAGTCAGACTAAGTCGAAAACCAGCAAAACACCAGGAAAAAACTGGGGGTAACCATGCAGTCAGATTCCACCTTCCTACAGCGGTTCAGTCCACAGGAAAACAGGATCCTGATAACGGAGGTGGTCGAACACCATCAACAACTGTTTGTCACCTCCACTGTGTCATTGGCAACTAAAAATACAATATGGCAGTCCATCCTGGACAAGGTGAATGCAGTCGGAGTGCTGAGGAGGACAATGGAAGAGCTCAAGAGGCGCTGGAAGAACGTGAAGTGCAAAACCAAGCTGAAACTCGCAAACAACCGCAAAGCAGCAATGCAGACTGGGGGTGGGAGTCCAGGAGGAGCTGGATGAGATGGAGGAAATGGTGTCCACAGTCATCAGTGTGGAGACGGTGGCAGGAGTTGGGGGACCGGACACTGCTCAACATGACCTGACACAACAGCAACAGGGTGAGTAACCACCAGGGACTGGGGGGACGGGGGGAGATGGGCACAATGGCACACATGCACAATGAAGTATAGCACAATGCACAACCACAATGACTCTGGATCATGTCCCTGATCTCCTTGCCATACTGCAGCACACATAGAAACAGCAAGTAGGCCCCCGTCCACAATGTGCCCAGAGGGGGCCCTCCCCACACATCACCAATCTCACAACAAACCCATGCACATGTGCTGAACCCAGCAAAGCTGCGGATCCGTGAGCCCCACTGACAATGCAAGTGACACTGCATGACGATGAGCATGTCTGCAGGCCACTCATCATTACATGTTGCACCCCACGACACCGAGGTGGCTGAGTGTGGTCCACATCCGGAAAGGAGCAGGTCACACAATGACACATCCACGTGCACAAACAACCCCTGACGGCAACAAGACATCTACGGACAAACCATGCCCAAGAGTCCCAACTCCCACCAAGAGCCCAATTTACCCAAGTATGCAACATCTCAGCACTGCATAAGCACAGAAGTCAAAGGCACACCGCCTGAAAGGGAGAAGGCCAAGCAAAGTCTGAGCTGCAGGGGCGACTCTCCCACAATGCAGCACACACACAAGAATCAGAGCACATCAACATTGACAACAATGTGGTACAAACTGCAACACATTCACAACAGAACAGAGGACACAGCTGCCGCAGCTTGTGTGTAAAAAACTGGCCAATCACATTTGGCATAGCAGGAAACTGTGAGATGATAATGGACAAGTACAACCCCACATCCCTGAAGCTGCACAAATTTCCACTGCCCCGCTTCAAATAGGCATCTCCTCCTAAACAGTCACAATGTACATTGTCATGCAGTCTGTTTGGAAACATGGCCAATGCGTGAACATACATGGAACACACTGTTAAACTGCATCTCCATTGCAGAGGGAGAATCAACACCTCCTGCAGAGCAGACCCAACATCTCTTCACTGATGACGAAGAGGACCTCCACACCTTCGACACCGACGCCCTCCAACAGCTCATGGACACCCTCAGCACCCCACCCCCAGGAGCAGGGCAGCCCAGCTGCATCGAGGAGACCCCACCCCTGCACAGACCACACAGCAGGAAGCACCCACCACCCCGGCTGTCTCCCAGGATCCCCACGACCAACACATGGCATTTCAGCGCCGTGTGTTGGAGGGCCAGAAGGAGATGGCTGAGCAGGTGCGGGTGGGGTTCGACCTCATGGCAGCCAAACTAGATGCCATCCATGGGTGTCTACGTCCCATCAGGGCCCACTTACAGTCCCTAACGGACACCCACAGTCCACTCCATGGTCTCCAAAGAGCCATGGCTGACATCGCTGGAGTCATGATTCGGAGACAAGAACACCTGTCTAGTCAGAGTGGCTCCAGCGATCTCAGCCGGGCGTTGGGACACATGTGGAGGCACAAGGAAGGACATGGTGCGGATGGATGTGGAAAGGATGGCTGCCACGGCTGCACATCAGCGACATGTAGCTGGGATCTTCCATGCCCTGCAGATCCTCATCATGGCATTGCTGACACAAGGCCTGGCGCAGATGAATGCTGCTGCTTCTACACCATCCACATCTCCACCCCCTGATGTGTCAGTGCCCCACAGTGTGGCAGACATTCCACCTCTGGCACCTGATGTGTCGCTGCCACACAGTGCGGACGACAATCCACCTCCGGCCCCTGATGTGTCAGTGCCCCACAGTGCTGCAGCCGAAACACCACCACCCACAGGTGAGGCACATCACACATCAGAGGACGATGATGTGGATGAGACTGCCGTTGTGGTAATGAGGAAGCGGTAGCATTCATCTCCGCCATATGGCCTGTTTCAGCTTGGTTCAGCCCTGTCATCATCACCTTCCACTGTCCCCCGATACACTCTGCGGCACTCACCTTGGACCCTGACATGGACTACCATATTCTGTTTGGTTACCAATGACACAGCAATCAGACTGTGGACTGAACTCTTCCTCTTCCGATGAACCTGTCCTTCCCTAATGGACTCTGGCTGGCCCTCCACGGGGCAACAATGTAAAGTGGGGTTTGCATGGCCCTGTACTGCTCCAGCTGCAACACTCCACTGAATGTGAATAAAACATTCAAATTCACATAGATGTGTCATGTCTATGATCCTTCAAGTATGACAGTATGGATGAATGTAGGGTCACTGATTCCCCCTCACGTCCAATTAGCACATGTTGTGGGGCTTGGGTCACAGGGTGCAACATTGCCGATTGCTGTCCGGGTGGCGCAGACACTACAACGGAGACACATGCATTGGTTAATTCCTTGTCCAGTCCAGAACTGAACCACGCCCAGAGCCCTGGGCTCATTGTTCACACCCCTACGCTGGACTGGCATACGCCAGCCCAGCCCACTCCGCTTATGCTCACAGGGGGTGACGACACAGCTACATGTCCCAGGTCTTCCCTGTAGTGATCTGCTGGTCACAGGTCTAGACGTCAGCATGCCACAGCCACTCCCTGAGGGCTGGTTTACACCCACACCACACCCATCCAGCACAAGCGTCATGGGACATGTGACCCTGCCAATAAAAGGGGCCCACCACAGCACATCCCCCACTGCCAGAGGTGACATGATGGCGTCCGCATCCACGGAACACAATCATAAAGGGTCCGTGACTTGCGTTGCCCTGAGTTGGTGGCACCCGATGGCCTGGGTCTGGCACGAGCCTACCGCCACGTGGCGATGACTTGCGTTGCACTGAGTTGGTGGCACCCGATGGCCTGGGTCCGGCACGGGCCTACCGCCATGTGGCGATGACTTGCGTTGCACTGAGTTGGTGGCACCCGATGGCCTGGGTCCGGCACGGGCCTACCGCCACGTGGCGATGACTTGCGTTGCACTGAGTTAGGCCCACCTGAAGAGCTGAGCGGGTGTGCAGTCTGCGATGATGCATTGGCCTCGATACGGCGTAGAGCATATCAGGACTCGATTTGATTTGTGAGCCCTGCTGGACCGCAGTGTACAAGCAGGCAGCAGTCAGCACACACATGACTCCGCATTGCGGTGCCGCAGGATGCGCTGGGAGCCTGTGGTGCTGAATCCAGCCATCGGCTGAGGAGGTTGCACCGGCACGTGGAGGGCCCTCTTGGAGACACGCCGGTGGCGGCAGGTGAGCATTGAGGCCTGGGTGCACCGGGGCGGGCAGTCATCGCTGGGCGGCGGACTGGTCTCGGGACCAGGGCTGGGGTGCAGCAGGCACACTGGATCGCGCAGGCACCCCCGGTCACGACGGCGGCGGCCTCGTGGCTGGGTGGGGGCGCCGCCCTGGCAGACACGGCCCTGCATGCACTGACGAGATGTGCGCGGGTTGGCTTGGGACGTAGTCACCTCGTCTCCAGTGTGAATGCGGCTGTTGATTGTTGTCGGGCACGTGTGTGTAGGCCTATGGTCACGATATGGCAGACACAGAGACACACGCAGTAGTTACTGTGGTGGCCATCCCAGAACTGGACCACGCCCAGGGCCCCAGGGTATTCATTTGCGACATACGCCGGCCAAGGCCGCTCCGCTCAGTCTTACAGGGGGGGGGTCCACATGGCTACATGTCCAAGGGCTTCCACACTGCCTGGGGTAACCTGTTTGCATCCACTGTCCACTACACTGCAAACACCAGCAGTAGATGTCCACATGGACAGGTCTGTGCTCTGCTTACTGCAGTCTGTCCAGCCCATCTCCGCAACACTTGGCATTGTGTCCTTTCTTTGTGCTGGGTCACTTGCCTCCTTCGCACATTCTTGGTTCCCACCTCTCCCCACATTCTGCAATTGTGTGGCAGGGGGCTCTGCCTTTGTGGATGGTTTGTGTACATGTCTGGCCCCTGTTGCCACGGCTACTTGTGTTGTCGTGTCCAGTAGTTGGGCATGTTGGTTGGCATGTTGTATGTGATTTTGTTACGTGTGCTCTCCCACAGTTGTGAGTTGTGTGATTGTGGAGTTGAGGTGTGTGGTGTGTTCAGTTAGTACTTACCAATGAGCAGTGCATTGCCATGGGTGCCATCCTGGAAGCGCTGGTTGATGATGGACTGTTGAAAGATGTATGTATCATGCACACTGCCTGTGAAGTTGGCGACGACATTGGTGAACTGTCCCCGGTGGTCCACTATCGCCTGCACATTGATGGAATGCGTGTGCTTTCTGTAGCGGTAATTGTGTGCAGGGTCGGCAGGGGGCACAAGTGGTACATGTGTACAGTCAATTGCACCCGACACGTGCGGTGAGGCAGCTATGGCATGATTCCCTTGCATGGTCTCCAGCTGTTCATGCACAACGTGGGGGAAGTGAAGGTGCAGGGGGATCAAGATGATACATACCGCGATGTGTACAGGTATGATGAATCCTGCATGATGAGACCGTAACAGATGTTTGTGTGGTCGTAACCTTCCTTTTCTTTCCTGCGGAGGTTACGGGCACACAGACTTCTGTTATAGTATGTTTGGACTGGATTCATCATACCTGTATGCATTCCGGTTTGTCCAAGTGCAATACACCGTACCAGATTACGTTTGTGACTATGAGGACGCTTGACCATTGTCACCATTTCTCCAACAGGTTTCTGACTACTGATTTCGGAATATGGAATGGTATTGGGGAGTTCCCGCAGCATTTGGAGTTTATTGAATCCACAAGTTGCCCTGGTGAAGTTCCCCGTTGGGAATGGAACGCGTTGGCTATGCCTTTTCGTCTTGTTGTTTATGTATTTGTAATAAAGTTCTGTTTTTCCACTACTGTTGACTACTGGACTTCATGATCTGGGGGGGAGGGTCCGGGGGGTGGTTGCGGTGGGTGTTGTGGCCCTCTTGGGTCTCCAGGCTGCATGATCATTGTCTCCATGGCATCTGTTGGTCTTCAGATGTGGCTCTAGGCTGGGCTCCCTTTCATACGGCAGGTTGTCATCCTGCTTAACACCAGTAAGAGGCAGGTGTTGAATCCCTGCTGCTAACGCGCATTATCGCCTGTTTTCGGATCGCATCGCTGATCTGGCTGCTCGTTGGGAATATCGCGAAGTGGTGTTTTCGTGTGTTTTTGCACGGGAACGCCTACTCTGCATATCATTAGCGTTAGTTGTCGCTCTCATCCGTGGCAATGTGTTTTGCGGCAGTTATCGCGGGAAAACTGGCGATGTCGGCAGTTTGCACCAGCATGTGAATGGGGCGATAAGTCTATCGCCACTTTTGCGGCACTAAAGTGCCGATAAATCGGCGATAAGTCCTTGAGAATATGCCCCTTTGTGCCTTAGTTGTCAGTTGTGATCACCATATGTAGATACTAAAGTCATGTCATGCTCTAAATAGCTGAGCAAAACTCTGGATAAAAAGATGTAATCAATTACAGAGGTGCAGTCTCTTCCTCGAAATGTGGGTGTGGGATTTACACTGCTTCCCATATACCTCTGTACGTTACACAGATCATGAGGTGCTATGTATCCCTCTCAGGTCTTTATAACCCATTGGTGGTTGAAAAGCCACGCTGGTCTCGATCGTTATGCAATCTCCCAGTTTAGCATTAAAATCCCCTGCAATAATAAAATAAAACACTTGGCCCAGGGCACGGAGTCTATCCTTAAAGGATTCCATGAAACTATACAGTTTAAAGAATTTTGTGTTTGGCATATTCGCAAAATCATTATTGTAAAAGTTAATCAAATACAAAAAAAATAGTCTTTCCCTTAACAGGCTCTGCTTGGAAATCAGTGCTATCTGTTTCTATGATATGAGCTCTAACTTTCAGTGGCAAGTTAATCCATATGGAAAGGTCCATCTTTGAAGAACGACTGTGATTAGACGGCGTGGCCAGTACACAAAAACATTAATAACCATCGAAAGCCATGGATGTGATGGCCCCTGTCTCTTGAAACAGTGTGATGTCAAAGTCAATAATTAAGGGTTTCCAATCAGGCTGGTACAGTTGCATTTAGAATGTATTACTGCAATATTCCAATTAAAGAGTCTGAGGTAGATAGTGGAAAAATAGACCTTGTTGCTGGTTCCATAGAACAATAGCAAGGTGCAGGTTGCTTCTAATCTTCCCAGCAGTGCACTGCCACTGAAGGGTAGAATTTATGCTGGGTCTGATACAAATTCAAATCTATTCCTGAGGGTCACACTCACTGGCTGTCCCTGTGGAAAGGTGGGACACCACTGGGTTTTGAGAAAGGGGCAGCTGACTTTAATACATCACAGATGGCTTGTAAAAGAACCCAAGGGGGTAGTGAAACAATCTTACTTCGCTGGGACTCGAACCTCCCCTGGTAGGATAAAACGTTTCATGCATAAATCAGCTGCTTGAGGTTTACCACAATGTAGTCCCCCACTGTGAGAAGTTGGCCTGGTATAAGCTGTCCACTAATTATAGTGGGCACCTTGCACCAGTCCAAACAACCCCTTATTGGAGATAGGTTAAAGACAACCTTTATTGAAAGCTATCCTAGTGGTAGCTATGGAGAGCAGCCTTCAGGCTAAGTCTTGAAGGAATGTAAAGCAGCTTGTTTTACCAGTCTATAATCTCTTGAGTGACCAAATGAAAGAGGACCACACCAGGTATATATTTAAAATATATGTATTTAGTCTTAAACACACCCCTCTAGTCTCTTTATGAGGCTAGACTTTGAAGCACATAAGTTACAAGTCAGTTATCAACAGTAATAGCACAAATACACGTTTGAGCCCTAGGGGCGTACCAAACCATATACCAATAAAGTGGTATAAGAACCACGACTGAGCTAGACACAAGGCCTAGAGCCTGTAGAAGTGCTTGGCCCTCAAGGAACCACCCAAGGTAGTGACACAGGGGACCCACGGGGGACGCGTGCAGTGTGAGAACACAGCCCTGAGCCGCCGTTGACTTCTATGGGGAATGTCGCGGTTGGAGTTTTAAAGAACAAGGACACTTAGAGGAGGACTTGGAGCAAACCCTTTTAGAACTATGTCGTTCTAGAGTCTATACCTACGGGAGCACCGGAGTACTCGAGTTACCTCACCCAGGGAAGCCGGGTGCATAGGTGTCTTTCGGGGTCGGGTTTCGTCGTCGTTTTCAATGGCGATCTGCTGCAAAGTGCTGTTGGCGACCAAGTCGAAAGTGTTCGGGTGGATCCAAGGGTGGATCGAAGATCTGAAGAACCTGAAAGCAGAGGGGACAGAGTCTGGGTCACTAGCCAGTGACCAGGAAGGCGATGAGCAGATGCCCACCAATGTCGGTGCTTCAGGTCGGTTGACGCTTGTCTTGACTCTTCAGCCACGAGGTCCAGGAGGCATCAACGACAACCAGGAGCTGGATTCGAGCTGTCCCACAACGTCTGTCGATTGCAGGGGTGTCGGCGACCGGATTCGACCCAACAAACCTTGGCAACGGCAAGTCATGTGGAAATAGAAGAAGGATGGTGGTACAGACCAGCAAGGTCTGAGGGACTCACCCAGCAAGGGTAAATCAGGGCACGTCTGGAGCAATCAGGAAAGCCCAAGTAAAAGAAGAGTTGCCTTCGGGAGGGCCCACTAGCCAACAGACTAGTGACCGCGAAGGAGCCTCAAGTGGACGCACTTGGAGCTGGCTTACAGGACACTTGTGGAGTGGAGGCCAGTGATCTTTGGTGCAGTCGGTGCTGGAGGCGGGGGCTACTCGGAGCCCAAAGCACAACTTCGTGGGAGACCAGGAAGAGGATGCACTTGCAAAAGTACTCGGTGTCCAGGGGTCACGGTTCCACATTACCCACAACAGCTACGGGCCTTAGCTTTGCTGGGGACTCAGGGCAGCCTCAGGGAAGTCTGGAAATCTACCTCTGGTGATGCAAAGACTTCGGCGTCCGGCGGGAGCTTCAGCAATGCAGACTGGACAATTGCTTCTTAGGTGCCTGCCAAGCAGGGGAGTCACTCCTTGACCCCAAGGGAGATTCTTCAGTCCTCTAATCTTAAAGTAGAGCGTCGAAGGTCCAGGATTCTGTATCAAAGTTTCGTCCAGGTATATCTAAAGTCCTAAGGACTGGGGTCCCATACTTATACCAAGTTAGGGGGTTGGACATACTCTGGGGACCCACCTATGGGAGGGTCAGGGAAGAGGGGTGGTTACACCCATTCCCTTTGTCCAGTTTCACGCCAGAGCAGGGGCAGGTAGCCCCTGCAACCGGTTTGAACTGGCATATGCACAGGGACACCAAGTGTGCCCCCAGTGCAGGACTTCTGAGCACCAGAGAGTGCTCCCGCCCAGCCCCAATACACATTATCCTGTCTGGGGAGGTGGTTACACCTCCCTGTGACAGGAAACCTATTGTCCAGGCTTCCCCTGCCGGAGTTTCAGTCAGCAGCAGGAGGCCAGACCCGTGTCTGTGGCAGCGGCATCCATTTTGTGATGCCAGGGCTCTGGAATGAAGTTACCGGGCAGGCCGGTGTGTACATGTCTCTCCCTCTAGAAGGGTGGAATGCTACCCCCGCCGCCAGAACTGGTGGGGGGGTAGTATTCCAAGATGTTTGACACCAAACACAACATGTTTTGGTGCAGCCAGTCCAAAGTTAGCATTGTACCGCGAGGATATAATGCACTTAAGAGTATATGGTCAGGCTGCACTACAAACAGCATCAGAGAAGGGTCTCCGAACGCTGCAGAGGGGCTCTGCTCATGCAGGGGCACCCTCTCACATAAGAAAAGCACTCTGCCTTCAGGATTGATAAGGCCTGCCATAGGAGTGACTTATAGGTTTATATGTGTGTACATATGTAGTGATATAGGTAACCTATATCACAGTAAGGGGTGCATGCACCACCTTACCCAGGCTGCAGTAGCAGACCTGTGGTGTCATTTTGGATGGCCTTCCAGGGGTGGCACAATACATGCTGCAGCCCCTGGTAGGTCTCTGAGGTACCTATGCCCTGGGTACATAGTATACCATATACTAGGGACTTATAAGGGCACTCCAGATTCCAATCAGAGATGTGCCTAAGGCACATGGAAACCATTTTAGAGAGGAAGCAGCTAGGTTGGGGTTCTGATTAGCAGGGCCCCAGCCAGACTAAAGTCGAAAAACAGTGAAGCATCAGCAAAAAGTGGGGGTACCCATGTGAAGCAGATCCTACTCTCCTACACAACCCCCCCAAACGTAGGGACATTAAACTAACCTTGACCAGTTGAGTCTTCATGTTCTAAGTGGAAGTACCTAGAGAGTCCATCTGCATTGGCATGGTTACTCCCAGGTCTATGTTCCACTGTAAAGTCCATCCCCTGTAGGGAAATGGACCACCTAAGCAGGTTGGGGTTTTCACCCTTCATTTGTTTTAGCCATAGGAGGGGCTTGTGGTCTGTTTGAACAAGGAAGTGAGTACCAAACAAGTATGGCCTCAACTTCTTCAGAGCCCAAACCACAGGAAAGGCCTCCCTCTCTATGGCTGACCAACGTTTCTCTCTAGGGGTCAGCCTTCTGCTAATAAAAGCTACTGGCTGATCCTGACCTTCATCATTCAATTGTGACAGTACAGCCCCTACCCCCAATTCAGATGCATCTGTTTGGACAATGAACTTCTTGGAGTAATCAGGACTCTGTAGAATGGGAGCAGTGCACATGGCCTGCTTCAGGTCATCAAATGCCTTTTGACAGCTAACTGTCCACTGAACCTTTTGGGCATTTTCTTGGAAGTTAAGTCATTCAGGGGTGTCACTATTGATCCATACCCCTTGACAAATCTCCTATGGTACCCAGTCAGGCCTAAAAGGCTCTCACCTGAGTCTGGGTAGTTGGAGCAGTCCAGTCCATGATGGTCTGGATCTTGCTCTGCAATGGTTGAACCTGGCCTCCACCCACAAGGTGGCCCAGGTACACAAACTGACTCTACCCTATCTGGCACTTGGTGGCCTTGATAGTGAGGCCTGCCTTTTGCAGGGCCTCCAAAACATTTCTGAGGTGGACCAGGTGATCCTCCCAGGTGGAGCTAAAGACAGCAATATCATCTAGATATGCTGCACTGTAGGCCTCCAGACCTGTAAGGACTGTATTCACCAACCTCTGAAAAGTGGCAGGTGCATTCTTCAGACCAAAGGGCATTACCACAAATTGATAATGTCCACTAGGGGTTGGGAATGCTGTTTTTGGCTTTGCATCATCAGCTAGTCTGATCTGCCAGTAGCCAGCTGTCAGGTCAAATGTGCTTAGATACTTGGCTGAGGCCAAAGTGTCTATTAGCTCATCTGCCCTAGGTATTGGATGGGCATCAGTCCCAGTGACTGCATTGAGACCCCTGTAGTCCACACAAAACCTCATCTCTCTTTTCCCACCACTGGTGTGAGGTTTTGGCACAAGGACCACTGAACTAGCCCAAGGGCTATCTGAGGGTTCAATAACTCCCAAATCCAACATTTTCTGGACTTCTGTCCTGATACAGTCCCTGACATGGTCAGGTTGCCTATAAATCTTATTTTTAATAGGCAGACTGTCCCCAGTGTCCACTTCATGAGTGCACCAGGTGGTCTGACTTGGAGTCAGAGAGAACATATGTCTGTACTGATTGAGCACTTGTCTACAATCAGTTTGCTGCTGAGCAGTGAGGCTGCCTGTCAAGGCTACACCAGCCACTGACCCATCATCAGGGTTCTGTGAGAGCAGGTCAGGGAGTGGGTCACTCTCTTCCTCCTGTCCCTCATCAGTAGCCATGAGCAAGCCCATGTCTGCCCTGTCCACATATGGTTTCAGTCTGTTGACATGGAGAACCCTGTGGGGACTCCTGGGTGTTCCTAGGTCTACTAATTAGGTGACCTCACCCTTATGTTCAACAATGGTATGGGGTCCACTCCACTTGTCTTGGAGAGCTGCTGGGGCCACTGGCTCCAGCACCCACACCTTCTGTCCTGGCTGGTAAACAGTCAGCACAGCCTTTTGGTCATGCCAGGCTTTTTGCAGTTCCTGGCTAGCCTCAAGAGTTTTAGTTGCCTTTTTCATGTATTCAGCCATCCTGGAGCGGAGGCCAAGTACATAGTCCACTATGTCATGCTTTGGGGGCTTGAGAGGTAACTCCCATCCTTCCTTTACCAAGCACAATGGACCCCTGACAGGGTGACCAAACAAAAGTTCAAAAGGGCTCTAGCCAACCCCCTTTTGAGGCACCTCCCTGTATGCAAATAAAAGGCAGGGCAAGAGTATGTCCCATCTTCGCCTAAGCTTTTCTGGGAGCCCTTTAATCATGCCCTTTAAGGTTTTGTTGAATCTCTCAACTAAACCATTGCATTGTGGGTGATAGGGTGTGATGAACTTGTAAGTCACTCCACACTCCTTCCACATTGCCTTCAAGTATCCAGACATAAAGTTTGCACCCCTGTCTGATACAACCTCCTTAGGGAAGCCCACTCTTGAGAAAATTCCCAGGAGGGCTCTTGCCACCACAGGTGCTGTAGTGGTCCTAAGGGGAATAGCCTCTGGGTACCTAGTGGCATGGTCCACCACCACCAGGATAAGCCTGTGCCGAGATGCTGTTTGGGGATCCATGGGACCAACAATATCAATCCCCACTCTCTCAAAGGGAACCCCCACCACAGGTAGTGGTATCAGGGGGGCCTTTGTGGTGCCACCTGCCTTCCCACTGGCTTGGCAGGTTATACAGGAGCGACAAAACTCCTTGGTGTCTTCAGACATGTGGGGCCAGTGAAAGTGAGGGACAAGTCTGTCCCAAGTCTTGTTCTGGCCCAGGTGACCTGCTAGGGGAATATCATGGGCTAGGGTCAATAGGAAGCCCCTCAACTTCAGAGGTATAACCAACCTCTTGGTGGCACCAGGCTTGGGGTCTCTACACTCTGAGTACAAGAGTCCATCATCCCAATATACTTTATGGGGACCACTAGCATTCCTAGCAGCCTCAGCAGCAGCTTGCTGTCTGAGGGGTTCAAGAGAGGGGCAGCTCTGCTGCTCCTGGCTCAGATCTGCCCTGGAAGGGCCCCTGTCCCTAAGAACTCAACCTGATCAGGCTCAAGCTCCTCTGGGACAGTTCCTTCCTCAGGACTGAGATCATCTCCCTGAAGAGACTGATCTTCCTTCTGAGCCAAGGGGAAGGCACTGCCTTTACCCTACTACTCCTCCTCTTGGATGGCACTTGGTCCATTATTTCAGAATCCAAGGCCTGTTCAGTGTTAGACATTTTGCTCTGTTACCTGGTCACAGCAAACACATCTGCAGGGATCCCCAGCACTTCTGCATGGGTCCTGAGCTCCACTTCTGCCCAAGCTGAAGTTTCACGATCATTGCCAAGCAAGCATTCCACTGGTAGGTTTGCACTCACCACAACCTTCTTAAGGCCAGTTACCCCTCCCCAGGAGAAGTTAACAACTGCCAGAGTATGGTCTGTTCTGACATTGCTAGCATTGGTCACTTGGTACATTTCACCAAGTATAATCTGCCCAGGATCCACAAGGTCTTGTGTCACCATGGTGACACTTGCCCCTGTGTCCCTAAATGCCAAAGCCTCTTTTCCATTGATTAAGGGCTGTTGCCTGTACTTGGCCAGATTACTGGGACTCAGAGGAGGTCACATCCATGCCTCCATCACAGACTAGGACAGCCTGAGTGAATTCTCTGACTAGGCCAGAGCTCATCTCATTACCCAGGGTCCACCCTACTAAACCCTTGGCCTGTGTACTCCCACCACCATTTGTAACTGCACTAGGGGGAACAGGTGCCTTAGGGGCATTGGTGGGGGCTGGAATAGAGTCTTTGGACTTGGTGCAATCACTGGTACAGTGTGTCTTTTGCTTACAGACTTTGCACCATGGTTTCTTTTGGCCTTTCCATTTGTTAGACTGTGAATCCCCACCTGAAGAAGATTTTTGGGGGCCTTGTGAAGACTTCTGGTCTTTACCCTTCTCCCCACCCTTATCAGAGTTCTTAGAATCTTGCTTCTTTGGGTCACCACCTTGGTTCTGTACCTTCTGCCTCACCCTGGTTCTGACCCATTTGTCTGCCTTCTTTCCCAATTCTTGGGGAGAGGTCAGATCAGAGTCCACCAGGTACTGATGCAACAGCTGATTTTGACAGTTATTAAGAATCTGCTCCCTCATGATAAGATTGTACAATCCTGTGAAGTCACATACCTTACTGCCCATCAACCAACCTTCCAGAGCCTTAGCAGAACAATCCACATAGTCCACCCAGTCTTGAGTCTGTGCTTTTGGGTATCTCTGAACTTTAACCTGTATTGTTCAGTTGTTAGGCCAAACCCATCAATCAGAGCACTCTTCAAGACTTTGTAATTGTCAGCATCCTCTTCTCTAACAGTGAGGAGCTTGTCTCTACCTTTGTCTGCAAAGGAGAGCCACAAGATTGCTGCCCACTGCTCCTGAGGGACCCTCTGTACTTTACAGGCCCTCTCCAGTGCAGTTATCCATTTGTGGATGTCATCCCCACTCTGGTAAGGAGGGACAATCTTACTCAGGTTTTTATGGTCATAAGACCTTTCCCTATCTCTGGGGAAATTGCTGCCACCATGGGACTCTAGTCCCATCTTTTTTCTTTGCTTTTCAAGCTCTAGGGACTCCCTGTCTATAGCCAACTGCTCTCTTCTGAGTCTCAACTGAGCTTCTCCATACTTGAGCGGTCTCTCTTTCCTTTCATGAGAGGATTCCCTCCTATGAGAGGAAACAGAGGTCCCTATTGAGGTGTCAGAGTGGTTAGACTCCTGAGAAGGAGATCTAGGCCTTCTGGGCACACTCACAACTCTTCCTGGGGGACAAAGGGAGGTCAGTCTGATCCTCCTCTTCCTCCACAGGAATAGCTGGGTTTTCCAGGTCAAGGTCATTTTCACCTTCCTGGCCAGTTTCAGAGGGGGGGTCCTGGGTGCTTTCACCCCTGGCCCCTTCCTCATCTTCTGCCCCACCCTGTCTGCCTATCCCTTCAGACCCTGGTAGTCTTCTGAGATCATCCAGCAGGAGTACCTCTATGAGGCGTTTGGTGTTGGCACTTTTGCCTGTCTTTAGTTTCCTAGCAGTGCTTAATGCTCTCAATTCCAAGAATGGGAGATTATCATACTTGGAGGGAAGAAGCCTATTGGCTTCTGGCTGGGACCCACTTGTTCCTGGCCCTAAAGACATTACTAGTGTGGTGTGGTGTATGCACTACCTACTCTAGTGTGGCCTACTAAACTCTCTTGAGTTGTAGAAAGGGTGTGCTATCCCTTAACACACAACTCTAAGTTCAGTAGAACTTACTGTATCCTAAGCTTGTTTTATATGTACCTAAGGTACCCTTAGTGGTTTTCAGTTGATCAATTCAATTGAGATTATCTGGTAAAACAATAGCAAGCTGGAATCCCACACGCTGCACACCAATGTGAGAAGTTGGCCTGGTATATGCTGTCCACTAATTATAGTGGGCACCTTGCACCAGTCCAAACAACCCAATATTGGAGATAGGTTAAAGACAACCTTTATTGAAAGCTATCCTAGTGGTAGCTATGGAGAGCAGCCTTCAGGCTAAGTCTTGAAGGAATGTAAAGCAGCTTGTTTTACCAGTCTATAATCTCTTGAGTGACCAAATGAAAGAGGACCACACCATGTATATATTTAAAATATATGTATTTAGTCTTAAACACACCCCTCTAGTCTCTTTATGAGGCTAGAGTTTGAAGTACATAAGTTACAAGTCAGTTATCAACAGTAATAGCATAAATACACGTTTGAGCCCTAGGGGCGTACCAAACCATATACCAATAAAGTGGTATAAGAACCAAGACTGAGCTAGACACAAGGCCTAGAGCCTGTAGAAGTGCTTGGCCCTCAAGGAACCACCCAAGGTAGTGACACAGTGGACCCACGGGAGACGCGTGCAGTGTGAGAACACAGCCGCGAGCCGCCGTTGACTTCTATTGGGAATGTCGCGGTTGGAGTTTTAAAGAACAAGGACAATTAGAGGAGGACTTGGAGCAAACCCTTTTAGAACTAGGTCGTTCTAGAGTCTATACCCACGGGAGCACCGGAGTACTCGAGTTACCTCACCCAGGGAAGCCGGGTGCATAGGTGTCTTTCGGGGTCGGGTTTCGTCGTCGTTTTCAATGGCGATCTGCTGCAAAGTGCTGCTGGCGACCAAGTCGAAAGTGTTCGGGTGGATCCAAGGGTGGATCAAAGATCTGAAGAACCTGAAAGCAGAGGGGACAGAGTCTGGGTCACTAGCCAGTGACCAGGAAGGCGATGAGCAGATGCCCACCGATGTCGGGTGCTTCAGGTCGGTTGATGGTCATCTTGACTCTTCAGCCACGAGGTCCAGGAGGTGTTGATGACAACCAGGAGCTGGATTCGAGCTGTCCCATAATGTCTGTCGATTACAGGGGTATCGGCGACCGGATTGGACCCAACAAGCCTTGGCAACGGCAAGTCACGTGGAAATAGAAGAAGGACGGTGGTACAGACCAGCAAAGTCTGAGGGACTCACCCAGCAAGGTTAAGTCAGGGAACGTCTGGAGCAACCAGGAAAGCTCAAGCAAAAGAAGAGTTGCCTTCGGGAGGGCCCACTAGCCAACGGAGTAGCGACCGCGAAGGAGCCTCGAGTGGACGCACTTGGAGCTGGCTTACAGGACACTCATGGAGTGGAGGCCAGTGATCTTTGGTGCAGTCGGTGCTGGAAGCGGGGGCTACTCGGAGGCCAAAGAACAACTTCGTGGGAGACCAGGAAGAGGATGCACTTGCAAAAGTACTCGGTGTCCAGGGGTCACGGTTCCACATTACCCACAACAGCTACGGGCCTTAGCTATGCTGGGGACTCAGGGCAGCCTCAGGGAAGTCTGGAAATCTACCTCTGGTGATGCAAAGACTTCAGTGTCCGGCGGGAGCTTCAGTGATGCAGACTGGACAATTGCTTCTTAGGTGCCTGCCAAGCAGCGGAGTCACTCCTTGACCCCAAGGGAGATTCTTCAGTCCTCTAATCTTAAAGTAGAGCGTCGAAGGTCCAGGATTCTGTATCAGAGTTTCATCCAGGTATATCTAAAGTCCTAAGTACTGGGGTCCCATACTTATACCAAGTTAGGGGCTTGGACATACTCTGGGGACCCACCTATGGGAGGGTCAGGGAAGAGGGGTGGTTACACCCATTCCCTTTGTCCAGTTTCGCACCAGAGCAGGGGCAGGTAGCCCCTGCAACCGGTTTGAACTGGCATATGCACAGGGACACCAAGTGTGCCCCCAGTGCAGGACTTCTGAGCACCAGAGAGTGCTCCCGCCCAGCCCCAATACACATTATCCTGTCTGGGGAGGTGGTTACACCTCCCTGCGACAGGAAACCTATTGTCCAGGCCTCCCCTGCCGGAGTTTCAGTCAGCAGCAGGAGGCCAGACCCGTGTCTGTGGCAGCGGCATCCATTTTGTGATGCCAGGGCTCTGGAAAGAAGTTACCGGGCAGGCCGGTGTGTACATGTCGCTCCCTCTAGAAGGGTGGAATGCTACCCCCGCCACCAGAACTGGCGGGGGGGGGTAGTATTCCAAGATGTTTGACACCAAACACGACATGTTTTGGTGCAGCCAGTCCAAAGTTAGCATTGTACCGCGAGGATATAATGCACTTAAGAGTATATGATCAGGCTGCACTACAAACAGCATCAGAGAAGGGTCTCCGAACGCTGCAGAGGGGCTCTGCTCATGCAGGGGCACCCTCTCACATAAGAACCAAGCACTCTGCCTTCAGGATTGATAAGGCCTGCCATAGGAGTGACTTATAGGTTTATATGTGTGTACATATGTAGTGATATAGGTAACCTATATCACAGTAAGGGGTGCATGCACCACCTTACCCAGGCTGCAGTAGCAGACCTGTGGTGTCATTTTGGATGGCCTTCCAGGGGTGGCACAATACATGCTGCAGCCCCTGGTAGGTCTCTGAGGTACCTATGCCCTGGGAACATAGTATACCATATACTAGGGACTTATAAGGGCACTCCAGATTCCAATCAGAGATGTGCCTAAGGCACATGGAAACCATTTTAGAGAGGAAGCAGCTAGGCTGGGGTTCTGATTAGCAGGGCCCCAGCCAGACTAAAGTCGAAAAACAGTGAAGCATCAGCAAAAAGTGGGGGTACCCATGTGAAGCAGAGCCTACTCTCCTACACCCACTATATTTTGCCTTGAAGGCCCCAAACAGCCAACCCTTCTTACCAGTAAGATCATATTATAATTAGCCGTACTAGGGGGCTGATTAGGATGGCGGTCAGAAAACCTCCCCGACCGCCATGGTAGCGGGAAAAGACCGCCCGCATGGACCGCGACATAACCGCCAGTCGAATTACGATGGCCCCCAGTCGAAATACGACCGCGGTGGTCTGATCACGGGCTTTAACATTTCGGCGGTTGCTGCTGCCCGCAGCACCGCCGCGATGTCGAAAGGAGCATGTCCTGCATTTCCCTGCACTGCGTGGCAGGCACTGCATAGTGCCTGCCACCTGGTACAGGGACATGTAGGGGGGGACCATGGGTACCCCCCCAGTGCACCCTCACCCCCCCAACACATTGGGGGCCTGCAACAGGCCCCCGGAAGACAATCTCCGCCAGCCTTTCCATGGCGGTTTGACCACTGGGGAAAGGCTGGCTACTGCCGTCATCATAATCGTGCCGGCGGAGCCTGCTTGGCACCGCCACCATTATCCCGGTCCTGCTCCATCCACCAGGCAGGAGTGCGGATGGCAACCGGCAGAAAAGAGGCGGTTGGAATTTCCCACCGCCATGGTCACCACCGCCATCCTAATCTGACCGGCGTTTTTTTGGGTTGCGATCGTGGGCGGATGTCCACCGCCGGCCCGGCGGTCGCCACCGCCGGCCCGGTGGTGGAGATCCGCCCGCCATCCTAATCAGCCCCTAAATCCTTTGTTATTGCAGAGCCAATGGTTACATTTATGCAAAGTTGTTATCAGATTCTGTTTGCTAATGCCTCAAAGAAGGGACACCCGCCAGCACCACCACAGATGGACTGGCATATGGTGAAAGATTGATGACAGTAGTATTTGAGAGTTCATACATGCTCTGGTTGTCCGATGATAAGAAGTTCGCTTGCAGATGTCTCACCTCTGAATCATTATTCTCAGTTTGTGTGGGGTGAATTGCAATAATATCCGAATAACAATATCACAGAGGGGAGTGATTGAACCAGGTTTCCAAAGAGTCGGTTGATCATGCCAGTACTAGTAGCAGAGTTGTGGGCGGTTGACTTCATTACTCCCATGACTGCTTGGCGGCCTGTGCATACACACAGTGTTCAGTAAGATTCTTTCACTGCAGTCAGAGTGGCCTTATGGACCTCTAGCCAGAGTTCCATAAGAGCCAGTCAATTGAAAAGGGGCTACAATTGGGCTTGATGGATCAAAGAGAACTTGCGACAGCATTGCTCAAGTAGCATACGTTTCTGATTGGAGGTTTCTCCTGCAGTATCCCGTGGTGTGATAAGGGAGTATCTCTTTTCTTTCATTTAGCTGCCCTTGTGAGAGTAAACAAAAGTTCTGCCGCACTTGGGGAGAATAACAGGAATTGATGTGGTTCTGGTTACACCTACAGTGCTACTGGCAACAGGCCCTTCTTCATGAGCTTCTTGAACTGCTGGGTTGTCATCACATGCTACAGGACTCTGCTCGATTGAAAGTCTATGCTCAGTTAGAGCAATTTCATTTGAAAACACCTCAACCACCTTTTCCAACATACATTCAATCGTTGTTACTCTGCGTGACAACTTAGACAACCCAACAACCTTGTATGTACCAATAGCTGCACGCCACAGACTCTCCTATGCTGCTTGGTAGCGGCCTCAAAAAAGTAGCTTAAAGTGAGTGGGGGCTGTGGGAAGTATCAACATGCTATATAGCGCTAGGGCTACTGTCCTCCTCCTCCTGCCCCTCCTGCGGCAATGTCGTATGGGCCTGGTAGTCCTTGGCCCCTTTGCACCAACTTGGCATCCCGCACCGTGGGAAAAAAAAAAGCGCTATATAGCGATAGGGCTCCTGTGCTCCTCCTCCTGCAGCAATGCCATATGGGCCTGGTAATCCATGGCCCCCATTGCATCAACTCAGCACCCTGCATTACAGGAAATATTAACACTCTATATAGAGCTAGGGCTACTGTGCCTCTCCTACTGCCCTTCCACTACTAATGTCATATGGGCCGGGTAGGCCTTGGCCCCTTTGTACCAACTCGGCATCCCACGTCACTGGAAATAGAGGTGGGCTATATAGCGCTAAGGCTACTGTGCTTCTCCTATATGTTTATATTTGCTCCATCATTCAATAATCCTTAATGCATATTCATATTTGCACCACCCCTGTAATCCTTAATGAATGTTCAAATTTTCAAAATCATTCGTTGAACTTTAATGTATCATTGGATTTGCATCAACATTCAGTAATCCTTAGTACAAGTTCAGATTTGCTTCCTCCTTCCTCAATCCTTAGTACCCATTCACTAGTGCACTACATTTTCTGAAAAGAAATGCTAGCCATACAACTCAGGTAAAGGCAGAGGAGAGCGAAACAGTGGCTGGCATGGTGTGAGTGTGCTCTCACAACATGAAACCTGAATATGCATGCATCCCCAAAGTGAAAGTGCTCACCTGCTGCTTCTGTTAGAATGGTCTCAACAATCAACACCGACAAATAATGCTACCCTGCAAAATGATCATTCCCGGTTGGAAAAGGCTGGGTACTCAGTGGTGCTTGAACAATTTTCAGAGTGGGGTTGCTGCCCTCAATGTTACATCACTGAAGTCATAGGGATTGTGAAAAATGCAAGCATCACACAAAGAATAAGTGTAGCTGGTTGTGCATGTCGTAGCATAGAGCTGCAAACTTATTACTTTTAAAGACAGCACATTCTCCATTGAAATGGCCATAAAATTTGTACTAACAAGCAATTGTACTGATGAAACCATAGCACACAATGATAATGTATGAAAATCAGATTTCAGTAAATATTTATCATTTGCACATTACCAAGTAAAGTATGTTAATTTGTCTTGATAGTATTAAAATCTTGGTAGTAATCACACTTCATAGTCATAAAAAATGTGCTTTGTTTTTCTTTCCTAACTGTTGATATATTCTAAAATATTTGTACAGTTCATTTACATGTATTTACATTTTATTTGTTAGAAAAAACTGATATACTACAGCCTTTCCTTTCATACTCCCTGTACCACAGGAAGATTGTCAGATAGTTCGCCTTATAAAATGCTCTAACTTTCCAGTTAGAGATGGAAAACCAAACATCAGTCTCCATGGTAAAGGAATAAGAATGAACAGCACTTTGTCAGAAGTCATAGTTTGACATTGGACCTCTGTCTTCAAACACACTATGGGGCCGATTCTGATGCGGGTTGGAAAAGCTTCCCGACCGAATCGGTTGGGAAATGGTGTCCGACCCACTCGGATCGGGAAAGTCCGACCGGCGGAGTAGGATGCATCCGGATGCTTCCAGATACGATTTGGTTGAACTCCCATTGACTTCAATGGGAACATTTGTTCCTAACCGCATCAGAATTGGGCCCTCGGTCGGGAAGACACGTTCCCGATCCGATTTGGAAGGAGCAAATGCCGTTAGGAGGCCTTCCTAACCGCATCAGAATCAGGCCCTCGGTCGGGAAGCTTTTCCAACCCGCATCAGAATCGGGCCCTATGTATGTGTCAAGATAAAAACAAAATGTAAAGGCATCTTTATTGCTCATTCCCCTTGTGACCCCGAGCATGAGTGTTTTGGGGGTGAGGTATCACCCCCTCCCCGAGCAACCCTACTTCCAACATCTATGTGGGAACTGTGTGCGCAGTTGAGCTGCGAAAAGGAAGACTGCAGCATCTGCGGCGATATCTCAGCTAGCTTGAGAAAATAAAGTCTGCCTGACATCTGCAAGTACTTTTCAAATCTGCTTGCTGAGTTCAGAACCCTGGACAGCTACCATAGCTGCAAAACCGTGCAGCTTCTCTCTTGCCCAGACAAACAGGCATTCTCAAAGCCAACATGTCTAGCCTTTGCAATCTGGTGCGACGGTTATTTACTTATGTTTTTCACTGCAAGCATATGCAACAAAATAAAAAGAAAAATTAAGCAGCCACCTACATATGGCTATCATTCATTAAATATTTATTTCGACCAGAAAGAATGGTCACAAAGCATGTACAAAACAATAGACATATCCGTAAAAAAAACAATGAATCCAAGATTATAAATACATATTTTATACAGTAAAAGGCCAAAATATTAAAATCAGATAAAACAAATATCAGATCATCATTGAATTGCCTAATTTGACGGCGGATTTTAAAGATAGGCCCACTCTAGAGCAGAGATCTTCTGAACATAGTGACTGGAGATAAAATAGGGCAGCTCAAAAGTTATTAATTTTGGAATTCTGAACAGCTGGAATAAGCAAGCCCATAGACAGTTCTCTGTAAAATCTACAGAAAAACAGAAAGTGCAGAATAGTTTGGTCAGAGGACTCATCACAGGGGCAGCGACAGACAGAGGAAGCACTGTACTGCCCAAGGGGGAACCAAAGTTTCCAGAGGCCAGTCGGAATCTAGCAAGAAGTGATTTTTCCCATGCATTATTGGCCCACTCAAGATATGGTTCTGTCCCAGGACAAATTTGGATCAGCGCGTAATTACTCAGGGATTCAGAACTTGAAATAATCGGCTCCCTGTCCCTAGCGCGTTTCCAGAGGAAATGCGTCTTCACCCACCACATATCCTCCTTCTTAATAGAAGATGGATCAGTGAATAGAATAGGTCTACCAAGATTTAAAAAGTTCAGCTGTAGGTACTGAAGCCAAGGTATAGGAAGGCGAGTCGCACATGCTAAATAATCCACTATTATATACCTACCGAGGGAGGCCTGCGCTTTGTACCAGAGCACCAAAGTAATAGGGGAGCTAATTTTATGCGATCTTCGACATAGTCTAAGCCGAGCTCCTCATGCACCTTAAAGGTATTACTGCTGGACGGGTCCCCCAAAAGCTTGCAAAAAAACCCTGTTCTCTTCCACCTGAAGGTGTCATGTGTTAGAAGTATCCCAGATCCTGGTGCCGTGAATCAAAGTTGGAACACACCTAAGTTTGTAGATTTCTATGAGAGGATGGATAGGACTGCCCAAACACGCTGAAACTTTAAAGACTGACCCAATGGCCCACTCAAACCTGATGCACCTGTTTGCCATGCAAGAAGTCCAGCTAAGATTTTCATCAAAAGTAATACCAAGATAGGAAAAAGAATGGGCTCTTTCAATACGCACATCCCTAATATAGAGTGGGTGAGTCTTAGCGGACTTGGGACCACAGACCATTTTCAATGGGGGTGAGCGAAGAATTCCGCTCTGCCGGCGGAGTTCACAGAGTTTTGCCCACTCCGAGCAGAGTTCCCCAAAACTCCGCAAAGTGATGCGAAGCAGAGTTTTTTCTCTTGAGCGGCATGCCAACATAACGTTGGCGAACGCTTGCAAGAAAAAAATGTGCACTAGACCTCCTACCGGCAAGATTTCTCAACGCGGGAGATTGCGGTAGGTCACGACCGCTCGTGTTGAGAAATCTGCCGCTCGCGTTGAGGAATCTGCAGCTCGAGTTGAATGTCTACAGCAGCGCCCACTGGCGTGATGAGTAGTGCCGTTCACGCTGATTTTTCAGCACAGGAGGAGCTAAAAATCAGTGCGAGCAGCGAGACTTAACAGACTCTGCCACTGGCAGAACTCTGCAGAGTGCGGCAGAGATTTTCCAGCACTTTCCAGGGTTCCTCGGAGTAGAACTCCATGAACTCCACCCATAACTAGTTTTCAATCTGTTTGTTTTCAAATGAAGGCTTTCCATAAAACAAACAAAGTCATTGATGAGAGCCTTAACACTGTTAGGAGCTCTGGCTAGTAAAAAGGTGTTATCCGCGTAGAGGAGCTCCGGTACCATTTTCTTTTTGACTCAGGGAACATCTGCACCTAGACCTATCAGAACAGACTCCCGCTTATTAATGTACAGGAGGAATAGAATCAGCGCTAAAACACACACTTGCCATACCCCAGATTGGAGGCTAAAAGACTGCAAACACTCTTGACTCCTTCCGTATCTCACCAAGGCCCTGAGATTAAAATGCAGTTCACTAAGGAAATGAACTAGGCCCTTCTCTACACCCATAGAGGCCAGGAGTTCCCACTACTTGAATCTATTGACACTGTCAAAAGCACTTCACAGGTCTATCAAAGCTAAATGGATGGCACTGCACTTAACCAATCAGTATTTACAGATTATAAGATGCAGGTTAACACATTTCTCGATAGTCCCCAGGCCATGGCGAAAGCCAAACTGAATCTCCAATAGGACCCTACTTTCCTCTATCCAATGTTCCATCCTTTCTAAGATGGCGTGCCCTATGATCTTAACTGATGCATCAGTGAGTGAAATGGGGCGGTAGCAGGGTGAATCCCATCTGTCCCCTTTTAAAAAAAAAAAAAACTGGAACAATAGTAGCGGACCTCCAAGACTCAGGAAGCACAACTACACAGGCAGCATTAAAAAGGTTTGTCAACAGGGGAGCCCAAAAATGAACATTACACTTATGCAGGTCCATTAAGACACCATCATGGCCAGGGGCTTTATTGGCAGGACTGCACTGGATGGATGAGTTAACCTCATCTAACAGAAAGGAAATTGCAATAGGTAAGCAAAATTTAACAAAAACCGTCCCGCTAAGATTGTTATCTTTCTGGGCATGTAAGATCTGGAAATGATTCACCCAAACCTCTGGAGCAATGCTAGAGTTCAGTGCAGCCCACGGGGCATCTGCCAAAGACTAGTTGTTAACTAAATTCCCCAAAAACTTTAGCTTCTTTTAAGGTGCAGGCCTGGACCAAAGCATCTCAGTTCAAATTTCCTAGCCAACAAAGCTTGTGTGTATTCCCTTCTGCAACTGGTAATTTCCATCTAATTATTTGGAATTTTTTTGAGGGCCAAGTGCATCTTCCTACAAAATGACCTACAGGCTTTATCAAACCAGGAGGCCACGCTAGGGTCGCGTACCTTGAACTTTTTCATGAGTATTGGTTTTATGGCACATCCCAGAGTCACAAAAGAGTCTATTATCAAATATTTATCAACATGCAGAGATAAACAGTTTAGGATGTAACTCAAATTACCTGCTACCAAGTTGGCAAATACAGAAGAAATATCTGCATGCCTCCATACCAATCTACTTAAATTATCTTTGACCTTAGTCAGAGAATTACCCACCAGAGTATCCCTTATATCCTTCATTGAACCCTTCATAAAATGGTTAAAAGAGAGATGAAGAGCATTATGGTCACTGAAAGTATTAGGGATGACACCACCGTCAACAATTCTGGTGAGCAAGCTATTGGAAATAAAAACAAAGGGCCTCATTTACAATAATTTGATGCACTGCAGTGCAGCAAGCCTTACTGCTGCGCTGCAGTGGTTAAAATAAAAGGGCAGGAATGCGCTGTATCTACACGATACAGCGCAATCCTGTCCTTCTCCCCTGCACCAGCGCACAAACAGCAGCAGTGTGCCAGTGCACACACCCTTGCATCATTTTGCAAGGGTGCCTGCGCTGAGGGTGCGATTGTTTTTGTGCAGGAAGGGATACCTTCCTGCACAAAAACAATCATTAAAGCCATTTTCCTCTTTCTATATGTGCTGCAGAATCCAGCATGCATAGAAAGAGGAAAAAATGAGGAGAAATAAAAGTATTTGTCCTCGTTGTGCCTCCTTACGCCTCCCCTGCGAAGGCAGAGGATTCTGACGCATTCCCAATTTTACAAAATATTGAAAATCTGGGAATGCTTTAAGCTCGATGGATGTTGCATGGAAACACCCCTTTCTCGCAGAGTTATGCATGAAAGGGAAACACATTTACAAGGCCATGAAAGGTCACACAGGGCGACTTTACATGGCCTTGTAAATATAGGGAAGCCCTTTGCTCTGCCGGTGCATCAATAAAAGTGATGCACCGGCGGTGCAATGGGTTTTTAAAGAAGCCCCAGAATCTATAGTGGAACACTGGCCTCTACCAGTGAAGGTAACTGCCTTAGCGGAATCAGAACCTAAGAAATCTAAGGCATCACACAGATTGGAACTGGCAAGCATTAGAAATTACACAGCACCCCTAGCATCTTGGCCTTGAGCAGGAACATGATGAAATAAGTCAAAGGGATAAGATTCAGTTAAATCTGAACAAACCGCAACTTAGCATTAAAATCGCCAGCAACTAACAAGTTACAAATTCCTCCTGTACATAAGGGCTAGTACTTAGTGAGTCAATAAAAGAGTTGTGAAATTCCTATTTGTCTTAGAGAAATAATCATTATACAAATTCAAAACAGATAGCACAAAATAAGGTGCCCATTTTAGGTAAAACGTCTGGATGAGTCTGCTGCCTGTATCAATACAGGCGTGGAGCAACCCAAGGTGACCTTAAACCAGGTTAATAAACCAGCACTGACCCGCCTGAAGGTAGACTGCAGAGCATGCTGGGGATAGCTAACGTAGTCGTCACAAAAAAAATCCTCCATAGCCCACGTCTCCCACCGTAAGACTGTATCAAATGGCTTAACCAAATCCAGCCACGTCTGAGATCCCAGCTTAGCTTTAATCCCCGCATCTGCTTGGTTTAAGGAATTGGTTCCTTGGAAGCTGGTATCAACAAGATTAGAGACAGTAGGCACTACATCGGTAATAGTCACATTAGGAATCCCACTGTATAAGGCTGGATGGAATTCAACATGGGGGCTTCACACTTGCAATACTGTTTCACAGGTCGAAAAGTCAGTCCATCTCTGACAGGGTGGACTGGAACTCAAAATGATAAAAAGTGGTAACTCCCAAGTTTGGAGTCCCTCTGGGTTGTGCAGCAGGGCATCTCAATAGTTGGACCGGGTTACTATAGAAATATGAAAGGGGCAGAAGTTGGATCAGGCTGGACTTGAATAACCCTTTTAGCCGCAGAAGTCAGATCATCAACAATCCTTGGCAATCTGAAATTAACTACTACACAGTCGCCACTGAAGCATTTAGAGTTGGGGACCACCGATCCCACTCTCCGAACCTTAAAAATGTAATCTGCGGTCCAAGTCGATGAATCAGTCTTTGAGCTAAGCCAGTGGGTGACCTTATTTTTCAGCTCAATGGTTGATTCAGTGGACCCCATAGGCAGTACAGGAACATTAACCATAAGAATCACATACAGGTTAGAAGCAGGTGGTAAATTTAGGGTGGGGGCCCTTCCCATCGCCTCCCTTTATAGAGCCTACCCATGTTGAAGGCCTCAAAGGTTGGGTACTGCCTGATGGAACAGAGGTCTCATTCCTGCATAAGTGGCCCTCAGAAACTATAGGCCCCCTTGTAGTCCATAATTGTGGCCAGTCTTGTTCAATGGCCTGCAGCCTTAAAAGGATCGGGTCAAGTTTGGTACACAAAATAGCGGTGAATTTCAACTTGAGTGAGTTGACTACAGCGTCCGCTAAGTTGGGGTCTGGCTGAAGTAAGTCCTTTACGACTCACAGCTACTGAAAATAGGGTCTGTTTTAGCATGGCGCCAATCTCCTGCATTTGTTCACAGGGCTTGAACACTGTCACTGACTAGTATCGCTGGACACCGGCACTTTACTGCTAGGGGGACTCAAGTCGGCAGGTCAGGCAATGTGCTTGGACTCAGCTGGACAGGAGTCGCAGCTGATACAGCAGGACGTGAAGGAAGGTAACCCAGGGCCAGACTTGAGGCAAGGGGAGGAAGACCTTCCCCAGTCAGAGAGAGGCACTGCTCCACTAGTTTAATTTCTTTGGATACAACCCCCATGGCCCGTGCCAGGAAACCCTCAATAGTAGTAATTCTTGGTGCTGTGGGGGAGGACTGAATTTAATATGGGGTGGCCTTTTTTTCCCCATGCTTCAAAACTATAGAAAAAGAAAACTGGTCAGGCCAATACAGAAAAACAAGAAAACAACAAGCGGAAGCTGGCACCTTTCACAATCCAGGCAGAGAAGCAAGAGGGGTGACCCAGCGCAGCTGATGTCAGGAGATGATGGGTGAAGACGGGCCTGGTCTTTGTCCAGTCTTCACCCAGGCACATCCCAGGTGCGTCCCATGTGCATCCTGTGCTGCGGTATCCAGTTGCGCTAAAGAGCACTATGGTTGAGCTGCCCCCTCCTCCTGGGCTCACACAGGCCCGCATAGCCTCCTGGATGTTTTGGTACCCCAATCAGCGATAGCGGCAAGCGGGGTTTAAGGAGTCCTGCACCGCAGTGTTTAGTTGCGCTAAAGAGGGCTATGGTGGTGCTGACCCCTACTTCTAAGCTCGTGCAGGCTCTTGGATGAGGTCTTTCCCCAAGTAGCGATGGTGGCAAGCTTGTTTTAAGGCATCTTGACAAGATAGTCATATCGATATGGCCGTCAAATATTTGCAATAAAAAAAAAATACAATTAGAATCATTCACTAATATGGCTATTTTATTAGTGATGTTTATTAAATAACAAGCCTTTCCATTTTGCCAAACATGTCATTATTATTATTATTTGTGAAATTGCAGGCAGCTACAATAATACAATGTCATCCTGGCGCAGGCAAAACAAGGGCTGTTATTTAAACATAAGAAAAAAAAACCACTATTAACCAGATTTGTCACTGAAGAGAAAGGAACTAATTTATGTGTATGTGAACAATGTGCACAGGCTTTGTGTAGTCACTCAAAGTGATGAGAGCCAGTGAGTAGAGAGTGCTGATTCATTGCACCATGCAGTATGCTGTTTTGGGCAGAAGCAAAATGTGAATGACAGTTCAACAGACCAATGAATGAAGGTCACTGTCAAAAGGGTGGTGTATGGATGTATATTATGCATGATGTTTTTAAAAGCAATCATCTGGTGAAAGCTGTCCCAAGAGCCAGAGCTAATCAGCATTGGCAAGCATTGGCATTGGCTTTGGTGCAAAATACTGGTTTTGCCAGTGCTTGTTAGTCTATACAATTTACTCTTTCACAAAGTGTCATATCTGTCAATGACCACACAGACAACATTTATTTCCTGTTTCTATAGCTAGCAGTTGCTGTTCCACTGGTCACCTTATTCTGTCCTGCTTCAGATATTAATATATTCATTTTATAGTGTGTCAAACCCTTGGAAGTTGAACATTGTGTCCACATGCCCTTAATATTTCCTTTAGTGTGGATTAGAATCTGAAGGACAGGAGTAGAAAAATGACACTATGCTTACCTGTATCAAAGCAGCTAGTGTACACAGAACGACAAACCAAATGCCAAGGCTGCTGACATAAGAAAATACAAAGCAAATGAGACAATTACTTTCTGGCGGTAATCTTTATTACCCTTAATCACAGCCCTCCTCGTTCCAGTCCTCAGACAGTTAAGAAGTCCCCACCTCTCAGACAGTTCTTCATGTAAGCTATAAAAAAAGAAAATGACACGTCCTCTTTCTATCAAACCTATTACAGCCAATGACATACTTCCCCTCCCACCTCCTGCTTTTCTCAAGCCAAAGTTAATCTTCTCGGAGGTCCAAACAAGGGAGAGGGGGTTGAATTGACTAGGATGAGGAGGACTGCGATTCAGGGTAATGAATATTACCAGTAAGTAATTCTTTCAATATCTGCGGAGTCAACTAAGTAGCCACCCTCCAGATCTCTGACAAGGATGCACTGCCCACCTCTGCCCATGAGGCCGAGGCAGATCTTGTTGATCGACATTGCAAATTGTGTGGGGCTCAGTATTTGTTGAACGCCTCTTGTGTTATAGCCTCTTTCCCCCACCTACTCAAGGTTGGACCGGAGACCTTTTACCCTTTGTTGGCTGCCCCAAAAGAAACAACAAATAATTGAAGACTATGAAAAGATTTGTTCTCTCTAAGTAATGGTAATAAACATCCTCTCACATCCAGGCAGGAGAGAATGTCAGAACCTGAAGAGGATTGCAACAGCTGGAAGGACTAACTCTTGAGAACAACAATACCTAGAATTACCTTCGGGGTAAATTTGGAATTTGGTCTGAGAACCACTCTATCAGGAAGAGACCTCAGGTATGCATAGGAGACCACTTATGCGGACAACTCATTTAACAACCTAGCATAAGTGATCGCTAGTAGAAAGGCCATTTTTTATGATAACCACTAAAATGAAGCCTTCTCTAGAGTTCAAATAAGGGATCTTGGAACCCTTCAACACTACTGGTAAATCTCAGGTAGGAACTACAGTGTGTTGGGTAGGTCTCTGTAATTTAAAACTCTTGAGAAAATGACTAACCAAGAGGGAACTCTTTGAGAAATCTGCTAAATGCCCCCTAAACACCCTGATATCTGCCCATTGCATATCTAGGGTGGTTGGAGAGAGACCTTAAAGGATCATGTCTCTCAAGGATTCAAGGATTTGAAAAGGATTTATCAAGTCAGCAACTGCTGATCTGTCTCTGCACCATGTTTGAAAGAATCCCCAGTGCTTCTTATAGTAATTCAAAATGAATGGACTACTATATTCCTGGATAACTAAGGCTACCTGTTTTGAACAACCAAACTGTTCTAATCCCTCCCTCTCAACTTCCAGGCCATCATATGTCATCTTCTGAACACTTCTAGTGGAAGGTTGGGAAATTGAAGTGGTGGCAGATCAAAAGGGGGGTGGAAAGGAACCTCTAAAGCTATATGTATTAGAAGGGGGAACCATGGGCGCCTTGGCCAGTATGGAACTATTAATATGACCATCACTCTCTCCTCCCAAATATTCTGTAGCACCCTTGAGAAGAGGGGAATTTGAGGAAAGGTGTACAATAACGGGTGGGGCCAGGGACTCTAGGACATCCACTGCAGACACCATGTTTCTGCACAGAATTGTGGAAGCATTGCATTCTCTGTTGATACAAAGAGATCCATACTGGAGTAACCGAACAACTTGCATTTTTGCTGGAAATTTGCTCTCCCTGGAATATATAAAGCCCTCAGTGCCAGCAGATGCTGTTCCATCCAAGATAAAAATCTCCTTTGATAAAGTGCTAAGAGTCCAACTCCTTGCCCCCATTGACAATTCACGTAGCATCTTGCCACTTGGTTGTCCATTCTTATCACCAAATTCGCCACTTCCAATTGAGCCTGAAATGCCTTGATCGCCTGCCAAATTGCTGTCAGCTCCCTCTAATTGGTTGAGAAATTACTTTCTTTGTCCGACCATTGAATTCTTACTTCCTAATGTTGAAATACAGCCCCCCATCCCCAAAGGCTGGCTTCAGTTGTTAGCATGTGTGAGGGAGTTAGATTTAAAAAAACTCCCTTCACTAGGTTGAAGTCGACTAACTACCACTGCAGAGCTGCCGCTATCTAGGGGGTGACTGAAATCATGCACTCAAAATCCTGGGTTTTCTGATCCAGTAACTCAGGAGGTTATTGACCGTAGGTTTTATGTGGAAACGATCCCAGGGGACTACTGCTGTGGTCACTGCCAAAAACCCTTGGACTCTCAGTCAAGTCCAAGCAGGCACCTGCCGTTGTTCCAAAAGTTGACTTAAGTTTGATTGGAGGGATGTGAGTCTCTTCTGTAAGGGAAATCCTTTCCCCACTGCTCCCAAAAAAGTTTCTTGCTGTGGAGGTACCAAGTGTAACTTCTTCCAGTTGATGATTAGGCCCAAATATTGAAGAAAACTGCAAACCATCTCGCTGACTTGCTGCACCTTAGAGAAGGAGTAAGCACATAAAAGACAATCATGAAGATAGGGAAAAATAGATATGCAATCCAATTGCAATGCATTGGATGCTTATGCTAATACCGTTTTGAACATTCTGGGTGACATACAAAGGCTAAATATGAGTTCTCTGATACTTCTGACTGCACAGATGGATGGGTACATGGAAATAGGTGCCCTGCAGATCCAAGGTTGGCAAGAAGCCACCATTTAAAATCAAAGGAATTAGGGCTTGTAGCGTAACCCAGGAGCCGCCCGGACAGGTAAGAGTGGTGAGGCGGGCTGGTGGGTAAGTCGACGCAGTAAGCACAAGTAAAGTGGTTTTCTTTTTCTTTTTTTTCTTTTACCTCGTCATCTTCTGTCGACCCCTCCACCCGCCCCACCGCTCTTACCTGCACGGGCCATTCCTGGCGTAACCATTCTGAAATTTTCCAGAGATATGAAATTTTAGGCACATGATCTCTGACCCTTTTAGCAGCAGGTCCATTTACTTCAGCATCAACAGCCTGCTTTATCTAAGATTCTATTTCTCCCCTGAAAATCTGGAGGACTTCTTCCTCTTAGGAGGCTCAGGATAATTGTGCTTAGTGGATGCTGTTCTCGACTCCATTATAGCGCCTATGAACATGTGGCGTAGTGACTTCTGATGCATTCAGACCTTCCTCTTTTTATATGTTGCTTGGAAAGCAGTTCTCATCTCATGAGATTCTGCCTTTAGGCAAAATTGACTTCCAATCCCCCGACCCTACCTAGTAGCACCCGACCGAGAGGGGAGCACCTCCAGCCAGTTCCCATGTGCTAACACTTTCACCACCCAAGCTTCACACATCAGCGGGGTGCGCACAGTGGGGAACATTGATCTACACATGACAGCTGCCCAGCATGATCACACGCGACAGCTGCCCAGTAGGAGCACTTAAGAAATTATTTAAACTAAAAATCGGACTTACCCTGAAAGACGAGTACCAAAAATCTGTTGTGAGACGCGTTACCCATTGCACCACTGGACCCGTGGAGACAAGAACCAACAGGGCAATTGGGAAGTATTTCACAGGTGTAATAGCAATCATAGAAAGAGGGCTTGTGTCCATTTTTTCTGTATAACTTACTTAAAGACCTGCCTGGGAAATGGGAACTCCTCAACTGTGTGAGGACTGGGACAAGGAGGATGGTTAATGCATCTCTGCAGTCGTTTAGATCTGAAACACCCGTGAGAGAGCACGTTTAAATGCTGAGGTTACAGTGAAAATATTGCTAAAATAAAAGTGCATTTGATATCAAATTAACCAGTTAGAGAAACCATTTTGCAAAGAAATTGTTTGTTGTTTGAAGGGAAGCAAACTACAGATTTTACAGTACGGAGTAAGTTTAATTGTGATGCATAGGCATGATTCAAGCTTTACTCTTTATTTTCATGATAGATGACAGCGAGAGAAGGGGCCTGGTGGCAGTGTTTGAGGGGCTGCTTGACTCTTGTAAAATAAAAAAAATAGAATGGGAAAACATTAATTTGTGATTAAAAACATTACCCTTGGACCTTGATAACGAAGAGAGCTACATTTTTGGCACATGAGCACATTGAGCACAAGCTAAATGCCATCACACACAATGAGGGAACCCAGTGGCTGAAGTGGGATGACAAATAGCTCCATACTGTATGCTATATTCGGTAGAAGCAAAATGTGAATGACACTATAAAAGACAAGTTGATGAAGAGGGCTGACTGAATGCCTCTGTGTGTATGTAAGTCTGTCTCTGTATTTGTAGAAAGCAAAAGGTCTTGACTAACGACAGACCTAAAAAAAAAAAAAACAGGGAATGACTGGTCACTACTGCCCTTGCACGCCTGGCACATACCACACGGAAAGTGAATAGCTGCTCAGGAACTACCAAAGACAACACTGTCTCTTCACTGCTACCCTAACCCTGGGCAAGTGGGAGCAGACTGCACTCTGAAAGTGCAGCTTCCCTGCAATGTAAAATCAGTGGCTTTGCAAATCAATTAAAAATCAATAACAAATGTAAACCTACATGATTTTCTATTAGACTGATGCAAAATGTGAAAGACACCTTAAAAAAGCAGTGACAGAGAATGAGCTGTCCCAAAGCAACCAGAAGCTGAATGGGTCTGACATAAACACTCTTTGGGTCTCATTTATGGGTATTTTCCCATAGGGCAACGCAGCAGGCCTTGCTGCTGGGCTGCCCTATGGCAAAAGTAAAGAGCAGGGATGCACCGTATCTATGAGATAGAGCACATTCCTGTCCTTTTTCCCTGTGCCGGTGAACAATGGGCTGGTGTGCCCCAACGCAGGCACCTTTGCACCATGCTGCAAGGGTGCCTGCTTTGTGGGGATGATTTTTTTTCTGCAGGAAGGGAAATCTTCCTGCACGAAAACAATCACAAGAGGCTTTTTCCGCTTTCTATGTGTGCTGCAGAATGCAGCCCACATAGAAAAAGGAAAACTGCAGACCGCAGCACACATAGAAAGAGAAAAAACAAAGATATTTCGCCTCGTTGTGCCTCCCTTTCTCGTAAATCTGGGGCAGTGTCAAAAAGCCATGGATGTTGGGAACGCCCCCAGCAACACCCATGGAATACCTCTTTCATGCAGTTTTCTTCGTGAAAGGGGCACATATTCATGAGGCCGTGAAAAGCCACGTAACGTGGCTTTACGTGGCCTTCTAAATATGCCAGTGGCACATTGCGCCACCGGAACGTCACAAAAGTGATGCTCCGGCGGTGCAAAAGTGCCTTTATGTTTTATTTAAGATTGTGAAGGTGGCACCTGGAGTGTAACATACAAAAGTCTGATACCGGTGTGTATGGTGGATGAGAAATTAAGGAAGTGAGTGCTTAGGATGGAATTATTTCAATTAAAGAGATACTTTTCTGGGGTTAATTTGAGATAATTTGCTTTAAAAAAAAAAAAAACAGCCTTTGTCGCCATTTTATAATTACATTCGATATTTCAGCACTTAACTAAGAACATCTGCTGTTTTCTTGCGCGCTTAAATTCAAGCACTCAACTTACCGCATGTTAACTTAGCCATGACAGAGTATTCCTTCATTGCACAGAGTCCAGCGCATGGAATACAGCAATCGTTTTGAAAAATGTGTAATCCAGTTGACCCTGTAAATGTTTATAGATTTTCACTGCTTTGGTTTTAATTATTCTACCTGTCTGTCTGAACCCATAAATTGATAGTTTATATAACACAAACAGTTTTTTTAGTACATAATATAAAAGGTTGTGCAAATTAAGAAATTGATCTGTAGTAGCTTCTGGATAAGAGTCTTACATATTTTTCTAATACTCTAAAACAAAACACCTATCTTTAGTTAGCATTTTGAGCTGCTTATTGGGTAAGGCAGGTTTAAAGGAGGGAGTGTGGGCTTACTCCCTCCCATACCTCTAACACAAGACTACATGATTTTTTCACAGAGAAAAGGATGTGTAAAGGATTTAAGGATGCATCAATCATCATTAAAGTCAGCAAATCAAACCATATAATTTCGACATTCATTTAGTATAAAGGAAAAAATATCATAAGTAAAACAACACCAAATCATGCCAGATACAGGAAGTTGAGGTCCTGCTGATGCCTTCAGCTTTACCACCAAAAGCAATAAGAAGGACCAACTGGAAACTGTAACTGCCTAAGTCACTTCATCACTGGAAGCATCTTGCTGCCTCCTTGCAAGTTAAACTTAAGGCATTTTTGGGGTTTGGTGAAAAGGGAGCCACAGTGTAAATTGGTAAGGCTCTGACACTGCCCTAAGCAGTGAGGCTCTCACTCCACTAAACCTGTGTTTCCCTTCCTCGTTTAGAGATGGGAGAACAAGTTTTTTTATGGCAGAGCCACAGCTGGCTCTAATGTCAGGAACCATTGAGCAGGTGGTCCACCTGTCACAGAGCAACCTGAACACAGTGAAAGATACCATGGGCATTTTCGGAATGGCTTCCACAACTGACCTTTCCAGCTTAGGACCACCATACAAGCCCATGATGCACAGAGAGGAAATGCCCTGCACATTAAGAACATTTGTTTTTTGTTTTGTAGAGAGAAATTGCTGCTTTGGGAGTGTCTTTCTGGAGAAGAAAATAGAAAGTTGAGAGTGCCAAGGCAATATGGCTGACCATCCTACATTCAGTTTTTTCAAATGTGGATTAGTCGCTCCTGGTGATCTAGCAGCCAAATAACTGTTGACATGCAGATGGGTGCTCTCCTTAGAGGGGAGGAGGGGAGAGTTTCTGCCAATCAAGTGACCTAGTGGACTGTGTATCTGTGGCTAAATGAGGCTCTTTAACTTTTTCTGGAAATAGAAATCCCTGAGATGTGGATGGCAAGACATTTTAGACTGCAAGGATTCCACAAAGCCACGCACATCTCTTTAGTGGTTCCCTTATAGCATTTGGTTTTAGGTCCAAAAGCTCACAGCTGGGCACACTTGAAAATCATAGTTATAAAGGTCCTCTCTTCATCTCCTTTTTTAACACAAATTTTTCCCCCTGGACAAGGCTAAGAGCCATGACTGAAGCAAAAACAACAATTGATGGACAGAATGCAGAACAATTTCATACATTCACCCCAGTACAGAGATCTGGGCCTGAATCCATCGTTTTTTGCTCCCCATGCTATTTCAGTTTGAACGCAGCCATGTGCAAATCAGTCTTGACCCTGCGCCAAATGGGAACAGTCCAGCCCGAACTGCCAGGCCAGGTTCTCCCTGGACTGGAAACAAGCATCCTAGGAGAGGTTTCGGGGTTTCACCCCTCATCAGCCAGGATAGCTTGACTCCAGTGGCATGGGGAGCACAGGACCCACATCTGGGCATACCCGTCCCACTCGGGGTGACAAATGCAAAGAATAAGAGCCATGGCTGGCCAGAACTTAAGACCACCACATAAAGTAGTGTTTGTAGCACCCAAAATCTCAGATTCATGGAATTTCCATGAAAATATTTACAGTTCAATCACTGATTAAATCAACTATACAAAGTTAATTTGCTGTTGGTACATATAAAATATAGGACATCTTAAGATGTTAGCAAAAATATCCAAAGATCAAATAAATGACTGATTAAAAATTACTAAAGCAAGATAAATAAAGATGTTTATATTTTGAAATATGTAAGGCACTTGGTCATTAACACATTTGGATGCATATCTCATTCATCATGTATTTTGGGTAGCATTTCGAAATATTAGCATTCAACAACAAAAGAAGGTTTTTTGTAATAATTATACATATAAACAATTCAGTAAACCGAGCCATTGCCTTTTTAGAAAAGCTATTCAGATACACATTTCTAAGTGGATACTACACTAAACACCTACACCGTAACATCAAATGCCTCTGTACTAAGCAAAGATGTATTGGTCTAATGAATGATTGGGGCAAAATGCAGCTGGAGAACCAACTGCCCAAAATGATCACTTATCAAATGGAACAGTGAAATCATCCTTGACAGACGCCCATTGTGGGCTTAAACTCATGCTCTTAGGAGAGGAGGGATAAGCCTTTATAAAACAATTTCTTCACACTTCTGTTCTTCACACTTCTGCAGCCCTTTATTGACTCTGCAATATGTATAATTACATGTTTATGTACAAATCTACACAATAGCCTCTCTGATACATTCAATAGTATGACAGTCCTGAAGGAAGCAGTATGAGCTTAGACTGAAACACTGGGACTGGTAACTATTTGTGTATTCTCAACACCTATCTAAGGTTGAGATTTGGTACCAGAACATCTAAGTCAGACTGCATGGATTTTTACTGTAGCAGAATGTCATACCCACTTCCACAGACCCAGGAAGGTATTGGCACACTTGGCAGGGCAAGTCTCACAGTTGGCAGAGTCCAGGTGCTGTAGCAGGCGAGTTGGAAGTAGTTTATGTCCCTGAGACTTCAATCAGGAGGCAAGCTCTTGGAGTCACTCTGGTTCTGGGTTCAAGTGATGTGGGTCCAGTCCTTCTCACCCAGCCAAGGAGGGCAGCAGGTTACCACAGCAAGAAAGCAGTTCTTCCAGAGCAGCAGTCCAGCAGAGTGGCAGTCATTCAGCAGCACAGCAGTTCTTCCTCCTGGCAGAGTATCCACAGGTCCAGAAGTGTATTGAAGTGGTAGGGTCAGAAGCCCAGTTCTTATACCCAGCAGTGCATTTGAAGTGGGGTGAGATTTCAAAGAAAGATCCCTCCCTTTCTGCTCTGGTTCCAGACTCACTACAGGGGGTTAAGCAGTCCTTTGTGTGGGGACCGGATACAGCCTATTCAGGTGTAAGTGTGAGGCTGTGCCCGGCTTCTCCCTCCCATCCTCCCAGCAAGAACCATCATGGCACACCTAAGTTCCTTTTGTTTGTAGCTGTCTAGAGAGATTGCACAAAGTCCAGCTTTCACCCAACCAAGACATGTATTGGAGACAGGTTGCAGGCACACAGGGCTAAGAGCAGAAAAGCATCATCTTTCCAAGACATGTATTGGAGACAGGCAGCAGGTACACAGGGCTAAGAGCAGAAAAGCACCATCTTTCCAAAAGTGGCAAGAGTAATCTTCGTACAGCTCAGTGAAACATCTTTTGAATCCTAGCCTTTGTAGTACCAAAGTACCATGGACAAAATATCGTCTGACACAGAAATATTTATCTATGTATCACTTACAAAAATATTGCCCCATTGGAGTTAATATAAAATCTATACGCAATCGGGCGATATTTTTGTGAACGATGTTGATGATTCAGTATTTATGACAGACAATATTTTTGTCAATGATATCCTGACATACAAGCAGGCCTCTACTACAGTCAGATCAAGGCTGCAGAGTATATTTAATTCAATTGCTTTTCCTTTCCTGGAAAAATTACTTGGATATCGGAAATCTTTTAATCGGTTGATAAACTTGGAATCTCTTTGACCAAACATCTAAATTGAACCTTTTGATTTCTTACCTCTCTCTACTGACAAAAATATAATTTTCTTAAATCAGTGAAATAAAAGACCCACCTGTAGATCCCTCCCTTATGCTTAATCTTGAATCTATTCCATGATATTTCCCCCTAGAGGTAATTTCCATTACCAATTCATCCCTGCAAGGATGAATGGTAGCAGGTGGTGCCAGATTTTGCTCAAATCCTGCTTCTGCTGGGAGCCTGGAAGGTACGTGGTGTGAGGGTGAAGAAGATGCGGTTGGCATTCGTTTTCTAAGATAGAAGAGCCAGTCATCCCTTTTGTTTTCTTATTTTCAAATTTCCAAAGATTACCAAAGGTTGAGGCAAATTTAACAACAGTAGAACCAGGCAGGTGTTGCTGCAAATACCTTGTTTTGTTCCAAATGGGCTCTGGTAGTAGTTTCCTCTTATCTCGTTTCTTTCAAAGGCATGCCAGCAATTGTTACCTGCCTATATAACGCCTACGGTGCCCAGAGGACTTGCTAATGAAGAATGAAGCAAAATCTGACAGGGTATTGCACAGAAATGGGCAAGTTAACACAATGCTTCATTGCTGAAGCAAATATGAACATGCATTGTGGTGGAAGTGCATTATGGTTGACAGATGTATTAACAACAGACGTTTTGCCCAGCAATCTGCAATATATGATTAGCATATTTTTTGTCATCGAATAAATGTACAACAATTTTATTTAGACAAGTGTTCAGAAGGCTTAGCTAATGAATATTTCAAAACGCAACAAAGAGATTAACTTTTATATTCTATAATTATGTCTTCAACGTATATGTTATATATGACATCTGTAATTCGAAATTGCTGTCACTACTGAGAATGCAAAATACGAAAACGTCTTCCTAGCTATTCTGAAAAGACAATTTTCAACAGCTGCAATTTACACAGAATCACTTATGGTGCAGGCACGTGTTATACAACCTGACATTGCTGAAACGAGATCTTTAGCCGCTTTTTGGTTCATAATCTGGTTTAGGGATGCTATTCTAACCACACTCTAGGGCATATTCTCAAGGACTTATCGCCGAGTTATCGGCACTTTAGCGCAGCAAAAGTGGCGAAAGAATTATCGCCCCATTCCCAAGCTGGTGCAAACTGACCACATCGCCAGTTTTCCAGCGATAGCTGCCGCAAAAAACATCGCCACGGATGAGAGAGACAACTAACGCTAATGATATGCAGAGTAGGCGATCCCGTGCAAAAACACATGAAAACACCACTTCGCGACATTCACAACGACCAGCCAGATCTGCGATGCGATCCAAAAACTGGCGATAAGGCGCTTTAGCAGCAGGGATTTAACACCTGCCTTTTACTGATGTTAAGCAGGACGACAAACTGTGACTACCACAGAGGCAGCGCAGAACAGGACAGCGGACGTTCCCAAAACCCACCAGCCTCAGAGACTCAACGCCAGAGGAAGTCATTGCCCACTACAGGCACAAAAGGACAACCATCCTCCGCATCCTGACCCACATTGCCCACAGGCTGACGGTACCAACACGGCGGACAACCACCATCCCTCCGCAGACGAAGCTGCTGGCTGTGCTACACCTGTTGGCCCCTGGTACCTCCCAAACAACAACTGCCAGAGTCGGAGGAGTCTCACGGCCAGCCCTATCATACGTCCTCACCCATGTCATGGATGCATGTCCACAATAGCAACTGTCGTGTGGTCACCGCACCACACGACGGTTCCAATTCGTAGTGTTCCTGCGCAACCCACCCCAACGCCAGCCGTTGCCAGACGCCACTGTGCCCAAGATCCAAAACTGTAGTAACTGAAATGGGAGTGCGCACGGTCATGAAGTCCAGTAGTCAACAGTAGTGTAAAAACAGTCCTTTATTACAAATACAACAATAAACAATTCAAAAGCACAGCCAACGCCCAACGGGGAACTTCATCAGTGCAACGTGTGGATTCAAGTAACTGCATATGCTGCGGGAACTCCCCAATACCATTCCATACTCCGGAAGTCAGTATCCAGAAACCTGTTGGACAAATGGTGACAATGGTCAAGCGTCCGTATAGTCACAAACCTAATCTGGTACAGTGTATAGCACTTGGACAAACCAGAATGCTCACAGGAAAGACAAATCCTGCACAAAAAGACCGTAACAGAAGTATGTGTGGTCGTAACCCTTCGTAGGAAAGAAAAGGAAGGTTACGGTCACACTAACTTCTGTTACGGTCTCATGATGCAGGATTACTCATACCTGTAAGCATCACGGTTTGGATCAGCTTGATACCCCTGCACCTTCACTCCCCCCACCCAGCCACGAGGGCGCCGCCGTGACCGGTGGTGCCTACGCGATCCTGTGCGCCTGCTGCACCCCAGCCCTGGTCCCCAGACCAGTCCACCAACCAGTGATGAGTGCCCGCCCTTGCGCACAAAGGCCTCAATGCTCACCTGCCGCCACCGGCATGTCTCCAAGAGGGCCCACCACATGCCGGTGCAACCTCCTCAGCCGATCGCTGGATTCCGCGCCACAGGCCCCCAGCGCACCCTGCAGCACCGCGCCGCGGAGTCATGTCTGTGCAGCCTGCTGCCCTTGGCGTACACTGCGGTCCAGCTGGGATCACAATTCAAATCGAATCTTGATTGGCAGGACGGCGTATCAAGGCCTACGCATCATCGCAGGCTGCACACCCGCTCAGCTCTGGTGCCACTAACTCAGTGCACTGCAAGTCATCGCCACGTGGCGGTAGGCCCGTGCCGGCCTAAGTGCCTCGGATGCCACCAACTCTGTGCACCTCAAGTCATGGGCCCTTTATCATTGAGTCTCGTCGTGCGGACGCCATCATGTCACCTCCGGCAGTCAATCAATCAGGGAATTGTAAGCGCGCTACTCACCCGTGAGGGTCTCAAGGCGCTGAGGGGGGGTCCGCAGATCTGTTTAGCCGAAGAGCCAGGTCTTGAGGGTCTTCCTGAAGGTGTTCAGGGAGGGGGCGCGTCTGATGTCTGCCGGTAGCTCGTTCCAGGTCTTGGCTGCAATGTGAGAGAAGGATCTTCCGCCTGCTCTGGCTCTGTGGATGCGCGGGGTTTCGGCCACTGTGAGGTTGGAAGATCGGAGGTTTCTTTTGGGTACGTGGAAGTTGATTCTGTCGTTGAGGTATTTGGGTCCGTTGTTGTGTAGGCATTTGTAGGCGTGAGTGAGGATTTTGAAAGTGACTCTTTTCTCCACGGGGAGCCAGTGGAGACTTCGTAGGTGTTGGCTGATGTGTTCGTGTCGGGGGATGCCGAGGATGAGTCTGGCAGCGGTGTTCTGTATTGTTTGGAGTTTGCGGAGTAGGGACTTGTTGATGCCGGCGTAGAGTGCGTTTCCATAGTCCAGTCTGCTGGTGATGAGTGCGTGGGTGACTGTCTTCCTTGACTCAGGGGGGATCCACTTGAAGGTCTGGCGGAGGATGCCGAGGGTGTTGAACCAGCTGGAGGTGTCGGGGTTGACCTGTCGGTTCATGGTGAGTGATGAGTCGAGTACGATGCCGAGGTTCTTGGCGTGGTCTGAGGGGGTAGGTAGGCTTCCAAGGGTGGTCGGCCACCAGGTGCTGTCCCATGCAGAAGGGGTGGTACCGAGGACGAGGACTTCTGTCTTCTCGGCATTGAGCTTCAGGCAGCTGTTGGTCATCCAGACTGCGACGTCTTGCATTCCTTTCTGGAAGTTGAGTTTGGCAGTGGTGGGGTCTTTGGTAAGGGAGAGGATGAGCTGGGTGTCGTCAGCATAGGATACGATGTTGAGGCCGTGTTGTCAGACGATGGCTGTGAGGGGGGCCATGTAGATGTTGAAGAGGGTGGGGCTCAGTGATGAACCCTGTGGGACTCCGCAGGTGATTTTCGTGGGGTCGGAGAGGAAGGGTGGGAGTCTGATCCTTTGGCTTCTTCCGGTGAGGAATGATCGGATCCAGTCCAGGGCTGTTCCTTGTATGCCTGTGTCGTGTAGTCTGGCGACTAGTGTGCGGTGGGAGACGGTGTCGAAGGCCGCTGATAGGTCGAGTAGGATGAGGGCCGTGGAGTGGCCTTGGTCCAGGAGGGTGCGGATGTCGTCTGTGGCGGCGAGTAGGGCGGTCTCTGTGCTGTGGTTGCTTCGGAATCCGGATTGGGACGGGTCGAGGATGGCGTTCTCTTCAATGAATCGTGTCAGTTTCCTGTTGACTGTTTTCTCTGCAACTTTGGCTGCGAAGGGGAGGAGCGAGATGGGCCGATAGTTCTTGAGGTCGGTGTGGTCAGCTGTGGGCTTCTTGAGCAGGGGTCTGACTTCTACGTGCTTCCAGTCATCTGGGAAGGTGCCTGTTTTGAAGGTGGTGTTGATGGTGCGTTGTAGTTCAGGTGGGATGGCGGCCGCAGCTCTGTGGTAGATGTGAGGGTGGCAGGGGTCGGTGGGGGCCCCCGAGTGGATGCTTTTCATGGTCGAGGCAGTGTCTTCAGCCGTGATCGGTGTCCAGTTGGAGATGGTGGGCTGGCTGGTGTTTCTGGGGGGCGGGGGGCCGTCTGTGGCACTTGGTGGATGGTCGATGAAGTTGTCAGAGGTTTTTGATCTTGAGGTGGAAATAGGTTCCAAGCTTGTCGCAGAGGTCTTGGGATGGTGTGATGTCTGTAGCTTTGCTGCGTGGGTTGGTGAATTCCTGAATGACACTGAAAAGTTCCTTGGAGTTGGTGGAGTTGGCCAGGATTTTGTTGTGGATGAAGTTCCTCTTGGTGGCTCTGATCTGGTTATGGTAGTCCGTCAAGGCGTCCTTGTAGGTGGTGTGGTTTCCAGTTGTCTTGGTGTTTCTCCAGTTCTTCTCCAGGCGTCTGCAGGTGCGTCTGGCTTCTTGGAGAGCGGTAGTGAACCAGGCGGCTTTCCTGGGGTGTTGTCTGTCGGGGTTGCGTAGCGGGCGAGCTCGTCTGCGCAGTTGAAGATCCAGATGTGGCGTTCTCTGGCTGCGTTGTTTGCGTCGGGTGCCCTGGTGTGGTTGTCTCGGGTGAGGGTGGAGTTAAGTTGCTAGTCGGTAACCATGCTCCAGTTCCTTCGAGGTGGGCGTGGGGCTGGTTTGGGTGCCTTGGGTTTGTTGATGGCGAAGTGTATGCAGTGGTGGTCGGTCCATGGCAGCTGCGTTGTGTGGCTGAATTAGACGCTGTTTCCTGCCACGAAGATGGGGTCGAGGGTGTGTCCTGCTCTGTGGGTCAGTGTGTTGATGAGTTGTTTAAGTCCGATGCTGGCGAGGTTGTCACGAAGGATAGTGGAGTTGGGGTCGCTGGGGTTGTCGAGGTGGAAGTTCAGGTCTCCAATGAGTATGTAGTTTGCTGAGGCGATGGCGTGGGGTGCGATGAAGTCGGTGATGGTGGTGGCGAAGGGTGTTCGGGGGCCGGGGGGTCTGTAGATGAGGGTTCCTCGGAGTGTGGCTTTGGGGGTGGTCTGGATCTGGAAGTGCAGGTGTTCGGCGGAGGGGAAGGTTTCGCTGGAGGTGGTGAGGCGGAGGGTGCTCTTGTGGGCGATGGCGAGGCCCCCTCCTGGGTGGTTGGGGCGGTCTTTCCTCTGGATCTTGTATCCGTCTGGTATGGCGGTGCTGATGTCCGGGGCGGAGGATGCGTTGGTCCAGGTCTCTGTGAAGAAGGCGATGTCGGGCGAGAGAGAGTCGAGTAGGTTCCAGATTTCCATGGCGTGTTTGTGTACGGAGCGTACATTGAGGAGGATGCATTTTAGGGTGTCCCCGGTGCTGGCGTCGGCGGTGTTGGAGGCCGGGGTGGTGGTTAGGGTCTGGCGGCAGTGGAGGCAGGAGAACTGGCCAAGGGTCGTGTTCGGTGAGGCCGAGTGGCATTCTCTAAGTCTTCCAGGGTTGAGTGCGAAGAGGGTGGTGGTGTTGTAGCGATGGGTAGTGGGAGGTCCAGAGTTCCTGGCGCTGGCCGCGGTCGGGTCGCGGACGGGCGCAGACGGGTTTGCCTTTGGCGCACCTTTGGCGCGCCGGCAGCGCATCCGCTGCGCGACCGTGCAGCGGCCGCCATTAAGTAGGAGAGGTGGGAGGGAGGAGAGGCTGGGAGGCGGGAGTGGAGGAATTCCAGAGGGGAATTCCGGGTGGGAGGGGCCGCAGGGGCAGCAGCGGCGAAAGGCGAAAGGAACAGGCAGGCACGAGAAAATAAAAACAGTGGTGGAATTAGAGCAAGACACAGATGGGCACAATAACAGTGGCACAACAGGGAAAAATTAAGAAAAAAACAGCTGAGAAAGGTTACGGTGGTTGAAGGCAGTCAGGCGCAGGAGCGGGCAGCAGCCTCGAACCTCCCAAGGAGGAGGTCGGGGTCTGGAGGCAAGAGACGGCACAGCGGAGCTGCGGGGAGAGAGTGGACCTAGACAGAGGGTCGGAGGTCTTACTCGCGCTCCCCCGCAGCGGCCGCCATTAAGTAGAGGAGGTGGGAGGGAGGAGAGGCTGGGAGGCGGGAGCGGGGGAATTCCAGAGGGGAATTCCGGGAGGGAATTCCGGGGGGGAGGGGCCGCAGGGGCAGCAGCGGCGAAAGGCGAAAGGAACAGGCAGGCACAAGAAAATAAAAACAGTGGGGAATGTGATGTGGTAGGGCCCTAGGCCCTTATGCATAAATAATGACCACACAGACACACTCAGCTAGGTAGTGGAAATGGCCTCGGGCACGTGCGCCCGGCCCCTTTTATTGGAAGGGTCACATGTCCTGTGACGCATGTGCTGGATGGGTGTGGTGTGGGTGTGAACCAGCCCTCAGGGAGTGGCTGTGGCATGCTGACAACTAGACCTGTGATCAGCAGATCACTACAGGGAAGACCTGGGACATGTAGCATTGTCGTCCCCCCCTGTAAGCGTAAGTGGAGTGGGCTGGCCTGGCGTATGCCAGTCCAGCGTAGGGGTGTGAACGATGACCCTGGCGCTCTGGGCGTGGTTCCGTTCTGGGCTGGACAAGAAGGTGACTAATGCGTGTGTCTCTGATGTGGTGTTGGCGCAACCCGGTCCGCAATCGGTAATGTTGCACCCTGTGACTCAAGTCCCACAACATGTGCAACATGGACGTAAGGGGGAATCACTGACCCGACATTCATCCATACTTCTGTACTTGAATGATCATAGACATGACACATCTGTGTGAATTTGATTGTTTAATGCACACTCAGTGGAGTGTTGTAGCTGGAGCAGTACAGGGTCATGCAAACCCCACTTTACATTGTTGGCCCGTGGAGGGCCAGCCAGAGTCCTTCAGGGAATGACAAGTACATCGGAAGAGGAAGAGTTCAGTCCGCAGTCTGATAGCTGTGTCATTGGTGACCAAACAGAATATGGCAGTCCATGTCGAGGTCTGATAACGCTGATTCTTATCTTATCACCTTTAAGAATCTTCAGGTCGCCAGGATCTTTTTACCTGCTGAATAGTGTGAAGGGAAGAAATCCTTTTCAATTGTACAACAAAATTTAGAATCCAGTTTACCTTAAAGACCATTGACTCCGAATTCAGTTTTGTGGGTTTATTACAGCCAAGAATAACTGCACGTGCAAGCACCTCAACACGAGGTTAAAGAAATAAATGGGCACTAATACAAATAGCATTCTACGCAGGATTCTCATCCGACTCAGGATAAGAAGAATCGTTAGCTCCAGAGGTATTAGACAAGCGATAACTGCTCCAATCTCTATATTATTCTTCATTTACCTAAATAAACATGAAACCATTAGCTGTCCCTACTCTATCACTAAGGTGACATACCTACGTAACGAATTTCCCAGGCAAGAGTAAGAGAAAAGGTGTCAGCTGTGAAGACTTCCTAAGAAGTGCATTCACTTAGCATTTCGAGCTCGTTCTAAGATGCTCCTTCCTAAAATTTCTCTCTGCCTTTCCCTCTGGTCTCCTCTACCTCTTCTCTCCCCTCCTCCCTCGGGTCACTGTCCCTAATACAAAATGCACATACACTCAACACGCCCCTCTCACGCCTCTTCAGGCAGGTCTTCTTTCTTGTACTTTTCCATCGAACTCTTACTTCATCCAGGACGGTTACGATGACCTTGAGTCCCATGCACCTTCTCCGCTGAAAGTATCATCCCTACATTCCATTATACTCCCATCTCCATGCCTCCCACCACCCTAACTCGTAAAACAAAGAGCCAGTCTTTCGCTAACGAGGCATGTGTCCTTGCACCTGCAACAGAAGATACGTCTCAACAAACTTTCCCTCTGCACGAATCTCCCAACTGTGCCCAGAGAGCCTTTCCAAGTGAACCTTCCCTGCCTACAAAATAAGCTAACATAAGAACGAATCAGGCCTATCCTTGACGTATATGCAGTCAGGCCTTTACACAATTTAAACACACAATTATGATCACTTCTTATAAGCATTAGTTCATTACATTTCATATGCAAAAGTGAACTACACGTGCAACATAATACAGCACACGTTTAAACTACTGCATCTCGATTACACATAGGCTGATTCATTTATGCATCATTTTAAACACGGTTCAGTTAAGCATTACATTTGCATGATTAAAATACCACAATTATGCTTCTATCCACTCTAATAACTGCGGTTTAGAACTACATTTTACTGGCCATTCATTGATACATATCTGAATATATGCAGGTGCGAACTAACGGTGATTATGATGCACCCCTACAATTTTCACGAGAACATGGCGCTCTATCAGTTCCCCCCTTTGATGACTCCTGTCATCACATCTTTTCAACTCCCTTGGAGAAAGAACCGACCTAAACAGAGCTTGTTGCCATTCTCCCCTGTCGGAATCTCTCCAGATTCTTAATATTTCGATAGTGACTGTCCTGCAGTCTAGCCATTCTCGTATCACTTTCTCTCAAGGCCCTCTCAATTCTTCCTGCCTTATCCCACTTGTATGCTCTGATAAGGCCCCACAAGCAAACAACACAAACCACAACAATAATGAGAGGCCTCAGAACATAGCCAAGGAATCCCTTTCCCAGATTTGCAAACCAGCTCCCTACTTGACCAAATCCCTTGCCAACTTTCTCCCAAACTCCCTCTTCGGTCAAATCCGCTATTTTCGTATGGATCGTAGTGATGTTACTTATATATTTCTCCAGATCCTTGCGGTGGTCTGGTATATAAGTGCAGCACTCTTGAACCTTCAACATTTTACAGACTCCACCCTCTTTTGCCAATAGGACATCCAAAGCAAGGCGATTCTGCAAAACCATTGTCCTTATCGACAACATCTCTCCATCTACGAGTATCAACGACTTTGCTGTATTCATCGATAACTCATCGACCACAGTCGCCAATCTCCGGATCTTCACATCATTCAAAATCACTCCCAAACTTGGTATCATTGCCCCAAATATGTCTCCTACTACAGCTCCTGCACTTGCACCTCGCTTCACTCTCGAATGCTTTCCTCCTTCCAAAAGCTCCAAATCCTCTGCATGATAAATCTTTGGAAATATTATTCCCAAGTAACAAGTACCATACCAGTTCGCTGGCAGCCTCACATAAGCATTCTTTCCACACACAAAATACACCGTAGGTATCACTTGTACAGAGCCTTGCAGAACATTCTTTGCTGAATCTTCCATGGTGAAAACATGATCACACGTACTCTGTCACACAGGGACTTTTTCAAGATAGGTCTGATAACTTCTCACACACAGCTTTCCCCTTTGGCCGATATCCAATGCTATAGGACCGTAACTTCCTTTTGTTAGGTGCAATCTTTCCTCATCTGTCCAATCTAGTGGACTACCTCCTGTGTCTCGTGTCTGTGTTAATTTTCTATATCTATCTTCTACCTGATCCACAAACTTCTTCTCTACATCCGACAATGAGCATGTCAAATTATGTCGGTGAGCATATGCTGTATCTAATTCCAAAGACGGTATGAAATACTTCCTAAGCCTATCTTCTGACTTATAATAGTCGTATTTATTCAAATGTTTGTAAGCTGGAACTTCAGGGAGCACTACATCGTAATTGGAAAAAAAATACTCAAACTGACCTCTTCCATAAAATATACTAAGCAACAGACTACATGAAATTCCATACGTCAGTGGAAGATGGTGATATCTAATACCCTCATCCACTGAAGCTGGCAACTGCATACACACATAGCAATCTTTCGCATCCATCGCATCTACATACTCATATAGCAGCTTGGCATACGCATTAAGCTTAAAATCACTTCTAGACAAATCTACATGCAATCTACGACTCTTCTATTAGCAAAGCTCGATCAGCTCCTATGTTTCCCTCCTTTTTGCTAGGTGTAGTGGTAGGTGTAGGAGTTCCTGGCACCCCCTGCACTTCTAGCTTGTGTGGAACCGTATATGAAACTATAACTACTATGATTATAGAAACTATCACACCCCCTATAAAGGTGCCTACAATCACTTTGGATCCAAGATGTGGATCTCCAGTCTCTATGGTCTCGAAAGTTCTCAAAGTTTGTGATTCCAGCAATGAGCACTCAAAAAGTCTCTATCTTCTCCACGCGTGACTAGCTTAACCAACTCGAGCAACACTTCGAGACCTCTGGAAATCCCCTTTTCAGCTACAGGGTCTTATTTACATAGTCCAGAAAAAGACTTCCCTAAGTTTTCGTTCCTCTTCGGTGGAAAGTCCCCAAGTTTATTCTTCTTCCACTCGGATCTAGGTTATCTTCTTCTTTAGACTTTTCATTTACCACAGATTATATTTCATCCACAATAAGATCATCTGCAAGCGCTTCCAAAACGTGATACAAAAGTTCAAGACGAAGAATTACCATTTCATGTGAATACGGTTCAAATCCAAAAGACGGAAATTCGAGTCGATGCAGAACCAATTCTCGGACCTTACTCAGAAGCGGGGGATTCGGAACCATGAGGGTCAGGATTCCTTCGACTTCGAGCCCTGGCAACAACAACACCACCTTCAGTACCACATTCGGGCTCTTGCTGACCACCTGCACGGACCTCAGCCTCCCCGTACTCACTACCCCCTGCATCAGTCACTGTGTAAATCCACTCTGGGGTAGCGTATCTCTGGCAAGGCACTCTCGTTCTTTTCGACCTCCTCCGACCCTCTTGAGTCTGCTCTCCGTCACTTGCTTCTGATTCAGACGTTTCAGGCACTGGAGCAAGATCTCTTTCGGGTGCCAACCTCAAGTTCAGTCGCCTCTGTCTCTCAGGCCAAACCTCCTCAATTCTGATCGTTCTTCCACCTTCCCCTTCTATACCCTGTGCACCACTTCCTTCTTTTGCTAAATTTGACTCCACTCCACCCATTGCACCACCTCTGTCTTCCGAGTCAGAGTCGAGGTTCTGGTTGTCGAAACCCCCTTCTGCTTGCTCTGGTGCACAACCAGCTGCATCAGCGGCCCTCACAGCTTGACTTGTCCTCTCATGTGGCCCTGCCACATCAGCTGGATTTTCATTTACGAGAGGAGCGGTTTCTTCTGAGGGTGCTGAAACTCTGCGGGTATGGGAAGCATGCACCCAGTTCGGCAATCCTCCACACGTCACTGCTGTGTTCATTACCAGTATCACCTGGTACGGGCCTCGCCACCGAACATCCAGACAGCTCCTCCTTACGTGCTTTCGGACAAGCACCCAGTCACCTGGATACAGGTCGTGGCACAGATCACTCAAGGCCGGAACAGCTGCGGCTTGGACCTGCTGGGACACAGAACGGACCACATCAGATAGTCCTTTACAGTAATCGAGAATCAAGTCATCAGTGATGCTTATCAAAGCTGTAGCTGGTACTGCTGGCAACCGCATTGCCCTCCCCATCAAGATTTCATGGGGGGACAACCCAGTTCTCCTGTCGGGAACACTTCAAATACTCATGAGAACAAGTGGCAACGCATCAGGCCACTTCAGAGACGTTGACGAACACATTTTTGCCATCCGGGCTTTCAAAGTCCCATTAACCTGCTCCACTATCCTAGAAGCCTCTGGTCGATAACTGCAATGGAATCTCTGATCGACATTCAATGCGGCACAAAGTAACTTCATAATTTCACTGTGGAAGTGTTTTCCTCTATCTGATTCCAAAGAGGTTGGTAAACCAAACCTCGGGATGAGTTCCCTCAACAATAACTTAGCCACTGTGAGAGTGTCACACCTGCGTGTTGGGTAAGCCTCTACCCACCTTGAGAATACACACACCACCACTAGAATGTACCTCAACCCATTGCACTTGGGCATTTCCACAAAATCTATCTGCATCCTATTGAAGGGTCCTCCTGACCTCCCAATGTGACTACAGTCTTCTTTTCAGCATTCATCTGTTGACACGTTACACACCTCTGACAAACTGCTTCGGCAACCACACGAAATCGTGGATTATACCACGTCTGTCTAAACACATGCATCATTGCATCTCTTCCAAGATGTACAGGTCCATGTATCAGTCTCGCCATGGGGCTCAGCATATTTTCTGGCAGTACAGCTCTCCCATCATTGGAAACCCAAACATCCACATCCCCTCTTTCACATCCTGCTTTGACCCATCCATTCCGTTCTTGATCTGTCACCTCATCCTGCAGTCGCTTGAGTTCCTCCCAAGTGTCTGCCATGGCCAACATCGTGTTGAGCTCGGTTCTTTCTTGGCTCTCTCCTGTGTAACCCTCTGTAAATATACATCCTTGCTCTGCACAGAAGCGGGTGACTTCGTCCGCATTATTGTTCCCCAGAGAGACAAAATCATCCCCCTTTCCGTACGCAGTGCACTTGACAACTGCAATTTCCTTCGGACATTGCAATGCATCCAACAGTTGTCTTACATGTTCTCCATTCCTAATGGGTGAACCAGATGATGTCAAAAATCCCCTCTGTGACCATAACTGTCCGAAGTCATGAACCACACCGAACCCATACTGGCTGTCCGTGTAGATAGTGATTCGGATTTGATCAGCGGCCAAACAGGCACGTGTCAAGGCAATAATCTCAGCTACCTGCGCAGAGTGTACTCCTTCTAGGCAAGCAGCCTCAACCACTCCTGAAATGGTACATATAGCAAACGCTGCTCTTAGTTGGCCAACACTGTCTCTTAGGCATGAACCATCGACAAAGAAAATTTCATCTGGGTCAGTCAGTGGTTCATCGACAATGTCAGGTCTTGGTTTGGTGCATAGTTCAGTCACATCAAGACAACCATGGTCCTCACAATCTTCATCATCAGTATTGGGTATAGGCATTAATGTCGCAGGGTTTAAGACAGAACACCTTTTCAGAGTCACATTCTCTGCGGCGAGTATGACTTGCTCATACCTCGTTAACCGGTTATTCGTTAGGTGCTGTGTCTTAGTTCTGGTCATTAACAATTCAACCGAGTGTGGTACATAAACTGTTAAAGGGTGACCCATCACTATGCTTTCACATCTTTCAATGCTGACACCTGTTGCAGCAACGGATCTGGAGACATCCGGGCAACGCAGAAGCTACTGGATCTAAAGTAGCTGAAAAATAGGCAACTGGTCTACGGACACCTCCATGGTTCTGAGCTAGAACTGCTAATGCACAACCTTTTCTCTCGCAACAGAACAGTGAGAAAGCCTTATTATAATCAGGCATTCCCAAAGCTGGTGCAGAACACAACTCTTCTCTCAGTCGTAGGAATGACATCAAGCACTCCTCATCCCATGGTACCGGATCACTCACATCCTTGTGCGTAAGCCTCTGCAAAGGCTTTGCTCTCAAGGAAAAACTGGGAATCCACTGACGACAATAGCCGACCATTCCCAAAAACATCCTGACTTCCCTTTGAGTGGTGGGCACTGCCATGTTCATTATTGCCTCAATTCGATCTGGTGACACCTTCCTCTTGCCTTTTTCCAGTCTGTGACCCAAATACTGTACTTTGTTCAGACAGTACTGCAACTTGTTTGGGGACACCTTGTGTCCATTCTCTGCCAAATGATTCAGTAGGGCTATCGTGTATATCCTGCAAGCATCTTCCGTTTCCGACGCCACAAGTAGGTCATCTATGTACTGCACAAGAACTGAGTTCTGTGGCAATACAAGACTCTCTAGATTCTTCTTCAAGATCTGATTAAAGATCGATGGACTCTCTGTATACTCCTGAGGGATAAGACACCACGTTAACACGAGATTTTCCAGCCGGAAAGCAAAAAGAAATTGGCTTTCCTCGTGGAGCGGTATCGAGAAGAATACTTGACACAAATCTATGACAGTAAACCACTCGGCTTCGCACGAGATCTGAAACAGTATCACTGATGGATTCGGTACCACTGGACAACATGGAATAACTATCGTGTTAACCCTTCGCAGGTCTTGCACGATCCTGAACTTCCCGCTCGGTTTCTGTAGTCCCATGATAGGTGAATTACATGGGCTACCCCTCATCTCCTTCAGAATGCCTTGCTTGAGCATAGACTCGATTACAGGCTTAATTCCTGCGTTCGTTTCAGAGGACAGATTGTACTGGGGTGTCCTAGGGAATTCGATATTCTGCTTAACCTGAATCTGCACAGGTTCAACCCCCTTGATCAGTCCTATCTCTTCTCCTGTAAAGTCCCACACCTCTGGTGACATGGTGTCTCTCAAATCCGGTGGAAGTTCTTCCACTGTCACCATTGGATACAAGTCTATTCACAGATGCTGATTAGCAACTTTAAAGGTAGCATCATCATCCCTCGTCTGAACCTCCACTCCCCTTGGTGTGCAATAAATAGTGCAGTTCAATTTACATAACAGATCTCTTCCCAAAAGACAAACTGGACTCGTATCGCACACCACAAACTGGTGTTTAGCTTGGAAGGAGCCTATCCTCACTGGAATCGGTTTGGTCAATGGGCTGGTTATCTTCTTGTTTGCCACTCCAACAACTTGGATCGATTGTCCCAAGAGGGGTAGGTTGGGGACTACTGCTGATCTTACAGTAGACCGGGTAGCACCAGTGTCAACCAAGAGTGTGGTAGGATGGCCATCAATGTCTGCCTCCACAAACGGTCCTCTCTGGTCTACCTCCAAGACTGCTCCAAGTGTGCAGTCTTCCTCCCCCCTCAGGCACCGTCAAGCTAACGGGTCTGGACTGTACTCATCATACCCTTCAAAAAGGGGCATCTGCTGGTAAGTCCGCATTCCTTGCGAGATTCTTGGTGGCTGGGGGACCTGCACTTGTGGGTTATACGTCCCCCCTTTCATCGATCTGGGCCTCATCACAGTATTAACTACCTCCGGAGCAGGTGCCTGAACAACTTCTACCTCCTGCTGCACCTGGTTGGCTGGGTTCAAGGGACACTCGCGCTTCCAATGTCCAATCTGATGACAAAGATGACACGCAGTGGTCTTCTTCAATGTCGCCACATCCACCCCTGTCTTGGGATCTATAGGTTTCCCTTTTCCCTGTCCTTGCCCGTTTTGGTTCCCTTGATAATTTCCCTGTCTCCTTCCCAGCGTCCCTCCACTAGGCTGAACCTGAGCTGTCTGCATCTGAACGAGCATCAGCTTGTCCTTTATCTTCCGGTGCTTCGAGTCTACTTCATCGCTACAGTACCTCGCATACCGCAAGATTTCATCTACCGGCTTGTTTTGCCAACAGATCAAATGGTGCTGTATCATGAGGCTGACCTCTGGTCTCAATCCCAAGACAAACTTTGAGACAAACTGTCCCATATCCTTGGGATCCAAGGCATCTAATCCACTATACTGTTTAAAGGCTTGCAAGAGTCTTTCATAATATTCATGCACTGTCTCCTTGGGTTCCTGCACAGTTCGATCTATCTTAACCCAATCGATATCTTGAGGTGAAATCTTCAGCTTCAACCATGTAATCACTTGCTCGAATTTTCTCATGACAATGGGTGACGGACCATTTGTAACAGCATCCCTTTCAGGTTCGAAAGTCGGCCACTCAACTGCGATTTTACAAGGTGTCCACAAATCTCCTGGTACCACTATATCAAACAAAGTGTTCAAATCAGTCCATAGTACCTTCGAGATTTTAACAAAATGCTCAACCTGTTTGTACCACTCTACGGGTTTTTCCCTCAGCCGAGGAAAATCATTTGTAAACGCAGCCAAGTCACCTCTACTCCACGGCACATGCACGTACCCTCCGTTCTGTACTTCCCGAGAAAGGATACTTCCCGAAGCCCGTCGCCCCTCCCCCCGGAGGCGGCGTTTCTCCTACATTCTTTTTGGCAATCTTTTTCTTTGAGCACCTTTCCTCCCATTTACTCAACATCATCCATATACGCATCCCTACAATCAGGTCTTTAGTATGCGTCCTTAATCCTATGATCCTTTTCTCCTCCAATTCCTGATCACTATATTGCAACCTATGTGACCCTTGTAACGATTTTGTTTTATTCACATCCACCTCGTATCTCTTAGCCAATTCTGTCAATTTCTCATGTGCAGCTCTTGCTTTACGAGTCACATCTTTTGCCACGAAAAGCAGCTCGTCTGGCCCATAAATCTCTATTCTCTCCAAAGGCAGGTTCCCACTAATCATTTTGTCTACCTCCACCTTTAGTCTTACTACGTCCAGCAACCTTGCCTGCACTGCACTCCTCAGTATTTCTTGACAAGCCGCACCATTCCGCTCGTCATAATCATTGCTTTGTTCTTGTGACCTGCTCTCTTCTATTGTATTCCTGGAACCTGGTCTGTCTCCTAAGTTGCTTTGCTCCACATCTCTTGGCATCCTATCGCTCTGATTCCTTACAGGTGGTACCCACATTCTTAAGTCTGATCTGGACTCGATTAAGGACCTTGGTCTGACTGGTCTCACATCCACCTGTCCAAAAGAGGAGTCTGCAGTGGCTGGCAATGGCGTGCTCGTTTCTATGGGCTTCGGAAAGTGGACCAATTGTACCCCTACGCCATTCCCTCCAACGCTGGTCCCCTCTCCCCCTGTCGTCTGCAGTGGACTTCCTTCACTTATTCGATCTGGGTCATATACCGATACTATAGGACCAATGGTAACAGGTACCGTCAGGGAGTCCGGTAACCGCATATTCCAATGGAAGACTGGGTTCCCACTCACTCCGTCCCTGTGGACATTTTTTCCACTACCCTCATGTTTGTCTGATTCCGTGACTCGCTAGTTTCCACTGCTGAAGCTGCTTTTCCCTCTTCTGAATCTGGATTGAATGGAGGTGGTCTCTCTGCTAGCAACCTATCTAACAGGCTGTCATCTGTATCACTGTCGTCTTCTTCGGCCCACCTCTTCTTAGCCTCTCCTACATTTATCAGCAGTGGAAACAGCCTATCCCCCTCAATAGTTTCCACTCTCCACCTTTTCTCCAATGCATCCCATCTCGCATCTTGAAATGCCCTGATCAATTTCTTCACCCTTTCCTGACTTTTGTCTCTTTTCCTGTCATACGCTGCCCTAATCCATGCATGTAGCGCCTCAAACTGTGTCGGTCTAGGCAGTGGTTGTAAAGAAGACATTACAGTTTTTTGCTGGTACAACACTTCCAACCTGAAAGTGCCATAGCGTGGGAAAGTCAATTCTCCTTCTCCTTCTGTCATTTTATGCCAATTCTCAAGCCAAATTATAGTATGTAATCCTACATTCTTAGCCATATAATGTGCTGGCGTATCCTCGGGAGGGGCTTCCTCTCCACCCCGAGTAACCACATGTCTATCACCTCTGCAAAGTTCTCGTAAAACTTTAAAACATTTCATGATGAATCAGATTTCCGTTCGCGCACAAGATTTCGGTTATACTTCCTGATTTCAATCCACCAATGCCAGCGCGGCTCACACCAACCGACCTATCGCAGCGCGGCACTGTCTGACGTCACTCTTCCTCCGCTCGCAGCAGTTCCCCTCCTTCTCCTTTCACCCTTTCTCGCTCGCACATGTCCCAATCACACTCTGAAGCAATTGTCCGTCCTACCGAACAATTACCTCTCTGACTGTCGGTCCACCAATGACCGACCAGCCTCTCGAAATTGTTGACCTTAATCTGGCAACTGCCTGTCCGCGAACGACCGGACAATCACCTCTGACACAATCGATAGGATCCAAACGCTCAATATTCTGCACACAACAACCTACGACCAGCGTCGGTTATTCACACACTCACACATATGCTTCCTATCTTCAGTGGGTTAATCAACGACGTCTCATGACCCCCACAATCTCTGGTCAACGATCTCAGCTCTGGGTGTCTTCTACACCACAATAATCAAATCTCTCGGTCCCACGCGCGCTCACGGTCCGATCCTCAATCACACGACTCTCATTCCAACTCCGCAAGACATCACACAACAATTAAACACCGCAATCTAACAAACATCACCCTGTTCATACTCACTCTACCACGAACTGCTACTTCCGCTGCACCGTCATTCTCCGTCAGTTCTCATCAACCGCCGTCGTCCTCCTCTTACGATCCACTGGATCACCATCACTCGGGCTCTATGGGGCAAATAATCTCTAATCCTAATCTAGATCTCCCCTTACTATCAGAGGAAACCATCCTCTGCTACCAACTGATAACGCTGATTCTTATCTTATCACCTTTAAGAATCTTCAGGTCGCCAGGATCTTTTTACCTGCTGAATAGTGTGAAGGGAAGAAATCCTTTTCAATTATACAACAAAATTTAGAATCCAGTTTACCTTAAAGACCACTGACTCCGAATTCAGGTTTGTGGGTTTATTACAGCCAAGAATAACTGCACGTGCAAGCACCTCAACACGAGGTTAAAGAAATAAATGGGCACTAATACAAATAGCATTCTACGCAGGATTCTCATCCGACTCAGGATAAGAAGAATCGTTAGCTCCAGAAGTATTAGACAAGCGATAACTGCTCCAATCTCTATATTATTCTTCATTTACCTAAATAAACATGAAACCATTAGCTGTCCCTACTCTATCACTAAGGTGACATACCTACATAATGAATTTCCCAGGCAAGAGTAAGAGAAAAGGTGTCAGCTGTGAAGACTTCCTAAGAAGTGCATTCACTTAGCATTTCGAGCTCGTTCTAAGATGCTCCTTCCTAAAATTTCTCTCTGCCTTTCACTCTGGTCTCCTCTACCTCTTCTCTCCCCTCCTCCCTCGGGGCACTGTCCCTAATACAAAATGCACATACACTCGAACACGCCCCTCTCACGCCTCTTCGGCCAGGTCTTCTTTCTTGTACTTTTTCCATCGAACTCTTACTTCATCCAGGACGGTTACGATGACCTTGAGTCCCAGGCACCTTCTCCGCTGAAAGTATCATCCCTACATTCCATTATACTCCCATCTCCATGCCTCCCACCACCCTAACTCGTAAAACAAAGAGCCAGTCTTTCGCTAACGAGGCATGTGTCCTTGCACCTGCAACAGAAGATACGTCTCAACAAACTTTCCCTCTGCACGAATCTCCCAACTGTGCCCAGAGAGCCTTTCCAAGTGAACCTTCCCTGCCTACAAAATAAGCTAACATAAGAACGAATCAGGCCTATCCTTGACGTATATGCAGTCAGGCCTTTACACAATTTAAACACACAATTATGATCACTTCTTATAAGCATTAGTTCATTACATTTCATATGCAAAAGTGAACTACAGGTGCAACTTAATACAGCACACGTTTAAACTACTGCATCTCGATTACACATAGGCTGATTCATTTATGCATCATTTTAAACACGGTTCAGTTAAGCATTACATTTGCATGATTAAAATACCACAATTATGCTTCTATCCACTCTAATAACTGCGGTTTAGAACTACATTTTACTGGCCATTCATTGATACATATCTGAATATATGCAGGTGCGAACTAACGGTGATTATGATGCACCCCTACAATTTTCACGTGAACATGGCGCTCTATCAGGTCCAAGGTGAGTGTCGCAGAGTGCATCGGGGGACAGTGGAAGGTGATGATGCAGAGGGCAGAACCAAGCAGAAACAGGCCATATGGCGGAAAAGAATGCTACCGCTTCCTTACTACCAGTAAGGCAGATTCATCCGCATCTTCGTCCTCTGATGTCTCATGTGCCTCACATATGGGTGGTGGTGTTTTCTCTGCAGCACTGTGTGGCACTGACACATCAGGGGCCGGAGGTGGATTGGCTGCCGCACTGTGAGGCACTGACACATCAGGGGGCAGAGATGTGGATGTCAAAGCAGCAGCAGCATTCATCTGCGCCAGGCCTTGTGGCAGCAATGCCATGATGAGGATCCGCAGGGCATGGTAGATCCCAGCTACATCTTGCTGGTGTGCAGCCGTGGCAGCCATTCTTTCCGCCTCCATCCACTCCCTGTTCTCCATGATCCTCCGCATGTGTCCCAACTCCCAGCTGACATCGCTGGAGCCACTCTGACTAGACAGTTGTCCTTGTCTCAGAGTCAGGACTCTAGCGATGTCAGCCATGGATCGTTGGAGAGCATGGAGCGGACTGTGGGTGTCTGTTAGGGACTGTAAGTGGTCCCTGATGGGACTTAGACACCCATGTATGGCATATAGTTTGGCTGCCATGAGGTCGAACCCCACCCGCACCTGATCAGCCATCTTCTCCTGGCACCCTAACACATGGCGTTGGAAGGCCATGTGTTGTTCGTGGTGGTCCTGGGAGACAGCCGTGGTGGTGGGTGCTTCCTGCTGTGTGGTCTGTGCAGGGGGTGGGGTTTCCTCGATGCACCTGGGCTGCCCTGCTCCTGGAGGTGGGGTGCCGAAGCTGTCCATGAGCTGTTGGAGGGCGTCGGTGTCGATGGAGGGGTGGTCCTCTTCATCATCAGTGAAGAGGTGTACCGTCAGCTCTGCAGGAGGTGTTGATTCGCCCTCTGCAATGTAAAGGGGAGATGCAGTTTAACATTGTTTTCACATGTATGTTGACGCATTGTACAGGTTTACATACAAACAGCATGACAATGTATATTGTGACTGTTTGGGAGGAGCTGCCTATTTGATGCGGGACAGTGGACATTTTGACAACATCACCGATGTGTGTTTGTACTTGTGCATGGGTTTGTTGAGAGATTAGCGATGTGTGGGGAGGGCCCCCTCTGGGCACATAGTCGACGGGGGCCTACTTGCAGTTTCTAGGTGTGCTGCAGTGTGCCAAGCGGATCAGGGACATGCTCCAGAGTAATCATGGGTGTGCACTGTGCTATGCTTAATTGTGCATGTGTGCCATTGTGCCCATCTCCCCCGTCCCCCCAGTCCCTGGTCGTTACTCACCCTCTTGCTGTTGTGTGGGCTCCTGTCGAGCAGTGTCCGGTCCCCCAACTCCTGCCACCGTCTCCACACTGATGACTGTGGAGACCATTTCCTCCATCTCGTCCAGCTCCTCCTGTGGCGCTGGACTCCCACCTCCAGTCTGCATTGCTGCCTTCTGGTTGTTGGCGAGTTTCTGCTTGGTTTTGCGCTTCACATCATTCCAGCGCCTTTTGACCTCTTCCATTGTCCTCCTCAGCACTCCGATTGCATTCACCTTGTCCACGATGGACTGTCAAATTCCATTTTTTGTCGCCAATGACACATTGGAGGTGACAAACAGTTGTTGATGGTATTTCATCACCTCCGTTATCAGGATCCTGTTTTCCTGCGGACTGAACCGCATCTTCCTCTTCTTCCTGTCCTTGCCCTCCCTGACCCCGAGGTCCCGACCTGGTCCTCCGGGGGGCTTGTGGGGTTCTGCTAGTCCTCTGTTCCTGCTCCAGTTACCTCCATTGTGCTTCGCAGTTGCCTTGTTTTTGTTTGTGGTTTTTTTTTCTGCTTTTGTAGTGATTTTTCCCGCCTGACGTGGGAATTGCAAGCCTGGCACTGCTTGTCTCCGAATTTGCTATCGTGGTTGGGCCCATCGCAACTTTTTTCACGTTCGGGTTTCCTTTTTTATCGTTGTCGCTGTAGTTGTATCGCGGACATTTGACGCGTTTTCGGGAGACTATCGCATGTTACCGCCGTGTTGAGAATACGACATTGACACAGAGTTATTTTCCTGCGATAGACGCAGTATGAAAACGTGCGTTAGCCTTTTTTGGTGATGATTATCGCACGTTCTTGAGAATATCCCCCTCTATGTTTGGGCGAATGGCTGGTTTTGTTTAACTTCATACAGATTGGGTATCCCCTTAGCAGAACAACCATTCTTTTTGTGTGTCTCTTTTACGTATTTCCTTCACAAAACATAATCGTCATGAGCAGTTCTCCACTGACAACATATGCACCATGTTTTGCCGCTGTTTAACCGAGATTACCCTGAAAAGTAACACGTTTCTTTTTAAAAAAGGAAATATATCTCAGAGTTCTAGCAGCACACACTCCTATTCCAATTTTAAAAAACGCCAGTGCACTAGGAGAGCGGGTGTTGCAAGACCTCTGAATCCTGCAGTATTTTCAGATGTACCTGCTAAATGCTCGCGGCGTCTGTGCTCTCACACATTTGAAACGTAGTGTGGTGCTTGCTGCTGATTAAATGTGCCCGATACAGAATGACCTCCCTTTCCTCCGATTGCACAAGTGATTTATTTTTCCTGGCCCTTATCATTGCATCTAAATTGCTCCCCAGAAATCTCTTCACAACCGCCAAGACTGTAAAGCCATGCAGCAAGACTCATTGGAGGCCAAGGTGACCCCTGTCCAAATGATCGTTCCACTGGCTTCTGCTCAGAAAATGCAAGTGTCTGGCTGGTCATGGCTGTGCAGGTGATTATCTGACACTCTCTCAGCCATGTGATCCTAATGGCGTCTGAATTCACTCTCTATAAACCTATTGGCTACTGAATCCTATAAGTTAAAGGAGTAAGAACACTCCATATACTTGGCGTTTCTCTATGGAACTATCCTCCTCACTTCCTAAAGTTCAGGTGACACTAAAAGACTCACGTTTTTCGCTCTGAATTTGGGCAGGAATCTGCTGATCTCAGCGAAACGTATTACCTGGAACCCTTTGTGATTTTTCTCATGTACATTTGGTTATAGCTGCCAGCCGGAAACCTGCAACTAGCCGATTATTGTGCAAACCTAACCTCAAAGACTTTGCAGTCACTGGAGACATTTAGGCTTCGCTTTATGTAGTTTACTTTGGTCTTTCTGACTCCTACTCCCACCTCTTTTTGATACCTTTGGAAGAGCTAGTCATCATGTATTCCTCTTAATTCCATTCACCAGTGCTCTGCAATGGTATCAGCGGTTTGAGCCCTTAAAAAGCTATACCTGTAGAAAAATAAACAACATATGACATTGTATTCCATTTGTGGTACGTGTTCAGAGGGCAACGCAAACTACAGGAAGGTGGGGCGAGGTCATGTTGTGTCACATGCTCATTTTACGACCCTTCAATGCCATCACCAAAACCTAGATTGACCCTAAAGATATGGTTGCACTCATTGCCCTTGACACAACAAGGCCACCTTCACACACACACACACACACACACGCACGCACACACACACACACCTGCATGTAATCCCAGATGCTCGCACACATGCACAAAAAACTCATGGACTCTGAATTGCACACTCTGGAGGCAAAGTTATCTTTATCTGCAAGAAGTCTCCGCCTCCATCTAAACCCTGCACCCAGACACTTAGCCTCCTTCTTGAATCACATTGGAATCACCACTCTCTCATGATGGAAATTAAACTTATTTCTTGTTTGCATCACCCCCCCAGTGGCAGCTGTTGAATGTTTTATGATGACATTGACACTACCCTGGACTCACTACCTCCGGACATCTTCCACATTGTCTTTAGCAACCCTAACCTAAAAATGAAGATTCAGCAGTAAGAAATATCCTTACTCAACTACTGCTGGCAAAACCCTTGGGCACTATCCTCATCTCTAACCTACGGACTCACTCTCATCCTGCTGTTTGCACCTATTCCTCTGGCTATGCCCTAATTCATATGACTTTTGACTTCTTCCATCTCAACTCCAATCCCCAAGGGCCTCAATGTCCAACAACAGAATACAGCTTGACTCAATGGAATCTACGTCTTTAATGATGCACAACAGCCATCGTCATTATAACTTTATTCGGTTAATACAAACCATTAAAGCACACAGAATATGTTGAAACAATCTGATAAAGCAAGTGCAATTCATTAGAAAAAGAGCAACAGATCATAAAACATAGCAAGATCTATCATCAAGGAAAGAAGGGAATATTATAGCCTAATCACACGTGGAAATCACCTCAAGTCCTTTCCGGGCCACCAGAGTGGCTTCCAACGTGAAAGAAGCCTTCTCGACTTAAGGGACCTATTATAAAGCACGTTAAAAATTCACTAAAAAAACACAGTCAGTCTTTTACTCTCTGTAAGCACTCCAAAACCATTCAGCCTTGGTGCCACCCCCACAAGCCACCTTACACCCATCCTTTACTGCACCAACTGCACTGACTTCCTAACTCAATAAGAGTACAATTTTAAGCACGCTCTCTAGTGCACAGCTCCAGCTACGCCTCTTCTCATGTTTTGTCTTCTCACATCCATTCCCATCTATCACAGACACTCACTCTGTTCAGATAATTTACACCGTTTGCTGGTTCCCAAGATCTATCAAGCTTCTATTGGCGGCTGCTCCTTTTCTTACTTGGCTGTGAATGTTCTTTCCCTGAGAACGTTGACTTGCCATATGGAATTCGGGTGGAAATTGAATATGTTCCTATAATAGGCATTTGCACTATGTCTCTGTTCTTTCTAGTATTTAGTTTTACGAGACTGGAGATGGTTACACACTTCACAGAAACCAATTAGTAGACCAACATTAACCACTCGCTTCAACCTCAGATGCAAACTCATCCATCTGCAGCTCAGAGCACGAGGAAACCTACAAACAAGTGCTCAACACTTGCTTGTGGAATGGTAATTGAGAAGTGTCTCCAGTAAGGCTACCACCATATCTCTCTCCAACTCAGGAGTGCTAAGGTTCTTGCTTATAAATTCTAGCTGACACTCCATTAAGGAATAACACTTGTGCCCAGCTACTGGGCCCTGATGATACTTTTAGCTCATAAGTATTACAATTAGAAATCCAAATAAAAGTCATGTGCTGCGGAAATGTGGCACAGTGACACCTCATTCTACCACTAGAAACAAGCATCACGCTCTCTTAAAGAATTTGCATCTAATAATTGAATCTCCAGGGCTGCCCCTTATTTCCAAAGAAACTACTTGCGTTGCTTGGATGTGGTATTCACTGGAAAAGAGATTATCTTTATTTAGAGAGTCCCATAAATGATGTGGTTGAATCATGCATCACTGAACCTCAGGATAAATGTCCATACTAGAACAGCTTCTGCTCGTAATCGCCCTCCCCCCCAAATTTACTGTCAGAGGCTGGAGCAAACCAACCCAGACAAATGACAGTCTTCCTGGCTAACACTTTTCCAGGCTCTGCAGCGAAAGACACCATTGTACTAGATACTGCAATTTCTGCCTGGACAATTGAAGCAGCTGACTTTAAACTGTAAACTAAGGATATGTAAATGTAAACCTGCTCTATGATTTTCTGCCAAAGTAGTAGCTTTAAATCCCTGATTAAGCCCTGGAACACAAGCTGAGGAAGGCTTATGCTCTTGCACAACTTCAGGGTTTGAAAGAAATACACACTAAATACAAACCCTTGAAAGATTATAGGGTCATATATATTTCTCCTTGCATTATAAAAATCCCATACAAACAACATGTATTTATTACCACATATAGGTACTTTCCTCCATCAAGGCTAAAGGACAGACTGTTCACAGTTTACCTGAAACAGTTGAGAAGCTATTATGTTTTTTCCCGACTTTGAGACTTGATGTCATATCATGTAGATACTCCCCAACTGATCCTTTAACAGAATCCGATACTTTTAATTTAGGATGCATTTACTTTTTCCACCAAACAACAGATGTCCAATCTGATCTGAAACTTAAAATACGGTTCCTATCTAGACCCATGCAGTGTTTGCATACCTAATGAAATATTGGAAGTACATGCACACCATTTGATCACTCAAGTAAATCTATCAGTATCAGCAGGGAAAGTTTCTAGCAGTTTGAACTGACCTCCTTGTCAGCATAATTGCTCTCCCCTCGCGCAGCTCTGTCGTTAAGACACTGCCCCCAGTGCCTTCTGGTCCCAGGTAGGTGTTCGAGGACCTCCTCCACCCGCAGGCTCCTGCCTGTGCCGCATCCCTGGTGGTCCTGTGGAAGAGCCTGCTCTGTGCCGCATCCCTGCTGGTCCTCTCTGTGGTTGTCAGCCTTTTTCTGTCTTTTTCTGTTTATTTTGTCTTTTTCTGTTTTCTGTCTGTGCCTTTGTAATCTGCCTTTTTAGGTCGAGCTACAGCGCGCATGCGCTGCTGCAAGACCTGCAGTAATCAATACTATGACTTTTTTCGAACCTACTACTTCCCATTGGTTGACTCCACTGTCCTTCTTTGCCGCCTTCTAATTTGTTGGCTTTGCCGGAACGTCACTTCCCTTCAAGGGTGAGGCGCACCGGTAAAGTACAGTTTCTCTATGCTTTGCTTCTTCAGCTGTTGTGTTGGAGAACTATTTTCTTTTAATTCTTTACTTTACCCCGTCTCCACCGCTCGTCAGTGCTTGCTATTGGGTGGCGCACTTATGTGTAATTGTTCCGCCGCTCGGCAGTGCTTCACCCTGATGCCAGTAAGCGTTATACAAGTTTACCCCTAAAAGCATTTTGTGAATTTAGGGGCCTATTAGGATATCTGGCGGCCCGGCGGTGGCGATCCGCCCGTCAAATATCCTTTTTCACCCCCCCCCGCCATATTAGCATGGCGAGGGGCACCGCGGCGGACGGAAAGACCGTCCGCCACTTTTCCGCCGGTCGAACTGTCGACCGGGCGGAATGGGGTCACAATATGGTGGCGGTGTCTGCAAGACACCGCCATCCATATCATGATGTATGCGGTGACATGCCTTTCCATGGCGGAGACTCCCCCAAGGAAAGGCATGCAGAGAATGCCTTCGGGGGCCATTGCGGGCCCCCGGGGAGGGTGGGGGGGTGGATGCCTGCACTTGGGGGTACCCATGGTACCCCCCTTCATTGGCATGCACAAGGTGGCAGGCACCGCGCAGTGCCTGTCACGTTGTGCATGTCAATGCATGACATGCATATATTGCATTGTGGCGGGTGCTGCTTACAGCACCGCCCGCTGCAATGCAACATATGCGGGATGCCACCGCCACCATGGCGGTGGCATCCTAATTGTCATTGCGGGACCGCCGCACCTCTTGCGGGCGGTCCCGTTTGCCATTGCGGTGGCGGGCGGACACAGTCCGCCCGCCATCGCAATAGACCCCTAAGTGTCCGCTTTTTCCCCGTAGCCGCCGCTGATCTGTGCTTGCTCTTGGGTGTGCTTATGTGTAATCGTTCCGCCGCTGGTCAGTGCTTGCTCTTGTGACTCGCACTCTGATGCCAGTAAGCGTTATATAAGTTTACTCATAAAAGCACTTCGGGCATATTAACAAGGCCCGGCGATAAATATCGCAAAGCGCGCTTAGCGCATGCATATTTATCGCCGGCTATCTCTGTAATTTATCGCCCGGTTAGCGCGTTATCAACAACGCGCATCGCCGAAGCGATAAAATTCCAGAGATAGCGTGATATCGCCGCTTTCCATGGTGGAAAACGGCGATATCCTAGATGATAGGGCCTGTGGTCTTAGCCACAGAATCCACCTCCTATGTTAAGTATGCCTTAGTCAGGAATTTAACAGACGTTAAATTCCTGCGTTAAGCATACTTAACGCGATTTAAAAATCGCTAACCTCCTGATAATATCGCGAAGCTGCCTTCGCGATATTATCCCGGTTTGATTTCACAGCCACGCCTACTTTGCATCTCATTAGCGATGCAAAGTTAGGCGTGCTGGGAACGGGCGCTAAGTCAGCAAAACACGCGATAGCGTGTCTTTGCTGATAAGGCGATGAAATTATCGCCGCTTTTCGCCCGAAAACGGACGCAAAAGCGGCGATAATTTCATATCGCCGCCTTGTTAATATGCCCCTCAGTTACTTAAGTGCCCGCTTTATAAAGTAGTACTATTGTCAATTTTTGCTATGCCAATGCTTGTTTGAGGCGGAACACCTGGCCCTCTTGAAGACTAAGGTGGAAGGGAAGGTACGTCAGAAGCATGGCGGAGACAGGGCAGCAGTTGGTGTGTGTGCTATTACTGGAGCTTTTTGTCCGTTGTCTTCCACAAGATGTGCCGTCTCCTAACGACTTAAGCTTTGCGAAAACCCTCGTTGTCAAACATAACAAATTTCGTTGTAATGTGAATCGACCAGCAACCAATATGAAGTTCATGGTGTGTATAGGTTTATGCGTGTTCGTGAGATTGAATAGGCTGAACGCATATATACCTCCCAACCAGTAAAGGTTGCAGTCGATTGCGCTTTGAATTTACAATGATGGTTTTTGGTCACTAAAATGTCGACGCATTTTAACTTTCATTTACAGTGCAAGTCAAAAGATACAACGCTGTTCCTTTTCCCGATGCAAAGGCTTCCGACTTGATATAATTGTGTGTATATATATATATATATATATATATATATATATATATATATATATATATATATATATATATGTTGTTAACTCAACCGGTAATAGTACTGAGTGGACAAATAAATCAATTATCGGTTGGGAAAAACGCATATTTAATACCAGTCAGGAAGGGCTCAACTGTGAATGTTTTCTAACTCAAATAGCACTGTAAATGAAATATAGAAAGGCATGGGCGCATTTGAGGATTCCAATCATTTACCCAAATAGAACGCTTGTACAGCCAGGACCGTTTTGGAATCCTGGGAATCTTTAAAGGAGAAAAGGGGAAGGAGCAAGGTGACAAGGTAAAATGGTGTTTTTGTGACTGCCGAGTGAAAACTTTAAAATTGTTTGAATATTTGATGGCTGATGTTAATCTACTTTTGCATTGAGCAAGATTTATAATTTCAATATTTGTGTGACTGAAGTTAGTGTTTAAACATGCTATAACTTTTCACTGTAAATACGTTAACATATTCATAAAGCAGCTCCAACAATAATACATAAAAGAGCTATTGGCATTGTAGACGATAATGCCTTTTGTTTATGTGTTTTAAAAACCTGCAAGCAGCAGTGCGTAAACACGCACTTTGTACTTTGCAGGTTTTCTTAACACATAAATAAAAGGCATTGTCATTTACAATGCCAATAGCTCAAACTCTCGCAAATGCGAGACCTATTGCATTGCAAATGCTTGTCTGCCTTTATTTTTGCCTCTATTTTGCTTGGCTTTTGCCTTCTTCCCACCTCTGCTACCCCGCTCCCCATGTGTTCCTGTTCCCACCTCATGCCTCCCAGCTGCTCTCCCTCCCCGACCCTTACTTAATGGCAGACGCTGTGCTGATGCGCCTCTGACGCGCCAAATGCAAGCCCGTCACTATGACCCCAGCACTCTCCACACTCTCAACCCTGGATGCAACATCAACTGCCAGCTCTGGACGCCGAGCAACTCCAGAAGCCCCCTTCTCCTGCCGACACTGCCGCTGCACTTTCACCCACCTCCGGACCCAGACAGCCACCCCCAACCCACCGGACGCCAGCGTACACAAACCCCTGAGCTGCATCCTCCTAAAAGTGCGCTCCCTGCACAGACACTCAGTGGAAGTTTGGGACCTCCTCAACACTCACTCGCCCGATGTCGCCTTCCTCACAGAGACCTGGACCAACGCCAGCTCCGCACCCGACATCGCAACCACCATCCCTGATGGATACAAGATCCTGAAGAAAGACTGCCCCAACCGCCCCTGAGGAGGCCTCGCCATCGTTCACAAAAGCTCCATCCAACTGACAACCTCCAACTCGGACGACACCTTGCCCCCCATGGAACACATCCGCTTCCAGATCAAGCCCAACTCCAGAACAACACTCCGTGGAACACCAACCTACAGACTGCCCGGACCCTACTCCCCTTTCACCAACGCCATTGCAGACTACATTGCTACCCATGCCCTCACCTCCACAGACTACATACTGTTCAGAGACCTGAACTTCCACCTTGACAACCTCAGCGACCCAAAGACCACTGCCCTCCTAGGGAATCTCGCCAACATTGGTCTGAAGCAACTTGTCTCCACCCCCACTCACACGGCAGGGCACACTCTTGACCCCATCTTCATCGGAGGAAACAACATTCGCTTCTGTCACACCACACAACCTCTCTAGATGGACCACCACTGCGTCCATTTCTCCTTCTCGAAACCCACCGCACACAAGCTCACGCCATGCCTTCCATGCAGAAACTGGAGCAAAATCACCGAAGAACACCTCACCTCCGCTACACTCCTCCCTCTACCATGACAGACGCTAACACAGCAGCAATCAACCTTCACCAATGGATCGCCAACTGCAACAACTCTCTTGGCCCCTTCCAGAACTCTGCCATACGGCACAACGCGCAAGCCTCCTGGTTCACCACGGACCTCCGAGAATCCAAGCACTCGGGCCGACAACTGGAAAAAGCATGGAGAAACAGCAAAATCCCAGAAGCACACTCCACCTAAAAGGCTGCCACCATGGCACACCACCAACTCATCAAATCTACTAAGAGAAACTTAATTCAGGACAGAGTCCGCTCCAACTCCCACAACTCCAAGGAACTCTTCGCCATCATACAAGAATTCAAAAGACCCCACAGCGAAACTACTGACGTCCTTCCCTCCCAAGACCTCTGCAATAAACTCAGCTCCTTCTTCCACAATAAGATCAGGACGCTCTACGACAACTTCGACAACCAAGACCACGGCACCGACCCTCCACCAGCGATGCCACCCAGCCGACCCGCCTCACCTGGACCCTTGTCACCACAGAAGACACTGCAAAGACTATGAAAAGCATCCACTCTGGAGCACCCACTGACCCCTGCCCGCTGCACATCTTCCACAGGGCTGTCACTGCCATCTCACCCGAACTACAACGGACAATCAACTGTGCCCACGAAACAGCCACGTTCCCCGACAACTGGAAATGTGCCAAAGTCAAACCCCTCCTCAAGAAGCCCTCTGCAGACCCGACTCACCTCAAGAACTACAGGCCCATAGCTTTTCTCCCCTTCCCCACCAAAGTCTTCGAGAAAGTCGTCAACACCCAGCTAACACACTTCAATCCGGCTTACCAAACAACCATAGCACACAGACCTCCCTCATAGCCACCACTGATGAAATCTGCACCCTCCTCAATCTAGGCCACACTGCAGCCCTCATCCTACTTGACCTCTCAGCAGCAGCCTTCGACACCATCTCCCACGTACACTAGCCGCCAGACTCCATGATGCTGGTATCAAGGGAACTGCCTTAGACTGGATTTGATCTTTTCTCTCAGGCAGAACACAAAAAATAAGACTCCTGCCCTTCCTCTCCGAACCCACAGAGATCAGATGCGTAGTATCCCAAGGATCCTCCCTCAGCCCCATGCTCCTCAACGTCTACATGGCCCCCCTCACAACCATTGTCAGAAAACACGGACTCAACATATTATCTTACGCCGACGACACCGAGCTCCTCTTCCTCACCAAGGAACCCGACATCACCAGGCACAGTTTCCAAGAAGGAATGAAGGACGTTGCATCCTGAATGAGCAGCAGCTGCCTGAAGCTCAACTCGGAGAAAACGGAAGTCCTCATCCTCGGGTCCAACCCCTCCACTTGGTACAACACCTGGTGGCCCCCCCGCCCTTGGAAACCCTCCCACCCCTACGGACCACGCCCGCAACCTCGGCATCATACTGGACTCCTCACTCACCATGAACCACTGGATCAACGCCGTGTCCTCCACTTGCTTCAACACCCTCCGCATACTCCGCAAGACCTTCAAATTGATCCCCCTCCCGACTCCAGGAAGACCGTCACCCACGTACTCATTACCAGCATTTGTGAACAAAAATGGTGACTAGGCCACGAATGACTGCTACATCTATTTCTAGTACCAGGTATAAGTATAAATTTAACAAAATGTAACAATTCGTAAACAATTTTTTAGAATGGTGCTATCATGCTTAGTGCCCAGTCACCATGGGTACTTATCCAACAGGCCCAACAGGGCGGATAGACGACCGGCATGACAACTCGGTTACTGCACACAGCAGATGTGATCGCGAAGGCAATTACCCTTAAAGCTTATGAGACGCTACAGGGGAATCCCTGCGTGTAATGTGGCAACGAATTTGAAGGAAGCTAATTTCTACGAAATACTAAGATAAAACCCAAGTACTCTTGGAAACACTTGCAAATAAGGTTGTTTACATTGCCACGGAGTTGGTGATACGATTCTTCAACATAGGAATCGTGGTATGATGCCGAAGCCTTGAAAAAGTCCTGGGGGGACGAAACACGTGTCGGCTGCAGTGTTTGTTGATGATATGACATCTGTGACTTTCTCCGAATAAAGAAGATTTGCAAAAACAACATCGGATTGGATTTGACTCTTTACCATACAGACTCGAGATGAATTGAACTTTCAACTAAATTGATCAATGTGTGCTTGTTTGCTTGTTTGCTTGTTTTTGCCATACTCATCACCAGCAGACTGGACTACGGAAAAGGGCTCTACGCCGGAATCAACAAAACACTCCTTCAAAAAATCCAGACCATACAGAATTCCACAGCCAGACTCATCGTCAGCAGCCCATGACAAGACCACATCACCCAACACCTCCGCAACCTCCACTGGCTCCTCGTCGAAAAAAGAATACCCTTCAAACTGCTCAAACACGCCTACAAAGCCCTCCATAATACTGGACCCAAATACCCCAACTAAAGAATCTCCTTTCACCCCCCGAAGAGAAACCTCCATTCCGCCGACCTAGCCCTAGCCACGGTCCCCCACATCCTAGGGGCCAAAACGGGTGGCAGATCCTTCTCCTAAATAGCAGCCAAGACCTGGAATGAACTCCCCCTCAGCATCAGATGAAGTCCGACACTGCACCTATTCAGAAAGGACCTCAAGACCTGGCTCTTTGGATGACCACGGATCTGCCCGCATATCCCCCTCCCCCCCCTCGGCTCCTTGAGACCCTCATGGGTGAGTAGTGCACTCTATAAATCCCTGATTGATTGATTTGAGTAATTGTACCCCCTTTCAAAAAAAAACCAATGGATCCTCAGAAACCTGCTAACTTTAATCCAGCTTATTTTCCCTCTGCCCTGGCAAATGTGATGGAATGGGTTGCATCCAAGCAATGCCACTAATTTATTTCCCAACTCATGATCTGGATAGGCAGCAAGTCATGTTGTGCTCCTACCATGAAAAGGAGTCCTTATCAATGGAAGTCTTGCTTGTTCTTAATTGGCAACCAATCGGACTGGTGTCTCAGCATTGGTTCTGCTGCACTATTAAGGACATTTTCTACCTTTCACCCTAAGTTTCTTGTTGGATGCGTCTTGGAGATTTGCATTGGTAAAGTGAACCCTACATGTTTCACTCCATTTTGAATGCTCAGTCTCTTTCAATAGACCTCTTTTCATTCAAATAGGAATATGAATCTATGAAATGCAGGTTCCCAGGCAACATATCGTACCCTGTACCATAATGAATGTCTGTCTCGTGCCAATGGTTTGTCTCATCCAGTTGCTGACACTACCAGTAAACAGACGATACAAAGATCCTGCTGAATTCCTGGGGTGCTAGCGATCACCAAGTCTTCTTTATAATGGCAGTACAGGACTTTATGGGAGTCTATTAGTTGAAAAATTACATTTTCAAAACATGGGGATCTGCCTTCACTTCCAGAAACTGTGAAGACCGCCAGGTTTGAAATCACTTGTCACCAAACTGTGGATCTCCCTCTGTTGAAGGGCTGGAGAAGGGGCCTACATCACTGCATGAGCTTAGAGATTACCATATCACGGCCAGAGCGTGCCCATAGAAAAACTACAAAATCTGGTCAGAGTGGTGTCAATATAGGGGACTCCTCTTTGAACCATGTAGGGCCCATCTCAAACACTTAATCATGAATTCACAACTTATTGTAGACCTATAAACAATAAAAAAAAATTGGGGGGTGAGCGATTGGAGGTTGGGCAAAGGGATTCTACAATGCAGTTGTTCAATTCTTCCTTTAACAACAAATATATTTTTAAATTATGGTGTCTCCCTTCATAATTGTTGTTATATAGGTGACCGATTTGTCTGCGAAAAAAATCAATAAAATGGTTTATTAAAAAACAATCAGTTGTTGCCTGCGAATATCCACTGAGATTCACAGTGTCAGCATGTTTGTTTCACCCGAATACCCCCAGGGATGCTGTGCCCAACTCTTAATTTGAAAATCTGCTGCATTAGTCATGGACAGCTCCTAAATCATATACAAAAATGTGTTATTCTTGAGGCTTCCAAATTATTTGCCTCACTATGCTGGAGCCAAGTGGACATCAGGGTGCTATACAAGGCAAAGGGCAATGTGTTTCTGAAGTTATGCTAATTTATAAAAGCAATACATAGCTAAATCAATGAATCAGGTTTCTTGTAAAGCGCGACTACTCACCCGTTAGGGTCTCAAGGAGCTTGGGGGTCGGGTCTGGGGTTCAGTCGAAGAGCCAGGTTTCGAGGACCTTCCTGAATTGAGGCAGCGACGGGGATTGCCTGTGATGTAGAGGCAGGGAGTTCCAGGTCTTCGCAGCGAGGTAGGAGAAGGATCTTCCTCCAGCCGTGGTCTTGCAGATCCGTGGGATGATAGTTAGATAGTTAGGGCAAGTTGGGTGAAGCAGAGATGTCTGGTGGGTGTGTCGAAGGAGAGGCGGTGGTTGAGGTATGAAGGTCCTGTGTTGTGGAGTGCTTTATATACTGCACAAAGGTTAAGGTGGCGTGGAAGTGTGAAGTATTGAAAATGGGTATGAGGGAGAGATACTAGTAGAACAAAGGGGTTTACATCTGAGGTCCATCTTGCCGAGTTAATTAACTTGACTGAGGTGTTATTAAGCTGGAGTGATGGAGTTTTCCAGATCTATATTGGGAAGTGGTCCAAGGTAAGGGTGTGTAAAGGGAAGGCTGAATGTCTTATCTTCATGCACATTTTGTTGAAAGTCTAAGTAGGTTTCTGCAGTCAATATTACAAGGCCCACCAAATGATTTTGCATGTCAAATGAGATGGTGTTTGCCATTTTATAAGTAATGCAAAAGACTTTGAAGGTGGTTTGAGCTGCTAAAACAAGCCTGTGGAGTTCTTCGAGGGTCATTGAGATTCTGGTAAATTTCCTGAAAACCTTGATCAGTTGAACAGCTCTGTGAAGGACATCTTTGGAGAGGAGTCACATGTTTGTGCAATGCTGGCAAGAAGAAAATTGCCTACATTTCTGGAATATAAGAAAACAAAGGCTTTCAAAAATGATATGCTTCTTTCTTTAGGGAAAAAGGTGCAGATTGTCTCTTCTTTTTAGGTGTGCATACTGAAATGAAGGTTTTATTAGATTAAACTGTGAGGGAGTTGTTGCAGTGGACGAGTTGGTGGATGCAGCCATAAAGAATCTTCACTTACACCCATATGTACACATGTTCCTTCTAAGTTGTCTCTGGTAATTTTCTATAACCTCTGTCTTCAGGGGATTTAGCAGTAAGTATGATCACAAGTACAGAAGATGGTAAGGTAATCTTTGAGCTAGGTGATATCATTTCCTGATATGATTTTTAGGTAGAGCTGGGTGATCTCATCATACTGATGAATAAATAAGTTCTTACCAGGTCAAAGCACTCTAAGAGGTACCATGTTGCTTTTAAGATTACTCAACATAGGATGGATGTAGGATGGATCTTTAGGGGACTCTGAATGTAACATCCACTGTGTTGGATCTGGAGATGTTTATCTGGATAGTTTGAGTTCTGTTTTCACATAAAAAGGCCATCTCACTGGTGCCTTGAGGACTTCGTTCAGACTGGCAGTTTTGGAAAAGAATGTTGATTTTTCTATGGTGCTGATGCCAAATATCTTTTTATGATCATCATCAGGGTTTCTTTGGGATTTATTTGGTCATGAGGGTGAGAGTTCTTCATTTATCAGGATCTATGTTTGTTTTTTCAGGCAAACAAGGATTTATTCATTTGTGAGTGCATTTGAGAAGATAATAGAATTATTCATGATGTGGAGAAGGGCCTTGCCAAGAGATTGCATTTCCTACTGATATTTAAGCAATCTTGCCATCATATGATTCATGTTTCAGTAAGTTCAGGCAGTGTATGGCAACTCCTCTTGGTTTCTTAGAAAAAAGCTAATTGTTTATCACCCCAGGCATACTCTGTGATTAGACTACCTCTGAGTGAGAGCATTCATTGTAAAGTGTCTTTGTTCTGGCACTCCCATCTCTCCTTCTTGACAGAAATGTGTTTCCTTTCAGGGAAATAACTTAAAACCTTTCTATTCTAATCCATGTATTAGGACCTTTTTACTTCATTTTCCGTTTCAATCAATTTCAGAGCCATGGCATTGCTGTGTGCTGTTTCCATTGGAATTGTCATTTACATCACATTAGGACAGCCGTGATTCTGGGAAATTGGCTTTTCAATACATTGAAACCTTGCTCCAACTTCACCCTTGTGGCCTACAACAAACACAAATCTGTCTTTACTCAGTGCCTTACACTTGCAAACCCCAGTACTCTTGATGGTCTAGTGGATGCATCACCTTTTGGTTTTCACCTAAATTACTCTAATTGGGACAGTCATCAGCACAATTTGAAGGCCCTGCCTTCACTCTCTACCTATCTCTATTTGCTCATCTTGCCTCACTTCCGACATTCACAAATGACCCCACACCTACAACTGGATCTGTCAACCTCCACTGTGCCTTCTATAATCTCTTCAACTCCAAGTCATACAGAACTGGACACTCTCTTCCAGTGTACAGTACTGACTTTCTAAACTCTCCATCAATCTCTCCAGTCTGACATCTAAGCTCATTGATGTAAATATGTTACTCAAGCAGCCATTCATCTCCAATCAACTGTCATTATTGGTTGCTGCTCCCTTTTCTCTCTAAAACACCGGAATTCCTGGTGCTCATGTTTGCTTCTTTCTTCAATTCTGAATCACAGTGTGGACAGGTCTATGGGATTCGAGGGAATGAGATGGATCATACCTTTTGTGCTGTCACATGTAGCTGTGGGACAAGCTAACTGGCATAGACTATAGAGAAGAGGAGCATGTTGCCAACCACCATGAAGCTGCCAAAAGTATTCTCACTACAGGCATTCCTAGTTAAGGACTGGAGATCTTGATTTTCCCTGGTGTCAATGAGATTAGAAGACCCTGAGTGAGATGCAGGATATTTTGATTATCACATCCTCCCCTTCTTACTATATATTTACATTCTCATGCTTTCCACCATAGACAGCATTCAGATCTTAGAGCAATAGCTTCCAGATCCTGAGAAGAAAGTCACAGAGGCATAGAACAAGAACAGTAGTAACCTAATGAACCACAGGAGTCACATCAGAAGGGGGACACAAATAGCACGGAAAAGATGTAATTGCTGCCCCCCCTTCTATTCTGGGTCTCTTAAAGCTCCACAGCTTCTTATCCTTATGGGTGCTTACTCAGCTCTGGCCCTCCTGAATCCCCCACCTTCAGTCTGATCCTTCGCTCACTTCTTCAACTCAAGAGCTACCATCTTCCCCCACTGATTGTTGTGCTCTACGGTTAGCTTTGTGCTATGTCCTTGCGGACTCTTGTATCTGTGCCTCTCTCCTTTCCTTTTCAGGAAAAGTGGGGATGTCTGGCACAAGTGTGAAAGATTTTTGTAGGGTTATAGTTTTGTACATTATTAAGAATGAGCAGAGTGCATTTGCACACTTGATTACGCCTGTATATTCTGGTATAGTGTTATTGTTTTTTAAACAAATTCTCTACCATGTGTAGAAGTGTGTGTTTTTAATGTGTGTTAACATGGCTTTAAGTTTACACATAAACACCATCTTCACCTGGACCTCGTCCTGTTATTCAAGTTTCTTTCCTCCTGCCCACCTTCTCTCCTCTCAAACGCTGCAGCATGAGGTCAAGCTTAAATATATGTATTTATTTATTTCCACTGTTATTGATGTCCTGCTCTCAAACTTTTAGTTACAACCTGAAACAATTACAAGCTCCTTCCGTTGATTCACTGTGGTCCAGTCATTCACATAACACATAATTTTTAATGTATCTAGTTATGTTCTAGCATCTCCAGAAAACATTAGCATAGAGAGTGCTGAATAATTATTCATGTAGTGGGCTTAGCAGTTCATGCAATGTGACATTTATTTTCCATGTGCTCAGATTTGCTGATGAAATTATACATTTGCACACACCACAGTGATTTTGTGGCTTCTGTAATTTCATATGCACAAATAATGTGTAAACCCCCTTGAATTTGGGGCAAGAAGAATACTTTCCTGTTCTGCTAGGGATGCTGTCTGTTTCTTACCCAATTTTGCTGCTCACTTGTGATTTTAAAAAATAAATCAGATTTTTGCATTCTCTGCATTGAGAGCCTTTGTGGAATTGATTCTGAACCACTTATTTCTTTAATTCTGTAATAAAACTCTTTTCATTGATCTAAAACTCAGTTATTGAGTGGGTCCATTCGCTCTCAACTCTTTTACTCAAAATGGTATAACTGATTTTGGAGGTACCTTAATGCAGAGACATATTGCCTCATGAAAGTGAGTTTTTAGCACCATCCTCAATCCAGTGAAATGTAGGAAATCTGATTGAGGTCAATTTTGGGGCATCCAGATTTTGGGGTGGACCATTTTGCTCCGACAGTCTTGGTAACAGAGGATGGTTGCACGTTAAAGAGCACCTCCTTTCTGCTTTATAAAATTCCATTTTGCCCAGTCCTTAATGATAGTGGATTTTCCAGTGTGTATTATCCTGGAGGATTTTGCCAAGATTCAGTGCTGTTCCTGAACAATTTGAATTGTAAGTATGAACAGGGCAGAATGATGCTGGTGTTTGTGAATGTTATAAGAGTGTTATTGAGGTTTCATGTCTTGTGATGACAGAAGGATCAATATGTGGTGTGTGAGGGTTTAGGTTATGCAGTGCATATTTAGGTTCAATTGGTGTTGTTTTAATGTATTATTCCCATATGTGACTTTCGTTATAAAAAGGTTTATTTTTAACTATTAGTTTGTTTGGTTTATGATTTTTTTTAAATCCAAGATCTCGAGATTTTGTGGCTTACCAGTCTGCATAAGGTAGTATGTTTTGCGAGGCACTGCATGCACACTGATAGGGCTGTTTGAATTAACAAGTTTTTATTTCTAGGAGTTTTGTGTGCCTAATCTCGGTTGGTGTCATTTGCTCCTAAGTGCATACGAGAAAGTACATTAGCAAGGGGTAGGCTGCTGATGGATGGTGGTCTGCTTAACGTGAATTGGGTCAAACAGTACTGCAAAAATGCTGCTCTTGTTTCTATGGTTTGTGAGATTTGGCTTATTCTAACTTGATAATTTTCCTTTTATTTAGGTTGAGCAGACAAGGTTTATTTTGTTTATTTAATGTGAGTTCATTGAGAAAGGCTTTGCAGTTGTTTGCCTCAATCACAGAGAAGTAGCTCTATGATTGATTAGTCAGCCCAGGCGCCATGGTGGGATGGGTGAACCATCACCATAAAGCTACACTGTCATTGGTTTGCTGCTGACAGAGCAGCGCTGTGATTGGTTCACTTTTGATAGAGCCATGCTAGGACTGGTTGCTGTTCACTAACATATATGGTGTGATTTTTGGATTCTTTGGAGTAGAAATAATGGGTGATGTGTTGAAAAAGCCTAAAGTTTCGATTGTGCCTTCTACTGAAGGCCAGAAATTACCTGCAGAGGGGCAACCTGCATATGAAATGATGACAGACATTGGAATTTATATGTGTACCTCGATTTCTGAATACCATGAATACACTACTTCAGATAAAGACTTACACTTTCCTTTAGAGGGTAAAGCTCGATTTCTTGAGACACACCATGACTGACAGGAAGCAGTTACCTAGACATACACAGTTTGAGGCATTAAACAAATGGAATTGAATGGCTGCAGAGAAGGAGAGAAAGAAACTGTCGAAGCAGGTGAAGTGATAATTTAGATATCGGTTTGAATGCAAGGAAAGATGCTGGATAGAGGATATAATGGAAGGAGTAACAGTTTTTCCAAAATAGTCAAAGAAACAGCAGACAAAAAGAAAGTCTATGAGGGAGAGAGAGAGAAAAACAAAATCAAGATTCAGATGAGGAGAATACGTTTTTAAATGATCTATTGAATTCCAGACCTCTTCCATATACTGATGGAGTACAGAGACAGTGAGCTGGTCCTGCTGTATACCTGATACAGGTGCAGTGGGAGAAAGAAAAAAAGGCAAGTTGCATCTGTGCTTTTAAACACAATAGCAAGTGCTCCATCTATAACTGCAATGACAGATTTGCCAGCTACTAATAGGGATATTATAATTGTCTCTCCAGCTTCAGTTGATCCACCTACTTTTGCTGATGTCTTTGAAGAGACTCCAAAAAAGAGAGCTATTGAGTTGGTCTTTTGAAAATTAAATTTGGGGAAATTTTACGAGTAACAATTGACATTTAAAAGTGCCAAGGTGCCAACAAATCGGGGGAGCTGCACCTATGCTGGGCACGCTGGACCAGCCTGAGGGGCTGGGGGTGGTGGTGTCTGACGACACTGCCACTAGCCAATATGGGCAGCGGTGATTGGCCATCAGGCGCGCGGCAACCCAGAAGCGGTCTTATGTGCTTCCAGGTGGCCTCCGATCCAGTCCGCGCCAGACATCACCCATAAAGGGGGAAGCAGAGCGGTGAAGTGGCCTCTCTTTGCACACCGCTCCTGCCGATGAGATGCTGCTGGTCCCCCCTCCGAGGTGCCAGATAGGTAGTTTTTCTTTGTCCCGCCCACCATCCCCTTGGACTGTGGATTATTGTGTGGTTTATTTGTTTCCTGTTTCATGTTGCATAATTTTCTCTTTCAGCTTCGATGATTTAAGTTGCTATTTAATGTTCATTTGTAGTACCCTTTTCTTTTACAGCTTTGTTGACGTGTTTGTTGTATTTATTGTTGTATCCTAAGTCTGTGGGTGAGGTCATGATTGGTGGGGCACTTTGGGCCCATAGAAGGCATCCATTTACTTGGGTAGGTGGGACAGCGGTCTCACAGGGCCCTCCAGGGGGTGCTTTCAGCAAGTCGGCTAGACGCTGCAGGGTGCAGGGAGGGTGTGGGAGTGCTCGTTGCCAACAGGCCCTACAGCCAATCGCTGCACTGGTGCATGAGCGCCAAGCTAGCACAGGCCCTTGGAGCAATAATGAGGGTGTAGGGGGTAACCTGGTGGGCAGATGGACCCCCTGCACAAGCTTACTCCGGTAGGGATGCAAGGGGGTGAGCCCCTCACCCAAGGGAGGGGCCCTTACAGGTTGACCAGTCATGATCTTACTCGTAGGCTCAACGCTGGATATGCAGGGACAAGCCTAGATATGATTAGGAATGGCTATGTATTAGAGTCGATGTTAAGGTTAGTCATCCATCAAAATTTTAAAAAGTACTGTATGGGGTTTTATGGGGTTTCTGCATATTAATTTTGTAAAGTCATATTGAATGAAATTTTAATGTGTGTTGTTGTGTTATCATAACAATACTGGCAATGTCCTATGTTTCCACAGGCTCCTTAGCAATTCCTCCCTTAACCATTCAACCCCACTATTTTAGACAGAGGTTGGGGCAGAGTAAGAGGATGCAGGAGAGGAAATCAAAAACAGGTCCAGTGGCAGGAATCACCTCAACAAGCGATGTAGACCCGGAGTCAAACGAGGAAGAAATATTTAACTATCACAAAGGATTCTAACAGAAATTGAAACTAAGGTCTTATAGAAAGGCCTAGGCTTTGTACCTACCCTGAAAATTGACAAATTTCGAAACAACTGTGAGCTTACATTTTTTTTTAGGAAGATACGGCTGAGGGCTTTTTCCCAAGATGAACCCAGTCCAGAACAAATGGATCAGAGCTGCGCAACCCTTCTAAGTTTACTCCTACAGCCAGCATGATACCTAATGAAATACTTGCATTTGAGCAGGCAGTTTTGAAAGAAGTGGCCAAAAGTGAAAGGAGATCGACCTTTCACAATCTGTTTAATTTAGAATTAGCAGCAGTGAAATCACTGACCAATGACACCGAGATCACGTTAAAGCAGGCAGACAAAGGGGGAGCGACCATGATCATGACTACCACAGAATACAAAGTGGAATGTATCCACCAGTTGGCCAATAGGACTTACTCAACCTCATCTCAACTGACACAACAGGACGATTTGGCACACAGATTACCTTGATAGTATCCCCCGATGAGACTCAAGGGTGGATAAGTAGGAATGAGGCTGATTTCTTGATTAACAAACAACTCAGAATTCCCTATTTATATGTCCTGCTAAAAATCCAGAAGGGGCTATACCCCCCACCAGGACAACCTTTTGTGTCAGGGATCAACTCCCTACTGGAGCCCATATCTCGCTTTTGCGACCATTTTATACAAGCTGTGGTAAAAAAGAAACTTTAATTCCTACAAGATACAAGATATGTCCTCCATTCAATTGAGGATACCAATGACATAAACCAGATTGACCTGTTGATCAACGAAGAGGCACTCTGTATGAACATTCCCCAAGCAGCCACACTAGAAGTGGAGAGTGCCCTACTTTCTGAGGAATGGACTTCATCGACCCCAGTAAGCTTCATTATGGAGTGTGCCACCATAGCCCTAACTGAGAATTTCTTCCAATTTGACAAACAGCTATACCACTAGACCCAGGAGACAGCCTCTGAGAAGGACATGATTTTCCATGAGTCCAATCCCTACAACACGAATATATCATTATGGCGAAGGTACATTGATGATATTCTCATTTTTTGGAGAGGTGGGAGGGCCACATGCGATGTATTTTGTGAGTGGATTAACACTCTGAACCCGTACCTACACTTCTCCAGCAACATCTCCAATGACAAGGTGCCCTTTCTAGACCTTAAGGTCAGCTTGACGGAGTGTAGATTGACCACACTTACATACAGAAAACCAATTGACTGTAACAGGCTATTTCTATTCAGCAGTCAACACCCCAAAGCTCTCAGAGATAATTTGCCTTACAGACAGTTCTTATGATTGCACTGTAATTGCAGTACCATACATGATTATAATACACAGGCACAACAGTTATCTGACAATCTGGAAAAACAAAACTACCCTGCACATTGTGTCAGTACTGCCAAAAAGCGAGCAATAAACAATAACTGGGATGCCTTTTTGGAATATAACATAAGGCAAAAAGAAGCTCCACTGACCTGTGTTACTACATACACACCTGACTCTAATAGAATTCGTAATATCATTAAAAAAAACTGGGCAATACTGCAAAGGGGTTCTTACAATACCATAACCCTGGTTTGCATTTAAACGAACCTCGAACATGAAGGACATGTTGATACACATGAGGCCACGTATGCCCCTAAAAACAAACCAGAGATCCCTCTGGGATTTACCACCAGTGAGGGGTCATTTACCATGTGCGTCATATGCCATGTGTGCCTTTACTAACATGACCAAAGAAATCCAATTGACAAGCACGTTGAATATGATACAGAGGGCACACACTAACTGTAACACCAGTAATTGTATATACAAACTTACATTTCCCTGCAACAAAAGATATATCTGTATGTCCACTAGCACAGTAAAGACACACATCATGGTACATCACAGTAAATTTCGGTGCCAGAAAATAAAGACTAAGATGTGCACACATTTTGCAACCCATGGACACTCTACCGATGACATATGGTGGGCCGTCCTTAAGGCACATCAGCACAAAAGCAAAAATGCCCTTTTGAGAAGGGAACAAAATTGGATTTTCCGAATATCCACACATGTAGGGGGATTGAATGAGAACATTCCAGGGAATGAACTAAACCATTTAACAGGTTTGCTTCCACGCACCTATAGAATCTGCAGAATGCATTCGTACACAACGCCCAACCTTTTCATCAGGGACATTACATATGATTGACTAACTTTGGGATGGGGCATAATGATAAGGACTCCCTTAACACCTCTACAGTCCAGAGCCTATCGTCTTTTTAGGTTTCCCCTTTTTTAGGTCATATTTTATAGATGGAAGCATGTAATTTCCATTTGGATCTAGCACTATACCCCGATTGACCCACTTTGGATAGGGGCATCATGACAAAGATTCCTACTTTGGCTCTTCAACTAACATCTTTATAGCCTAGAGCCCTTCTCTTTTACAGAAGGCACTGTGTCATATGGGACTACATTTCCCATTACTCAATCAATTTTGAGTAGTTCACCCTCCCCTCTCTCTCCCTTTCCTCGGCCACACAGGCGACTGGGGCAAACTTGTCTTCGAGCAAGCACCGCTGGCTTCAGGGGTCTGCGCTTCACATGGAGGAGCCCCCTTCTACTGATTTTAGGCTACATGTTGCCTGCATTACTAGATGGATGTACACTTGGGGACCAACCTCCAACATGGCACCGGCCTTGTGCATCTGACGGACGGAACTGCGCATGCGCTGGCCCACCATTTATAGGGACACTGTCCTCCCGGCTTTGCTGGGCACCGGAGCCTCAATTTGACTGAGTATGAATATGATTTAACCATCACCGATAATTTAAACCATTACCACCAGGCGCAGCCGGGCCCCGGGGCTACTGTCATTAGTGACCACATTCCCCGACCTGGGGATTAGAGCACAGTTATCCTTACCTTCAAGGAACATCCAATATGGCGCTCAGTTTTCACACTGTCTCACAGCATGAGCAGTGACATGGTGATTAAGAACACCTGCGAAATACGCATGCATGAGCACTTAAAAAACACATCCCTCCCTCTCCCACTCTCCTGAGTTGGCAGAGAGTGGGTAGGTCATTAAGTGCAACTGTCACTATGACTCAGTGAGTACTTGATGAATGATTTTATCCACAGGTCATACATGGCTGTTGAAACTGCAGGACGATTATGCCATTTTTTAACTATTTATTTTCAAGACTCTAAATGAGCATTCTCTCTGTTTTATTCGAGGAGGCCTGAGAGCCACCCAACTTTGGTGAGTTATCTATTCCACCATCACAGTGTATGAAATCTACCTGCCTGCATTTAACTTTAGATGTGTCACTCACTTTTCACTCATGCTTTCTTTACACTGCGCAACATGCACTATACCGTTGACAGCATGTTGTTCATTCTGTTGCATGCTGAACCAGAATGAGAATATGACCTAGGTGTATTGATGTTTCTATTACATGTTGGAATTTTATAAGGTCCACCACATTTAGGTTTTATTTTTGATTGGATTACCCCTCATACTAACCTCTATTCTAACCACTGTGTAAATGATACAATTTTCCTTGGTCCTGATGAATTGCCATTTGATCATTTTTGACAGACTAGGGAAGAAACATGTTGACCTCTGACTTCTTAGAGCTACCGGAAATCATTGTTTTTAATCAGACAAGTAGACTCCCTCATTAAAACTTGCTTTAGAGAACTACTTAGTCAATTTTACCAACACTATCTCGACGCTCCTACACCTTATATTACTCATCTACACATCATGGTCCTACACCCCCACTTCACATTACGGCTCTGGAATAAAACATCTCAGATAAAAAGCTCCTTTAAGGATGCCCATTGGGCATTGCAGCACCGGCGAGGAGCAAGCCCTATGATGAAGCATGACACTCAACTGGGTGTGTGAGGGCCCAAGTTCCTACAGGAGCGGACCCCCGTCAGTTCCTTTAGATATTTGACCGACTACACACATTCTCTCTCTTACTCCTATTAAGGAACTACATACCCATTTGATATATTTGGAATCATAATAAATACAGCCAGGGGTTTACAACCCCTAACCCAAAAGTTTTTGTGGCCTGCCTTTAGCTACGGGGGATGATGGGGCACAGAGGGTAGGACCCAGGGTCATTTCATTGGGAGGGGCTGCATCTTCGCGATACATGGCCATATACACAGAACATTGTCGACCACCACCCAGAGCTTATATTTAAGTGTATTTGGTCTGGCATGAAGAATGTTTTTAGTTGACTTACATTCCCGGTTTCAAAATGCTCTGCAATGAACACTGATGACCCTGAAGCGTGGGACCAGAAATATGGGGCAAAGGTAGACATTGTTTCCCTTGATTGACATAATACACACGGTCGCTTCCAAACAAGAAATTCTTTATTAAGATAGCTAGTTTCAACCGGCTGGTCAGTCTCTGAGTTGTGCTACATGTATTGGAGGTTACTTACTAGCAGACTTATCATAATGACCTTGTTTAGACAACTGTCCCCCAACCCACCATCAAGTTTATTTCGTGAAAAGATCATAGGGCCTTGCACAATAGCCAAGTCAGATCCCACTGACTTGCTCTTTGGAATTTCCACCCGCACACATTAACTCCGATACAGTACATTATGGGAAATGGACAAAGACCTTACAGGACATATCGTACATTACTTACTGTTTTATAAAGTACTTCTCTACCCTCTTCGGAGAGGACAAGCTAGGAGAAAGAGCTTGATTCTGCTTAGCAGGAGAAGGGTATTTTAAAATATCTGTGCCCACGTGGCTTGATACGGTGGTGGCTAATGTCGTAAATGTCAGAGAATGAAATACCTAACAAAGGACAGAATCAGCAGATCTTGAAGAACAGAAGGAGGAGAGTTTACTAATTACACTAGAGGCCTTCAGCCACACCCGAAGAGAAACCAATGGTTCACAGGAAATGGAAATAAAAGGCACAAAAGCGATGTGGTAAACATGGTTCCACAAGTTATGAACACAGTTAGGCCTGTTAACGCAGACTAATTCCAAGCTCTGTTCTTTTCCTGTCATTACACTGCCAGTGATAGTAAGTGCATAAAAAATAGAAACCTGGCCACCAGTTTTCAGGGCTGCTGTTTATTTCAGCAGACTGCGGTGCAATGTATTCAGTCACTGTACCTTACTTCACTACTTTGAGTTGTTTTAAACATTTTATACAACCATTTCAATTTTCAATGTAGCATTCAAAAGATACATTCTTCATTTTACAGATAAAAGTAAGAAAGACATGTGAACAATAATGTGAAAATGCAACAAACAATGTAGAAAATTGTATACATAACATTACAAACAATTACACCAGTCAATGTTAGTTGTACTTGAGCTCTCTCAAACAAAAGTCCTTGTACCTTGCTGCTAATTAGAGAGGAGCTGTCTATGGGGAAAAAAAGAATTTTGGAATCTCTCCGGGGATATATTTGTACTGACAACCCTCTCAAGAGTCCTATTTAATTACAATCCCTCATAGGAAAAAAGAAAAATACCGACGCATTTCCAATCCCCATGTGACTTTAGGGATTATTGTCAGGGCTGAACCACGGTGTAATCTGAAAGTTAAAAAAGGGAGAATTCTTTAGGACCAATAACGGCCTTCTCTTCTACGTTATTATTTCTTTTGTACATGGAAATTAGTGTATCTGTACTATAGACGCAGTTTATCCAGTCGGTTTGAGTGGCCTTTTCTTCAAGGCAGCCTTGGTATTTCGGGTATTCAGACCTATGGGGTAGGGATTATGGATGTAAATCATCTAATTCTGCACTCTCTAATAGTAGTTTGATTAACGTCTCATGTATGCTTAAATTGCTTACTTGGGCGGTTGGTTGTTCCCAAAGAGTGTATCCAGGCGGGATGCAGCGCTATCAAATTTGAGTGTTTTGACCTCCTGTGCTTTTATTTGAAAGCCATCTCTCTGTGCCTGTAAAACACATTTACATGGTGGCCAGTATTAGAACCAAGCACCTACGTGAATATTTAAGGATAAACAATCTTTTGCATAATGCTTACTTGAAAAATTGTTGTTTTCACCCTCGTGTGTCTTTGAGGTTTGGCGCCCAGCGCCCGTTTTCATACTTTCAATCTCTGCAACAATAAATAAGGTGATGTTCGCATCATTATGGTATTTAGATGAGATCCGACATTCGGTGTTGTTTATATTTAGTGCGGAGCTTGTGCTTGTCAATTCAAACGCGTGCTGCTATTGTCAGTTATAACTCTATTCTCGGCGTGGACCGTTGCAACATTGTAACACTGCAGTCCGTTTTGGCAGCTGGTCGCGTGCTAGCTTTATTCGCGCTGATGTTGTCATGCATGCTCCTGTGATGCAGTGCGTTTGGGCTTATTTCTAAGGTAGCAAGCACTAAAATGCAAGGCGAAATATGTTGGCACTCACTCTTTTTGTCTCTCTCGTCTTCTTCCGATGCTGACTCAATCGGGAAATCCTTCGGTCTGTAGGTTACGCTTGTGCTGACTCTGCCGTTTTTTTAAATTCTCAATGACAGGAAGTTTCCGGAGGATGTTAATGGTTTTATGGGAGTTGTAGTCATTTGCGACTTATTGTTGTTTGTTGATCTACTCCCAACTGGACAAGTCAGCTCATCTGGGGCATCATTAATCGTAACTGATGCTTAGAGGAAATCACCCGTAGTGGTTAATTCATTGCTTGATTGAGTTCTGACATTTCGTTTAGGCCTTTTAGAGTGCAGTTAAATTTCAAGATTAAATAGGCTTCCCTTTTCAATAGTAAATTTTCAGCGTTGCCACCGCGTGGTTGTTGCTTTATTCCAGATAATACTGTCCATACAAAGTTTCTCTCTGAATGGTTATTTTCCACAAAGTGCGACACCATGGGCGCTGTTAGTACCTGTTTTTTTATGCGAGACCGATGTTGTACTATTCTTTGGTTGATTTGTGGTTAGTCTTCCCAATGTACAATTTTGGGCACGGGCACTGAATAGCATAAACAGTGTTCTTGGTTTTGCAATTGGTAAATTCTTTGTGGGTCCATTTGATGGAATCGTATGTAAACTCATGACCTTCAATGGTTGTACTGCATGCGGAACAATTGCCACATTTATGGTGACCTTCAATGGGCTGCATGTTCCATTGGGCTCGTAGATGTGTCTTCTTGGTGGTTTGAGCGATGTCTGCTCTAATGATTCTTTGACCAATACTTTTGTTCTTTTTCATTGCAAACAATGGTCTTTCCATCGGGCATTCCAATTCGGTTAGAAGATGCCAATTTGTCAAGATAATCTTGTGAAATTTGTTAGTGTGTGGTCCAAACGTGGACACAAACACTAGTTTCTCCAACAGTGGTTTTTCTTTCTTTGTAAGCAATACCTCACGGGGCGTATACCATGCCCGCTTGACAGCGTGTTTGAGCATTTTTCTGGGATAACCTCTTTCTCTGAGTTGATTGCAGAAGGTTTCGGCATTTATCATGAAGTCTTCCTTACGTGCACAATTTCTCCGAATCCTTAGTAGTTGTCCATAAGGTAGGTTATCTTTTAAACTCCTCGGGTGAAAGCTTTGATAGTGAAGTATGGTGTTTCTATCCGTGGGTTTGCGATGTAGCGTTGTTGTCAATTTTTGATCTTGTGCGAATACTTCTACGTCAAGAAACGTGAGTACAGTCCTGCTTTTTGTGATGGTGAACTTGATGTCACAATGCCTCATGTTCAGCCAATCATGAAATAGTTCAAGATGTTCTTCTGTGCCACTCCACAATCACCAGACATCGTCTATACACCCGTACCATTGCAAGATGAATTCGCTAAATGGATTGTTATTGATAATAAAGTTGTCTTCAAATAGTGCCATAAACAATACGGCCATCTCCGGGGCGAAGGGACACCCCATCGCGGTCCCCTTGACTTGCATGTAGAATGTGTTCTCGAATTTAAAATAATTCTTCTTAAGGGCAATTCGGGCCAAATCCAGTATAAAATCAGTGGGAACTCTGTGAGGTTTTGTACGTGTCTCCAAATAGTATTCCATGGTTTCCAATGCTTCCTCTTGTGGAATTTGAGTATATAACGACGTTACATCGAAGGAGACTAGCCATTGGTTCAAAGGATCAAATGAGTGTCCTTCAATCTTGTTGATGAAATCAGTGGTGTCTCTTATAAAGGATGGCACCTGGTCTATGAATGGCTTGAGGAAAACGTCCACATACTTTGCGATAGGCTCCAACACTGATTCACAGCCCGAAACAATTGGTCTTCTGGGGGGCAGTGTCAAATTTTTATGGATTTTGGGGAGAAAATAAATCACAGGGATCCTAGGGTGTGATTTATTTAGAAACTCATATTCCTTAGGTCCTAGGATCCCTTGCTCCAGTCCCCATTTGAGTTTGTTGGTAATTTCCCCTTCAATTTGGCGAGTGGGGTCTTCACTTAGTTGGTGGTACCATTCCGTATTTAGTATTTGACTTTTTGCCTCTGTCACATACATGTCTTTGGACCATACGACTAGGGCACCGCCCTTATCCGCAGGCTTTATGATTACTGAATCATCTCTTTGGAGATCTCTAGTAGCTTCATGTTGTTGTTTGGTGATGTTCATTTTTGTGAAGAATTTTTGCTTTTCCAATTGTGAAATTGAGGACAGGACTGCCTGTTCAAAGGCTAAAATTTGTTTTGGCATCATATGCGTTGGTGGATTAAAATTAGATTTCTTGGCTAATCCAGATGGTTCAGTGATAGTAAGTGCAGCAGTGTTGTTGCTATAAAACTCCCCAGTTTACGGTTTGTTACTTGGTAAGAACAACCATTTGCAATGCAATAGGTCTCGCATTCACGCGAGTTTGAGCTATTGGCATTGTAAATGAAAATGCCTTTTATTTATGTTTTGGGTTTTAAAAATAAATAAAAGGCATTGTCATTTACAATACTAATAGCTTAAACTCTTGCAAATGTGAGACCTATTACATTGCAATAAAGGGCCTTCTCGACTGCTTGTTAGATTGCAAATATCAGAGGAAGAGACCAGCCTGCAACGTCTTCAAAGTGGTGATAAATAGTGCAGTGAAGAAGATGTGTAAGTGTTGTAAATTACACAGACACAAAGTGTGAAGTAAAAGTTACATATGATCCAAGTTATAAACACTAATAAGGTGCTCCAACACCCTTCGCTCTGTGATTACACTGTTGCAGCTCAGGAGGAAGAGTGGGAGGGGGGGCTATTTCCTGCCCTCTCCATGATTTGAGTGTGCAGTGTGGCATTGCGTAATGTCATTGCTATCTTTGGCCTAATAAAAAACACTCCAGCTGTAGTAGGGCACTGGCTTCACCTCCGGGTGCAGGGCAGGTTGTGCTTTATGGCAGGCATGGAGGGAGGGATGGCCTTGGCTGCAGCTCTGGCCCCGTACAGTGCCACTGCTATTACTAGTGAGTGAGAGGCGCGGAGGTGGTGGTATTGGTATTGGTGGTGGTGGTATTGGTATTGGCGGTGGTGGTATTGGTGGTGGTGGTGGTATTGGTATTGGTGGTATAGGTGTTGGTGGTATTGGTGGTGGTGGTGGTATTTGTGGTGGAGGTGGTATTGGTGGTGGTGGTATTGGTAGTACTGGTGGTGGTGGTATTGGTGGTGGCAGTATTGGTATTGGTGGTGGTGGTATTGTTATTGGTGGTGGTATTGGTTGTGGTGGCACTGGTATTGATGGTGGTGGTATTGTTAGTGGTGGTGGTATTGGTATTGGTGGTGGTGGTATTGGTATTGGTATTGGTGGGGGTATTGGTGGTGGTGGTACTGGTGGTGGTGGTATTGGTGGTGGTATTGGTATTGGTATTGATGGTGGTGGTATTGGAGGTGGTGGTGGTACTGATGGTGGGGTATTAATGGTGGTGGTGGTATTGGTGGTGGTGGTATTGGTATTGGTACAGGTGGTATTGGTATTGGTACTGGTGGTGGTGGAATTGGTATTGGTAGTGGTGTTGGTGGTGGTAGTATTCGTATTGTTATTGGTGGTATTGGTGGTGGTGGTGGTATTGGTGGTGATAGTATTGGTGGTGGTGGTGGTATTGGTGATGGTGGTGGTATTGGTGGTGGTGGTATTGGTAGTGGTATTGGCAGTGGTGGTATTGGTGGCGGTGGTGGTATTGGTGGTGGTGGTATTGGTGGCGGTGGTGGTATTGGTGGTGGAATTGGCAGTATTGGTGGTGGAATTGGTAGTATTGGTGATGGTATTGGTGGTGGTGGTGGTCTTAGTGGTGGTGGTGGTATTGGTGGTATTGGTGGTGGTGGAATTGGTGGTGGTGGTATTGGTGGTGGTATTGGTATTGGTATTGGTGGTGGTATTGGTATTGCTGGTCGGTGATATTGGATTGGTGGTGGTGGTATTGGTGGTGGTGGTACTATTGGTGGTGGTGGTATTGGTGATGGTGGTGGTAATGGTGGTGGTATTTGTTGTGGTATTGGTGGTGGTGTATTGGTGGTGGTATTAGTGGTGGTATTGGTAGTGGTGGTATTGGTGGTGGTAGTGGTGGTGGTGGTGGTGGTGGTATTGGTGGTGGTGGTGGTATTAGTGGTGGTGGTGGTGGTATTGGAGTGGGATGGGTGATATTGGTGGTGGTGGTATTAGTGGTATTGGTGGTGGTATTTGTAATGGCGGTGGTATTGGTATTGGTGGTGGTGGTATTGTATTGGTGGTTGTGGTACTGGTGGTGGTGGTATTTGCTGGTGGTGGTGGTATTGGTAGTGGTGGTATTGGTGGTAGTATTGGTTGTGGTGGCGGTATTGGTGGTGGTATTGGTGGTGGTAGTGATGGTGGTGGTATTGGTGGTGGTGGGGGTACTGGTGGTGGTGGTATTGCTGGTGGTGGTATTGATGGTGATGTTGTGGTGGTATTGGTGGTGGTGGTATTGGTGGTGGTGGTATTGGTGGTATTGGTGGTGGTGGTATTGGTGGTGGTACTGGTATTGGTGGTGGTACTGGTATTGGTGGTGGTATTGGTGGTGGTGTATTGGTGGTGGTGGTGGTATTAGTGGTGGTATTGGTAGTGGTGGTATTGGTGGTGGTATTGGTGGTGGTGGTGGTGGTATTGGAGTGGGATGGGTGGTATTGGTGGAGGTGGTATTAGTGGTATTGGTGGTGGTATTCGTAATGGCAGTGGTATTGGTATTGGTGGTGGTGGTATTGTATTGGTAGTTGTGGTACTGGTGGTGGTGGTATTGCTGGAGGTGGTGGTATTGGTGGTGGTATTGGTGGTGGTGGTATTGGTGGTGGTAGTGATGGTGGTGGTATTGGTGGTGGTGGTATTGGTGTGGTGGGGGTAGTGGTGGTGGTGGTATTGGTGGTGGTGGTATTGGTGGTGGTATTGGTGGTGGTGATGTGGTGGTATTGGTGGTGGTGGTATTGGTGGTGGTGGTATTGGTGGTGGTGGCATTGGTGGTGGTACTGGTATTGATGGTGGTATTGGTGGTGGTATTGGTGTTGGTGGTGGTGGTATTAGTATTGTTGGTGGTATTGCTGGTGGTGGTATTGTTAGTGGTGGTGGTATTGGTGGTATTGGTATTGGTTGTGGTGGTAGTATTGGTGGTGGTGGTATTGGTGAAGGTGGTGATATTGGTGGTGGTGGTGGTATTGGTGGCATTGGTGGTGGTGGAATTTGTGGTTGTTATTGGTGGTATTGGTGGTAGTGGTATTGGTGATGGTGGTATTGGGGGTGGTTGTGGTGGTGGTATTGGTGGTGGTTGTATTGGTGATGGTGGTATTGGTGATGGTGGTGGTATTGGTGGTGGTATTGGTGGTGGTGGTATTGGTAGTTGGTGGTGGTATTGGCATTGGTGGTGGTATTGGTGGTAGTGGTAATGGTGGTGGTGGTGGTATTGATGGTGGTATTGGTAGTGGTGGTGGTATTGGTGGTATTGGTGCTGGTATTGGTGGTGGTATTGGTGGTGGTGGTATTGGTATTGGCAGTGGTATTGATAATGGTGGTGGTCGTGTTATTGGTGGAGGTGGTGGTATTGGTGGTATTGGTGGTGGTGGTATTGGTGGTGTTGGTATTGGTGATATTAGTGGTGGTATTGGTAGTGGTGGTATTGGTGATGGTGGTGGTATTGGTGGTGGTGGTATTGGTGGGGGGATTGGTGATGGTGGTATTGGTTGTGGTGTTAGTGGTGGTGGTATTGGCGGTGGTGGTGCTATTGGTGGTTGTGGTATTGGTGGTATTGGTGGTGGTGGTGGTATTGGTGGTGGTATTGGTATTGGTGGTGGTATTGGTATTGGTGCTGGTGGTGGTATTGGTGGTGGTATTGATGGTGGTGGTATTGGTATTGGTGGTTGTGGTATTGGTAGTGGTGGATGTATTGGTGGTGGTGGTAGTATTGGTGATGGTGGTGGTATTGGTGGTGGTATTGGTGGTGGTGGTATGGGTGGTGGTATTGGTGGTAGGGGTATTGGGTGTAGTGGCATTGGAGATGGTGGTATTGGTGGTGGTAGTGGTGGTGGTGGTATTGGTGGTGGTGGTATTGGTGGTGGTGGTATTGGTGGTGAAGGTATAAGTGGTGGTGGTGGTATTGGTGGTATTGGTGGTATTGGTGGTGGTGGTGTTGGTATCAGTATTGGTGGTGGTATTGGATTGGTGGTGGTATTAGTGGTGGTATTGGTGGTATTTGTTGTGGTGGTGTTGGTGGTGGTATTGGTGGTACTGGTGGTGGTGGTATTGTTGGTGGTATTGGTGGTGGTGTTGGTGGTAGTGGTATTGGTGGTGGTATTTGTGGTGGTGGAGGTGGTGGTATTGATGGTGGTGGTGTTGGCATTGGTGGTGGTGGTGGTAATTGTGGTGGTATTGGTGGGGGTGGTCGTATTGGTGGTGGTGGTATTAGTGGTGGTGGTATTATTGGTGGTGGTAGTGGTATTGGTGGTGGTGGTGGTATTGGTGGTGGTGGTATTGGTGGTATTGGTAGTGGTGGTGGTATTGGTGGTGGTGGTGGTATTGGTAGTGGTGGTATTGGTGGTATTTTTGGTGGTGGTGGATTTGGTGGTGGTGCTATTTCTGGTGGTAGTATTGGTGGTGGTGATATTGGTGGTGGTGGTGGTATTGGTGGTATTGGTGGTGGTATTAGTGGTGGTATTGGTGTTATTGGAATTGGTGGTGGTATTGGTGGTGGTACTGGTGGTGGTGCTATTGGTGGTGGTAGTATTTGTGGTGATGGTATTGGTGGTGCTATTGGTATTGGTGGTGGTATTGGTGGAGGTGGTAGTATTGGTGGTGTTGGTATTGGGGGTGGTGGTAGTATTGATGGTGGTGTTATAGGTGGTGGTATTGGTGGTGGTAGAGGTAGTGGTATTGATGGTGGTGGTGGTGGTATTGGTGGTGGTATTGGTAATGGTATTGGTGGTATTGGTGGTGGTGGTATTGGTTGTGGTGGTAGTATTGGTGGTGGTATTGGTGGTGGTGGTATTTGTGGTGGTGGTGTTGGTGGTGGTGGTGGTATTGTTAATGTTAACTGTTAATGTTAACTGGGATTTATAGAGCGCATAATCACCGACAGGACTCTTAGCGCTGCGAGAGAGTAGCTAAACCCCGCCAACGGTGGATTGTCCATACTCCAGGTCAGAGTCTATGATGTACCCAAGCCTCTTTAAATAGAAGAGTCTTGAGTCTTTTCCTGAATGGGAGAAGGGTGGATTCCTTACGTAGTCTCTCTGGTAGCTTATTCCAAAGTTGAGGGATCAGTACAGAGAAGGCTCTGCCACCTTTTGAGATTATTTTGAATCGCAGACAGGCCAGTAGGCCTGCCTCAGACACGGAGGGTACGTCCTGGCACATAGTTCCCTAGGCGCTCCTTAATGTATACTCCTTGGTGGTGGTGGTATTGGTGGTAGTGTTGGTGGTAGTGGTATTGGTGGTGGTTGTATTGGTGGTGGTATTAGTGGTGGTGAAGGTGGTGGTATTGGTGGTGGTGGTATTGGTGGGGGTGGTCATTTTGGTGGTGGTGGTATTAGTGGTGGTGGTATTGGTGGTGGTGGTATTGGTGGTGGTGGTTGTGGTATTGGTGGTGGTAGTAGTATTGGTGGTGGTGGTAGTGGTACTGGTGGTGGTGGAATTGGTGGTGGTATTGGTAGTGGTGGTTGTATTGGTGGTGGTATTGGTGGTGGTGGTGGTATTGGTAGTGGTGGTATTGGTAGTGGTGGTATTGGTGGTATTTGTGGTGGTGGTGGATTTAGTGGTGGTGGTATTTCTGGTGGTGGTATTGGTGGTGGTATTGGTGGTGTTAGTGGTGGTGATATTGGTGGTGGTGGTGCAATTGGTGGTGGTGCTATTGGTGGTATTGGTGGTGGTGGTGGTATTGGTGGTGGTATTGGTATTGGTGGTGGTATTGGTGCTGGTGGTGGTGGTATTGATGGTGGTATTGATGGTGGTGGTATTGGTATTGGTATTGGTGGTGGTGGTATTGGTAGTGGTGGTTATATTGGTGGTGGTGGTAGTATTGGTGGTGGTAGTATTGGTGATGGTGGTGGTATTGGTGGTGGTGGTATGGTTGGGGGTATTGGTGGTAGTGGTTTTGGTGGTAGTGGCGTTGGAGATGGTGGTATTGATGGTGGTAGTGGTGGTGGTATTAGTGGTGGTGGTATTGGTGGTGAAGGTAAGTGGTGGTGGTGGTATTGGTGGTATTGGTGGTGGTGGTGTTGGTATTAGTATTGGCGGAGGTATTGGTATTGGTGGTGGTGGTATAGGATTGGTGGTGGTGGTATTAGTGGTGGTATTGGTGGTGGTGGTATTTGTGGTGGTGGGTTTGGTGGTGGTATTGGTGGTGGTGGTGGTACTGGTGGTGATGGTATTGGTGGTGGTGGTATTGGTGGTGGTGTTGGTGGTAGTGGTATTGGTGGTGGTATTAGTAGTGGTGGTGGAGGTGGTGGTATTGATGGTGGTGGTGTTGGCATTGGTGGTGGTGGTCGTATTGGTTGTGGTGGTAATTGTGGTGGTATTGGTGGGGGTGGTGGTATTGGTGGTGGTGGTGGTATTAGTGCTGGTGGTAGTATTGGTGGTGGTGGTATTGGTGGTGGTGGTGGTATTGGTGGTGGTGGTGGTATTGGTGGTGGTAGTGGTATTGGTGGTGGTGGTATTGGTGGTGGTGGTATTGGTGGTGGTGGTTATTGGTAGTGGTGGTTGTAGGAAGGTGGAATCTGACTACATGGTTGTCCCCACTTTTTTCCTGGTGTTTTGCTGGTTTTCGACTTAGTTTGGCTGGGATCCTGCTATTCAGGACCCCAGACTATCTGCTTCCCCTTTAAATTGATTGCATGTACTTTAGGTACACTCCAGATTGGATTTTGGGGTACCCATATAAGTCCCTAGTACGTGGTATACTATGTACCCAGGGCATAGGTACCCCAGAGGCCTCCCAGGGGCTGCAGCATGTATTATGCCACGCCTGAGAGGCCATTCAAACTGACACCACAGGTCTGCTACTGCAGCCTGTGTAAGGTGGTGCATGCACTCCTTACTTAGATATAGGTTCACTATATCTATCCTAATCACTGCACATATAAACCTACCAGTCACCCCTATGGCAGGCCTTATCAATCCTGAAGGCAGGGTGCTGGGTTTTATGTGAGAGGGTACCCATGCATGAGCAGAGCTCCTCTGCAGCCTTCGGAACCACTATGCCGGGGTTGTCTGTGATGCAGCCAACCATATACTCTTAAGTGCATTATAACCTTGCGGTAAATGCTAACTTTAAAATGGCTGCAAGGAATTATGTTGTGTTTGGTGTCAAACACCTTGGAATCATACCTCCACACCAGTAACTGGTGTGGGAGGTATGATTCCTCCCTCCTAGAGGGAGAAATATGACAGCACCGGTACACCCGGTACCAGCTTCACAGAGCCCTGGCATCACAAAATGGATGCTGCCAGCCACAGACACGAGTCTGCCCTCCTGCTGCTGGACGAAACTCTGGCAGGGGAAGGCTTGACAATAGGTTTCCTGTCACAGGGAGGTGTGACCACCTCCCAGACAGGCTTTAGTGTATTGGGGCTGGGTGGGTGCACTCCAAGAGTGCTTTGATGTCTGCACTGGGGGCACATTTGGTGTCCCTGTGCATAGTTTAGCTCAAACCGGTTGCAGGGGCACTCAGCCCCTGCTCTGGCATGAAACTGGACAAAGGACATGGGTGTAGCCACCCCTCTGTCCTGACCCTCCCATAGGTGGGTCCCCAGAGTTTGTCCCACCCCTTCCTTGGGTATAAAGTAGGAACCCCTGGCTACAGGACTTTAGATTTTACCTGGACTAAACTCTGCAACAGAAACCAAGTAGTTCGATGATCTACACTAAGCTGGATCACTGAAGAATCTCCCTTGGAGTAAAGAAGTTACTCCCCTGCAAGGCAGGCACCTTTACCGCAACTGACCGGTTGGCATCTCCGAAGCTCCTGAGGACTCCGAAGAATATTGCTACACAGGAGGTGGGTTCCCGAGGTCTCTGAGGTTGATCTGTGCCCACAGCAAGTCTGAGGCCCGTATCCCTCGTGGTAACCGTGCAACCTGAACCCCTGGACACCGCGTCTATTTGCAGAAGCATCAGCTTTCTGGCGACCACTGAGGCTGAGCTTTGAGTTACTTGTAGCCCTGACCCCGAACAGTAATTACACCGAAGATTGCTGGCCTACACTCAACGAGTGTTCCGTGGGCTGCCATTTTGTGATTCCTCTCGAGGTCCCTTCGCGATCCCTGGTCCGTTGACCTGTGGGTCCCTAAGAAGGCAACTCTCACTTTCAACGGGCTTCCCTGGTTGCTCCATGTGGGAAAGTCCAGTAGACGGAAAATAAAGAGTCAGAGACTGTAGTTCTCTTGACGTGATTTATTCCTTGGAGACACGTCTTGTAAGTAGGGAGTATGCATAACGAATGAATCCACACTGTTCACATCCCACCTCCCAACCTTCTAACCTATTCAAAACATTACAACTCCAAGACGACGCGAGGTAGCCACGAGCTGTGACAAAGGATGCCACGCTCGTGTCTGCACGCATCGAAGCTCCCACACACCGTCCCCCCTTAAAAAAAAACAAGAAAAAATTTAAAAAAAATACTGAATAAAAATACAAATTTACCTCATTACAAAATCTTTGAACCTTGCAGGAAGGCAATGGTTACGCACCATCCTAGCAGGAAAATTCTCAGAATTGCAGAAAGAAGGAGGATGTTTCACTTGGTCACTATCTTGTCCAACATCTAGAAATGCATTACGGTTATGGTCATCCTGTGAATTAGTTACCCCTTAAACAGAGAAACTCTGTTTAAGTTCCAAACAGAACCACCTTAAATTCTAACAGCATTCTTGACGACTTCAATGACTCTCTTCGGAACTGACCAAACAGGAAAACCCTTGGCAACACCCTCCTTTTTTTTATGCGAATTAAATCGTCAACCATTATCTCCTGTTTGCTTACAGAACCCATTTTTTTTTTATAGCATGTTTCATTTTGTTATGAGGCGTTGTACTGCCTCATAATCCACCCTGAAGAAAACATTGCTTTCACCTAGACTTTTCTTCAACCACCAAGGAGCCAATTTGGTACTAGGTTTGCGCCCTCTCAAAAGTTCAAATGGACTGACCAAGGTGACGGAATTGGGAGAAGTCCTATACGCTAGTAACATCGACTGCAGAGCATTACGCCAATTTAGACCACCCTTTATTGAAAGTTGAATAGCTTCTTTCACTACACGGTTGAAACGCTCAACCTGGACATTGGCCTCGGGATGGAAAACAGCAATTCTCCTACGAGTAATTCCACATTTCTCCAGAAAACTTTCCATTTCCTTACTAACGAATTGGGGTCCATTGTCAGTGACAATTTCTTGAGGGATCCCTTCCCTACAAAAAATCTCGTCTAAAAATTCAATAACATTTTGTGAGGTGACCTCCTTGACCATTTTGACTTCGGGCCATTTGGAATAATAGTCAATAAGAACGATGCCAAAAGCTTCATGCTTGGGTAAGGTACTGAATGGACCAATAATGTCCAAACCAAGTTTACGCCAAGGACCAAGGGGAAAATCTATAGGATGAGGTTCCGGACGTAAAGCAACAGCTGACTTATCACTATTTGAACATTGAATACATGAACGTACAAAATGGTCAACACACATGTCGATGCTTGGCCACCAAAATAGCTCTCTAACACGTCTTCTGGTAAAAGAAATCCCTAAATGCCCCTCATGAGCAATTTCAAGAATTATGTTTGTAAGTGAGTGGGGAGGGATGACTTTATCACCTCTCATAACTAAGCCATTTTCAACAGCCAACTCGTCATGTACTTTGAAGAAACTCATCATATCGCCCGACAACTTTCTCTGTTCAGGCCAACCTTGTACAATGTACTTCTTGACATTACTCAACTCGACATCTTTCTCCATTTCCAGGAGCCAAACATCTTCCCGTAGATTAGTTTGTTCACCATACACTAAGTTAACATCACGCGTGGTAAACGCTACTTCACATTCTTCGTCTTGAATCTTATCTGGACATTCCACAGAAGAAGTTAATCTAGACATGCAATCCACGTGTATGTTAGCCCTACCTTGAACATATTCTATCTGGAAATGGAAAGACTGTAACCTGGAAGCAAGTCTCGCCAGACGTGCAGACATCGTCCGCCCTCCGCCTGGAGCCATCAAAAACACAAGTGGTTTATGGTCAGTTTTTATAGTGAATTTGGTACCCCATAAAAAGGTCCTAAAATGTTCTGCCCCCCAAACGCAAGCCAATAACTCTCTCTCTATAACCGAATAGTGCTTTTCTGCATCTCTAAGTGCTCTGGAAGCATACGCTACAATCCACTCTCTCATGGTCCCTTTGTAAAAGGACACCACCCAAACCGGTGCTACTAGCATCCACCATGATAATACTATTTTTTCCACATACAAATGGCTTAAGACATGGAGCATTTACAATAAACTCTTTCAAACTCTCAAAACCCTTTGACATATCATTAGTCCAAACAAATTTTGCATTTTTTTTTAGAAGACATCTAAATGGATCTACTTTAGAGGCAAAATTGGGTATAAATTTTGCGTAGAATTCAATAAGACCCAGAAAAACCACCAATTGTTCTTTAGAAGTAGGAATAGGTGCATCTACAATACTTTCAATGTGGTTACGTTTAGGTTTGATGCCCATTCCACTAATGGTATGTCCTAGGTACTCTACTTCCTTTGCCTTGATTTTACATTTGTTAAGGTGAAGAGTGAGACCCTTTTTGACAAAACAGCATTTACATTTTCTAAATTCAAATCATGTTCCTCATCGTTCTTTCCGTACACAAGTATATAATCTTGAAATGCGATGGCGCCGTTTAATCCCTCCAATGTGTCTCTCATCATCCTTTGGAAGACTGAGGCAGCACTAGCAAGACCAAAAGGCATACGGCAATACCTGAAAAGCCCTACAGGAGTAATGAAAGCGGTGAGGTTCTTTGATTCCTCTGCAAGGACAACCTGATGGTAGGCACTAGCTAAATCGATGCATGAAAATACTTGTGAACCTGCTAAAGTTGATACCATCTCATGGAGATTGGGTAAGGGGTGAGCATCTACCCAAATGGCATTATTCACACTGCGAAGGTCCACACATAACAATAGATTGTGACAGAAATATAACAAGAAAACTTAAAATTAAAAATGTTATACAGATTATTGTAAAAAAATATATATATATATAATAAAAGTAGTTATTATTGACACGCGGTGTGCGTGTCGCCGAATAATGGTGATTACCCAAGAAATTCCTTGAAATCCATGTCCCTTTCTTTTCCGATGGCAGCGTGTTACTTGAAACGTGAAACTGCAGATTCCGGCTGAGCTCCGATGAACACAGTCAGTTGCTAAGATACGAGTAAAGAAACAAAAATGGCGCTCACGTTGGTTCACGTAGCGTGATGACAGAAGAAAATGCACGTCAGCGCTCCGATGCGTCTGCGCTGATTCTTAGTTGTAGATCACAAAGAATCCTCCGGAAGTTCGATGACGCAAATGGAAGAAGCTCAAGAAGAATGGAACTCCACTGCCGCTCGAATAATGCGGCCGAAAGAAGACTCCACAAACGGTTCAATCCACGGTACGTCCACCAATCCGTAATTAAAACAAAACTCCAACAAAAGTGCTAGGCAGGCTAAGATAGACCGGCCTCGTCAAAAATTGCTTCAATTCAGTAGAAACTGCTTCGTAGAGTTGCCAAAACAATAGATGCAAAGATCCTTTTGGTAAAAAAAAAAATGAAATCTCGGGAAAAAAAAAATATTGTAAATTCCAGTAAAACGATGGATAATTCCCACTCGCCGCCAGTGTGGGAAAGTCCAGTAGACGGAAAATAAAGAGTCAGAGACGGGAGTTCTCTTGACATGATTTATTCCTTGGAGACATTTCTTGTAAGTAGGGAGTATGCATAACGAATGAATCCACACCGTTCACATCCCACCTCCCAACCTTCTAACCTATTCAAAACATTACAACTCCAAGACGACGCGAGGTAGCCACGAGCTGTGACAAAGGATGTCACGCTTGTGTCTGCACGCATCGAAGCTCTCACACTCCAGACGTGCCCTGACTCTCCATCGCTTGGGGAGTCCCCAGGACCTTGCTGGTCCCCACAGAAGCATCATTACTCTGACTGCGTGGGTTGCAGTTGCCAAGGCTTGTTGGTCTCCAATCCGGAAACTGACCCCTCAGCAATCGACATCCTTTGTGGGACAGCTGGCCTGCGGAATCTGGTTGTCGTCGACATCTCTTGGTCCCCGTGGCTGCAGAGTCAAGCTTCACCTCTTCGCACCTGAAGCACCCGACATCGGTGGGCATTTGATTGCTCCGCTCCTGGTCACGTGAAGTGACCCAGACTTTGTCCCCTCTGCTTTCAGGTTCTTCACATGTTCGATCCAGGCTTGGATCACACCGGACACTTTTCTTCTCCACGGCAGCAGCTCTTCTTCGCAACACGCCATAGAAAACGACGAGGGTTTCCGACACCACTTGACCCCTATGCACCCGGCCTCCCTGGGCTAGGTAACACGGGTACCTCGGTACTCACAAGGGTGCTGGCCTTTGAACCTTCTAAGTTTAGCTGGGTTTGCTTGAAGTCCTCTCCTAAGTGTCCTTAAACTCTAAAATTCCAACTGCGACTTTCCCATGGAGTTGTACGGAGCTCGCGTCTGTGTTCCCACACTGCAACCGTCCTCCGTGGGTCCCCTGTGTCACTACCTTGGGTGGTTCCTTGGGGTCCCAGCGATTCTATGTGCTCTAGGCACTGTGTCTAGTCAAGTCGTGGTTCTTATACCACTTTCTTAGTATATGGTTTGGTCTCCCACTGGAGCCCACTGTGTATTGTGCTATTTACTATTATTCTAGTACTGTGTAATTGTGTGCCTTGTTCTCTAATCTCATAAAGAGGTTAGTAGAGAGTATTTAGTAATAAATATATATATTTTATATATACCTGGTGTGGTTCTCCTTTCATTTGGTCATTCAAGAGGTTATATACTGGTAAAACAAGCTGCTTTACATTCCTTCAAGACTTAGCCTGAAGGCTGCTCTCCACAGCTACCACTAGGATAGCTTTCTATAAAGGTTGTCTTTAACCTAATCATCAATAAGGGTCGTTTGGACTGGTGCAAGGTGCCCACTTTAATTAGTGGACAGCATATACCAGGCCAACTTCTCACATTGGTGTGCAGCGGCTGGGATTCAAGCTTGCTATTGTTTTACCAGATAATCTCAGTGAGTGACTAACTGAAAACCACTAAAGGTACTTAGGTACATATAAATCAAGTCTAGAATAAAGTAAGTTCTACTGAACTTAGAGTTGGGTGTCAAGGGCCTAGCACACCCTTTCTCCAACTCAAGAGAGTTTTGTAGTTCCCACTAGAGTTGGTAGGTGCATACACCACACCACACTAGAATGTCTTCAAGGCCTGAAGTCAGTGACTCCTTGCCAACTAAGTATGACACTCTCACATTCCAAGAATTGAGAAACATGTGTGCATCAAGGAAACTGAAGACAGGGAAAAACCCAAACACCCAAAAGCTCATAGTGACTTTGCTTTTAGATGACCTCAGAAAGACCCCAGGGTCAGATGAGGCAGGCAAAGGGGGTGGGACAGCAGAAGAGGAAAGGCCAGGGAGTGAAAACCTCAATGACCAGGACTCTGATGCTGGCCAGGAGGGTCAAAATGATTCTAACCTGGAATATCCAATTCTTCCTGAAGGTGAGGAAGGAGTCCCCAGTGGGTCTCTCTTTACCCCACCTGGAAGGGTTAACAGTTTACCAATAAGATCTAGATCTCCTTCAGTGGAATCTAATCGATCTGTAGGGAGCTCTGTTTCTCATAGGACTTCTTCTCATAAAAGGGAGTCCTCTTATGAGAAGAAGTGCCAACTGCTTGAGTTTGAGAGAGCTAAGCTCAGGATCAAGAGAGAGCAATTGGCCTTCGACAGGGAATCCCTGGAGCTTCAGAGAGCTTCTCAGAAGTTGGGGCTAGAGCCCCATGGTGGCAGCAACAGTGTCCCTAGGAGTAGAGAAGATACTCATCACCATAGGAACCTGAACAAGATTGTCCCTCCCTACCAGAGTGGGGATGACATCCACAAATAGATAACTGCACTGGAGAGGGCCTGTAAGGTACTGAGGGTCCCCCAGGAGCAGTGGGCAGCAATCTTGTGGCTCTCTTTTGCAGACAAAGGTAGAGACAAGCTCCTCACTGTTAGAGAGGAGGATGCAGATAATTATAAAGTCCTAAAGAGTGCTCTGATTGATGGGTTTGGCCTAACCACTGAACAATACAGGTTAAAGTTCAGAGACACCCAAAAGGCACAGACTCAGGACTGGGTTGACTTTGTAGATTGTGCTACTAAGGCTCTGGAAGGTTGGATACATGGCAGCAAGGTGCATGACTATTTAGGATTGTACAATTTGATTATGAGGGAGCAGATCCTTAATAATTGTCAAAACCAGCTTTTACACCAGTACCTGGTGGACTCTGTTCTGACCTCTCCCCAAGAATTGGGAAAGAAGGCAGACAAATGGGTCAGAACCAGAGTAAAGCCAAAGACTCAGGGTGGTGACCAGAAGAAGGATTCTTCCAAAAACCAAGAGAAAGGTGGGGATAAATCAAAAGATAAATCCACTACAGGGCCCCAAAATTCCTCTTCTGGGGGTGGGTCCCAAACTCCTTCCTCCCCTGAAAAGAAACCCTATTGCCATGTCTGCAAGAAGCCTGGCCACTGGAAAAATGACCCCATTTGCCCTAAGGCCAGCAATAAAGAAAATGTTCCTCCAAGTAATACTACCACTCCTCCTGGTACTACAAGTAGTAATCCCCCAGGTGGTAGTAATGCACCCAAAAAGGTAGGTGCATTCTCATGGGGAACTGAGGTGGACCCCAGCTTATCGAGGTCTTCCTCACAGGCCTCCTTAGTCTGTGATGGTGGCATGGGATTTGCCACTTTTACTATGAGTCCCAATACTTTGGGCAAGTACAGACAGGAGCCCTTAATAAATGGTCAGAAAGCTGTGGCACTCAGGGACACAGGGGCTAGTGTCACCATGGTGACAGGGAAACTAGTCCCCCTCAACAGCTTTTACCTGAGTTCAAGTACCAGGTGACCAACATTGATGGTATCAGAACAGATCATCCCATGGCCATAGTCAATCTCAGCTGGGGAGGGGTCACTGGCCCAAAGAGAGTGGCAGTGTCCCCAAACTTGCCTGTACATTGCCTGTTGGGCAATGATCTGGAGGTTTCAGCCTGGGCTGAAGTTGAATACCAGGCCCATTTAAAAATGTTGGGCCTCTCTGAGAAGGTTGGTGGGGCTGTTAGGGCCTCAGCCCCATCCCAGGGAAATTTTGGAGAAGTGGAGCCTGAAAGAATGGCCCACTCTACTCCCCAAGAGAGCAGAAGGGTTGAAGAAAAGTCTTCTTCCCCCAGACTATAGGTAAGGGTCAGCTTCCATCAGGGAACTGATCCTACCCCTAGTGAAGGAACTGCCCCAGAGGTAGTCAGGCCTGGCCTGGCAACACCCCTGATGGCAGGGGACCCTTCCAAGGTGGTACCCAGTCTGGAGCAGGTAACCTGCCCCTCTCTACCCTCCCTCTGTCAGCTCAGGGCTGCAGAGGTCAGGGAGGTCAGTGGACCCCTAAGGGCTCCCTGTCCAGAGGAACACCCTCATCCACAGATTAGGGGCACCCAGTCTAGTAGCCCTAGCCAGGTGAAAATTCCTCTGCACACTGAGGGATCCCTCTTACCATTGTGTAGGGACCTCCCCCAGATGGACTCTGTTGGGCAAAGGCAAACCTGGGACCAAGTGGTTCCAAACCTACCATGTCCCTCCATTGTTCCAACCAAAGGGACCCAACCCCCAGCTGTAGGCTGCCAGAGGTTGACCCTTAGGGCCAGATACAACTCAGTCATGGAAAGAAAGGCCTCCATGGTGACCAGTGATCTGAGGAAGCTGAGACCAACTTTATTAGGGCCTCACTTCTCCACTCAGACACCCCACCAGCCTTTCACTTTGCCAAAACACACTACAGGTAGTAATTCCAAATGGTGGAGATCATCCAATACCCTTGGGGTTAGGAATTGCTTAGTGGACCATAAGACATGGGGTAACCATGCTAGTGCAGGTTCTTCCTTATATGGCCACTTAGTCAATAAAGGCTCAACTGGGCAAGGTTAGCCTTATCTCCTTTCGTTTTGGGGGGGTTATGTAGGAAGGTGGAATCTGACTGCATGGTTGCCCCCACTTTTTTACTGGTGTTTTGCTAGTTTTCGACTTAGTTTGGCTGGGATCCTGCTATTCAGGACCCCAGCCTATCTGCTTCCCCTTTAAATTGATTGCATGTACTTTAGGTACACTCCAGATTGGATTCTGGGGTACCCTTATAAGTCCCTAGTATATGGTATACTATGTACCCAGGGCATAGGTACTCCAGATGCAACCCAGGGGCTGCAGCATGTATTATGCCACCCCTGAGAGGCCATCCAAACTGACACCACAGGTCTGCTACTGCAGCCTGTGTAAGGTGGTGCATGCACCCCTTACTTAGATATAAGTTCACTATATCTATCCTAATCACTGCACATATAAACCTACCAGTCACCCCTATGGCAGGCCTTATCAATCCTGAAGGCAGGGTGCTGGGCTTTATGTAAGAGGGTGCCCATGCATGAGCAGAGCCCCTCTGCAGCCTTCAGAACCACTATTCCGGGGTTGTCTGTGATGCAGCCAACCATATACTCTTAAGTGCATTATAACCTCGTGGTAAATGCTAACTTTAAAATGGCTGCAAGGAATTATGTCGTGTTTGGTGTCAAACACCTTGGAATCATACCTCCACACCAGTAACTGGTGTGGGAGGTATGATTCCTCCCTTGTAGAGGGAGAAATATGACAGCACTGGTACAGCTTCACAGAGCCCTGGCATAACAAAATGGATGCTGCCAGCCACAGACACGAGTCTGCCCTCCTGCTGCTGGACGACAACAGGTTTCCTGTCACAGGGAGGTGTGACCACCTCCCAGACAGGCTTTAGTGTATTGGGGCTGGGTGGGTGCACTCCAAAGAGTGCTTTGATATCTGCACTGGGGGCACATTTGCTGTCCCTGTGCATAGTCCAGCTCAAACCGGTTGCAGGGGCACTCAGCCCCTGCTCTGCGCAAAACTGGACAAAGGACATGGGTGACTGACACCACAGGTCTGCTACTGCAGCCTGTGTAAGGTGGTGCATGCACCCCTTACTTAGATATAAGTTCACTATATCTATCCTAATCACTGCACATATAAACCTACCAGTCACCCCTATGGCAGGCCTTATCAATCCTGAAGGCAGGGTGCTGGGCTTTATGTAAGAGGGTGCCCATGCATGAGCAGAGCCCCTCTGCAGCCTTCAGAACCATTATTCCGGGGTTGTCTGTGATGCAGCCAACCATATCCTCTTAAGTGCATTATAACCTCGTGGTAAATGCTAACTTTAAAATGGCTGCAAGGAATTATGTCGTGTTTGGTGTTAAACACCTTGGAATCATACCTCCACACCAGTAACTGGTGTGGGAGGTATGATTCCTCCCTTGTAGAGGGAGAAATATGACAGCACCGGTACAGCTTCACAGAGCCCTGGCATAACAAAATGGATGCTGCCAGCCACAGACACGAGTCTGCCCTCCTCCTGCTGGACGACAATAGGTTTCCTGTCACAGGGAGGTGTGACCACCTCCCAGACAGGCTTTAGTGTATTGGGGCTGGGTGGGTGCGCTCCAAGAGTGCTTTGATATCTGCACTGGGGGCACATTTGCTGTCCCTGTGCATAGTCCAGCTCAAACCGGTTGCAGGGGCACTCAGCCCCTGCTCTGGCGCAAAACTGGACAAAGGACATGGGTGTAGCCACCCCTCTGTCCTGACCCTCCCATAGTTGGGTCCCCAGAGTTTGTCCCACCCCTTCCTTGGGTATAAAGTAGGAACCCCTGGCTACAAGACTTTAGAGTTTACCTGGACTAAACTCTGCAACAGAAACCAAGTACTTCAACGATCTACACTATGCTGGATGATTGAAGAATCTCCCTTGGAGTAAAGGAGTTACTCCCCTGCAAGGCAGGCACCTTTACCGCAACTGACCAGTTGGCATCTCCAAAGCTCCTGAGGACTCCGAAGAATATTGCTACACAGGAGGTGGGTTCCCATGGTCTCTGAGGTTGATCTGTGCCCACAGCAAGTCTGAGGCCCGTATCCCTCGTGGTGAAAGTGCAACCCGAACCCCTGGACACCACGTCTATTTGCAGAAGCATCAGCTTTCCGGCAACCCCTGAGGCTGAGCTTTGGGTTACTTGTAGCCCTGACCCCAAGCAGTAATTACACTGAAGATTGCTGGCCTACACTCAACGAGTGTTCCATGGGCTGCCATTTTGTGATTCCTCTTGAGGTCCCTTTGCGATCCCTGGTCCGTTGACCTGTGGGTCCCTAAGAAGGCAACTCTAACTTTCAATGGGCTTCCCTGGTTGCTCCAGACGTGTCCTGACTCTCCATTGCTTGGAGAGTCCCCAGGACCTTGCTGGTCCCCACAGAAGCATCATTACTCTGAACGCGTTGGTTGCAGTTGCCAAGGCTTGTTGGTCTCCAATCTGGAAACTGACCCCTTAGCAATTGACATCCTTTGTGGGACAGCTCACCTGCAGAATCTGGTCATTGTCGACGTCTCATGGTCCCCGTGGCTGCAGAGTCAAGCTTCACCTCTTCGCACCTGAAGCACTCAACATCGGTGGGCATTTGATTGCTCCGCTCCTGGTCACGTGAAGTGACCCAGACTTTGTCCCCTCTGCTTTCAGGTTCTTCACATCTTCGATCCAGGCTTGGATCACACCGGACACTTTTCTTCTCCACGGCAGCAGCTCTTCTTCGCAACATGCCATAGAAAACGACGAGGGTTTCCGACACCACTTGACCCCTATGCACCCGGTTTCCCTGGGCTAGGTAACACGGGTACCTCGGTTCTCACAAGGGTGCTGGCCTTTGAACCTTCTAAGTTTAGCTGGGTTTGCTTGAAGTCCTCTCCAAAGTGTCCTTAAACTCTAAAATTCCAACCGCGACTTTCCCATAGAGTTGTACGGAGCTCGCGTCTGTGTTCCCACACTGCACCCGTCCTCCGTGGGTCCCCTGTGTCACTACCTTGGGTGGTTCCTTGGGGTCCCAGCGATTCTACATGCTCTAGGCACTGTGTCTAGTCAAGTCGTGGTTATTATACCACTTTCTTAGTATATGGTTTGGTCTCCCCATGGAGCCCACTGTGTATTGTGCTATTTACTGTCGTTCTAGTACTGTGTAATTGGTGCCTTGTTCTCTAATCTCATAAAGAGGTTAGTAGAGAGTATTTAGTAATAAATATATATATTTTATATATACCTGGTGTGGTTCTCCTTTCATTTGGTCATTCAAGAGGTTATATACTGGTAAAACAAGCTGCTTTACATTCCTACAAGACTTAGCCTGAAGGCTGCTCTCCACAGCTACCACTAGGATAGCTTTCTATAAAGGTTGTCTTTAACCTAATCATCAATAAGGGTTGTTTGGACTGGTGCAAGGTGCCCACTTTAATTAGTGGACAGCTTATACCAGGCCAACTTCTCACAGTGGTGGATTTGGTGGTGGTGCTATTTCTGGTGGTGGTATTGGTAGTGGTGATATTGGTGGTGGTGGTATTGGTGGTGGTGGTATTGGTGGTGGTATTGGAATTGGTGGTGGTATTGGTGGTGGTGGTATTGGTGGTGGTGGTATTAGTGCTGGTGGTGGTATTGGTGGTGGTACTGGTGGTGGTGCTATTGGTGGTGGTAGTATTGGTGGTAATGGTATTGGTGGTGCTATTGGTATTGGTGGTGGTATTAGTGATGGTGGTGGTATTGGTGGAGGTGGTAGTATTGGTGGTGTTGGTATTGGTGGTGGTATTGGTGGTGGTGGTATAGGTGGTGGTATTGGTGGTGGTGGAGGTAGTGGTATTGATGGTGGTGGTGGTGGTATTGGTGGTGGTATTGGTGGTGGTATTGGAAGTGGTATGGTGGTATTGGTGGCGGTGGTATTGGTGGTGGTATTAGGTGGTGGTATTGGTGGTGGTGGTGGTATTGTTAATGTTAACTGGGATTTATAGAGCGCATAATTACCGACAGGTCTCTTAGCACTGAGAGAGAGTAGCTAAACCCCGCCAACGGTGGATTGTCCATACTCTAGGACAGAGCCTATGATGTACCCAAGTCTCTGTAAATAGAAGAGTCTTGAGTCTTTTCCTGAATGGGAGAAGGGTGGATTCCTTATGTAGCCTCTCTGGCAGCTTATTCCAAAGGTGGGGGATCAGTACAGAGAAGGCTCTGCCGCCTTTTGAGCTTATTTTGAACTGCAGACAGGCCAGTAGGCCTGCCTCAGACGACTGGAGGGTACGTCCTGGCACATAGTTCCCTAGGTGCTCCTTAATGTGGTGGTATTGGTGGTAGTGTTGGTGGTAGTGGTATTGGTGGTGGTGGTGGTTGTATTGGTGGTGGTATTAGTGGTGGTGGTGGTGGTAATGGTGGTGGTATTGGTGGGGGAGGTTGTTTTGGTGGTGGTGGTATTATTGGTGGTGGTGGTATTGGTGGTATTGGTGGTGGTAGTGGTATTGGTGGTGGTGGTAGTGGTACGGGTGGAGGTGGTATTGGTGGTGGCATTGGTAGTGGTGGTGGTATTGGTGGTGGTATTGGTGGTGGTGGTGGTATTGGTAGTGGTGGTATTGGTGGTATTTGTAGTGGTGGTGGATTTGGTAGTGGTGCTATTTCTGGTGGTGGTATTGGTGATAGTGGTATTGGTGGTGGTGCTATTGGTGGTGGTGGTATTGGTGGTGGTATTGGTGGTGCTATTGGTATTAGTGGTAGTATTGGTGGTGGTGGTGGTATTGGTAGAGGTGGTAGTTTTGGTGGTGTGGGTATTGGTGGTGGTATTGGTGGTGGTGGTATAGGGGGTGGTATTGGTGGTAGTGGAGGTAGTGGTATTGATGGTGGTGGTGGTGATGATGGTGGTGGTATTGGTGGTGGTGGTATTGGTGGTGGCATTGGTGGTTGTGGTATTGGTGGTGGTGGTATTGGCGGTGGTGGTATTGGTAGTGCTGTTGCTATTGGTGGTGGTGGTATTGGTTGTGGTGGAATTTCTGGTGGTGGTCTTGGTGGTGGTGGAGGTATTGGTGGTGGTATTTGTGGGGGTCTTGGTGGTGGTGGTAGGTGTATTGGTGGTGGTATTGGTGGTGTTGATGGTGGTATTGGTGGTGCTATTGGCAGTGGTGGTGGTATTGGTGGTAGTGGTATTGGTGAAGGTGATGTTATTGGTGGTGGTGGCATTGGTGGTGGTATTATTATTGGTAGTGGTATTGGTACTGGTGGTGGTGCTATTGGTATTGGATGTGGTATTGGTGGTGGTTGTATTAGTGTTGGTGGTGGAATTGGGGGTGGTGGTATTGGTGGTGGTGGTATTGGTGGTGGTATTGGTGGTGGTGGTATTGGTAGTGGTATTGGTGGTGGTAGTTTTATTGGTGGTGGTATTGGTGGTGGTGGTATTGGCGGTATTGGTGGTGGTATTGGTGGTGGGGGTATTAGTGGTGGTGGGGGTATTGGTGTTGGTGGTAGTGGTGGTATTGGTGGTGGTATTGGTATTGGCGGTGGTATTGGTATAGGTGGTGGTGATATTGGATTGGTGGTGGTGGTATTGATGGTGTTGGTATTGGTGGTTGCATTGGTGGTGGTGGTATTGAAAGTGGTGGTGGTATTGGTGGTGTTGGTATTGGTGGTGGTGGAGGTGATGGTATTGGTGGTGGTGTTGATATTGGTGGTATTGGTGGTGGTTCTGGTGGTGGTGGTATTGATGGTGGTTGTATTATTGGTGGGGATGTTGGTGGTGGTATTGGTGGTGGTGGTATTGGTGGTGGTATTAGTGGTGGTGGAGGTGGTGGTATTGATGGTGTGGTGGTGATATTGGTGGTGCATTTGTGTTGGTGGTGGTATTGGCAGTGGTGGTATTGGTGGTGGTATTGGTGGAAGTGGTATTGGTGGAAGTGGTATTGGTGGTGGTGGTATTAGTGGTGGTGGTATTGATGGTGGTGGTGGTATCGGTGGTGGTGGTATTGGTGGTGGTGGTATTGGTGGTGGTGGTATTGGTGGTGGTGGTAGTGGTGTTGGTGGTGGTATTTGTGGGGGTCTTGCTGGTGGTGATAGGGGTATTGGTGGTGGTATTGGTGGTGTTGATGGTGTTGGTGGTGGTATTGGTGGTGCTATTGGTGGTGGTGGTATTGGTAGTGGTTCTGGTGGTGGTGGTATTGATGGTGGTGGTATTGGGGATGGTGGTGGTATTGGTGGTGGTGGTATTGGTGGTGGTATTAGTGGTGGTGGATGAGGTGGTATTGATGGTATGGTGGTGATATTGGTGGTGCATTGATGTTGGTAGTGGTATTGGTGGTGGTGGTATTAGTGGTGGTGGTATTGATGGTGGTTGTGGTATTGGTGGTGGTATTGGTGGTGGTGGTAGTGGTATTGGTGATGGTGGTAGTGGTATTGGTGGTGGTGGTTTTAGTGGTGGTATTGGTGGTGTTGGTGGAGGTACTGGTGGTGGTGGTATTGGTGGTGGTGGTGGTATTGATGGTGGTGGTATTGGTGGTGGGGATGGTGGTGGTGGTATTGGTGGTGGTGGTATTGATGGTGGTATGGGTGGTGGTATTGGTGGTGGTATTGGTGGTGGTGGTATTAGTGGTGGTGGTGGTATTGGTGGGGTTATTGGTGGTATTGGTGGTGGTGGTGGTATTGGTGGTATTGGCGGTGGTATTGGCGGTGGTGGTATTGTATTGGTGATGGTGGTACTGGTGGTGGTGGTATTGGTGGTGGTATTTGAGGAGGTGGTATTAGAGGTGGTGGTGGCATTGGTGGTGGTGATATTAGTGGTGATGGTGGTGGTATTGGTGGTGGTGGTGGTATTGGTGGTGGTGGTATTGGTGGTGATATTGGTGGTGATGGTATTGGTGGTGGTATTGGTGGTGGCATTGGTGGTAGTGATATTAGTGGTGGTGGTGTTGGTGGTGGTATTGGTGGTGGTGGTATTGGTGTTGGTGGTATTAGTGGTGGTGGTAATGGTGGTGGGAATGGTTGGGGTGGTGGTATTGGTGGTGGTGGTATTGGTGGTGGTGGTATTGGTGGTGTGGTAGTGGTGGTATTGGTGGTGGTGGTATTGGTGATGGTGGTGGTATTGGTGGGGGTGGTATTGGTGGTGGTGGTATTGGTGTTGGTGGTATTAGTGGTGGTGGGAATGGTTGGGGTGGTGGTATTGGTGGTGGTGGTATTGGTTTTGATGCTGGTGGTGGTGGTATTGGTGGTGGTGGTAGTATTGGTGGTGGTGGTATTGGTGATGGTGGTAATGGTGGTGGTATTGGTGGTGGTGGTTGTATTGGTGGTGGTAGTATTAGTGGTGAGATTGGTAGTGGTGGTATTGGTGATAGTGGTATTGGTGATGGTGGTGGTATTGGTGGTGGTATTGGTGGTGGTGGTATTAGTGGTGGTGGTGGTATTGGTGGTGTTATTGGTGGTATTGGTGGTGGTGGTATTGGTGGTATTGGCGGTGGTATTGGTGGTGGTATTGGATTGGTGATGGTGGTACAGGTGGTGGTGGTATTGGTGGTGGTGGTGGTATTGGTGGTGGTGGTATTGGTGGTGGCGGTATTAGTGGTGGTGCTAGTATTGGTGGTGGTGGTGGTATTGGTATTGGTGGTGGTGGTGGTATTGGTGGTGGTGGTATTGGTGGTATTGGTGGTGGTACTGGTGGTATTGGTAGCAGTGGTATTGGTGGTGGTGGTATTGGTGGTGGTATTGGTATTGGTGGTGGTGGTATTGGTGGTGGTATTGGTATCTGTGGTGGTATTAGTATTGGTGCTGGCGGTGGTGGTATTGGTATTGGTGGTGGTATTGGTGGTGGTGGTATTGGGATTGGTGGTGGCGTCGGTATTAGTGGTGGTTGTGGTATTGGTGATGGTGGTGGTGTTGGTGGTGGTAGTGGTGGTGGTGGTATTGGTGGTGGTGGTATTGGTGGTGGTGGTATTTGTGGTGGTGGTGGTATTGGTGGTGGGTATTGGTGGTGGTGGTATTGGGGGTTGACTGTGGTATTGGTATTGGAGGTGGTATTGGTGGTAGTGGTATTTGTGATGGTGGTGTTGGTTGTGGTAGTGGTGGTGGTAGTATTGGTATTGGTGGTGGTATTGGTGGAGGTGGTGGTATTGGTAGTGGCAGTATGTATGGTGGTATTGGTGGTGTTGGTATTGGTGGTATTAGTGGTGGTATTGGTAGTGGTGGTATTGGTGATGGTGGAGGTATTGGTGGTGGAGGTGTTGTTGGTGGTAGTGGTATTGATGGTGGTGGTGGTGGTGCTATTGGTGGTGGTGGTGTTGGTGGTATTGGTGGTGGTATTGGTATTGGTGGTGGTATTGGTAGTGGTGGTATTGGTATTGGTGTTGGTACTGGTGGTGGTGGTATTAGTGGTGGTGGTATTGGTAGTGGTGGTTGTATTGGTGGTGGTGGTGGTATTGGTGGTGATAGTATTGGTATTGGTGGTGATGGTATTGGGGGTAAAGGTATTAATGGTGGTGGTGGTAATGGTAGTATTGGCGGTGGTGTTATTGGTGGTACTGCTGGTGGTATTGGTATTGGCGGTGGTATTGGTGGTGGTGGTATTGTATTGGTGGTGGTGGTATTGGTGGTGGTGGTATTGGTGGTAGTATTGGTATTGGTGGTGGTGGTATTGGTGGTGGTGTTATTGGTGGTGCTGGTATTGGTGATGGTATTGGTGGTGGTGGTGGTAATGGTTGAGGTGGTGGTATTAGTGGCAGCGTTGACATTGGTGGTATTGGTGGTGGTTCTGGTGGTGGTGTATTGATGGTGGTTGTATTGGTGGTGGGGATGGTGGTGGTATTGGTGGTGGTGGTATTGGTGGTGGTATTAGTTGTGGTGGAGATGGTGGTATTGATGGTGTGGTGGTGATATTGGTGGTGCATTGGTGTTGGTAGTGGTATTGGCAGTGGTGGTATTGGTAGTGGTATTGGCGGTAGGGGTATTGGTGGTGGTGGTATTAGTGGTGGTGGTATTGATGGTGGTGGTGGTATTGGTGGTGGTGGTGGTATTGGTGGTGGTGGTAGTGGTATTTGTGGTGGTGGTAGTGGTATTGGTTGTGGTATTGGTGGTGGTATTAGTGGTGGTATTGGTGGTGTTGGTGGAGGTACTGGTGGTGGTGTTATTGGTAGGGGTGGTGGTATTGGTGGTGGTATTGGTGGTGGTGGTGGTATTGGTGGTATTGGTGGTGGTGATATTAGTGGCGGTGGTATTGGGGTTGGTGGTTTTGGTGGTGGTGGTATTGGTGGTGGTGGTGGTATTGGTGGAGGTGGTAGTATTGGTGGTGGCATTGGTGGTGGTGGTATTGGTGGTGGTGGTGGTATTGGTATCTGTGGTGGTATTAGTATTGGTGCTGGCGGTGGTGGTATTGGTATCGGTTGTGGTATTGGTGGTGATGGTATTGGTAGTGGTGGTCGCGTCAGTATTAGTGGTGGTGGTGGTATTTGTGGTGGAGGTGGTATTGGTGGTGGTGGTATTGGGGGTTGACTGTGGTATTGGTATTGGAGGTGGTATTGGTGGTAGTGGTAGTTGTGATGGTGGTGTTGGTGGTGGTAGTGGTGCTGGTGGTGCTGGTGGTGGAATTGGTGGTGGTGGTATTGGTTGTGGTGATATTGGTGGTGGTGGTGGTATTGGTGGTGGTATTGGTGGTGGTGGTATTGGTATTGGTGGTGGTATTGGTGGTGCTGGAATTGGTGGTTGTATTGGTATTGGCGGTGGTATTGGTGGTGGTGGAATTAGTGGTGGTATTGGTGGAGGTGGTGGTATTGGTAGTGGCAGTAAGTATGGTGGTATTGGTGGTGTTGGTATTGGTGGTATTAGTGGTGGTATTGGTGGTATTGGTGTCGGTGGTGGTATTGGTGGTCGTGGTGTTGTTGGTGGTAGTGGTATTGATGGTGGTGGTGCTCTTGGTGGTGGTGGTGTTGGTGGTATTGGTGGTGGTATTGGTATTGGTGGTGGTATTGGTATTGGTGGTGGTGGTATTGGTGTTGGTACTGGTGGTGGTGGTATTAGTGGGAGTGGTATTGGTAGTGGTGGTGGTATTGGTGGTGACGGTACTGGTGGTATTGGGGGTGAAGGTATTAATGGTGGTGGTGGTAATGGTAGTATTGGTGGTGGTGTTATTGGTGGTATTGCTGGTGGTATTGGTATTGGCGGTGGTATTGGTATTGGTGGTGGTGGTATTGGATTGGTGGTGGTGGTATTGGTGGTGATAGTATTGGTGTTGGTGGTATTGGTGGTGGTGGTGGTATTGGTGGTGACGGTACTGGTGGTATTGGGGGTGAAGGTATTAATGGTGGTGGTGGTAATGGTAGTATTGGTGGTGGTGTTATTGGTGGTAGTATTGGTATTGGTGGTGGTGGTATTGGATTGGTGGTGGTGGTGGTATTGGTGGTAGTATTGGTATTGGTGGTGGTGGTGTTATTGGTGGTGCTGGTATTGGTGGTGGTATTGGTGGTGGTGGTGGTGGTATTGGTGGAGGTGGTGGTATTAGTGGCGGTGTTGACATTGGTGGTATTGGTGGTGGTTCAGGTGGTGGTGGTATTGGTGGTGGTGGTGGTATTGTTGGTGGTATTAGTTGTGGTGGAGGTGGTGGTATTGATGGTGTGGTGGTGATATTGGTGGTGTATTGGTGTTGGTAGTGGTATTGGCAGTGGTGGTATTGACAGTGGTGGTATTGGTGGTAGTGGTATTGGTGGTACTAGTGGTGGTGGTATTGATGGTGGTGGTGGTATTGGTGGTGGTGGTAGTGGTATAGGTGGTGGTGGTAGTGGTATTGGTGGTGGTGGTGGTAGTGGTATTGGTGGTGGTGGTATTAGTGGTGGTGGTGGTATTAGTGGTGGTATTGGTAGTGTTGGTGGAGGTACTGGTAGTGGTGTTATTGGTAGGGGTTGGTGGTATTGGTGGTGGTGGTATTGCTGGTGATATTGGTAGTATTGGTGGTGGCATTCGTGGTAGTGATTTTAGTGGTGGTGGTATTGGTGGAGGTATTGGGGTTGGTGGTTTTGGTGGTGGTGGTATTGGTGGTGGTGGTGGTATTGGTGGAGGTGGTAGTATTGGTGGTGGTGGTATTGGTGGTGTTGGTATTGATGGTGGTATTGGTGGTTGTGGTATTGGTGGTTGTGGTATTGGTGGTGGTGGTATTGGTGGTGTGGTATTGGTGGTGGTATTGGTGGTGAGGGTATTGGTGATGGTGGTGGTATTGGTGGGGGTGGTATTGGTGGTGGTGGTATTGGTGTTGGTGGTATTAGTGGTGGTGGGAATGGTGGTGGTACTGGTGGTGGTGGTGCTATTGGTGGTGGTGGTATTGGTGGTGGTGTTATTGGTTTTGATGCTGGTAGTGGTATTGTTGGTAGTATTGGTGGTGTTGGTAATGGTGGTGGTATTGGTGGTGTTAATATTAGTGGTGAGATTAGTATTGGTGGTATTGGGGGTGGTATTGGTGATGGTGGTAGTGGTGGTGGTGGTATTGGTGGTGGTGGTGGTGGTGGTATTGGTGGTGGTGGTGGTGGTGGTGGTATTGGTGGTGTTCATGGTGGTATTGGTGGTGGTGGTGGTACTGGTGGAATTGGTGGTGGTATTGGTATTGGCGGTGGTATTGGTATTGGTGGTGGTGATATTGGATTGGTGATGGTGGTACTGGTGGTGGTGGTGGTATTGGTGGTTGTGGTATTGGTGGTGACTGTATTGGTGGTGGTGGTAGTATTGGTGGTGGTATTGGTGGTGGTGGTATTGGTGGTGGTATTGGTGGTGGTGGTATTGGTGGTATTGGTGGTGGTACTGGTGGTATTGGTTGCATTGGAATTGATGGTGGTGGTATTGGTGGTGGTATTGGTGGTGGTGTTGGTGGTGGTGGTATTGGTGGTGGTGGTGGTGGTATTGGTATCGGTGGTGGTATTGGTATTGGTGCTGGCGGTGGTGGTATTGGTATTGGTGGTGGTATTGGTGGTGGTGGTATTGGTAGTGGTGTTGGCGTCTGTATTGGTGGTGGTGGTGGTATTGGTGATGGGGGTGGTATTGGTGGTGGTAGTGGTGGTTGTGGTATTGGTGGTGGTGGTATTCAATCAATCACAGAATTTGTAGAGCGCACTACTTACCCGCGAGGGTCTCAAGGCGCTGGGGAGAGAAAGGGGGGGGTGCTGCTACTGGTCAAACAGCCAGGTCTTGAGTAGCCTCCTGAAGGTCAGCAGGTCTTGGGTCTGTCGTAGGCTTAGTGGAAGGGTGTTCCAGGTCTTGGCGGCTAGGTGTGAGAAGGATCTGCTGCCGGTGGTTGTTCTTCGAATGCGAGGGACGGTGGCGAGGGAGAGGTCGGCGGAGCGGAGCTGGCGGTTGGGGACGTAGAAGAAGAGTCGTCTGTTGAGGTAGGCTGGGCCAGTCTTGTGGAGTGCCTTGTGTGCGTGGATGAGGAGTTTGAAGGAGATTCTCCTGTTGACGGGGAGCCAGTGCTGGTTCCTCAGGTGGGGGGTGATGTGGCTGTGGAGTGGTACGTCGAGGATCAGGCGTGCGGAGCGTTTTGTATGCGTTGCAGTCGCTTGATGAGCTTGGCCGGGGCTCCCGCGTAGAGGGCTTTCCCATAGTCGAGTCTGCTACTGACGAGGGCCTGGGTGACTGTTCTTCTTGTATCTGTCGGGATCCACCTGTAGATCTTGCGAAGCATGCGGAGGGTGTTGAAGCAGGAGGAGGAGACTGCGTTGACTTGCTTGGTCATGGAGAGCGTTGAGTCGAGGATGACTCCCAGGTTGCGTGTGTGGTCGGTGGGTGTCGGGGCTGCTCCCAGCGTCGTTGGCCACCAGGAGTCGTCCCAGGCTGAGGGGTTGGAGCCGAGGCTGAGGACTTCTGTCTTGTCCGTGTTCAGCTTTAGTCGGCTGATCTTCATCCAATCGGCGACGGCCTTCATTCCTTCATGGAGATTGGATTTGGCGGCGAGGGGGTCCTCGGTGAGGGAGAGGATCAGTTGAGTGTCGTCGGCGTAGGAGATAATGTTGAGGTCGTGCTGTCTGGCGATGCGTGCGAGCGAGGCCATGTAGATGTTGAACAGCGTTGGGCTGAGGGAAGATCCCTGGGGTACGCCGCAGATGATCTCGGAGGCTTCGGATCAGAAAGGTGGGAGGCGGACTCTCTGGGTTCTGCCGTCGAGGAAGGAGGTGGTCCATTCCAGGGCCTTGTCTCGGATCCCTGCGTCATGGAGGCGTGCGCTTAGAGTGCGGTGGCAGACAGTGTCGAAGGCGGCGGAGAGGTCCAGCAGGATGAGGGCTGCGGTCTCACCGTTGTCCAGCAGGGTCCTGATGTCGTCGGTGGCGGCGATGAGGGCAGTCTCAGTGCTGTGGTTGCTGCGGAACCCTGATTGGGATGGGTCCAGGATGCTGTTTTCTTCGAGGTATCGGGTTAGCTGTTTGTTGACGATCTTCTCGATGACCTTGGTTGGGAACGGAAGCAGGGAGATGGGCCGGAAGTTCTTGAGGTCTCTCGGGTCCGCCTTGGGTTTTTGAGTAGGGCATTGATCTCTGCGTGTTTCCAGCTCTCTGGGAAGGTCGCGGTCTTGAAGGAGAGATTGATAACGTTGCACAGGTGGGGTGCGATGGAGCTGCTGGCTTTGTTGAAGATGTGGTGCGGGGAAAGGGTCTGACGGGGAGCCGGAGTGTATTGTGCTCATGGTCTTGATGGTGTCGTCGATGTTCACGCTGGCCCAGGCTGGCAAGGGGTCATGGTCGATGGTGTGCGGCGGGTCTGGTGTATCTATCTTAGTAGGGGCTGTCTGGGTGTTGAAGCTGTCGTGGATGTCGTCGATCTTGCAGTGGAAGAAGGTGGCGAGGGAATCGCACAGGGCTTGCGACGGCGGGATGTCGTTGGTGTTGGAGCTGGGGTTGGAGAGTTCCTTCACGATGTTGAAGAGCTGCTTGCTGTTGTGTGCGTTGTTGTCGAGGCGGTCTTTGAAGGAGATTCTCTTGGCAGACCTGATGAGGTGGTGGTGGTTACGGATGGCGTCTTTGTGGGCTGCGTGGCTGTCCGGTGTCTTATCACTGTGCCATTCCTTCTCTAGTTTCCGGCAGGTACGCTTGGAAGCTAGGAGTTCCGGGGTGAACCAGCTGGCTCTTTTGGTGGTGTCGCTGTAGGTGTTATTTGTGGTGGTGGTGGTATTGGTGGTGGTATTGGTGGTGGTGGTATTGGGGGTTGACTGTGGTATTGGTACTGGAGGTGGTATTGGTGGTAGTGGTATTTGTGATGGTGGTGTTGGTGGTGGTAGTGGTGGTGGTGGTGGTGGAATTGGTGGTGGTGGTATTGGTGGTGGTGATATTGGTGGTGGTGGTGGTACTGGTGGTGGTATTGTTGGTGGTATTGGTGGTAGTGGTATTGGTGGTGGTATTAGTGGTGGTGGAGGTGGTGGTATTGATGGTGGTGGTGTTGGCATTGGTGGTGGTATTGGTGGTGGTGGTAATTGTGGTGGTATTGGTGGGGGTGGTCATATTGGTGGTGGTGGTATTAGTGATGGTGGTGGTATTGGTGGTGGTGGTGGTGGTATTATTGGTAGTGGTAGTGGTATTGGTGGTGGTGGTATTGGTGGTGGTGGTATTGGTGGTGATGGTATTGGTGGTATTGGTAGTGGTGGTGGTATTGGTGGTGGTGGTGGTGGTATTGGTAGTGGTGGTATTGGTGGTGGTGATATTGGTGGTGGTGGTGGATTTGGTGGATTTGGTGGTGGTGCTATTTCTGCTGGTAGTATTGGTGGTGGTGATATTGGTGGTGGTAGTATTGGAGGTGGTGGTATTGGTGGTGGTATTGGTGGTATTGGTGGTGGTATTGGATTTGGTGGTGGTATTGGTGGTGGTGGTATTGGTGGTGGTACTGGTGGTGGTGCTATTGGGGGTGGTAGTATTCGTGGTGATGGTATTGGTGGTGCTATTGATATTGGTGGTGGTATTGGTGGATGTGGTAGTATTGGTGGTGTTGGTATTGGTGGTGGTATTGGTGGTGGTGGTATTGGTGGTGGTATTGGTGGTGGTGGTATAGGTGGTGGTATTGGTGGTGGTGGAGGTAGTGGTATTGATGGTGGTGGTGGTGGTATTGGTGGTGGTATTGGTGGTGGTATTGGTGGTGGTATTGGTAGTGGTATTGGTGGTATTGGTGGTGGTGGTATTGGTGGTGGTGGTATTGGTAGTGGTGGTATTGGTGGTGGTGGTAGTATTGGTGGTGATATTGTTGGTGGTGGTATTTGTGGTGGTGGTGGTATTGGTGGTATTGTTAATGTTAACTGTTAATGTTAACTGGGATTTATAGAGCGCATAATCACCGACAGGTCTCTTAGCGCTGCGAGAGAGTAGCTAAACCCAGCCAACAGTGGATTGTCCATACTCCAGGTCAGAGCCTATGATGTACCCAAGTCTCTTTAAATAGAAGAGTCTTGAGTCTTTTCCTGAATGGGAGAAGGGTGGATTCCTTACGTAGGCTCTCTGGTAGCTTATTCCAAAGGTGAGGGATCAGTACAGAAAAGGCTCTGCTGCCTTTTGAGCTTATTTTGAACTGCAGACAGGCCAGTAGGCCTGCCTCAGACGACTGGAGGGTACATCCTGGCACATAGTTCCCTAGGCGCTCCTTAATGTATACTCCTTGGGGGTGGTGGTATTGGTGGTGGTTGTATTGGTGGTGGTATTAGTGGTGGTGGAGGTGGTGGTATTGATGGTGGTGAAATTGGTGGTGGTATTGGTGGTGGTGGTAATGGTGGTGGTATTGGTGGGGGTGGTTGTTTTGGTGGTGGTGGTATTAGTGGTGGTGGTATTGGTGGTGGTGTTATTGGTGGTGGTGGTGGTATTGGTGGTGGTAGTGGTATTGGTGGTGGTGGTATTGGTGGTGGTGGTGGTGCTATTTCTGGTGGTGGTATTGGTGGCAGTGGTATTGGTGGTGGTGGTATTGGTGGTGGTATTGGTGGTGGTGGTATTGATATTGGTGGTATTAGAATTGGTGGTGGTAGTGGTATTGGTGGTGGTATTAGTGGTGGTGGTGGTATTGATGGTGGTACTGGTGGTGGTGCTATTGGTGGTGGTGGTGGTATTGGTGATGCTATTGCTGTTATTGGTGGTATTGGTGGTGGTGGTGGTGGTATTGGTGGAGCTGGTAGTTTTGGTGGTGTTGGTATTGGTGGTGGTGGTATAGGTGGTGGTATTGGTGGTGGTGGAGGTAGTGGTATTGATGGTGGTAGTGGTGGTGTTGGTGGTGGTATTGGTTGTGGTGGTATTGGTGGTGGTGGTATTGGCGGTGGTGGTATTGGTAGTGCTGTTGCTATTGGTGGTGGTGGTATTGGTTGTGGTGGAATTTCTGGTGGTGGTCTTGGTGGTGGTGGAGGTATTGGTGGTCGTATTTGTGGGGGTCTTGGTGGTGGTGGTAGGTGTATTGGTGGTGGTATTGGTGGTGTTTATGGTGGTGGTGTTGGTGGTGGTATTGGTGGTGGTATTGGTGGTGCTATTGGCAGTGGTGGTGGTATTGGTGAAGGTGATGGTATTGGTGGTGGTGGCATTGGTGGTGGTATTGTTATTGATAGTGGTATTGGTACTGATGGTGGTGCTATTGGTATTGGATGTGGTATTGGTGGTGGTTATATTAGTGTTGGTGGTGGAATTGGGGGTGGTGGTATTGGTGGTGTTGGTATTGGTGGTGGTATTTTTATTGGTGGTGGTATTGGTGGTGGTATTGGTGGCATTGGTGGTGGTATTGGTGGTGGTGGTATTGGTAGTGGTGGTATTGGTGGTGGGGGTATTAGTGGTGGTGGGGGTATTGGTGTTGGTGGTAGTGGTATTGGTGGTGGTGGTATTGGTGGTGGTATTGGTATTGGCGGTGGTATTGGTATAGGTGGTGGTGATATTGGATTGGTGGTGGTGGTATTGATGGTATTGGTATTGGTGGTTGCATTGGTGGTGGTGGTATTGAAAGTGGTGGTGGTATTGGTGGTGGTGTTAGTATTGGTGGTGGTGTTAGTATTGGTGGTGGTGGTGGTATTGGTGTTGGTAGTATTGGTGGTGTTGTATTGGTGGTGGTATTGGTGGAGGTGGTGGTATTGGTGGTGGTGTTGATATTGGTGGTATTGGTGGTGGTTCTGGTGGTGGTGGTATTGATGGTGGTTGTATTATTGGTGGGGATGGTGGTGGTGGTATTGGTGGTGGTATTAGTGGTGGTGGAGGTGGTGGTATTGATGGTGTGGTGGTGATATTGGTGGTGCATTGGTGTTGGTAGTGGTATTGGCAGTGGTGGTATTGGTGGTGGTATTGGTGGTAGTGGTATTGGTGGTGGTGGTATTAGTGGTGGTGGTATTGATGGTGGTGGTGGTATTGGTGGTGGTGGTGGTATTGGAGGTGGTGGTAGTGGTGGTGGTGGTAGTGGTATTGGTGGTGGTATTTGTGGGGGTCTTGGTGGTGGTGGTAGGGGTATTGGTGGTGGTATTGGTGGTGTTGATGGTGTTGGTGGTGGTATTGGTGGAGCTATTGGTGGTGGTGGAGGTATTGGTGGTGGTGGTATTGGTGGAGGTGATGATATTGGTGGTGGCATTGGTGGTGGTATTGTTATTGGTAGTGGTATTGGTACTGGTGGTGCTATTGGCATTGGATGTGGTATTGCTGGTGGTTGTATTAGTGTTTGTGGTGGAATTGGGGGTGGTGGTATTGGTGGTGTTGGTATTGGTGGTGGTATTGGTGGTGGTGGTATTGGTAGTGGTGGTGGTATTGGTGGTGGTAGTTTTAATGGTGGTGGTATTGGCGGTGGTGGTATTGGCAGTATTGCTGGTGGTATTGGCGGTGGTGGTATTGGTGGTGGTGGTATTGCTGGTGGGGGTATTAGTGGTGGTGGGGGTATTGGTGGTGGTGGTAGTGGTATTGGTGGTGGTGGTATTGGTGGTGGTATTGGTATTGGCGGTGGTATTGGTATAGGTGGTGGTGATATTGCATTGGTGGTGGTGGTATTGAAAGTGGAGGTGGTATTGGTGGTGGTGTTAGTATTGGTGGTGGTGTTAGTATTAGTGGTGGTGGTGGTATTGGTTGTGGTAGTATTGGTGGTGTTGGTATTGGTGGTGGTGGTATTGGTGGAGGTGGTGGTATTAGTGGTGATGTTGACATTGGTGGTATTGGTGGTGGTTCTGGTGGTGGTATTGATGGTGGTGGTATTGGTGGTGGGGATGGTGGTGGTGGTATTGGTGGTGGTATTAGTGGTGGTGGAGGTTGTGGTATTGATGATGTGGTGGCGATATTGGTGGTGCATTGGTGTTGGTAGTGGTATGGGTTGTGGTGGTATTAGTGGTGGTGGTATTGATGGTGGTGGTGGTATTGGTGGTGGTAGTTGTATTGGTGGTGGTGGTATTAGTGGTGGTATTGGTGGTGTTGGTGGAGGTCCTGGTGGTGGTGTTATTGGTAGGGGTGGTGGTATTGGTTGTGGTATTGGTGGTGGTGATATTGGAGGTGGTGGTATTGGAGGTGATGGTGGTATTGGTGGTATTGGTGGTGGTGATATTAGTGGTGGTGGTGGTGGTATTGGTGGTGGTATTGGTGGTGGTGTTGGTGGTATTGGTGGTGATAGTGGTGGTGATGGTATTGGTGGTGGTGGTGGTATTGGTGGTGGCATTAGTGGTTGTGATATTAGTGGTGGTGGTATTGGTGGTGGTTTTGGGGTTGGTGGTTTTGGTGGTGGTGGTATTGGTGGTTATATTGGTATTAGTGGTGGTATTGCTATTGGTGGGGGTGGTGCTATTTGAGGTGGTTTTGGTGGTGGTGGTGGTATTGGTGGAGGTGGTAGTATTGGTGGTGGTGGTATTGGTGGTATTGATGGTGGCATTTGTGGTTGTGGTATTGGTGGTGATGGTATTGGTGGTGTGGTAATGGTGGTATTGGTGGTGGTATTGGTGGTGGTAGAATTGGTGGTTGTATTGCTGGGGGTGGTATTGGTGGTGGTATTGGTGTTGGTGGTATTAGTGGTGGTGGGAATGGTGGTGGTGGTGCTATTGGTGGTGGTGGTGGTATTGGTGGTGGTGGTACTGGTTTTGATTGCTGGTGGTGGTGGTATTGGTGGTCGTGGTAGTATTGGTGGTGGTGGTATTGGTGATGGTGGTAATGGTGGTATTGGTGGTGGTATTGGTGGTGGTGGTTGTATTAGTAGTGAGATTGGTAGTGGTGGTATTGGTGGTGGTATTTGTGATAGTGGTATTGGTGATGGTGGTAGTGGTGGTATTGGTGGTGGTATTGGTGGTGGTATTGGTGGTTTTATTGGTGGTATTGGTGGTGGTGGTATTGGTGGTATTGGTGGTGGTATTGGTATTGGCGGTGGTATTGGTATTGGTGGTGGTGGTATTGGATTGGTGGTACTGGTGGTGGTTGAATTGGTGGTGGTGGTGGTATTGGTGGTGGTGGTATTGGTGGTGACGGTATTGGTGGTGGTGTAAGTATTGGTGGTGGTGGTTTTGGTGGTGGTATTGGTGGTGGTGGTGGTGGTATTGTATTGGTGGTGGTATTGGTGGTGGTATTAGTGGTGGTGGTATTGGTGGTATTGGTGGTGGTACCGGTGGTATTGGTAGCAGTGGTATTGGTGGTGGTATTGGTGGTGGTGGTATTGGTAGTGGTGGTGGTATTGGTGGTGGTAGTTTTATTGGTGGTGGTATTGGCGGTGGTCTTATTGGCGGTATTGCTGGTGGTATTGGCGGTGGTGGTATTGGTGGTGGTGGTATTTCTGGTGGGGGTATTAGTGGTGGTGGGGGTATTGGTGGTGGTGGTAGTGGTATTGGTGGTGGTGGTATTGGTGGTGGTATTGCTATTGGCGGTGGTGGTATTGAAAGTGGAGGTGGTATTGGTGGTGGTGTTAGTATTGGTGGTGTTGTTAGTATTAGTGTGGTGGTGGTATTGGTGGTGGTAGTATTGGTGGTGTTGGTATTGGTGGTGGTGGTATTGGTGGAGGTGGTGGTATTAGTGGTGATGTTGACATTGGTGGTATTGGTGGTGGTTCTGGTGGTGGTATTGATGGTGGTGGTATTGGTGGTGGGGATGGTGGTGGTGGTATTGGTGGTGGTATTAGTGGTGGTGGAGGTTGTGGTATTGATGGTGTGGTGGTGATATTGGTGGTGCATTGGTGTTGGTAGTGGTATGGGTTGTGGTGGTATTAGTGGTGGTGGTATTGATGGTGGTGGTGGTATTGGTGGTGGTGGTGGTAGTGGTATTGGTGGTGGTGGTAGTGGTATTGGAGGTGGTATTAAGGTGGTATTGGTGCTGTTGGTGGAGGTCCTGGTGGTGGTGTTATTGGTAGGGGTGTGGTATTGGTAGTGGTATTGGTGGTGGTGGTGGTATTGGAGGTGGTGGTATTGGAGGTGGTGGTGGTACTGGTGATATTGGTGGTGGTGGTGATATTAGTGGTGGTGGTGGTAGTATTGGTGGTGGTATTGTTGGTGGTATTGGTGGTGATGTTGGTGGTGATGGTATTGGTGGTGGTGGTGGTATTGGTGGTGGCATTGGTGGTAGTGATAGTGGTGGTGGTATTGGTGGTGGTTTTGGGGTTGGTGGTTTTGGTGGTGGTGGTATTGGTGGTGATATTGGTATTAGTGGTGGTATTGGTATTGGTGGGGGTGGTGCTATTTGTGGTGGTTTTGGTGGTGGGGGTGGTATTGGTGGAGGTGGTAGTATTGGTGGTGGTGTTGGTGGTATTGGTGGTGGCATTTGTGGTTGTGGTAGTGGTGGTATTGGTGTGTGGTAATGGTGGAATTGGTGGTGGTATTGGTGGGGTGGTATTGGTGGTGGTGGTATTTGTGATGGTGGTGTTGGTTGTGGTAGTGGTGGTGGTGGTGGAATTGGTGGTGGTGGTATTGGTGGTGGTGATATTGGTGGTGGTGATAATGGTGGTGGTGGTGGTATTGGTGGTGGTGGTGGTATTGGTGGTATTGGTTATGGTGTTGGTGGTATTGGTGGTGGTATTGGTGGTGGTGGTATTGGTGGTGGTGGTATTGGTGGTGCTGGAATTGGTGGTTGTATTGGTATTGGCGGTGGTATTGGTATTGGTGGTGGTATTGGTGGAGGTGGTGGTATTGGTAGTGGCAGTATGTATGGTGGTATTGGTGGTATTGGTATTGGTGGTATTAGTGGTGGTATTGGTAGTGGTGGTATTGGTGATGGTGATGGTATTGGTGGTGGTGGTATTGGTGTTGTTGGTGGTAGTTGTATTGATGGTGGTGGTACTATTGGTGGTGATGGTGTTGGTGGTATTGGTGGTGGTATTGGTATTGGTGGTGGTATTGGTATTGGTGGTGGTGGTATTGGTATTGGTGTTGGTACTGGTGATGGTGGTATTAGTGGTGGTGGTATTGGTGGTGGTCGTATTGGTGGTGATAGTCATGGTGTTGGTGGCATTGGTGGTGGTGGTGGTATTGGTGGTGATGGGATTGGTGGTATTGGGGGTGAAGGTATTAATGGTGGTGGTGGTAATGGTAGTATTGGCGGTCGTGTTATTGGTGGTATTGGTATTGGCGGTGGTATTGATATTGGTGGTGGTGGTATTGGATTGCTGGTGGTGGTATTGGTGGTGGTGGTATTGGTGGTGGTGGTAGTATTGGTGGTGGTATTGGTGGTGGTGTTATTGGTGGTGCTGGTATTGGTGGTGGTATTGGTGGTGGTGGTGGTATTGGTGGAGGTGGTGGTATTAGTGGCGGTGTTGACATTGGTGGTAATGGTGGTGGTTCTGGTGGTGGTGGTATTGATGGTGGTGGTATTGGTGGTGGGGATGGTGGTGGTGGTATTGGTGGTGGGGGTATTGGTGGTGGTATTAGTTGTGGTGGAGGTGGTGGTATTGATGGTATGGTGGTGATATTGGTGGTGCATTGGTATTGGTAGTGGTATTGGCAGTGGTGGCATTGGTGGTGGTATTGGTGGTAGTGGTATTGGTGGTGGTGGTATTAGTGGTGGTGGTATTGATGGTGGTTGTGGTATTGGTGGTGGTATTGGTGGTGGTAGTGGTATTGGTGGTGGTGGTAGTGGTATTGGTGGTATTAGTGGTGGTATTGGTGGTGTTGGTGGAGGTATTGGTGGTGGTGTTATTGGTAGGGGTGGTGGTATTGGTGGTGGTGGTGGTATTGGAGGTAGTGGTATTGGAGGTGGTGGTGGTATTGGTGGTGGTGATATTAGTGGTGGTGGTATTGGTGGTGGTATTGGTGGTGGTGTTGGTGGTGGTGTTGGTGGTATTGGTGGTGGTGGTATTGGTGGTGATATTGGTGGTGATGGTATTGGTGGTGGCATTGGTGGTAGTGATATTACTGGTGGTGGTATTGGTGGTGGTATTGGGGTTGGTGGTTTTGGTGGTGGTGGTATTGGTGGTGGTGGTGGTATTGGTGGAGGTAATAATATTGGTGATGGTGGTATTAGTGGTATTGGTGGTGTTGGTATTAATGGTGCTATTGGTGGTTGTGGTATTGGTGGTTGTGGTATTGGTGGTGGTGGTATTGGTGGTGTGGTAGTGGTGGTATTGGTGGTGGTATTGGTGGTGGTAGTATTGGTGATGGTGGTGGTATTGGTGGGGGTGGTATTGGTGGTGGTGTATCGGTGTTGGTGGTATTAGTGGTGGTGGGAATGGTGGTGGTGGTATTGGTTTTGATGCTGGTGGTGGGGGTATTGGTGGTGGTGGTAGTATTGGTGGTGGTGGTATTGGTGATGGTGGTAATGGTGGTGGTATTGGTGGTGGTATTGGTGGTGGTGGTTGTATTGGTGGTGGTATCAATCAGTCAATCAGGGGTTTTTATAGCGCACTACTCACCCGTTAGGGTCTCAAGGCGCTGGGGGGAAGCTCCAGATCAGTCAAAAAGCCAGGTCTTGAGGTCCTTCCTGATAGTGTGCAGGGTTGGGGGGTGTCTGATGTTCATGGGGAGCTCGTTCCAGGTCTTGGCTGTGATGTAGGAGAAGGCTCTCCCGCCTGATCTGTTTCTGCGGATGCGGGGGACATCTGCCAGGGCAAGGTCGGTGGAGTGGAGGTTCCTCTTGGGTACGTGGAAGGATACCCTCTCATTGAGATATTTGGGTCTGATGTTGTTGAGGGATTTGTAGGCATGGATGAGGAGTTTGAAGGTGACCCTCTTCTCGACGGGGAGCCAGTGGAGGTCTCATAGGTGTTGGGTCATGTGTTCGTGACGCAGAGTCCCAAGGACGAGTCTGGCGGCGGCGTTCTGGATGGTTTGGAGTCTTTGTAGAAGAGTTCTGTTGATTCCGGCGTATAGGGTGTTGCCGTAGTCCAGTCTGCTGGTTATGAGCGCGTGGGTGACGGTCTTTCTGCAGTTGGGTGGGATCCATTTGAAGGTCTTGCGGAGGATGCGCAGGCAGTTGAAACTAGCGGAGGCGACGGCGTTGATCTGGCGGTTCATGGAGAGGGAAGAGTTGAGGATGATGCTGAGGTTTTGTGCGTGGTAGTATGAGTGGTGAGATTGGTATTGGTGGTATTGGTGGTGGTATTGGTGATAGTGGTATTGGTGATGGTGGTAGTGGTGGTATTGGTGGTGGTGGTATTAGTGGTGGTGGTGGTATTGGTGGTGTTCATGGTGGTATTGGTGGTGGTGGTGGTATTGGTGGTGGTATTTGTATTGGTGGTGGTATTGGTGGTATTTGATTGGTGATGGTGGTACTGGTGGTGGTGGTATTGGTGGTGGTGGTGGTAGTGGTATTGGTGGTGGTGGTGACTGTATTGGTGGTGGTGGTAGTGTTGGTGGTGGTGGTGGTGGTATTAGTGGTGGTATTGGGGGTTGACTGTGGTATTGGTATTGGAGGTGGTATTAGTGGTAGTGGTATTTGTGATGGTGGTGTTGGTGTTGGTGGTGGTAGTGGTGGTGGAATTGGTGGTGTTGGTATTGGTGGTGGTGATATTGGTGGTGGTGGTGTATTGGTGGTGGTGGTATTGGTTTTGGTGTTGGTAGAGGTATTGGTGGTGGTATTGGTGGTGCTGGAATTGGTGGTTGTATTGGTATTGGTGGTGGTATTGGTATTGGTGGTGGTGGAATTGGTGGTGGTATTGGTGGAGGTGGTGGTATTGGTAGTGGCAGTATGTATGGTGGTATTGATGGTGTTGGTATTGGTGGTATTGGTAGTGGTGGTATTGGTGGTGGTGGTATTGGTGGTGTTGTTGGTGGTGGTGGTGTTGGTGGTGGTGGTATTGATGGTGGTGGTGCTATTGGTGGTGGTGTTGGTGGTATTGGTGGTGGTGGTATTGGTAGTGCTGGTTGTATTGGTGGTGGTGGTATTGGTGGTGATAGTATTGGTGGTATTGGTGGTGATGGTATTGGGGGTATTGGGGGTGAAGGTATTAATGGTGGTGGTAGTAACGGTAGTATTGGCTGTGGTGTTATTGGTGGTATTGCTGGTGGTATTGGCGGTGGTATTGGTATTGGTGGTGGTGGTATTGGATTGGTGGTGGTGGTATTGGTGGTGGTGGTAGTATTGGTGGTGGTGGTGGTGGTGGTATTGGTGGTGGTGGTATTGGTGGTTTTGGTATTTGTGGTGGTGGTGTTGGTGGTGGTATTGGTGGTGGTGGTGGTACTGGTGGTGGTGGTATTGGTGGTGGTGGTATTGGTGGTGGTGGGGGCGGTATTGGTGGTGGTGGTAGTGGTATTGGTGCTGGTTGAATTAGTGGTGGTATTAGTGGTGGTGGAGGTGGGGGTGGGGGTATTGATCGTAGTGGTGGTGGCATTGGTGGTGATATTGGTGGTGGTATTGGTGGTGGTAATGGTGGTGGTTTTGGTGGTGGTGGTTGTATAGGTGGTGGTGGTATTAGTGGTGGTGGTATTGGTGGTGGTGGTATTGGGGGTGGTGGTATTGGCGTTGGTGGTGCTATTAGTGGTGGTGGTAGTGGTAGTGGTATTGGTGATGGTGGTAGTGGTGGTGGTATTGGTGGGGGTGGTATTGGTGGTGGTATTGGTGGTAATGGTGGTGGTATTGGTGGTATTGGTGGTTGTGGTATTATTGGGGGCGGTGGTATTGGTGGTGAAGGTATTGGTGGTGCTATTGGTATTGGTGGTGGTGGTATTGCTGGTGGGGGTATTAGTGGTGGTGGGGGTATTGGTGGTGGTGGTAGTGGTATTGGTGGTGGTGGTATTGGTGGTGGTATTGGCATTGGCGGTGGTATTGGTATAGGTGGTGGTGATATTGCATTGGTGGTGGTGGTATTGAAAGTGGAGGTGGTATTGGTGGTGGTGTTAGTATTGGTGGTGGTGTTAGTATTAGTGGTGGTGGTGGTATTGGTTGTGGTAGTATTGGTGGTGTTGGTATTGGTGGTGGTGGTATTGGTGGAGGTGGTGGTATTAGTGGTGATGTTGACATTGGTGGTATTGGTGGTAGTTCTGGTGGTGGTATTGATGGTGGTGGTATTGGTGGTGGGGATGGTGGTGGTGGTATTGGTGGTGGTATTAGTGGTGGTGGAGGTTGTGGTATTGATGATGTGATGGTGATATTGGTGGTGCATTGGTGTTGGTAGTGGTATGGGTTGTGGTGGTATTAGTGGTGGTGGTATTGATGGTGGTGGTGGTATTGGTGGTGGTAGTTGTATTGGTGGTGGTAGTATTAGTGGTGGTATTGGTGGTGTTGGTGGAGGTCCTGGTGGTGGTGTTATTGGTAGGGGTGGTGGTATTGGTTGTGGTATTGGTGGTGGTGATATTGGAGGTGGTGGTATTGGAGGTGGTGGTGGTATTGGGGGTGGTGATATTAGTGGTGGTGGTGGTGGTGGTATTGGTGGTGGTATTGGTGGTGGTGTTGGTGGTATTGGTGGTGATAGTGGTGGTGATGGTATTGGTGGTGGTGGTGGTATTGGTGGTGGCATTGGTGGTAGTGATATTAGTGGTGGTGGTATTGGTGGTGGTTTTGGGGTTGGTGGTTTTGGTGGTGGTGGTATTGGTGGTTATATTGGTATTAGTGGTGGTATTGCTATTGGTGGGGGTGGTGCTATTTGTGGTGGTTTTGGTGGTGGTGGTGGTATTGGTGGAGGTGGTAGTATTGGTGGTGGTAGTATTGGTGGTATTGGTGGTATTGATGGTGGCATTTGTGGTTGTGGTATTGGTGGTGGTGGTATTGGTGGTGTGGTAATGGTGGTATTGGTGGTGGTATTGGTGGTGGTAGAATTGGTGGTGGTATTGCTGGGGGTGGTATTGGTGGTGGTATTGGTGTTGGTGGTATTAGTGGTGGTGGGAATGGTGGTGGTGGTGCTATTGGTGGAGGTGGTATTGGTGGTGGTATTGGTTTTGATTGCTGGTGGTGGTAGTATTGGTGGTCGTGGTAGTATTGGTGGTGGTGGTATTGGTGATGGTGGTAATGGTGGTATTGGTGGTTGTATTGGTGGTGGTGGTTGTATTGGTGGTGGTTGTTTTAGTAGTGAGATTGGTAGTGGTGGTATTGGTGGTGGTATTTGTGATAGTGGTATTGGTGATGGTGGTAGTAGTGATGGTGGTGGTATTGGTGGTGGTATTGGTGGTGTTATTGGTGGTATTGGTGGTGGTGGTGGTATTGGTGGTATTGGTGGTGGTATTGGTATTGGCGGTGGTATTGGTATTGGTGGTGGTGGTATTGGATTGGTGATGGTGATGGTGATACTGGTGGTGGTTGAATTGGTGGTGGTGGTGGTATTGGTGGTGGTGGTATTGGTGGTGGCGGTATTGGTGGTGGTTTAAGTATTGGTGGTGGTGGTGGTTTTGGTGGTGGTATTGGTGGTGGTGGTGGTATTGTATTGGTGGTGGTATTGGTGGTGGTATTAGTGGTGGTGGTATTGGTGGTATTGGTGGTGGTACCGGTGGTATTGGTAGCAGTGGTATTGGTGGTGGTATTGGTGGTGGTGGTATTGGTAGTGGTGGTGGTATTGGTGGTGGTAGTTTTATTGGTGGTGGTATTGGCGGTGGTCTTATTGGTGGTATTGCTGGTGGTATTGGCGGTGGTGGTATTGGTGGTGGTGGTATTGCTGGTGGGGGTATTAGTGGTGGTGGGGGTATTGGTGGTGGTGGTAGTGGTATTGGTGGTGGTGGTATTGGTAGTGGTATTGCTATTGGCGGTGGTGGTATTGAAAGTGGAGGTGGTATTGGTGGTGGTGTTAGTATTGGTGGTGTTGTTAGTATTAGTGGTGGTGGTGGTATTGGTGGTGGTGGTAGTATTGGTAGTGTTGGTATTGGTGGTGGTGGTATTGGTGGAGGTGGTGGTATTAGTGGTGATGTTGACATTGGTGGTATTGGTGGTGGTTCTGGTGGTGTTATTGGTGGTGGGGATGGTGGTGGTGGTATTGGTGGTGGTATTAGTGGTGGTGGAGGTTGTGGTATTGATGGTGTGGTGGTGATATTGGTGGTGCATTGGTGTTGGTAGTGGTATGGGTTGTGGTGGTATTAGTGGTGGTGGTATTGATGGTGGTGGTGGTATTGGTGGTGGTGGTGGTAGTGGTATTGGTGGTGGTGGTAGTGGTATTGGAGGTGGTATTAAGGTGGTATTGGTGCTGTTGGTGGAGGTCCTGGTGGTGGTGTTATTGGTAGGGGTGTGGTATTGGTTGTGGTATTGGTGGTGGTGGTGGTATTGGAGGTGGTGGTATTGGAGGTGGTGGTGGTATTGGTGGTATTGGTGGTGGTGATATTAGTGGTGGTGGTGGTGGTATTGGTGGTGGTATTGTTGGTGGTGTTGCTGGTATTGGTGGTGATATTAGTGGTGATGGTATTGGTGGTGGTGGTGGTATTGGTGGTGGCATTGGTGGTAGTGATAGTGGTGGTGGTATTGGTGGTGGTTTTGGGGTTGGTGGTTTTGGTGGTGGTATTGGTGGTGATATTGGTATTAGTGGTGGTATTGGTATTGGTGGGGGTGGTGCTATTTGTGGTGGTTTTGGTGGTGGTGGTGGTATTGGTGGAGGTGGTAGTATTGGTGGTCGTGTTGGTGGTATTGGTGGTATTGATGGTGGCATTTGTGGTTGTGGTATTGGTGGTGGTGGTATTGGTGTGTGGTAATGGTGGAATTGGTGGTGGTATTGGTGGGGTGGTATTGGTGGTGGTGGTATTGGTGTTGGTGGTATTAGTGGTGGTGGGAATGGTGGGTGGGAATGGTGGTGGTGGTGCTATTGGTGGTGGTGGTATTGATGGTGGTGGTATTGGTTTTGATTGCTGGTGGTGGTGGTATTGGTGGTCGTGGTAGTATTGGTGGTGGTGGTATTGGTGATGGTGGTAATGGTGGTGGTATTGGTGGTTGTATTGTTGGTGGTGGTTGTATTGGTGGTGGTTGTATTAGTCATGAGATTGGTAGTGGTGGTATTGGTGGTGGTATTGCTGATAGTGGTATTGGTGATGGTGGTAGTGGTGGTGGTGGTGGTATTGGTGGTGGTATTGGTGGTGGTGGTATTGGTGGTGTTATTGGTGGTATTGGTGGTGGTATTGGTGATATTGGTGGTGGTATTGGTATTGGCGGTGGTATTGGTATTGGTGGTGGTGGTATTGGATTGGTGATGGTGGTACTGGTGGTGGTGGTATTGGTGGTGACGGTATTGGTGGTGGTGGAAGTATTGGTGGTGGTGGTGGTATTGGTGGTGGTGGTATTGCTATTGGTGCTGGTATTGGTGGTGGTATTGGTGGTGGTGGTATTGGTGGTATTGGTGGTGGTACCGGTGGTATTGGTAGCAGTGGTATTGGTGGTGGTGGTATTGGTGGTGGTATTGGTGGTGGTGTTGGTGGTGGTGGTATTGGTGGTGGTGGTGGTATTGGTGGTGGTATTGGTATCTGTGGTTGTATTAGTATTGGTGCTGGCGGTGGTGCTATTGGTGGTGGTATTGGTGGTGGTGGTATTGGTAGTGGTGGTGGCGTCAATATTGGTGGTGGTGGTTTTGGTGATGGTGGTGGTATTGGTGGTGGTATTGGTGGTGGTGTTGGTGGTGGTGTTGGTGGTATTGGTGGTGGTGGTATTGGTGGTGATATTGGTGGTGATGGTATTGGTGGTGGCATTGGTGGTAGTGATATTAGTGGTGGTGGTATTGGTGGTGGTATTGGGGTTGGTGGTTTTGGTGGTGGTGGTATTGGTGGTGGTGGTGGTATTGGTGGAGGTAGTAATATTGGTGATGGTGGTATTAGTGGTATTGGTGGTGTTGGTATTAATGGTGGTATTGGTGGTTGTGGTATTGGTGGTGGTGGTATTGGTGGTGTGGTAGTGGTGGTATTGGTGGTGGTATTGGTGGTGGTAGTATTGGTGATGGTGGTGGTATTGGTGGGGGTGGTATTGGTGGTGGTGGTATTGGTGTTGGTGGTATTAGTGGTGGTGGGAATGGTGGTGGTGGTATTGGTTTTGATGCTGGTGGTGGGGGTATTGGTGGTGGTGGTAGTATTGGTGGTGGTGGTATTGGTGATGGTGGTAATGGTGGTGGTATTGGTGGTGGTATTGGTGGTGGTGGTTGTATTGGTGGTGGTATCAATCAGTCAATCAGGGGTTTATATAGTGCACTACTCACCCATCAGGGTCTCAAGGCGCTGGGGGGGGAGCTCCGGATCAGTCGAAAAGCCAGGTCTTGAGGTCCTTCCAGATAGTGTGCAGGGTTGGGGAGCGTCTGATGTTCAAGGGGAGCTCGTTCCAGGTCTTGGCTGTGATGTAGGAGAAGGCTCTCCCGCCTGATCTGTTTCTGCAGATGCGGGGGACCTCTGCCAGGGCAAGGTCGGTGGAGTGGAGGTTCCTCTTGGGTACGTGGAAGGATACCCTCTCGTTGAGATATTTGGGTCTGATGTTGTTGAGGGATTTGTAGGCGTGGATGAGGAGTTTGAAGGTGACCCTCTTCTCGACGGGGAGCCAGTGGAGGTCTCATAGGTGTTGGGTCATGTGTTCGTGACGCAGAGTCCCAAGGACCAGTCTGGCAGCGGCGTTCTGGATGGTTTGGAGTCTTTGTAGTAGAGTTCTGTTGATTCCGGCGTATAGGGCGTTGCCATAGTCTAGTATGCTGGTTATGATCGCGTGGGTGACGGTCTTTCTGCAGTTGGGTGCGATCCATTTGAAGGTCTTGCGGAGGATGCGCAGGCAGTTGAAACTAGCGGAGGCGACGGCGTTGATCTGGCGGTTCATGGAGAGGGAAGAGTCGAGGATGATGCTGAGGTTTTATGCGTGGTAGTATGAGTGGTGAGATTGGTATTGGTGGTATTGGTGGTGGTATTGGTGATAGTGGTATTGGTGATGGTGGTAGTGGTGGTATTGGTGGTGGTGGTATTAGTGGTGGTGGTGGTATTGGTGGTGTTCATGGTGGTATTGGTGGTGGTGGTGGTATTTGTATTGGCGGTGGTATTGGTGGTATTTGATTGGTGATGGTGGTACTGGTGGTGGTGGTATTGGTGGTGGTGGTGGTATTGGTGGTGGTGGTATTGGTGGTGACTGTATTGGGGGTGGTGGTAGTGTTGGTGGTGGTGGTGGTGGTATTAGTGGTGGTATTGGTATTGGTGGTAGAGGTGGTATTGGTGGTGGTATTGGTGGTGGTGGTATTGGTGGTGGTGTTGGTGGTGGTGGTATTGGTGGTGGTGGTATTAGTGGTGGTGGTATTGGTGGTGGTGGTGGTATTGGTATCGGTGGTGGTATTGGTATTGGTGCTGTCGGTGGTGGTATTGGTATTGGTGGTGGTGGTGGTATTGGTGATGGTGGTGGTATTGGTGGTGGTAGTGGTGGTTGTGGTATTGGTGGTGGTGGTATTGGAGGTGGTGGTATTTGTGGTGGTGGTATTGGTGGTGGTTTTGGTGGCAGTGGTATTGGGGGTTGACTGTGGTATTGGTATTGGAGGTGGTATTAGTGGTAGTGGTATTTGTGATGGTGGTGTTGGTGGTGGTAGTGGTGGTGGAATTGGTGGTGGTGGTATTGGTGGTGGTGATATTGGTGGTGGTGGTGTATTGGTGGTGGTGGTATTGGTTTTGGTGTTGGTAGAGGTATTGGTGGTGGTATTGGTGGTGCTGGAATTGGTGGTTGTATTGGTATTGGCGGTGGTATTGGTATTGGTGGTGGTGGTATTGGTGGAGGTGGTGGTATTGGTAGTGGCAGTATGTATGGTGGTATTGGTGGTATTGGTAGTGGTGGTATTGGTGATGGTGGTGGTATTGGTGGTGGTGGTATTGGTGGTGTTGTTGGTGGTGGTGGTATTGATGGTGGTGGTGCTATTGGTGGTGGTGCTATTGGTGGTGGTGGTGTTGGTGGTATTGGTGGTGGTGGTATTGGTAGTGGTGGTTGTATTGGTGGTGGTGGTATTGGTGGTGATAGTATTGGTGGTATTGGTGGTGATGGTGGTATTGGTGGTGATGGTATTGGGGGTATTGGGGGTGAAGGTATTAATGGTGGTGGTAGTAATGGTAGTATTGGCGGTGGTGTTATTGGTGGTATTGCTGGTGGTATTGGCGGTGGTATTGGTATTGGTGGTGGTATTGGATTGGTGGTGGTGGTATTGGTGGTGGTGGTGGTATTGGTGGTGGTGGTAGTATTGGTGGTGGTGGTATTGGTGTTGGTGGTATTGGTGGTTTTGGTATTTGTGGTGGTGGTGTTGGTGGTGGTATTGGTGGTGGTGGTGGTGGTGGTATTGGTGGTGGTGGTATTGGTGGTGGTGGGGGCGGTATTGGTGGTGGTGGTAGTGGTATTGGTGCTGGTTGAATTAGTGGTGGTATTAGTGGTGGTGGAGGTGGGGGTATTGATGATGGTGGTGGTGGCATTGGTGGTGATATTGGTGGTGGTATTGGTGGTGGTAATGGTGGTGGTATTGGTGGTGGTGGTGGTATAGGTGGTGGTGGTATTAGTGGTGGTGGTATTGGTGGTGGTGGTATTGGTGGTGGTGGTGGTATTGGTGGTGGTGGTGGTATTGGTATCTGTGGTTGTATTAGTATTGGTGCTGGCGGTGGTGCTATTGGTGGTGGTATTGGTGGTATTGGTGGTGGTGGTATTGGTAGTGGTGGTGGTGTCAATATTGGTGGTGGTGGTATTGGTGATGGTGGTGGAATTGGTGGTGGTATTGGTGGTGGTGTTGGTGTTGGTGGTATTGGTGGTGGTGGTATTGGTGGTGATATTGGTGGTGATGGTATTGGTGGTGGCATTGGTGGTAGTGATATTAGTGGTGGTGGTATTGGTGGTGGTATTAGGGTTGGTGGTTTTGGTGGTGGTGGTATTGGTGGTGGTGGTGGTATTGGTGGAGGTAGTAATATTGGTGATGGTGGTATTGGTGGTGTTGTTATTAATGGTGGTATTGGTGGTTGTGGTATTGGCGGTTGTGGTATTGGTGGTGGTGGTATTGGTGGTGGTATTGGTGGTGGTAGTATTGGTGATGGTGGTGGTATTGGTGGGGGTGGTATTGGTGGTGGTGGTATTGGTGTTGGTGGTATTAGTGGTGGTGGGAATGGTGGTGGTGGTATTGGTTTTGATGCTGGTGGTGGGGGTATTGGTGGTGGTGGTAGTATTGGTGGTGGTGGTATTGGTGATGGTGGTAATGGTGGTGGTATTGGTGGTGGTATTGGTGGTTGTATTGGTGGTGGTATCAATCAGTCAATCAGGGGTTTATATAGCGCACTACTCACCCATTAGGGTCTCAAGGCGCTGGGGGGGAGTTCCGGATCAGTCGAAAAGCCAGGTCTTGAGGTCCTTCCTGATAGTGTGCAGGGTTGGGGAGCGTCTGATGTTCATGGGGAGCTCGTTCCAGGTCTTGGCTGTGATGTAGGAGAAGGCTCTCCCACCTGATCTGTTTCTGCGGATGCGGGGGACCTCTGCCAGGGCAAGGTCGGTGAAGTGGAGGTTCCTCTTGGGTACGTGGAAGGATACCCTCTCGTTGAGATATTTGGGTCTGATGTTGTTGAGGGATTTGTAGGCGTGGATGAGGAGTTTGAAGGTGACCCTCTTCTCGACGGGGAGCCAGTGGAGGTCTCATAGGTGTTGGGTCATGTGTTCGTGACGCAGAGTCCCAAGGACGAGTCTGGCGGCGGCGTTCTGGATGGTTTGGATTCTTTGTAGTAGAGTTCTGTTTATTCCGGCGTATAGGGCGTTGCCGTAGTCCAGTCTGCTGGTTATGAGCGCGTGGGTGACGGTCTTTCTGCAGTTGGGTGGGATCCATTTGAAGGTCTTGCGGAGGATGCGCAGGCAGTTGAAACTAGCGGAGGTGACGGCGTTGATCTGGCGGTTCATGGAGAGGGAAGAGTCGAGGATGATGCTGAGGTTTTGTGCGTGGTAGTATGAGTGGTGAGATTGGTATTGGTGGTATTGGTGGTGGTATTGGTGATAGTGGTATTGGTGATGGTGGTAGTGGTGGTGGTGGTATTAGTGGTGGTGGTGGTATTGGTGATGTTCATGGTGGTATTGGTGGTGGTGGTGGTATTGGTGGTGGTATTTGTATTGGCGGTGGTATTGGTGGTATTTGATTGGTGATGGGTGGTACTGGTGGTGGTGGTATTGGTGGTGGTGGTGGTATTGGTGGTGGTGGTATTGGTGGTGACTGTATTGGTGGTGGTGGTAGTGTTGGTGGTGGTATTAGTGGTGGTATTGGTATTGGTGGTGGAGGTGGTATTGGTATTGGTGGTGGTATTGGTGGTGGTGGTATTGGTGGTGGTACTGGTTGCAGTGGTATTGGTGGTGGTGGTATTGGTGGTGGTGTTGGTGGTGGTGGTATTGGTGGTGGTGGTATTAGTGGTGGTGGTATTGGTGGTGGTGGTGGTATTGGTATCGGTGGTGGTATTGGTATTGGTGCTGTCGGTGGTGGTATTGGTATTGGTGGTGGTATTGATATTGGTGGTGGTGGTATTGGTAGTGGTGGTGGCGTCGGTATTGGTGGTGGTGGTGGTATAGGTGATGGTGGTGGTATTGGTGGTGGTAGTGGTGGTTGTGGTATTGGTGGTGGTGGTATTGGAGGTGGTGGTATTTGTGGTGGTGGTATTGGTGGTGGTTTTGGTGGTGGTGGTATTGGGGGTTGACTGTGGTATTGATATTGGAGGTGGTATTAGTGGTAGTGGTATTTGTGATGGTGGTGTTGGTGGTGGTAGTGGTGGTGGAATTGGTGGTGGTGGTATTGGTGGTGGTGATATTGGTGGTGGTGGTGGTGTATTGGTGGTGGTGGTATTGGTTTTGGTGTTGGTAGAGGTATTGGTGGTGGTATTGGTGGTGCTGGAATTGGTGGTTGTATTGGTATTGGCGGTGGTATTGGTATTGGTGGTGGTGGAATTGGTGGTGGTATTGGTGGAGGTGGTGGTATTGGTAGTGGCAGTATGTATGGTGGTATTGATGGTGTTGGTATTGGTGGTATTGGTAGTGGTGGTATTGGTGATGGTGGTGGTATTGGTGGTGGTGGTGTTGGTGGTGGTGGTATATGATGGTGGTGGTGCTATTGGTGGTGGTGGTGTTGGTGGTGGTGGTGTTGGTGGTGGTGGTGGTGGTGGTATTGGTAGTGGTGGTTGTATTGGTGGTGGTGGTATTGGTGGTGATAGTATTGGTGGTATTGGTGGTGATGGTGGTATTGGTGGTGATGGTATTGGGGTATTGAGGGTGAAGGTATTAATGGTTGTGGTAGTAATGGTAGTATTAGGCGGTGGTGTTATTGGTGGTATTGCTGGTGGTATTGGCGGTGGTATTGGTATTGGTGGTGGTGATATTGGATTGGTGGTGGTGGTATTGGTGGTGGTGGTGGTATTGGTGGTGGTGGTAGTATTGGTGGTGGTGGTGGTGGTGGTATTGGTGGTGGTGGTATTGGTGGTTTTGGTATTTGTGGTGGTGGTGTTGGTGGTGGTATTGGTGGTGGTGGTGGTGGTGGTATTGGTGGTGGTGGTATTGGTGGTGGTGGGGGCGGTATTGGTGGTGGTGGTAGTGGTATTGGTGCTGGTTGAATTAGTGGTGGTATTAGTGGTGGTGGAGGTGGGGGTGGGGGTATTGATGGTGGTGGTGATGGCATTGGTGGTGATATTGGTGGTGGTATTGGTGGTGGTAATGGTGGTTCTATTGGTGGTGGTGGTGGTATAGGTAGTGGTGGTATTAGTGGTGGTGGTATTGGTGGTGGTGGTATTGGTGGTGGTGTTGGTATTGGTGGTGGTGGTGGTGGTATTGGTATCTGTGGTTGTATTAGTATTGGTGCTGGCGGTGGTGCTATTGGTGGTGGTATTGGTGGTATTGGTGGTGGTGGTATTGGTAGTGGTGGTGGCGTCAATATTGGTGGTGGTGGTATTGGTGATGGTGGTGGTATTGGTGGTGGTGTTGGTGGTGGTGTTGGTGGTATTGGTGGTGGTGGTATTGGTGGTGATATTGGTGGTGATGGTATTGGTGGTGGCATTGGTGGTAGTGATATTAGTGGTGGTGGTATTGGTGGTGGTATTGGGGTTGGTGGTTTTGGTGGTGGTGGTATTGGTGGTGGTGGTGGTATTGGTGGAGGTAGTAATATTGGTGATGGTGGTATTAGTGGTATTGGTGGTGTTGGTATTAATGGTGGTATTGGTGGTTGTGGTATTGGTGGTTGTGGTATTGGTGGTGGTGGTATTGGTGGTGTGGTAGTGGTGGTATTGGTGGTGGTATTGGTGGTGGTAGTATTGGTGATGGTGGTGGTATTGGTGGGGGTGGTATTGGTGGTGGTGGTATTGGTGTTGGTGGTATTAGTGGTGGTGGGAATGGTGGAGGTGGTATTGGTTTTGATGCTGGTGGTGGGGGTATTGGTGGTGGTGGTAGTATTGGTGGTGGTGGTATTGGTGATGGTGGTAATGGTGGTGGTATTGGTGGTGGTGGTTGTATTGGTGGTGGTATCAATCAGTCAATCAGGGGTTCATATAGCGCACTACTCACCCATTAGGGTCTCAAGGCGCTGGGGGGGAGCTCCGGATCAGTCAAAAAGCCAGGTCTTGAGGTCCTTCCTGATAGTGTGCAGGGTTGGGGAGTGTCTGATGTTCATGGGGAGCTCGTTCCAGGTCTTGGCTGTGATGTAGGAGAAGGCTCTCCTGCCTGATCTGTTTCTGCGGATGCGGGGGACCTCTGCCAGGGCAAGGTCGGTGGAGTGGAGGTTCCTCTTGGGTACGTGGAAGGTTACCCTCTCGTTGAGATATTTGGGCATGATGTTGTTGAGGGATTTGTAGGCGTGGATGAGGAGTTTGAAGGTGACCCTCTTCTGCGCGGGGAGCCAGTGGAGGTCTCATAGGTGTTGGGTCATGTGTTTGTGGCGCAGAGTCCCACAGACGAAGTCTGGGCGGCGTTCTGGATGGTTTGGAGTCTTTGTAGTAGAGTTCTGTTGATTCCGGCGTATAGGGCATTGCCGTAGTCCAGTCTGCTGGTTATGACGCGTGGGTGACCGGTCTTTCTGCAGTTGGGTGGGATCCATTTGAAGGTCTTGCGGAGGATGCGCAGGCAGTTGAAACTAGCGGAGCGACGGCGTTGATCTGGCGGTTCATGGAGAGGGAAGAGTCGAGGATGATGCTGAGGTTTTGTGCGTGGTAGTATGAGTGGTGAGATTGGTATTGGTGGTATTGGTGGTATTGGTGATAGTGGTATTGGTGGTGTTCATGGTGGTATTGGTGGTTGTGGTGGTATTGGTGGTGGTATTTGTATTGGCGGTGGTATTGGTGGTATTTGATTGGTGATGGTGGTACTGGTGGTGGTGGTATTGGTGGTGGTGGTGGTATTGGTGGTGGTGGTATTGGTGGTGAATGTATTGGTGGTGGTGGTAGTGTTGGTGGTGGTGGTGGTATTAGTGGTGGTATTGGTATTGGTGGTGGAGGTGGTATTGGTATTGGTGGTGGTGTTGGTGGTGGTGGTATTGGTGGTGGTACTGGTTGCAGTGGTATTGGTGGTGGTGGTATTGGTGGTGGTGTTGGTGGTGGTGGTATTGGTGGTGGTGGTATTAGTGGTGGTGGTATTGGTGGTGGTGGTGGTATTGGTATCGGTGGTGGTATTGGTATTGGTGCTGTCGGTGGTGGTATTGGTATTGGTGGTGGTATTGATATTGGTGGTGGTGGTATTGGTAGTGGTGGTGGCGTCGGTATTGGTGGTGGTGGTATTGGTGATGGTGGTGGTATTGGTGGTGGTAGTGGTGGTTGTGGTATTGGTGGTGGTGGTATTGGAGGTGGTGGTATTTGTGGTGGTGGTATTGGTGGTGGTTTTGGTGGTGGTGGTATTGGGGGTTGACTGTGGTATTGGTATTGGAGGTGGTATTAGTGGTAGTGGTATTTGTGATGGTGGTGTTGGTGGTGGTAGAATTGGTGGTGGTGGTATTGGTGGTGGTGATATTGGTGGTGGTGGTGGTATTGGTTTTGGTGTTGGTAGAGGTATTGGTGGTGGTATTGGTGGTGCTGGAATTGGTGGTTGTATTGGTATTGGCGGTGGTATTGGTATTGGTGGTGGTATTGGTGGAGGTGGTGGTATTGGTAGTGGCAGTATGTATGGTGGTATTGATGGTGTTGGTATTGGTGGTATTGGTAGTGGTGGTATTGGTGATGGTGGTGGTATTGGTGGTGGTGGTATTGGTGGTGTTGTTGGCAGTGGTGGTATTGATGGTGGTGGTGCTATTGGTGGTGGTGGTGTTGGTGGTATTGGTGGTGGTGGTATTGGTAGTGGTGGTTGTATTGGTGGTGGTGGTATTGGTGGTGATAGTATTGGTGGTATTGGTGGTGATGGTGGTATTGGTGGTGATGGTATTGGGGGTATTGGGGGTGAAGGTATTAATGGTGGTGGTAGTAATGGTAGTATTGGCGGTGGTGTTATTGGTGGTATTGCTGGTGGTATTGGCGGTGGTATTAGTATTGGTGGTGGTGGTATTGGATTGGTGGTGGTGGTATTGGTGGTGGTGGTGGTATTGGTGGTGGTGGTAGTATTGGTGGTGGTATTGGTGGTGGTGGTGGTGGTGGTATTGGTGGTGGTGGTATTGGTGGTGGTGGGGGCGGTATTGGTGGTGGTGGTAGTGGTATTGGTGCTGGTTGAATTAGTGGTGGTATTAGTGGTGGTGGAGGTGGGGGTGGGGGTATTGATGGTGGTGGCATTGGTGGTGATATTGGTGGTGGTATTGGTGGTGGTAATGGTGGTGGTATTGGTGGTGGTATATGTGGTGGTGGTATTAGTGGTGGTGGTATTGGTGGTGGTGGTATTGGGGGTGGTGGTATTGGCGTTGGTGGTGCTATTAGCGGTGGTGGTAGTGGTAGTGGTATTGGTGATGGTGGTAGTGGTATTGGTGGTGGTGGTATTGGTGGTGGCATTGGTGGTATTGGTGGTATTGCTAGTGGTGGTGGTATTAGTGGTGGTGGCATTGGCGGTGGTGCTATTTCTGGTGGTGATGATATTGGTCATGGTGGTGGTATTGGTGGGGGTGGTATTGGTGGTGGTATTGGTGGTAATGGTGGTGGTATTGGTGGTATTGGTGGTTGTGGTATTATTGTGGGCGGTGGTATTGGTGGTGATGGTATTGGTGGTGGTATTGGTGGTGCTATTGGTATTGGTGGTGGTAGTGGTATTAGTAGTGGTATTGGTGGTGTTGATGGTGGTGGTATTGGTGGTGGTGGTATTGGTGGAGGTGATGGTATTGGTGGTGGAGGTATTGGTGGTGGTGGTATTGGTTGTGGCGGTATTAGTGGTGGTGGTGGTATTGTTGGTATTGGTGGTGGTGGTGGTGGTATTGGTATTGGCGGTGGTATTGGTAGAGGTGGTGATGATATTGGATTATTGGTGGTGGTGGTATTGATGGTGGTGGTATTGGTGGTTGTATTGGATGTGGTGGTATTGGTGGTAGTGGTATTGGTGGTGGTGTTAGTATTGGTAGTGGTGGTGGTATTGGTGGTGGTAGTATTGGTGGTGTTGGTATTGGTGATGGTATTGGTGGTGGTGGTGGTATTGATATTGGTGGTATTGGTGGTGGTTCTGGCGGTGGTGGTATTGGAGCTGGTGGTTTTGGTATTGGTGGTGGTGCTATTGGTGGTGGTGGTGGTATTGGTGGTGGTGGTATTGGTGGTGTGGTGGTGATATTGGTGGTGTATTGGTGTTGCTGGTGGTATTGGCAGTGGTGGTATTGGTGGTGGTGGCATTGGTGGTATTGGTGGTGGTGGTATTAGTGGTGGTGATATTGGTGGTGGTATTGGTGGTGGTGGTATTGGTGGTAGTATTGGTGGTGATGGTAGTGGTATTGATAGTGGTGGTATTGGTGGTGGTGGTAGTGGTATCGGTGGTGGTGGTATTGATGCTGGTGGTGGTGCTGGTGGAGGTATTGGTGGTTGTATTATTGGTAGGGGTGGTGGTATTGGTGGTGGTATTGCTGGTGGTATTGGTATTGGTGGTAGTATTGGTGGTGGTGATATCAGTTGTGGTGTTGGTGGTGGCGGTTTTGGTGGAGGTATTGGTGGTGTTGGTATTGGTGGTGGTATTGGTGGTTGTGGTATAGGTGGTTGTGGTATTGGTGGTGGTGGTATTGGTGGTGGTGGTAATGGTGGTGGTATTGGTGGTGGTGGTGCTATTGGTGGTGGTAATGGTGGTTGTATTGGTATTGGTGCTGGTGGTGGTGGTATTGGTGGTGGTGGTATTGGTGGTGGTGGTTGTATTGGTGGTGGTGGTATTAGTGGTGGTATTGGTGATAGTGGTATTGGTGATGGTGGTATTGGTGGTGGTGGTATTGGTGGTGGTGTTATTAGTGGTGGTATTGGTGGTCTTATTGGTGGTGATGGTATTGGTGGTGGTATTGGCGATGGTACTGGTATTGGTGGTGGTGGTATTGGATTGGTGGTGGTGGTACTGGTAGTGGTGGTATTGAGGGAGGTGGTATTGGTGGTTGTGGTAGTATTGGTGGTGGTGGTGGTATTGGTGGTAGTGGTATTGGTGGTGGTGGTAGTATTGGGAGTGGTGGTATTGGTGGTGTTGGTATTGGTGGTGGTGGTATTGATATTGGTTGTATTGGTGGTGGTCCTGGTGGTGGTGGTATTGGAGGTGGTGGTTTTGGAATTGGTGGTGGTGATATTGGTGGTGTTGGTGGTATTGATGGTGGTGGTATTGGTGGTGGTGGTGGTGTGGTGGTGATATTGGTGGTGTATTGGTGTTGGTGGTGGTATTGGCAGTGGTGGTATTGGTGGTAGTGGTATTGGTGGTGGTGGTATTAGTGGTGGTGATATTGGTGGTGGTATTGGTGGTGGTGGTGGTATTGGTGGTGGTATTGGTGGTGATGGTAGTGGAATTGGTGGTGGTTGTATTGGTATTGGTGGTGGTGGTAGTGATATCGGTGGTGGTGGTATTGGTGGTGCTGGTGGAGGTATTGGTGGTGGTGTTATTGGTAGGGGTGGTGGTATTGGTGGTGGTATTGGAGGTGGTGGTATTGGTGGTGGTGGTATTGGTGATATTGGTAGTGGTGGTGGTATTGCTGGTGGTATTGGTGGTGGTATTGGTGGTGTTATTGGTGGTGGTGATATCAGTGGTGGTGGTGGTATTGGTGGTGGTGGTTTTGGTGGAGGTATTGGTGGTGTTGTTATTGGTGTTGTTATTGGTGGTTGTGGTATAGGTGGTTGTGGTATTGGTGGTGGTGGTATTGGTGGTGGTGGTAATGGTGGTGGTATTGGTGGTGGTGGTGGTGCTATTGGTGGTGGTGGTGGTATTGGTGTTATTGGTGGTGGTGGTATTGGTGGTGGTAATGGTGGTGGTATTGGTATTGGTGCTGGTGGTGGTATTGGTGGTGGTATTGGTGGTGGTGGAATTGGTGGTGGTGGCATTGATGGTGGTGGTGGTATTGGTGGTGGTAGTATTGGTGATGTTGGTGGTAATGGTGGTGGTATTGGTGGTGGTATTGGTGGTGGTGGTTGTATGGGTGGTGGTGGTATTAGTGGTGGTATTGGTAGTGGTGTTATTGGAGGTGGTATTGGTGATAGTGGTATTGGTGATGGTATTGGTGGTGGTGGTATTTGTGGTGGTGGTATTAGTGGTGGTATTGGTGGTGTTATTGGTGGTGGTGGTATTGGTGGTGGTATTGGTATTGGTGATGGTACTGGTACTGGTATTGGTGGTGGTGGTATTGGATTGGTGGTGGTGGTACTGGTGGTGGTGGTATTGGGGGTGGTGGTATTGGTGGTTGTGGTAGTATTGGTGGTGTTATTGGTGGTGGTATTGGTGGTGGTGGTATAGGTGGTGGTGGTAGTACTGGTGGTGTTGGTTGGGGTTGGTATTGGTGGTGGTGGTATTGGTGGTGGTGGTATTGGTGGTGGTAGTGGTATTGGTGGTGGTGTTGGCGGTGGTAGTGATATTGGTGGTGGTGGTATTGGTGGTGGTATTGGTGGTGGTATTGGTGGTATTGTTGGTGGTGGTATTGGTGGTGGTATTGGTATTGGTGCTGTTGGTCATGGTATTGGTATTGGTGGTGGTATTGGTGGTGGTGATATTGGTGGTGGTGGCATTGGTAGTGGTGGGGGTATTGGTGGTGTTGGTATTGGTGCTGGTGGTGGTATTGGTGATGGTATTGGTAGTGGTAGTATTGGTGGTGGTGGTATTGGTGGTGGTGGTATTGGTGGTAGTGGTATTGGTAATGGTGGTATTGGTGGTGGTATTTGTGGTGGTGATGGTATTGGTGGTGGTTTGTGGTATTGCTGGTTGGTGGTATTGGTGGTAGTGGTATTTGTGATGGTGGTATTGGTGGTGGTAGTAGTTGTGGTGGTGGTGGAATTGGTGGTGGTGGTATTGGTTGTGGTGAAATTGGTGGTGGTGGTGGTATTGGTGGTGGTGAAATTGGTGGTGGTGGTGGTATTGGTGGTGGTATTGGTGGTGGTATTGATGGTGGTGTTGGTGGTATTGGTTGTGGTGGTATTGGTGTTGGTGGTGGCATTGGAGGTATTGGTGGTGGTATTGGTGGTGCTGGTATTGGTACTGGCAGTGTTATTGGTGGTGGTGGTATTAGTGGAGGTGGTGGTATTGGTGGTAGTGGTATGTATGGTGGTATTGGTAGTGTTGGTATTGTTGGTATTAGTGGTGGTTTTGGTGGTGGTGGTATTGGTGGTGGTGGTATTGGTGGTGGTGTTGGTGGTGGTGGTATTGGTGGTAATATCGGTGGTGGTGGGATTGGTGGTATTGGTATTGGTGGTGGTGTTATTGGTAGTGGTATTGGTAGTGGTGATTGTATTGGTGGTGGTGGTATTGGTTGTGGTGGTAGCATTGGTGGTGGTGGTGGTATTGGTGGGGGTAGTATTGGTGGTGTTGGTATGGGTGGTGGTGGTGGTATTGGTGGTGGTGGTGGTATTGATATTGGTGGTATTGGTGGTGGTTCTGGTGGTGGTGGTATTGGAGGTGGTGGTTTTGGTATTGGTGGTGGTGCTATTGGTGGTAGTGGTATTGGTGGTGGTGGTGGTGTGGTGGTGATATTGGTGGTGTATTGGTGTTGGTGGTGGTATTGGCAGTTTTGGTATTGGTGGTGGTGTAGTGTAGTTCCTATTTCCCTAATAGGCCCTGCGCATTGGAATATTATACCCTATAGATTCGACATAGGACTGAGGTCAGTATGTCCCTATCGAGTATATTAAACTTAATTACTTTGTGCCAGCTAACTCAGAGGCCACTAGAAACTCCTTGTAAACAAGAAGGGAGTAGTTTCTGGCAACCGCATAAACATGACAACTTTGTTTCCCTTTAGAATCGTAACACTCTCAGAATCGTGGAAACAACAGATAACAGTTTCACTCAGCTAATCGTGCATGCTTAGTTTCTTCAGAGTTACACAGAAAGAATAGATGGGCGTTTCAATAAAAGGATTTATTGAACAGTCTTGTTTCTCGTGTAAGAGATATGAGCTGTTATGATCACAAGACAGTATGCGAGATATATTATGTACAGCGTAAGCAGTAGAAAGAAATAATACTGCGCTAGCATTATCTTTTAGCTATGACACATATATTCATATAGATAAATAACATAAGCTAAAAATGCGAGTACTCATAAGATGCTTCTCTAACTAGTTCTACCCCAGTGTACCTAACTTAAGAGTAGTGCAAGGTAAGAAGTAGGTGATGTATTCTATAGTATGGTATGCTATAGTATGCCAAGTCTCTGGTATGCCAAGAGTCTGGTATGCCAAGAGTCCCTCTAGGTTCTAGTCAGCTCCATACCTTGAGAATGAGAGAGGTGGGAATCTCTTTCCGGGTCTCGAACTCTAACACCCCGCGAAGGGAGTCAGAACACTGGAAGCTGGATTATCTGCGAGCAGGGAGGACAGCGTCTATTGTCAGTGCATCAGGCCAGGATACGGGCTCCTCCAAAGTTGAGGTCTCCTCTCACTTGCTTGGGCAAGGGAAGGTATATTTATACCCGGTAGGTGCCTTGGAATGTTAGCATTGACGTAAAGTCGGGCAGAGGAAGACATCAGGAATGAACCCTTAAGGAATAGCGGTTCATGCATAATGAATGAGTTCTTGGAGAAATCAATAATCCTGTGCTAGGGAACTCCCAAGAGCTTAAGGGTCTGGCTTCTAAGAACTCGTTGTAGACGTTGGGGTGGACGGATGTAGGTGACCATGCCTGTATTTGGATAGCATGGCTAATGCCTAAATAAGGACTGGGATCTTATGCCTATATAAGGGCAATGTGAATTGTGCCTATATAAGGACATGTATCAGGAAAACCTATATACGGACACCTAAAGCGGAATACAACAGTGGCATTGGTGGTATTGGTGGTGGTGGTACTAGTGGTGGTGATATTGGTGGTGGTATTGGTGGTGGTGGTATTGGTATTGGTGGTGGTGGTAGTGGTATTGGTGGTGGTGGTATTGGCAGTGTTGGTGATGCTGGTGGAGGTATTGGTGGTGGTGTTATTGGTAGGGGTGGTGGTATTGGTGGTGGTATTGGTGGTGGTATTGGAGGTGGTGGTTTTGGTGGTGGTGGTATTGGTGATTTTGGTAGTGGTGGTGGTATTGCTGGTAGTGGTATTGGTGGTGGTGGTATTAGTGGTGGTGGTATTGATGGTGGTGGTGGTATTGGTGGTGGTGGTGGTATTGGTGGTGGTGGTATTGGTGGTGGTGGTATTGGTGGTGGTGGTAGTGGTATTGGTGGTGGTATTTGTGGGGGTCTTGGTGGTGGTGGTAGGGGTATTGGTGGTGGTATTGGTGGTGTTGATGGTGTTGGTGGTGGTATTGGTGGTGCTATTGGCGGTGGTGGTGGTATTGGTGGTGGTATTGGTGGAGGTGATGGTATTGGTGGTGGTGGCATTGGTGGTGGTATTGTTATTGGTAGTGGTATTGGTACTGGTGGTGCTATTGGCATTGGATGTGGTATTGGTGGTGGTTGTATTAGTGTTTGTGGTGGAATTGGGGGTGGTGATATTGGTGGTGTTGGTATTGGTGGTGGTATTGGTGGTGGTGGTATTGGTAGTGGTGGTGGTATTGGTGGTGGTAGTTTTATTGGTGGTGGTATTGGCGGTGGTGGTATTGGTGGTGGTGGTATTGCTGGTGGGGGTATTAGTGGTGGTGGGGGTATTGGTGGTGGTGGTAGTGGTATTGGTGGTGGTGGTATTGGTGGTGGTATTGGCGGTGGTATTGGTATAGATGGTGGTGATATTGCATTGGTGGTGGTGGTATTGAAAGTGGAGGTGGTATTGGTGAGGGTGTTAGTATTGGTGGTGGTGTTAGTATTAGTGGTGGTGGTGGTATTGGTGGTGGTAGTATTGGTGGTGTTGGTATTGGTGGTGGTGGTATTGGTGGAGGTGGTGGCATTAGTGGTGGTGTTGACATTGGTGGTATTGGTGGTGGTTCTGGTGGTGGTATTGATGGTGGTGGTATTGGTGGTGGGGATGGTGGTGGTGGTATTGGTGGTGGTGTTAGTGGGGGTGGAGGTTGTGGTATTGATGGTGTGGTGGTGATATTGGTGGTGCATTGGTGTTGGTAGTGGTATGGGTTGTGGTGGTATTAGTGGTGGTGGTATTGATGGTGGTGGTGGTATTGGTGGTGGTGGTGGTAGTGGTATTGGTGTTGGTGGTAGTGGTATTGGTGGTGGTGGTATTAGTGGTGGTATTGGTGGTGTTGGTGGAGGTCCTGGTGGTGGTGTTATTGGTAGGGGTGGTGGTATTGGTTGTGGTATTGGTGGTGGTGGTGGTATTGGAGGTGGTGGTGGTATTGGTGGTATTGGTGGAGGTGATATTAGTGGTGGTGGTGGTGGTGGTATTGGTGGTGGTGTTGGTGGTGGTGTTGGTGGTATTGGTGGTGATATTGGTGGTGATGGTATTGGTGATGGTGGTGGCATTGGTGGTAGTGATATTAGTGGTGGTGGTATTAGTGGTGGTTTTGGGTTGGTGGTTTTGGTGGTGGTGGTATTGGTGGTGATATTGGTATTAGTGGTGGTATTGGTATTGGTGGGGGTGGTGCTATTTGTGGTGGTTTTGGTGGTGGTGGTGGTATTGGTGGAGGTGATAGTATTGGTGGTGGTGGTATTGATGGTGGCATTTGTGGTTGTGTTATTGGTGGTGGTGGTATTGGTGGTGTGGTAATGGTGGTATTGGTGGTGGTGGAATTGGTGGTGGTATTGGTGGGGGTGGTATTGGTGGTGGTGGTATTGGTGTTGGTGGTATGAGTGGTGGTGGGAATGGTGGTGGGAATGGTGGTGGTGGTGGTATTGGTGGTGGTGGTATTGGTGGTGGTGGTATTGGTTTTGATTGCTGGTGGTGGTGGTATTGGTGGTCGTGGTAGTATTGGTGGTGGTGGTATTGGTGATGGTGGTAATGGTGGTGGTATTGGTGGTGGTATTGGTGGTGGTGGTTGTATTGGTGGTGGTTGTATTAGTAGTGAGATTGGTAGTGGTGGTATTGGTGGTGGTATTGGTGATAGTGGTATTAGTGATGGTGGTAGTGGGGGTGGTGGTGGTATTGGTGGTGGTATTTGTGGTGGTGGTGGTATTGGTGGTGGTATTGGTATTGGTGGTGGTATTGGTATTGGTGGTGGTATTGGATTGGTGATGGTGATGGTGGTACTGGTGGTGGTGGTATTGGTGGTGGTGGTGGCATTGGTGGTGGCGGTATTGGTGGTGGTGGAAGTATTGGTGGTGGTGGTGGTATTGGTGGCGGTATTGGTGGTGGTGGTGGTATTGGTATTGGTGGTGGTATTGGTGGTGGTATTGGTGGTGGTGGTATTGGTGGTATTGGTGGTGGTACTGGTGGTATTGGTAGCAGTGGTATTGGTGGTGGTGGTGTTGGTGGTGGTATTGGTGGTGGTTTTGGTGGTGGTGGTATTGGTGGTGGTGGTGGTATTGGTATCTGTGGTTGTATTAGTATTGGTGCTGGCTGTGGTGCTATTGGTGGTGGTATTGGTGGTATTGGTGGTGTGGTATTGGTAGTGGTGGTGGCGTCAGTATTGGTGGTGGTGGTGGTATTGGTGACGGTGGTGGTATTGGTGGTGGTAGTGGTGGTGGTGGTATTGGTGGTGGTGGTGGTGGTGGTATTGGTGGTGGTATTGGTGGTGGTATTGGTAGTGGTGGTATTGGGGGTTGACTGTGGTATTGGTATTGGAGGTGGTATTGGTGGTAGTGGTATTTGTGATGGTGGTGTTGGTGGTGGTAGTGGTGGTGGTGGTGGAATTGGTGGTGGTGGTATTGGTGGTGGTGATATTGGTGGTGGTGAAATTGGTGGTGGTGGTGGTATTGGTGGTGGTGGTGGTGGTATTGGTGGTATTGGTTATGGTGTTGGTGGTATTGGTGGTGGTGGTATTGGTGGTGCTGGAATTGGTGGTTGTATGGGTATTGACGGTGGTATTGGTATTGGTGGTGGTGGAATTGGTGGTGGTATTGGTAGTGGCAGTATGTATGGTGGTATTGGTGGTATTGGTGGTATTAGTGGTGGTATTGGTAGTGGTGGTAAAGGTGATGGTGGTGGTATTGGTGGTGGTGGTATTGGTGTTGTTGGTGGTAGTGGTATTGATGGTGGTGGTGCTATTGGTGGTGATGGTGTTGGTGGTATTGGTGGTGGTATTGGTATTGGTGGTGGTATTGGTATTGGTGGTGGTGGTATTGGTATTGGTGTTGGTACTGGTGATGGTGGTATTAGTGGTGGTGGTATTGGTAGTGGTGGTTGTATTGTTGGTGGTGGTATTGGTGGTGATATTATTGGTGTTGGTGGTATTGGTGGTGGTGGTGGTATTGGTGGTGATGGTATTGGGGGTGAAGGTATTAATGGTGGTGGTGGTAATGGTAGTATTGGCGGTGGTGTTATTGGTGGTATTGGTATTGGCGGTGGTATTGGTATTGGTGGTGGTGGTATTGGATTGCTGGTGGTGGTATTGGTGGTGGTGGTGGTATTGGTGGTGGTGGTAGTATTGGTGGTGGTGGTGGTATTGGTGGTGGTGTTATTGGTGGTGATGGTATTGGTGGTGGTATTGGTGGTATTGGTGGAGGGGGTGGTATTAGTGGCGGTGTTGACATTGGTGGTATTGGTGGTGGTTCTGGTGGTGGTGGTATTGATGGTGGTGGTATTGGTGGTGGGGATGGTGGTGGTGGTTTTGGTGGTGGTGGTATTGGTGGTGGTATTAGTTGTGGTGGAGGTGGTGGTATTGATGGTATGATGGTGATATTGGTGTTGGTAGTGGTATTGGCAGTGGTGGCATTGGTGGTGGTATTGGTGGTAGTGGTATTGGTGGTGGTGGTATTAGTGGTGGTGGTATTGATGGTGGTTGTGGTAGTGGTGGTGGTGGTGGTATTGGTGGTGGTGGTAGAGGTATTGGTGGTGGTGGTAGTGGTATTGGTGGTGGTGGTATTAGTGGTGGTATTGGTGGTGTTGGTGGAGGTACTGGTGGTGGTGTTATTGGTAGGGGTGGTGGTATTGGTGGTGGTGGTGGTATTGGAGGTGGTGGTATTGGAGGTGGTGGTGGTATTGGTGGTATTGGTGGTGGTGATATTAGTGGTGGTGGTGGTGGTATTGGTGGTGGTATTGGTGGTGGTGTTGGTGGTGGTGTTGGTGGTATTGGTGGTATTGGTATTGGTGGTAGTGATATTAGTGGTGGTGGTATTGGTGGTGGTATTGGTGGTGTTATTGGTGGTGGTGGTATTGGTGGTGGTATTGGTGGAGGTAGTAGTATTGGTGGTGGTGGTATTGGTGGTATTGGTGGTGTTGGTATTAATGGTAGTATTGGTGGTTGTGGTATTGGTATTGGTGGTTGTGGTATTGGTGGTGGTGGTATTGGTGGTGTGGTAGTGGTGGTATTGGTGGTGGTATTGGTGGTGGTAGTATTGGTGATGGTGGTATTGGTGGTGGTATTGGTGGTATTGGTGTTGGTGGTATTAGTGGTGGTGGGAATGGTGGTGGTGGTATTGGTTTTGATGCTGGTGGTGGGGGTATTGGTGGTGGTGGTAGTATTGGTGGTGGTGGTATTGGTGATGGTGGTAATGGTGGTGGTATTGGTGGTGGTATTGGTGGTGGTGGTTGTATTGGTGGTGGTATCAATCAGTCAATCAGGGGTTTATATAGCGCACTACTCACCCGTTAGGGTCTCAAGGCGCTGGGGGGGAGCTCCGGATCAGTCGAAAAGCCAGGCCTTGAGGTCCTTCCTGAAAGTGTGCAGGGTTGGGGAGCGTCTGATGTTCATGGGGAGCTCGTTCCAGGTCTTGGCTGTGATGTAGGAGAAGGCTTTCCCGCCTGATCTGTTTCTGCGTATGCGGGGGACCTCTGCCAGGGTGAGGTCGGTGGAGCGGAGGTTCCTCTTGGGTACGTGGAAGGATACCCTCTCGTTGAGATATTTGGGTCCGATGTATTTGAGGGATTTGTAGGCGTGGATGAGGAGTTTGAAGGTGACCCTCTTCTCGACGGGGAGCCAGTGGAGGTCTCATAGGTGTTGGGTCATGTGTTTGTGACGCAGAGTCCCAAGGACGAGTCTGGCGGCGGCGTTCTGGATGGTTTGGAGTCTTTTTAGTAGAGTTCTGTTGATTCCGGCGTATAGGGCGTTGCCGTAGTCCAGTCTGCTGGTTATGAGCACGTGGGTGACAGTCTTTCTGCAGTCGGGTGGGATCCATTTGAAGGTCTTGCGGAGGATGCGCAGGCAGTTGAAACTAGCGGAGGCGACGGCGTTGATCTGGCGGTTCATGGAGAGGGAAGAGTCGAGGATGATGCAGAGGTTTTGTGCATGGTAGTATTAGTGGTGAGATTGGTATTGGTGGTGGTATTGGTGATAGTGGTATTGGTGATGGTGGTAGTGGTGGTGGTGGTATTGGTGGTGGTGGTATTAGTGGTGGTGGTGGTATTGGTGGTGTTCATGGTGGTATTGGTGGTGGTGGTGGTATTGGTGGTGGTATTTGTATTGGTGGTGGTATTGGTATTGGTGGTATTGGATAGGTGATCGTGGCACTGGTGGTGGTGGTATTGGTGATGGTGGTGGTATTGGTGGTGGTGGTATTGGTGGTGACTCTATTGTTGGTGGTGGTGGTAATGTTGTTGGTGGTGGTGGTATTAGTGGTGGTATTGGTATTGGTGGTGGTGGTGGTATTGGTATTGGTGGTGGTATTGGTGGTGGTATTGGTGGTGGTGGTATTGGTGGTGGTACTGGTTGCAGTGGTATTGATGGTGGTGGTATTGGTGGTGGTGGTGGTGGTGGTATTAGTGGTGGTGGTATTGGTGGTGGTGGTGGTATTGGTATCGGTGGTGGTATTGGTATTGGTGCTGTCGGTGGTGGTATTGGGATTGGTGGTCGTATTGGTATTGGTGGTGGTGGTATTGGTAGTGGTGGTGGTGTCGGTATTGGTGGTGGTGGTGGTATTGGTGATGGTGGTGGTATTGGTGGTGGTAGTGGTGGTTGTGGTATTGGAGGTGGTGGTATTTGTGGTGGTGGTATTGGTGGTGGTATTGGTGGTGGCTTTGGTGGTGGTGGTATTGGGGGTTGACTGTGGTATTGGTATTGGAGGTGGTATTGGTGGTAGTGGTATTTGTGATGGTGGTGTTGGTGGTGGTAGTGGTGGTGGAATTGGTGGTGGTGGTATTGGTGGTGGTGATATTGGTGGTGGTGGTGTATTGGTGGTGGTGGTATTGGTTTTGGTGTTGGTAGAGGTATTGGTGGTGGTATTGGTGGTGCTGGAATTGGTGGTTGTATTGGTATTGGTGGTGGTATTGGTATTGGTGGTGGTGGAATTGGTGGTGGAATTGGTGGTGGTATTGGGGGAGGTGGTGGTATTGGAGGTGGCAGTAAGTAAATTTCAGTAAATTTTTTATTTGATTCAGACCTCAACTGAGATCAACAAATACAAGGATAAAATTGTTATTATTAAATTTAAAGTGATTAGATGATAAAACCTTTGCTTTTAAAACACACTATAAAATGGAGCAGTAACAATATTCTATTGCCTACCTGTACAACATTTTGCTTTTAAAACACACTATAAAATGGGGCATAACAATGTTCTATTGCCTACCCATACAACATTCTACAAAGATAAGATAAAAACTTCTGATTAGGCGTTTTAACTTTAGAACAGCTTTAGAAAACTTTTAAAAACTTATACAGGTTATGGCAAACAAATTCATTTACTGGAGAGTTACACAACATAATTAAATCTTGGGCCAAGAGTGCATTATACTTTAATTGAATTGGAATTATATAACGACGTCGTGCCGCTACTATACTCGCATTAGGACAGATTAGTAAAATGTGAAGCAAAACTTGTCGGCCACCTTTGCATAACTCACATATGCCTCTGGGATTATTTGTACCTTCCCAGCTAGCTAAGAATGTTGCTAAAGGGAGTATACCCAAACGTAAGAGTAGGATACAACGCCTTACCCCATGCTCTAGGTGAAAACGTAAATAGGGAGCATAGGATTTAAATTCTATGTTTTCTGCAAACACTTTATAATGCTTCAATTGAATGCAATGCTCTTTATCCAATTCATAACTGATTCTAGGGGCCAAATGTTTTAAAAACAATTTCAAGTGTGCTGGAGACCACTCCTGTAGGAGTACGACAGTGTATTGAGAAACCTCAAAGGCTTTTCCAAATTCCTATTAAAGTATACCCAGACGCTTCCTCTCTAAAAGTCTCCAGTTTTAACAGATGCCTTAAGGTGTCTGGCGCTGCATGTAATAAGTTGTATGCCCACCTGATGATATTTGCAATTACTCTAGCAAAGATTCCCGTTACCGATAGCTCGAGACGTAGTGCTTGGACTGGTACCGAATGCGACACTTTTAACAATGTTCAGAGTATGGTTCCTTCCTTTACTTTTATAGATTGCCATGTTTCAATTTGTGTGAATTCCATGGCATATGATAAAATCAGAGCCATAAACCTCCAACATTGGTGTGAAATTTCTATTTCCCGTAGAGAGGTACAGTCTCTGTAAAGCCCCAATGTGGGATTCTGCCTTCCGACTTAAGTGTTGGAGGTTGGCTGTATCTTGTAAATTAGAAGTAAAAATACGGCCCAAATAAACATACTCTTTTACTGTCTCGATCGGTTCGCCTCCTAATGACCATGTATAAGGTAAAGCCTTCCTTCTGCCACTGAAAGGGAGTGCTTTAGTTTTAGTAATGTTTGGCACCGGAAAATTTTCAATTGCGTAAAGATTTAATTCATTCAGGGTTCTTTGCAAGTGGCAGTATGTATGGTGGTATTGATGGTGTTGGTATTGGTGGTATTGGTAGTGGTGGTATTGGTGATGGTGGTGGTATTGGTGGTGGTGGTATTGGTGGTGTTGGTGGTGGTGGTATTGATGGTGGTGGTGCTATTGGTGGTGGTGGTGGTATTGGTGGTATTGGTGGTATTGGTGGTGGTATTGGTATTGGTGGTGGTATTGGTATTGATGGTGGTGGTGGTGGTATTGGTATTGGTACTGGTGGTGGTGGTATTGGTAGTGGTGGTTGTGGTTGTATTGGTGGTGGTGGTATTGGTGGTGATAGTATTGGTGTTGGTGGTATTGGTGGTGATGGTGGTATTGGTGGTGATGGTATTGGGGGTATTGGGGGTGAAGGTATTAATGGTGGTGGTAGTAATGGTAGTATTGGCGGTGGTGTTATTGGTGGTATTGCTGGTGGTATTGGCAGTGGTATTGGTGGTGGTGGTATTGGATTGGTGGTGGTGGTATTGGTGATGGTGGTGGTATTGGTGGTGGTGGTAGTATTGGTGGTGGTGGTGTGGTGGTATTGGTGGTGGTGGTATTGGTGGTGTTGGTATTTGTAGTGGTGGTGTTGGTGGTGGTATTGGTGGTGGTACTGGTGGTGGTGGTATTGGTGGTGGTGGTATTGGTGGTGGTGGCGGTGGCGGTATTGGTGGTGGTGGTAGTGGTATTGGTGGTGGTTGAATTGGTGGTGGTATTAGTGGTGGTGGAGGTGGAGGTATTGACAGTGGTGGTGGTGGCATTGGTGGTGATATTGGTGGTGGTATTGGTGGTGGTAATGGTGTTGGTATTGGTGGTGGTGGTCGTATAGGTGGTGGTGCTATTAGTGGTGGTGGTAGTGGTAGTGGTATTGGTGATGGTGGTAGTGGTATTGGTGGTGGTGGTATCGGTGGTGGCATTGGTGGTATTGGTCGTGGTGGTATTGGTATTGGTAGTGGTGGTATTAGTGGTGGTGGCATTGGTGGTGGTGGTGGATTTGGTGGTGGTGCAATTTCTGGTGGTGGTATTGGTGGTGGTGATATTGGTCATGGTGGTGGTATTGGTGGGGGTGGTATTGGTGGTGGTACTGGTGGTACTGGTGGTGGTATTGGTGGTATTGGTGGTTGTGGTATTATTGGGGGTGGTGGTATTGGTGGTGATGGTATTGGTGGTGGTATTGGTGTTGTTATTGGTATTGGTGGTGGTAGTGGTATTGGTAGTGGTATTGGTGGTGTTGATGGTGGTGGTATTGGTGATGGTGGTATTGGTGGAGGTGATGGTATTGGTGGTGGAGGTATTGGTGGTGGTGGTATTGGTGGTGGTGGTATTGGTGGTGGTGGTATTAGTGGTGGTGGTGGTATTGTTGGTATTGGTGGTGGTGGTGGTGGTATTGGTAGAGGTGGTGGTGATATTGGATTGGTGGTGGTGGTATTGATGGTAGTGGTATTGGTGGTTGTATTGGAGGTGGTGGTATTGGTGGTAGTGGTATTGGTGGTGGTGTTAGTATTGGTAGTGGTGGTGGTATTGGTGGTAGTAGTATTGGTGGTGTTGGTATTGGTGGTGGTGGTGGTATTGATATTGGTGGTATTGGTGGTGGTTCTGGTGGTGGTGGTATTGGAGGTGGTGGTTTTGGTATTGGTGGTGGTGCTATTGGTGGTGGTGGTGGTGGTATTGGTGGTGGTGGTATTGATGGTGTGGTGGTGATATTGGTGGTGTTTTGGTGTTGGTGGTGGTATTGGCAGTGGTGGTATTGGTGGTGGCATTGGTGGTATTGGTATTGGTGGTATTAGTGGTCGTGATATTGGTGGTGGTATTGGTGGTGGTGGTGGTGGTATTGGTGGTAGTATTGGTGGTGATGGTAGTGGTATTGGTGGTGGTGGTATTGGTGGTGGTGGTAGTGGTATCGGTGGTGGTGGTATTGGTGCTGGTGGTGGTGCTGGTGGAGGTATTGGTGGTGGTATTATTGGTAGGGGTGGTGGTATTGGTGGTGGTATTGGAGGTGGTGGTATTGGTGGTGGTGGTATTGCTGGTGGTATTGGTATTGGTGGTAGTATTGGTGGTGGTGATATCAGTTGTGGTATTGGTGGTGGCGGTTTTGGTGGAGGTATTGGTGGTGTTGGTATTGGTGGTGGTATTGGTGGTTGTGGTATAGGTGGTTGTTCTATTGGTGGTGGTGGTATTGGTAGTGGTGGTAATGGTGGTGGTATTGGTGGTGGTGGTGCTATTAGTGGTGGTGGTATTGGTGTTATTGGTGGTGGTGGTGTTGGTGGTGGTATTGGTGGTGGTAATGGTGGTTGTATTGGTATTGGTGCTGGTGGTGGTGGTATTGGTGGTAGTGGGATTGGTGGTGGTATTGGTGGTGGTGGTTGTATTGGTGGTGGTGGTATTAGTGGTGGTATTGGTAGTGGTGTTATTGGAGGTAGTATTGGTGATAGTGGTATTGGTGGCAGTGGTATTGGTAATGGTGGTATTGGTGGTGGTAGTGGTGGTATTTGTGGTGGTGATGGTATTGGTGGGTGGTGGTATTGGTGGTAGTGGTATTTGTGATGGTGGTATTGGTGGTGGTAGTGGTGGTGGTGGTGGAATTGGTGGTGGTGGTATTGGTTGTGGTGACATTGGTGGTGGTGGTATTGGTGGTGGTGGTGAAATTGGTGGTGGTGGTATTGGTGGTGGTGGTGGTATTCATGGTGGTGGTGGTATTGATGGTGGTGGTGGTATTGGTGGTGGTATTGGTGGTGGTAGTGGTATTGGTGGTGGTATTGGTGGTGGTATTGGTGGTGGTGTTGGTGGTATTGGTTGTGGTGGTATTGGTGTTGGTGGTGGCATTGGTGGTATTGGTGGTGGTATTGGTGGTGCTGGTATTGGTACTGGCGGTGTTATTGGTGGTGGTGGTATTGGTGGTGGTATTAGTGGAGGTGGTGGTATTGGTGGTAGTGGTATGTATGGTGGTATTGGTAGTGTTGGTATTGGTGGTATTAGTGGTGGTTAAGGTGGTGGTGGTATTGGTGATGGTGGTGGTATTGGTGGTGGTGGTATTGGTGGTGGTGGTATTGGTGGTAATATTGGTAGTGGTGGTGGTGCTACTGCTATTGGTGGTGATGGTATTGGTGGTATTGGTATTGGTGGTGGTATTGGTGGTGGTGGTATTGGTATTGGTGTTGGGACTGCTGGTGGTGGTATTAGTGGTGGTGGTATTGGTGGTGGTGGTGGTATTGATATTGGTGGTATTGGTGGTGGTTCTGGTGGTGGTGGTATTGGAGGTGGTGGTTTTGGTATTGGTGGTGGAACTATTGGTGGTAGTGGTATTGGTGGTGGTGCTGTGGTGGTGATATTGGTGGTGTATTGGTGTTGGTGGTGGTATTGGCAGTGGTGGTATTGGTGGTGGTGTAGTGTAGTTCCTATTTCCCTAATAGGCTCTGTGCATTGGAATATTATTATACCCTATAGATTCGACATAGGACTGAGGTCAGTATGTCCCTATCGAGTATATTAAACTTAATTACTTTGTGCCAGCTAACTCAGAGGCCACTAGAAACTCCTTGTAAACAAGAAGGGAGTAGTTTCTGGCAACCGCATAAACATGACAACTTTGTTTCCCTTTAGAATCGTAACACTCTCAGAATCGTGGAAACAACAGATAACAGTTTCACTCAGCTAATCGTGCATGCTTAGTTTCTTCAGAGTTACACAGAAAGAATAGACGGGCGTTTCAATAAAAGGATTTATTGAACAGTCTTGTTTCTCGTGTAAGAGATATGAGCTGTTATGATCACAAGACAGTATGCGAGATATATTATTTACAGCGTAAACAGTAGAAAGAAATAATACTGCGCTAGCATTATCTTTTAGCTATGACACATATATTCATATACATAAATAACATAAGCTAAAAATGCGAGTACTCATAAGATGCTTCTATAACTAGTTCTACCCCAGTGTACCTAACCTAAGTGTAGTGCAAGGTAAGAAGTAGGTGTATTCTATAGTATGGTATGCTATAGTATGCCAAGTCTCTGGTATGCCAAGAGTCTGGTATGCCAAGAGTCCCTCTAGGTTCTAGTCAGCTCCATACCTTGAGAATGAGAGAGGTGGGAATCTCTTTCCGGGTCTCGAACTCTAACACCCCGCGAAGGGAGTCAGAACACTGGAAGCTGGATTCTCTGCGAGCAGGGAGGACAGCGTCTCTTGTCAGTGCGTCAGGCCAGGATACGGGCTCCTCTAAAGTCGAGGTCTCCTCTCACTTGCTTGGGCAAGGGAAGGTATATTTATACCCGGTAGGTGCCTTGGAATGTTAACATTGAAGTAAAGTCGGGCAGAGGAAGACGTCAGGAATGAACCCTTAAGGAATAGCGGTTCATGCATAATAATTGAGTTCTTGGAGAAATCAATAATCCTGAGCTAGGGGACCCCCAAGAGCTTAAGGGTCTGGTTTCTAAGAACTCGTTGTGACGTTGGAGTGGACGGATGTAGGTGACCATGCCTGTATTTGGATAGCATGGCTAATGCCTAAATAAGGACTGGGATCTTATGCCTATATAAGGGCAATGCGAGTGTGCCTATATAAGGACATGTATCAGGAAAACCTATATACGGACACCTAAAGCGGGATACAAAAGTGGCATTGGTGGTATTGGTGGTGGTGGTATTAGTGGTGGTGATATTGGTGGTGGTATTGGTGGTGGTGGTATTGGTGGTGATGGTAGTGGTATTGGTGGTGGTGGTATTGGTGGTGGTGGTAGTGGTATCGGTGGTGGTGGTATTGGTGGTGTTGGTGGTGCTGGTGGAGGTATTGGTGGTGGTGTTATTGGTAGGGGTGGTGGTATTGGTGGTGGTATTGGCGGTGGTGGTGGTATTGGAGGTGGTGGTATTGGTGGTGGTGGTATTGGTATTGGTGCTTTTGGTAGTGGTGGTGGTGGTATTGGTGGTGGTATTGCTGGTGGTATTGGTATTGGTGGTGGTGATATCAGTGGTGGTGGTATTGGTGGTGGTGGTTTTGGTGGAGGTATTGGTGGTGTTGGTATTGGTGGTGTTGGTATTGGTGGTGGTATTGGTGGATGTGGTATAGGTGGTTGTGGTATTGGTGGTGGTTTTGGTGGTGGTGGTATTGGTGGTGGTGGTAATGGTGGTGGTATTGGTGGTGGTGGTATTGGTGGTGCTGGTATTGGTGGCGGTGGTGCTATTGGTGGTGGTGATATTGATGGTATTGGTGGTGGTGGTAGTAGTGGTATTGGTGGTGGTATTGGTGGTGGTGGTGGTGGTATTGTTGGTTGTGGTATTGGGAGTGGTGTTGGTATTGGTGGTGGTATTGGTGGTTCTATTGGTGGTGGTGGTAGTGGCATTGGCAGTGGTGTTGATGGTGGTGGTGTTGGTGGTGGTGGTGGTATTGGTGGTGGGTGTATTGGTTGTGGTGGTGGTTGTATTTTTAGTGGTGGTATTGGTGGTGGTGGCTTTGGTGGAGGTGGTGGCATTGAAGGTGGTGGTATTGGTGGTGGTGGTGGTGGTATTGGGGGTGGTGGTGTTGTTAATAAAACAGGCTTTTGAAAACAACCCGTCAGGTGTCTTTAGTACAGATGACATGTAACACAGATGTGTTGTCAGCTTCAGCCCATTAGCACACGATTATGTGCTACCTGGAATTCACAGGCCTTAATTCGCTAATCATTTCTAAATCCATTTTACTTCGGGTGGTTTGAAACAGACAGGAGATAATGCCGGGTTAAAGTGATTGAAAGCAGGTACACGTGTTATGGGGGCAGCCGTACTGCTTAAAAAAACACATGCGGTTTCAGCTGAAGCAGCGCATGTCCGGCCTGCAGTAAGAGAAACTCAATAAAGTAAATATTGCTTACAGACTAAATAACAGGTCCCGTGTAACAACTGAAGTAAAAGGGCAAGTCGCCATGGGAGGGTACAAATGAAGACAAGGCCATACTAAGGAGGGACTAACAAGCCTATTAACGAATCCGAAGGCAGCATTTACGAAAGACAATGACACAAGCCAATGAAAAATATGGGAGGAGAGTGTGCGCGGCTTCTCTCCCATACTCTACTACAGCATGCGCGATGCCGCTAGGCTCGACCTAAAAATAAACACAGCTTGTCTTTCAGTCCCTAACATAAGGTACTAGAGTACAGAAATTATTTAAGTTTATTCTGAAGGATCATTTATCGAATTTGTGAAAGTATCACACTCATTATGCCACGATACTAGAGAAATGGCAATGTACAAGTACAATGGAATGGGTGTCCTACAGGATCTCTTGAAAGGGTGCATGGGTACAGTTCAAAGGGCTCATGACTTGCTTGATCCATGGTCCCTTACTCTGAATATTGAGTTGTGTATTAAAAGCAAAATGCACAAGCTTCCTTCTAGCTTTGCCAAAGCTCTTCCATGGATTCCATTAAATTGTATGTTATCATTTCCAACAATGAAAAGCAAGCTAGGGCAAATTCACCAACAAGAAAAGCACTTGTCATGAAGAACCAAGTGTTATTTGAGAGTAAAAGGAGTCTTATGTTGAATTAATTTTTAAGACATACAACCAAGATCTCCACCTTCATACTTTAGATCAAAATCATATTAAATCAATATATAACCCAGCATGAAATGTATCAAAAATAGGGCTGAAATTGCCGACTCCCTCTCTAATAACGTTGTCAATTAGAAGTACACCTTGTGTGCCACACAGTGAGAGATGAAGGTTTTAGAGGTCAACAGCCTACACAAGAAATAATAATAATAAAGGCACAGTCAGCCATATTTTAGATGTTGTCGGCAAGTTTCAGTGAGTTCCCTCTCCGTCCTTAAGGGCAAAGGACAGTTAGTTGTGGCACTCTACAAAATCCGGGACAGTGCTTACAATTGTAAGGAACAGGTTGAAACCAAATAGCTCTCTCTGCCCAGCTATTTAAACGCAGCAGCAGAATCTTGTTCCTCTGCAGCTGGACAGCTCTAAACATGGTAGCACCTACCAATATCAATGTACTACTAAATAAAAAGGTAAACATGTACATAAAAGCAATTATACAAGAAGCCAACAATAATAAAACAGCCCTGTTTTAAACTGTGAATGCTAGTGGCATTAAAGATTGCATTAGTTTGAAGCCAAAGTACACTGTTGGAGGTCTTGACAAAGGGCAGGCATTTTGGGGACCTATCGGGGCTGGCTGTAAGAGCATGGGGTAATGTAGGGCCAGCATTGCCTGTTGTTATATAGAGGAAAGACCACATTGAGTGTTTTCTATTGTTAATCAGTATCCCCGCTTCTGAGGTGTTCTGAAAGTTTGTAGATTTATCTAAAAGGTTATGTCCACATATTTGGAAATTGCCTTCTAAAGAACTGGTTCAAGACACTATGGCCCTAATTACGATGTCGGGCAGACTTGAGTCCGCCTGACACTGTTTCAGTGTGGGAACTGACCGACCGTAGGCCGGCGGTTTCGAACACCCCATTACAAAGCGACCACACATGGGTCAGTCGCAAACTCCCATTTCCCTAAGGGAGCTTGTGCAGTGGTCGGAAACCAGCCACAGCACAAGCTCCCATAGAGAAATGGGAGTTCCTGTGAATCACTGCACCATGTGGCAGGTACCTCACGGTGCCTGCCACATGGTACAGGGATTTACATGGAGGCACTATAGGTGCCCCCCCAACCAGAAGCCGCGGAGGCATAGAGTCTCTTTCTGTCAGGCTTTCCATGTTGGAAAGCCCGACATGTAAAGCCTGTCAGAAACCAACATCATAATCCCAACGGCTGAAATGCCATCCATAAGGGATTATGTTGGAGTTTCCTACTGGTCGACGGGCTCCTTGATCCCGTCAGAAGCCAGCCGGAATGACCGGCCAGTTCGATTTTCGACCGCCATAATCATAATACGGCAGTCGGAAGTCAAACCAAGGATGTTAGTCAGGAAGCCTTCGACCTACTGTTGGAAGCTTTCAGACTGACATACTAATGAGGCCCTATGTATGCATGTATGTATGTATGTATGTATGCATGTATGTATGTATATATGTATTAAGTATGTATATCTGCAGTTGGATTTGTTTAGTGTGCTGCATTCAGAAAGTCAGCTTTCAAGATTCCGGAATGTGGGTAGGGAAAATTGTCCTCATTGAGAGTGAGGTTCAGGAAATGGAAAAAACATATGGGGGTAATAAAAGGGAGATATTCAATCCTAGGATGGCAAAGCACTGTTTAAGGTCTTCTGCTTACTCTTCATGGATAAGCGGTCTTCTTTTTTTTCTAATTTGCACGTGTAAGGAATTCCAAAGCTTTGGCTTGTAGGCAGAAGTTCTTCAGCCTTCTTGTTCTTATTGTTGGTTCAGTTAAGGAGATTTGCCTAGCAGGACCTCTTTTGCCAGGCTGAGTAGCGCTTCGGAAATGTGACCTGAGGTAGGTGATCTTTTAAAACATTTTCCATTGATTATTATAAAGTAAGTGAATTTGCTAAATGGCTAGATATCGCCCTAAGGTTCAGATTAAAAATTAGGTTGGCAGCCCGAATCTGTACCAGTCTAATTTTTTAATTGTTCCTAAAGGAAGAATTGCATGGAGAGTTTTTTCCATATGTTGATTCATTTCCAAATAGCTGGCTTAGAAGTGAATTGTTAAGGATAAGGGTCGGAATTAACCCCTGCTATACAAATGATAAGATAAAATTGGTACTGACTGACTGGGGGGAATTGTACATGCGACCTCAGCACTAAGTGTGATATTTTGCATATTTTTTTGGATTGTTTACAATTTTTGACCCAGGGAAAATTATTTTACGCCCAATCTTTTTAAAATATGGTATTTGACACCGTGCTCAAGCTGTGGTACTTTTACCTGAAATGCGATCCCTGAATATCACAGTTACCATTGGGAGGTTTGAGTGAAGTCAAAAAGGTTTTACGGTCTACATAGATCGGCAATTTTTATGTCATTTATGATGACAGTTTGGGTTTGTAAATCATGGTAAGGGTGTGGATACAAAAATTAGTATGTCTTAATGATATCTTAGTTTTTAATATGGGATTTTATTGAAAGGATTGTTTTAACTTGTAAAATTATGCAGGCTATTTAAGTGAATGTATGTATAAAAAGCTGTTATGCTTATATACGTCATGTGTTTCTGGACTCAAGGTCTAAATAAACATTTCTTTGACTGACAAATTATTGCAAAATACAAAAAAGTGGTTATTGCATGGAGAGAATTGTGATAGTCCAGACAAGATTACTGGGACTGGGTGGGTTCGGTCCAGCGTGCACCTTGGAGGCCCCGTGGCGAGAGGGGCCATGTTGAGTCTGAGGTCTGACGCTATCGAGCCTCGCCGGGCCCCGCCGCCCTCTCTTTTCATTAGAAGTACCTCCCCACTCATGCAATCTGTGGGCATGGCCTCCTGCACTACAAATTGGCCCGCAGATGCTGGGTCCTGTGTGAAGATTAGCGGTCTGATCGACGTGGCCTGGCTGTGGCTGCCGGCGAGGATGGACGCCACATCTGCTTACTTGGCAATATTGGGAGCATGCTGCTCCTCATCTCCAGGACGGAACCGGTCTGTCAGTAAGGGATGAGCAGAAAAGTTGCTGCGAACTGTGCGGGAGCCTCGCTGGGGTGTGGGGCGGCCTTAGCCTGGGACAGATCGGCGGTCGGGCTCGGGTCTCACGACATTACTATTGGCTGGGGCATTCCTGTCTCATGTGGCCCCGGTGCCCATCGCGCTTGAACATATCTAAATAACCCCAGCATTTGCACTATTTTAGATACGATGGATGGCGCCCAGAGTGTGTTCTAGCCTGTGTGTGCACTTGGCTGCCTATCGCTACTTTTCCTGCATTGATGCCCCATATGCTGCCCTGCTGTATGTCCACGATCGGCCCCAGATAGCTTGCTTACATGTGGCACGGAGGCAGTGGGCTCATGTCAGCATCCCAGGCAGCTGCCACTGCTTGACTATACAATGCATCCCCTGGACATGCCTGCCAGTCCCTGCGCAACCCTCCTGGGCCCGGCCGAGCCTGGGAGACCTCCTCATCTGCAAATTTTGTTATCCATGTAGCCGACACCAGGCTGTTACTGTGGTTGCATCTGACAGTTGAGCATCTGCCGTAGCTCTCCGTCCATTGGTGGTACCTACTGCTGCTCTGATCTCTTCTTTGCAACCAGCTCTGGAACAATCCATGGAAGCAGCATGAAGGGTGCTGGCTCTTCTGGCCATCCAGTAGGCCGCCAAGTTACTGTCTTCTCTCACCCTGCCCTGGGTCTGGCCCACTGAAACTCCCATATACATTTGACACCACCCATCCCAGTGCTGGACATCATGGTGAGTGGGGATCCCAAGCAGTGTAAACTCCTGTTTTGACGCGCAAGTGTGGTTGAACGGGCTGATTCCCTATTAGATGTGTAGGATGGGATGATGGCAACCAATGCCACTGAACAACTGAATGATACTACTGCAATCATGGTGGAGCTGCGCGCTGGATTCAGCTCCAATGACACACATTTTGACACCTTGGCTGGATGCCTGGATCACATGGGAAAGTGGCTTGACCGTCACAATGTCCAGCTGGATGGTGCAGAGGAACATACATCTGCCTGGAGGATGGTGTTATGTCCCTTACTAAATGTTTGGAAAAGACAGAGCAGCTCCTTAAAGCGGTTGCTGTTAAAAAGGAAGACCTAGAAGCGAGAACATGCAGAAACAACATTTTGGGTATCACTAAATCTACAGACATGGGAGACCCTGACCCTTTTGTGGAATGCCTCCTTGTGGAAGTCAATGACTGCCAAAGCTTCACACCCACCTTTGTGGTGGAGAGAGCACACAGAACACTGGGCCCCCCACACCACCCAGTGCCCCTCCTAGGACTATTGTTGCACGCCTCTTAAACTACAGAGACAGGGACATGGCACTTCACTTGGCCCGAAAACGTAGACCTCTACAATAAGAAGGTTCTTCTGTCTCCTTCTACCCAGACTTTACATTGGTTGTGCAAGAGGTGCAACAGAAAGTTACTGATGTTAAAGCTCTGCTCCGCAAGTAGGGACTCAAATATGGTATGCTGTACCCCGCTAGGTCGGATGTTGACGTCGTTGGGAAGGCTCAGTTATTTGACACCCCAGCTGAGGCAATTACCTTTTGCAAACGAAAAGGAACTGGTGATTCCACCTCACAATATGCCATGCCGGAACACACTTCCCCCCCAGACCTGCACCCCTCGACAAGCACAGACATCTTCCCTCCGGACTGAGTTGCTCTTGCATTTGGCTGCCTATATATTATATTGCCTTTCATGTCTTTTTTGGGCAGTATCTCCTTTACTTATGTCTCCTGATTTGAACCCGCTGTGAAATGTTTCCTGCAGCCTGTATACCAATATTACCCATCTAATATCACTTATTTACTGGGCTCCACTTGCCTTAGCGTTGCCCACCTCCCAAGGTGTATACCATAATGGTGATTGTTGGGTTTTCTGTTTGTTTTTTTAATTATATTGGGATTAACTGGGTAGTTCTGCACCTGGTGTGCGTGGGGGTAGATAAAAGGGTGTTACTTTGGGTACTGTTCTTGTTCCTTTTCATCTTACTACTTATTTGGAAGGGGGCACTGTTGTCTGCATGCATTCAGTTCCATATCCATTGTTATCTACATTATATCTACATTACTACGACTCCAACAGCACTTTACCGACTTGCTGAACATAAGAGGACTTGCGGAACATAAGAGGCCTTAACAACCCTCACAAAGGCAAACAAGTACTGTCATATCTCACTAGACATGGAGGAAAATTGCCTTCTTACAGGAGACTCACCTGCCACCCCAAGATACACCATTGTGTGCAACCTCTGGGGGCCATTTAGATACTTCTCTTGTTACAGCTTGTACTCACATGGAGTGTGCACACTCATTCATAAAAGTCTCCCCTTTAGCCTCCATGACAGTTTTATTGACAAAGACAGGCAATATGTTGTTATTGTGGGCGCTCTGATGGGACAGTGCCTCCTCCTCACTAACGTCTATGCCCCAGACATAGATGCCCCTGCTTTCTTTCAGGAAATCTCATCCCTGATGAGACACCTCGATGTTGACACTGTTCTACTGGGAGGGGATCTCAACATGGTTCATGTCCCATTGGGGAACTCCACCAGTGTCCATACAGCCAGCAAAACACACACTTTGAGAGTTCTACAAGATATTAGCGACACTTACTCTCTCAGAGACGCATGGTGCCTCAAACACACCAACACTGCTGGTTACACATTGTACTTGGCATCCCATGTGGTGTGGAAATGCATAGACTATTGGCTCATATCTGTGAATGCCAGTCGGTGGCTGGCTAATGTACAGCATCTCTCGCGCACACTGTTGGACCATTCCCCTGTGAGAATGGTGTTGAAAATACTGTATGGGTGGTTCTGGGTAGACAGTGGTGCTTCCCTAGAACTGCTCTCCTGGATTATGTATTCTGCTCTGACCTCCGTGACGCCATACTCGAATATTCTGAACTTAACATTGGCTCCTTCATGCATCAGGCTACTTTATGGGACGCCTTTAAGGCATATAAATGATGAGTCTGTATTTCCAAACATGCTAGAGTCCTCAGAGATATCCAAAGGGGACTGGCTCGCATTGAGGCAAAATTAAGTAATATTGATAGGGCAGACTCACATCAACCTTGCGAGACTCAGCTACACCGCCACTTTGCACTGATGGATTAAGGGAGCCCATCTCATTAGGCCAGAAGATGGGGTTCCAGAGATTGGGCCTATTTTTGTTGAGTACTATCTCCGTTTTATCAGAGTTGAGCATCAGATGTTTGTTGTTCATCCAATCCCAGATGAACAGCATGGTTTCTTGAAAATGCAATCTATAGTTAGGGGTATCATTGATTGTAAAGAGTAGTTGCATATCATCAGTGTAATTAAAAATGTTTACTTTCCTGATTTTGAGAGAGTGAATCAAAGGGCGGATATAAAGATTAAAAAGATGAGGAGAAAGTGAGTACCCACATCTCTGTACATCTTATCTTCCTCTCTCGCTACCTAACTTAGATAACAAAATCCTGGGTAAGGTGATTGCCACGGGGTTGTCCCTACTGTTGGGCCAGATTATTTCACCTACACAAATTGGGTTCGTCCCTCACAGATCCACATCCTTTAATAGTCCTGGCCCCTTGCGATACCTCTGGAAAAAATTGTTGTCCAGAGATTTTCATTTTCGATTTGTGTTTTTGTATCATTAGAGAAGTAATTTAGCTTGGTAGACATTGCTAATCCGGGCTGAATTGTTCTGGATGAAATTTCTAAAAATGGCGGATGTGTTGCAGTTATGATGTAATATTTCAGGAACAATGAGACCTATGTACTTTATTTTGGTGTCAAAACATAGGTTTTGGTGGTCAAGTATTCTTGAAGAGACAGAAAATAACTCCTCAGAGCCTTCCACTATTTTCCAAAATATAATGATGTGTTTTAGCCATCATATTGGTATTTTATTTTAATATTGTTTTTGTTTCAGGTATTCTGTTGATTCATATCCGTAAACATGAGTAAAGCAGGTGGTATCAGAGGATCTTTACCTCCTGACAGAGTGTTGTCAAACTACAAAATCTGAGGACTCCTTCAACAAAGAAAAATGTGTTCTATGCCAAACTAATCCAAAAGAAAAGCTAACATCAACTGAGGCTGGACAGAAGTGAGTTTGAGATGCTGCAGAAATACAGCAAGACGGAGTTCACAATAGATTGAAACTGATAGGTGAAAAGGATCAAATATTTTATCATTGTAACACTAAGTGCTACAAGTCGTATACAATGGAAAAAAGCCTGGAAGAAATTCATCAAAAATAGCAGAAACCAGTAAATCCCAACAAGAATCCGAGTCTTTTGAGAAAGTGACAACAACCAAACCCAGTACCCATCCATTTAGAAGGCCAATGGCTACCCCTCGTCCACCTCCAACAACTGATCAGAAAGCAGAGGATCTTCAATGTGTTTGATGACAGAACAAAGTACAGAGCACGAGTCTCAAAGGGCAAACATGTTTTATCTACAGCTAGTTTCTTCCAAGATTAAGTTTTCAGTCGAGTAGCTGATCTAAACAGCGAGGTTGATGTATTTGAAGCGGATTTGTATGCCCACACAAACTGCATGCATGCATACATTAAAAAATATGAATGTATAATGAGCTCCCAGCAGCAACGTAACCACCAGCCTTCAGTTAAGTTTGCACTCTTTGAAAAAAGAAAATGAAGTCAACATTGATGAAACTGTATTGATCCATAATAATGAAATTAAGATTTTTCAGGTGAGAATGTACAATGACAGAATTTTTTTTTGTCAGTCTAACAAAAAGAATGAGCCACTTATGGTGTTCTCAGCTGATTTGACTCCTAAAGTTCTTGCTGCCAAAATAAGATCACAAGATGCAGTAAAATCCTCAGAAAACATTTTAACAAACATCCTGAAAGTTTTTTTATTTTGGACTTAAGACAACTTTTGTGATGCCCCAGAGGTCCTCAAATCATGGAAGTCAACAAGAATGTCTGAAGTTGTCTTAAAAATGTACATCCTTGTTTAATATCAGCAAAGCAAAACTATTACAAACTAAAGTTCTTGAGTTCGGAACAGAAGCCGACAACATTGATGATGGCTTTGAAATTATAAGTGAAGAAGTGGAAGACAATCCCATGCACCGACAGGCTTATGCTTTGCAAATGTACTGTATTTTCCAAATCATGTTTTATGAATTACATCACGGCAGAAGGAAAACTCTGCTACACATGATGTCTGTCCACGCAATCTATGACAAGTGCAAAAGTAGAGAGCTAATCAATTCAATGAATAGGATTGGTGTATCAATAAGTTATAATGACATAGTACGGAGCAGGAACTTGTTAGCAGCTCATGCTGTAAAGTCTTGTGAATCTGACAGCACACCACTTCCAAGTCACTTTACCAGGAAAGGATTTACAATTGCTGCTCTTGATAATTTTGATTTTGAGTGCGGCTCTTTTTTTTCAAGACTGTACCAATGTAGAAGCTACTGGAAAGCAAGATGTGTCTGCTCTAAGCATAAACAAACGAAGCTGCGAACTTTTAACCCAACTACCTTGCCAATGTGTGCAAAATCACTAAAAGCCATCAACACATCCCAGTCTACCAGAAAGTTTAAAAGTGGCTGAGGACATGGATCTTGTCCTACCTGATGCTGATGTCCGCATAGCTGATTTAACTTAATTTCTCATATCGCTTATTCGGTGCAGACTGAAGGATGAAAAAAAGCCAGTTCCCCTGTGGGCTGAAATTCATGCTCCGATCCCAGAATACCATCCCATTGAAGAAGGTTGGGTTTTTACCATTAATGCCATCTCCAGTCACACACTACGCAACAGTATACACAGCTCTAAATGTGCATGTTCATCTTGAAGACCAGCCTCTCCTGCCAATTTTCTGCGATGAAGGTGTTTTCCGTATTGTAGCTCACATTTTTTATCAGCAATCCAGTAGAATTTGATTATCTTTATCCAATGATAGGTGCAATCCACATGACAAAGGTTGCGTTACGGTCTGCAGGAAGTTATCTCAGTGGATGTGGCATAGACGATGCACTTATTGAGGCTGAAATCTTTGGAAGCAAAACTGTCCAGTCAGTATTTAACATAACTCATTATGTTTGTTCATTACAAGGTATGCTCATCATATCGGAGGCTATAGAAACATTGCGTTTGAATGCTTTCTGGAACAAGAATAACAAATTAGGTTTTGCATATCTTATCTCAGAAGTGAATAAGGCACTGGGTGCACTTCCTTCAAAAGACATAATGCAAAGCCAGGAAATGTTCAATACACTCAGTTCTAAATCAGAAAACCTGAAAAACAAGTTTCATAGAGTTTGGCAAAGAATGTGAAGAAAAATCAGAACTTTGCAAGTACTGGGGAAATGTTTTACACATGATAGCTCTATTGAAAAACTTGGTACATGCTGATTGGGAAGGTGATTGGGAGCTGCACATGAAGACTGTGGAGTCACTGACTATTGTGGTTTGTGAATTCGATTGCATAAACTATCTGAGCTTTGTTTCCTGGTACTTGGAAAGAGTGAAGAAGCTAGAGGTGGAAAAACCATACTTCTACAGTAAATTAATCCAAAGACATTTTGTGGTGAAAGACAGAGAGGGAAGGTTCAGTGCTGTGGCTCCAGATATGAAACTGAAACAGGCAATTCAGAGATCACAGAAAAGCCCCAGGGGAATAGTTGGTCAGACTCATAAAAGTGAATATGTTGCTCAATGGCAGCTAGTTTACCATGAAGTCCTTTTTTTTTTTTTTTTTAACCCTTCGGTGCTTATGGCCAGGCTGGACTCGTCATGGCACACAGTGCTCGTGTGCTCATGACGAGTCCAGCTCATCATAAGACCACCCACGGGGAAGCGCTGGCGCTCCCCGTGGGAATCCGATCCTTAGTTTTTTGGGGGAGGCAGGGGAAGGGCTTCCCCCGCCCCCCCGCACCCCCCGCCCTCCCCATCAATGACGTCAGCGCGCGAGCGCGCTGACATCATTGAGGGTTTCCTTTCTTCCCGACGCGCTGGAAGCCATTTGCTTCCAGCGCGTCGGGAAATAAGGTGAGGTTTGGCTCGGGGAGGGGGTGTTTGTATCAAAGAGGCATCGAGGGAAAGGAAAGGGTTTTCCTTTCCCCGATGCTCTTTTGTGCATTCCTGCTGCACGATCATGTGATCGTGCAGCAGGAATGCCCACGAGGGAGGGAGGGAGGGTCCTTTACGCAGCTGTAGTGTAGGAAAGGCACTATACATTTACCCAACGAGGTAGCATTTACTTATTAGCCAGTAGAAAGTACTCCAGTTGAGTAGAGGTATTGCACAAAACGGTGGCATCTTCGTGGATAAATATGCCGGGCAGATGTGCCTTCTCTCCATTTCCAACGTGAAAAGTTAGCTGTAATCCTTGATGGAGGTCTTTGCATCCTTCATTTTCTCGAGCGCAATTCTCGTGTAGAATTCGTGAGCGTGGTTAAGCAGATGTGGCTTCTCTCCATTTACACCCTGAAAAGTTAGCTGTAATCCTTGATGGAGGTCTTTGCATCCTTGAATTTCTCGAGCGCAATGCTCGTGTAGTTCCTGTGACCAGGAGGTTCCTTCTCCTCGTCTGCCGCTGAGATCGTGCTCTGACCCTTTATAAACAAGAGGCATGTGAACGGGCCTAGAAGCCCGCTCGTTTGGCCCCGCCACACATACACTAGCGGTATGCAACGTCTGCCCGCCCTTTCCCCACTATGGTGGACAGCTTATCAAAGGTTCCCGGCGCTTTCGGCGCGGTGGCAAAATTACAGACACACAGGTCACTGGAGACAATTCTTCTGGTCCTTTACGCAGCTGTAGTGTAGGAAAGGCACTATACATTTACCCAACGAGGTAGCAGTTACTGATTAGCCAGTAGAAAGTACTCCAGTTGAGTAGAGGTATTGCACAAAACGGTGGCATCTTCGTGGATAAATATGCAGGACAGATGTGCCTTCTCTCCATTTCCAACGTGAAAAGTTAGCTGTAATCCTTGATGGAGGTCTTTGCATCCTTCATTTTTCTCGAGCGCAATTCTCGTGTAGAATTCGTGAGCGTGGTTAAGCAGATGTGGCTTCTCTCCATTTACACCCTGAAAAGTTAGCTGTAATCCTTGATGGAGGTCTTTGCATCCTTGAATTTCTCGAGCGCAATGCTCGTGTAGTTCCTGTGACCAGGAGGTTCCTTCTCCTCGTCTGCCGCTGAGATCGTGCTCTGACCCTTTATAAACAAGAGGCATGTGAACGGGCCTAGAAGCCCCGCTCGTTTGGCCCCGCCACACATACACTAGCGGTATGCAACGTCTGCCCGCCCTTTCCCCACTATGATGGACAGCTTATCAAAGGTTCCCGGCGCTTTCGGCGCGGTGGCAAAATTACAGACACACAGGTCACTGGAGACAATTCTTCTGGTCCTTTACGCAGCTGTAGTGTAGGAAAGGCACTATACATTTACCCAACGAGGTAGCAGTTACTGATTAGCCAGTAGAAAGTACTCCAGTTGAGTAGAGGTATTGCACAAAACGGTGGCATCTTCGTGGATAAATATGCAGGGCAGATGTGCCTTCTCTCCATTTCCAACGTGAAAAGTTAGCTGTAATCCTTGATGGAGGTCTTTGCATCCTTCATTTTCTCGAGCGCAATTCTCGTGTAGAATTCGTGAGCGTGGTTAAGCAGATGTGGCTTCTCTCCATTTACACCCTGAAAAGTTAGCTGTAATCCTTGATGGAGGTCTTTGCATCCTTGAATTTCTCGAGCGCAATGCTCGTGTAGTTCCTCTGACCAGGAGGTTCCTTCTCCTCGTCTGCCGCTGAGATCGTGCTCTGACCCTTTATAAACAAGAGGCATGTGAACGGGCCTAGAAGCCCCGCTCGTTTGGCCCCGCCACACATACACTAGCGGTATGCAACGTCTGCCCGCCCTTTCCCCACTATGATGGACTGCTTATCAAAGGTTCCCGGCGCTTTCGGCGCGGTGGCAAAATTACAGACACACAGGTCACTGGAGACAATTCTTCTGGTCCTTTACGCAGCTGTAGTGTAGGAAAGGCACTATCATTTACCCAACGAGGTAGCAGTTACTGATTAGCCAGTAGAAAGTACTCCAGTTGAGTAGAGGTATTGCACAAAATGGTGGCATCTTCGTGGATAAATATGCAGGGCAGATGTGCCTTCTCTCCATTTCCAACGTGAAAAGTTAGCTGTAATCCTTGATGGAGGTCTTTGCATCCTTCATTTTCTCGAGCGCAATTCTCGTGTAGAATTCATGAGCGTGGTTAAGCAGATGTGGCTTCTCTCCATTTACACCCTGAAAAGTTAGCTGTAATCCTTGATGGAGGTCTTTGCATCCTTGAATTTCTCGAGCGCAATGCTCGTGTAGTTCCTGTGACCAGGAGGTTCCTTCTCCTCGTCTGCCGCTGAGATCGTGCTCTGACCCTTTATAAACAAGAGGCATGTGAACGGGCCTAGAAGCCCCGCTCGTTTGGCCCCGCCACACATACACTAGCGGTATGCAACGTCTGCCCGCCCTTTCCCCACTATGATGGACAGCTTAATCAAAGGTTCCCGGCGCTTTCGGCGCGGTGGCAAAATTACAGACACACAGGTCACTGGAGACAATTCTTCTGGTCCTTTACGCAGCTGTAGTGTAGGAAAGGCACTATACATTTACCCAACGAGGTAGCAGTTACTGATTAGCCAGTAGAAAGTACTCCAGTTGAGTAGAGGTATTGCACAAAACGGTGGCATCTTCGTGGATAAATATGCAGGACAGATGTGCCTTCTCTCCATTTCCAACGTGAAAAGTTAGCTGTAATCCTTGATGGAGGTCTTTGCATCCTTCATTTTCTCGAGCGCAATTCTCGTGTAGAATTCGTGAGCGTGGTTAAGCAGATGTGGCTTCTCTCCATTTACACCCTGAAAAGTTAGCTGTAATCCTTGATGGAGGTCTTTGCATCCTTGAATTTCTCGAGCGCAATGCTCGTGTAGTTCCTGTGACCAGGAGGTTCCTTCTCCTCGTCTGCCGCTGAGATCGTGCTCTGACCCTTTATAAACAAGAGGCATGTGAACGGGCCTAGAAGCCCCGCTCGTTTGGCCCCGCCACACATACACTAGCGGTATGCAACGTCTGCCCGCCCTTTCCCCACTATGATGGACAGCTTATCAAAGGTTCCCGGCGCTTTCGGCGCGGTGGCAAAATTACAGACACACAGGTCACTGGAGACAATTCTTCTGGTCCTTTACGCAGCTGTAGTGTAGGAAAGGCACTATACATTTACCCAACGAGGTAGCAGTTACTGATTAGCCAGTAGAAAGTACTCCAGTTGAGTAGAGGTATTGCACAAAACGGTGGCATCTTCGTGGATAAATATGCAGGGCAGATGTGCCTTCTCTCCATTTCCAACGTGAAAAGTTAGCTGTAATCCTTGATGGAGGTCTTTGCATCCTTCATTTTCTCGAGCGCAATTCTCGTGTAGAATTCGTGAGCGTGGTTAAGCAGATGTGGCTTCTCTCCATTTACACCCTGAAAAGTTAGCTGTAATCCTTGATGGAGGTCTTTGCATCCTTGAATTTCTCGAGCGCAATGCTCGTGTAGTTCCTGTGACCAGGAGGTTCCTTCTCCTCGTCTGCCGCTGAGATCGTGCTCTGACCCTTTATAAACAAGAGGCATGTGAACGGGCCTAGAAGCCCCGCTCGTTTGGCCCCGCCACACATACACTAGCGGTATGCAACGTCTGCCCGCCCTTTCCCCACTATGATGGACAGCTTATCAAAGGTTCCCGGCGCTTTCGGCGCGGTGGCAAAATTACAGACACACAGGTCACTGGAGACAATTCTTCTGGTCCTTTACGCAGCTGTAGTGTAGGAAAGGCACTATACATTTACCCAACGAGGTAGCAGTTACTGATTAGCCAGTAGAAAGTACTCCAGTTGAGTAGAGGTATTGCACAAAACGGTGGCATCTTCGTGGATAAATATGCAGGGCAGATGTGCCTTCTCTCCATTTCCAACGTGAAAAGTTAGCTGTAATCCTTGATGGAGGTCTTTGCATCCTTCATTTTCTCGAGCGCAATTCTCGTGTAGAATTCATGAGCGTGGTTAAGCAGATGTGGCTTCTCTCCATTTACACCCTGAAAAGTTAGCTGTAATCCTTGATGGAGGTCTTTGCATCCTTGAATTTCTCGAGCGCAATGCTCGTGTAGTTCCTGTGACCAGGAGGTTCCTTCTCCTCGTCTGCCGCTGAGATCGTGCTCTGACCCTTTATAAACAAGAGGCATGTGAACGGGCCTAGAAGCCCCGCTCGTTTGGCCCCGCCACACATACACTAGCGGTATGCAACGTCTGCCCGCCCTTTCCCCACTATGATGGACAGCTTAATCAAAGGTTCCCGGCGCTTTCGGCGCGGTGGCAAAATTACAGACACACAGGTCACTGGAGACAATTCTTCTGGTCCTTTACGCAGCTGTAGTGTAGGAAAGGCACTATACATTTACCCAACGAGGTAACACTTACTGATTAGCCAGTAGACAGTACTACAGTTGAGTAGAGGTATTGCACAAAACGGTGGCATCTTCTTGGATAAATATGCAGGGCAGGTGTGCAGAATTCGTGAGCGTGGTTAAGCAGATGTGCCTTCTCTCCATTTCCAACGTGAAAAGTTAGCTGTAATCCTTGATGGAGGTCTTTGCATCCTTCATTTTCTCGAGCGCAATTCTCGTGTAGAATTCGTGAGCGTGGTTAAGCAGATGTGGCTTCTCTCCATTTACACCCTGAAAAGTTAGCTGTAATCCTTGATGGAGGTCTTTGCATCCTTGAATTTCTCGAGCGCAATGCTCGTGTAGTTCCTGTGACCAGGAGGTTCCTTCTCCTCGTCTGCCGCTGAGATCCTGCTCTGACCCTTTATCCCCTTCGGTGCTTATGACGAGCTGGACTCGTCATGGCACACAGTGCTCGTGTGCTCATGACGAGTCCAGCTCATCATAAGACCACCCACGGGGGAAGCGCTGGCGCTCCCCCCGTGGGAATCCGATCGTTAGGGTTTTTTTTTGGGGAGGCAGGGGAAGGGCTTCCCCTGCCTCCCCCCGCCCCATCAATGACGTCAGCGCGCGAGGCGCGCTGACATCATTGAGGGTTTCCCTTTCTTCCCCAACACGCTGGAAGCCATTTGCTTCCAGCGCATCGGGGAAATCAGGTGAGGTTTGGCTTGGGGAGGGGGGGGTTTGTATCAAAAGAGGCATCGAGGGAAAGGAAAGGGTTTTCCTTTCCCCTGATGCCTCTCTTGTGCATTCCTGCTGCACGATCATGTGATCGTGCAGCAGGAATGCCCACTAGGCACGAGGGAGGGAGGGAGGGAGGGAGGAAGAGAGAGAGAGAGAGAGTGTGTGTGTGTGTGTGTGTGTGTGTGTACACCCCAGCTTCTATTTTATTTTAATTTGCTTCTCCATGAAATGTAAATGGGCAGTAGACCACAAAGTTATTATTGGTATGTGGCTAGGACGCGTCAATTCAAACTGCTCCCAATTCACACCGGTGAGCATATTGTGTAGGTGGGTAATTAATGTGCACTGGTGTTCAGCTTTGCGCTGCAGGATTTTTGTACAATGCATATGCATGTTGACTGTGTGCACGGGGGATTTATATAGGTGCTGGTCAGTGCATGAGGAGTGTCAGCAGGACACGTGTATTGCCTACATAGAGACACAGGTTATGTGGACTGGACTAGGTAAATTTAGAATATATCTGCGTTTGTGAACTACATCTACACTGTGTGTGTATAGGTAGAAGGGTACATAAACTCCAGCACGCAAGGGTGAGGAATGTACAGGAAAAAGTACAAATTTACAATGAAGAGCGAACTTCCTAGAGGGGGCTGAGAGTGAAAGTATTAGTTCTGAAAGTGTCTTTGGAAGAGAAGAGATTTGAGGTCAGCTTTGAAGATCCGGGTAGAGGAGGTGGCATGGAGCAATTGGGGAAGCGAGTTCCAGATTCTCACCGCATTTCCTGAGAAGGATTGCGCCATCGATCTTTCCCTTTTTGAAGACGGGGGGTGGGCTCAAGCAGAAGCTTTTCCGCATTGCGAGAAGGGCGAGAGCCACCGGACAATTTCAATTTATTTGCCAGGTAACGAGGGGAGGAGGTGTGTAAGGCTTTGTGTGTGATGCAGGCAGTTTTGTAAATCGATCTTGCCTCGATCGGAAGCCATCGAAGAGAGGATAGGAGTGACGTGGTCGCTTCGTTTAGACCCTGAAATGAGGCGAGCTGCTGAATGGAGGATGGATTTGAGAGGGGAGAGGTGGGATTTGGGTAGGCCCGTCAGAAGAGAATTGCAATAATCCAGTCTTGAGAGAACCAGAGATTGTACCAAGGTTTTTAAGTCTTTCTCCGGGAAGAACCGACGGATCCCCCGTAGAAGGCGCAACTGGTAACGTGCGTTCTTAGCAATAGAGTTGATGTGGGAGATTAGGTTGAGTCTTTTGTCAAGAATGACACCTAGGGATTTAGCGCTGTCAACAATGATGGGTTTGTTGTTGAGTAGGTTCAGCTGATCCATCCAAGATTGAACAGGAGGAGGTGAGAGAGAGGTAGAGAGGAGGAGGAATTCAGTTTTGGCGGGATTCAGAATGAGTTGGTGAGCTAACATCCAGTTGTGAATAGAGTTGAGAGTAGAGTTGAGTAGTGAGAGATCATGTGCGGAAGATAAAGGTATCTTCCCACTAGTCCACCAGGCTTTTATTTGTGGAGAGTGACCCCTTGGGTGGCAGAATAGCAGTATGTTTTTAGGCCCATCTGCCCCCAAGGAGGGCAGAAGCCACTAGACACCAGGGTTTTTTTAATTTTTGTGTTGGGGAGTGGCCAAAAGGGCAAGGGTTGCTCCCCTTTTACGGGGGTGAATATTTTATTTATATTGTTAGGCCCACCTACCCCTTAGCTTGGCTGGTGGATTGTGTGTGGACTGGTGCATTATTTACATATGTGATTGTAATGTTTTTTTTTCTCCTTTTTATTCTAGTGTAAAGCTTTTGATTCCTGTTTGCGGTTTCGGCAGTGGTGGTTCTGCAGTTTTGCGTAATTGCATTTATTTGGTAAGAAAAATATTTTTGTAGTGTGTACTCCAAATGAGTATTATTGTCATGCATGAATGAATTTTTTTGTAAGTGGTGCCATAATGGCAGCATATTTGTTAGTGTTCAGAGCATGAAATTCTTTGCGATGTTTTGCATTGTCTTATGTGTAATTTTTTTCTTCTTCTTTTTTAGTGGGATATTGTTAATCCTTACTGTGTCTGTGCAGAGTAGGTGGTGGTGAGTCTAGCTGCTTCTGTCACGTGAGTGGTATAGTGTTGGAGTATATAGGTCTTTGTGATAAAGCTACATTTTGTTTATTTCTTTTATTTACAAAGGGTTTGTTGTTGTTGACTTGTTTGACAAGTAACCTTTATTAGTAAGCATTATGGCTAGCCGTAGAATTACTGCTCAGCAGGTGGTTGGTTTGCTTCTTGAATCTTCCTCTGAGCAGGATTATGAGACTGACAGTGCGTCTGAGGGAGAGGAGGGAGGGGAAGATTCAGGCAGTGAGTTTTCTCTCCACATGGAATCATCGGATGATGAAGGTACTCTCAGTGCAGATGAAGTGCCTGATTTAGAGGAGGATACTACTGTGCCGATGGTGCAAGAGGCATCTGGATTGCAGCCTGGGGCTGCTAGGCTTCCTACTGGAAGTGCTGGACTCTGGGTTGATCCAAACATGGTGCAGCCGGTGTTGCCTGCCTTTAGTGGTTATGCAGGGTGTAGAGTGGATTGTGAACATTATTTGCCTATACAGTATTTTCAGTTGTTTATGGATGATGTATTTTTGGGTGAGATTGTTGAGCAGACTAATTTGTATGCTGAACAGTTTTTGAGGGACAACAGTGCCAGACTTAGGCCCCATTCTAGAGCTACCCGGTGGAGTCCCACAAATCTGGAAGAGATGAAGAAGTTTTTGGGTTTGACTTTTTTGATGGGTTTGATAAGGAAGCCGTCCATGGGTTCATATTGGTCTACCAGTCCCTTGATGGCAATGGCCATATTTCCTGCAGTTATGACTCGTGATCGCTATTTACTTTTGCTTCGGATGCTGCATTTTGTTGATAATGGTTTGGCGTTGCCACGAGATCACCCTGAATGTGACCGTCTTTTTAAGATTCGGCCTGTTCTTGATCACTTTGTAGATCGATTTTCAGAGATCTATACTCCAGGGAAAGAAATATCTATTGATGAGTCTTTGGTCCTGTTCAAGGGCCGTTTGGTTTTTAGGCAGTACATTCCTAGCAAGAGGGCACGCTATGGAATTAAGCTGTATATGTTGTCTGAGAGTAGGACAGGATATGTTTTTAATTTGCGTGTGTACACTGGTAGGGATTCCACTATTGACCCCCCTGGTTGTCCGTCCACTTTTGGAGTTTCAGAGAAAATTGTGTGGGATCTTGCTAGAGGACTGTTTAACAGAGGCCACCATTTGTACCTTGATAACTTCTACACTGCTGTGCAATTGTTTAAGGAATTGTTCAAAGTGGACACTTTTGCTTGTGGCACAATCCGCTCTAACCGTAAAGGTTATCCAAAAGAGCTTGTTTGCAAAAAACTTCAGAGGGGACAGTGCAGTGCCTTGCGTAGTGAGGAACTGCTAGCTGTGAAATTTGTGGACAGGAGGGATGTGTACATGCTGACTACCATCCACGATGAGAGTACTTCACCTGTGGCTGTTTGGGGTCAGATTGCTGAAGTGCGCAAACCTGTGTGCATTTTAGACTACAATAAGCACATGGGTGGTGTTGATAGAGTAGATCAGAGGTTGGAACCTTACACTGCTATTCGTAAGTCTTACATTTGGTATAAGAAGTTGGCCATCCATCTCTTCAATTTAGCAACTTTCAATGCTTTTGTTGTGTTCAAGGAGTGTTCTCCTGCGTCAAAGTTGACTTTTGTTCAGTTTCAGGAGTCTGTCATAGGCAGCCTTGTTGTTGTGGAACAGGCAAGTGTTCCTAGAGTTGGAGTGGTGGAGGATGTGGCTCGATTGAAAGATCGCCACTTTCCTGATCACATTCCTCCTACACCCTCAAAAGACTTTCCCACTAGGAGATGTAGAGTCTGTTGGCGAAGAGGTACGCAGAAGGAGACTCGTATGTACTGCCCTGAGTGTCCTTCTAACCCTGGGCTGTGTGTGCCTGCTTGTTGTAGAGCGTACCACAAGCAAAAGAATTATTGGGAGCAACCATGAGTGGTAAAGTGAACTGCCTGGTCTGTAATGTTTAAGAATTGTTGTTCTGTTTCAAGGTTGGCATTAGTGCAATGTATTTAGTTTCTGATTTTGTGTTAGTAGATTTGTATCTATTTGCAATTTGTTTGTGTTTTCTTTTTTGTATAAAAAATCCTAAATGTGATGGTGGTGTGTGTAGGCTGGTGCTTGGCTGGCGGTGTGCGTGGAGTGGCGCTTGGCTGGTGGTGTGCGGGGAGTGGCTCTTGGCTGGTGGTGTGCGTGGAGTGGCGCTTGGCTGGCGGTGTGCGTGGAGTGGCGCTAGGCTGGCGGTGTGCGTGGAGTGGCGCTTGGCTGGCGGTGTGCGTGGAGTGGCGCTTGGCTGGCAGTGTGTGTGGACTGGCGCTCGGCTGGCAGTGTGTGAGTAGTGACTTGCTGCTGGTCACTACACACACTGCTAGCCGAGCGACACTCCACGCAATCCATCAGCTTGTGTGGTTGCTGTGTTAGGAATGTGGGCGTGTGAAAGTGATGGGCCCTTGAATGGCGCTGTCTGCTGGTGTGAGTGTTGTAATGTGATGGGCCCGCGGCTGGTGGTGTGAATGGTTTTGTATTTGTCACACGTATGAAAGGTGTATGAATGGCCTGTAAAGAGGTTGGTGCCTTGTCGTGGCTTTACAGCTCACGAGCTGTGAGTCAATGGTTCAGTTTCTCGTCCTTTCAATTATTAACAGTGCATTTCATTTTTGTGAAATCACTTGTTAATACAATTGTATATACTGAACCATCACTCACCCTCGTGCCAAATCCAACCAGTATGTGTGTGTGTGCTTGAGGATTAGATGGCTGTGCAGTAATATTTTTTTTTTGTCTTTCTCAAGCAGGGTGTACCTTGTCCCTTTTTGTGAATGTTGTAATGTGTTTGTTTCGTGCCTGGGGGTGTGAATGGTCTTGTGTGTATCACGTATGAAAGGTGTGTGAATGGCCTGTAAAGCGGTTGGGGCCTTGACGTGGCTTTACAGCTCACGAGCTGCGAGTCACTGGTTCCGTTTTTTGTCCTTTCAATTATTGACAGTGCATTTCATTTTTGTGAAATCTCTTGTTAATAAAATTGTATATACTGAACCATCACTTGCCCTCGTGCCAAATCCAACCAGTATGTGTGTGTGCTTGAGGAATAGATGGCTGTGCAGTAATCTTTGTCTTTTTAGTCTGTCTGCCAAGGTGTACATTCCGTCTAAGAATAACCTACCAACTGTAGATATTGTCGTAAACGAAACACCCATGGGAGTACATGGTGATATCTCTCTTGTGGATCCCAACAAGTTATGGTACCCACAATGTCCTGCAAACCTCAAAATGTCTGTCACATTTTCCTTGCAATATTGTGCCAAAATTTTCACGCTGCAGAAATAAACAACACATTATCTCAAAATGACCTGGTTTTGCAAGGGGGTCACCTGGGTTTTTGGCCCGGGGCTCGGCGGCCACATAGGGAAACCTACCAAACCCACACATTTCTGAAAAGTAGACACCCGGGGGCTTCCAGGGAGGTATGGCTTGCGTGGATCCCCCAACGTTTCCTTACCCAGAATTCCCTGCAAACCTCAATTTTAGCTGAAAAAATCACTTTTTCACACATTTTGTGTGGGAAAGTGTGGCATCACTGGCCTCACACAAATTTCCTACCACCCAGCGTTCCCCAGGTCTCCCGATAAAAATGGTGCCTCACTTGTGTGGGAGGCCCAAGTACCCGCGACAGGCAAGGGCCCACAACGTATTGAGGTGACCTCAAAATGGCCTTTCACAAAACCACCTGGTTTTGCAAGGGAGTCACCTGGGGTTTTGGCCCCGTGCTCGGCGGCCATCAAGGAAACCTACCAAACCCACACATTTCTGAAAAGTAGACACCCGGGGGCTTCCAGGGAGGTATGGCTTGCGTGGATACCCCAACGTTTCCTTACCCAGAATCCCCTGCAAACCTCAATTTTAGCTGAAAAAATCACTTTTTCACACATTTTGTGTGGGAAAGTGTGGCATCACTGGCCTCACACAAATTTCCTACCACCCAGCGTTCCCCCAGGTCTCCCGATAAAAATGGTGCCTCACTTGTGTGGGAGGCCCAAGTACCCGCGACAGGCAAGGGCCCACAACGTAGTGAGGCGACCTCAAAATGGCCTTTCACAAAACCACCTGGTTTTGCAGGGAGTCACCTGGGTTTTGGCCCCGTGCTCAGCGGCCATCTAGGAAACCTACCAAACCCACACATTTCTGAAAAGTAGACACCCGGGAGCTTCCAGGGAGGTATGGCTTGCGTGGATCCCCCAACGTTTCCTTACCCAGAATCCCTGCAAACCTCAATTTTAGCTGAACAAATCACTTTTTCACACATTTTTGTGTGGGAAAGTGTGGCATCACTGGCCTCACACAAATTTCCTACCACCCAGCATTCCCCCAGGTCTCCCGATAAAAATGGTGCCTCACTTGTGTGGGAGGCCCAAGTACCCGCGACAGGCAGGGCCCACAACGTAGTGAGGCGACCTCAAAATGGCCTTTCACAAAGCCACCTGGTTTTGCAAGGGGTCACCTGAATTTTGGCCCCGTGCTCGGCGGCCATCTAGGGAAACCTACCAAACCCACACATTTCTGAAAAGTAGACACCCGGGGGCTTCCAGGGAGGTATGGCTTGCGTGGATCCCCCAACGTTTCCTACCCAGAATCCCCTGCAAACCTCAATTTTAGCTGAAAAAATCACTTTTTCACACATTTTTGTGTGGAAAAGTGTGGCATCACTGGCCTCACACAAATTTCCTACCACCCAGCGTTCCCCCAGGTCTCCCGATAAAAATGGTGCTTCACTTGTGTGGGAGGCCCAAGTACCCGCGACAGGCAAGGGCCCAAAACATTTTTTGATAGGCAATGTTGATGTTGCCTCACTACGTTGTGGGCCCTTGCCTGTCACGGGTACTTGGGCCTCCCACACAAGTGAGGCACCATTTTTATCGGGAGACCTGGGGGAACGCTGGGTGGTAGGAAATTTGTGTGAGGCCAGTGATGCCACACTTTCCCACACAAAAATGTGTGAAAAAGTGATTGTTTCAGCTAAAATTGAGGTTTGCAGGGGATTCTGGGTAGGAAACGTTGGGGGATCCACGCAGCCATACCTCCCTGGAAGCCCCGGGTGTCTACTTTTCAGAAATGTGTGGGTTTGGTAGGTTTCCCTTGATGGCCGCCGAGCACAGGGCCAAAACCAGGTGACTCCCTTGCAAAACCAGGTGGTTTTGTGAAAGGCCATTTTGAGGTCAGCCTCAATACGTTGTGGGCCCTTGCCTGTCGCGAGTACTTGGGCCTCCCACACAAGTGAGGCACCATTTTTATCGGGAGACCTGGGGGAACGCTGGGTGGTAGGAAATTTGTGTGAGGCCAGTGATGCCACACTTTCCCACACAAAATGTGTGAAAAAAGTGATTTTTCAGCTAAAATTGAGGTTTGCAGGGGATTCTGGGTAGGAAACGTTGGGGGATCCACGCAAGCCATACCTCCCTGGAAGCCCCGGGTGTCTACTTTTCAGAAATGTGTGGGTTTGGTAGGTTTCCTAGATGGCCGCCGAGCACAGGCCAAAACCCAGGTGACTCCTTGCAAAACCAGGTGGTTTTGTGAAAGGCCATTTTGAGGTCGCCTCAATACGTTGTGGGCCCTTGCCTGTCGCGAGTACTTGGGCCTCCCACACAAGTGAGGCACCATTTTTATCGGGAGACCTGGGGAACGCTGGGTGGTAGGAAATTTGTGTGAGGCGAGTGATGCCACACTTTCCCACACAAAAATGTGTGAAAAGTGATTTTTTCAGCTAAAATTGAGGTTTGCAGGGATTCTGGGTAAGGAAACGTTGAGGGATCCATGCAAGCCATACCTCCCTGGAAGCCCCGGGTGTATACTTTTCAGAAATGTGTGGGTTTGGTAGGTTTCCTAGATGGCCGCCGAGCACGGGACAAAACCTAGGTGACCCCCTTGCAAAACCAGGTGGTTTTGTGAAAGGCCATTTTGAGGTCGCCTCACTACGTTGTGGGCCCTTGCCTGTCGCGGGTACTTGGGCCTCCCACACAAGTGAGGCACCATTTTTATCGGGAGACCTGGAGGAACGCTGGGTGGTAGGAAATTTGTGTGAGGCCAGTGATGCCACACTTCCCACACAAAAATGTGTGAAAAAGTGATTTTTCAGCTAAAATTGAGGTTTGCAGGGGATTCTGGGTAAGGATACGTTGGGGGATCCACGTAAGCCATACCTCCCTGGAAGCCCCCGGGTGTCTACTTTTCAGAAATGTGTGGGTTTGGTAGGTTTCCTAGGTGCCGGCAGAGCTAGGGTTCACAAACTACAGCTAGGCACTTTGCCAAAAAGGGTCATTTTTCACTGCGAAATTGAGGTGTGACCACGTTGCGTATTGCGCCGTTTCCTGTCGCAGGCACTAGGCCGACCCACACAAGTGAGGTACCATTTTTCTCGTAAGACTTTGGGGAACGCGGGGTGGGTGGAAATTTGTGGATCCACGCAGATTCCAGAACTTTCCACCACAGAAATGTGGGGAAAATGTGTTTTTTTGACAATTTTTTATGTTTGCAAGGGATTCTGGGTAACAGCACCTGGTGGGAGGCAGTCATGTCACCCCATCCTGGATTCCCCTGGGTGTCTAGTTTTCAAAAATGTATAGGTTTGCTAGGTTTCCCTAAGTGCCGGCAGAGGTAGGGTTAAAAACTACAGCTAGGCACTTTGCCAAAAAAGGGTCATTTTTCACTGCGAAATTGAGGTGTGACCACGTTGCGTTTTGCGCCGTTTCCTGTCGCAGGCACTAGGCCGACCCACACAAGTGAGGTACCATTTTACTCATAAGACTTTGGGGAACGCGGGGTGGGTGGAAATTTGTGGATCCACGCAGATTCCAGAACTTTCCACCACAGAAATGTGGGGAAAATGTGGTTTTTTTGACAATTTTTTAGGTTTGCAAGGGATTCTGGGTAACAGAACCTGGTGGGAGGCAGTCAAGTCACCCCATCCTGGATTCCCCTGGGAGTCTAGTTTTCAAAAATGTATAGGTTTGCTAGGTTTCCCTAGGTGCCGGCAGAGGTAGGGTTAAAAACTACAGCTAGGCACTTTGCCAAAAAGGGTCATTTTTCACTGCGAAATTGAGGTGTGACCACGTTGCGTTTTGCGCCGTTTCCTGTCGCAGGCACTAGGCCGATCCACACAAGTGAGGTACCATTTTTCTCATAAGACTTTGGGGAACGCGGGGTGGGTGGAAATTTGTGGATCCACGCAGATTCCAGAAGTTTCCACCACAGAAATGTGGGGAAAATGTGTTTTTTTTGACAATTCTTTATGTTTGCAAGGGATTCTGGGTAACAGAACCTGGTGGGAGGCAGTCCAGTCACCCCATCCTGGATTCCCCTGGGTGTCTAGTTTTCAAAAATGTATAGGTTTGCTAGGTTTCCCTAGGTGCCGGCAGAGCTAGGGTTCAAAAACTACAGCTAGGCACTTTGCCAAAAAGGGTCATTTTTCACTGCGAAATTGAGGTGTGACCATGTTGCGTTTTGCGCCGTTTCCTGTCGCAGGCACTAGGCCGACCCACACAAGTGAGGTACCATTTTTCTCGTAAGACGTTGGGGAACGCGGGGTGGGTGGAAATTTGTGGATCCACGCAGATTCCAGAACTTTCCACCACAGAAATGTGGGGAAAATGTGTTTTTTTGGACAATTTGTTATGTTTGCAAGGGATTCTAAGTAACAGAACCTGGTGGGAGGCAGTCAAGTCACCCCATCCTGGATTCCCCTGGTTGTCTAGTTTTCAAAAATGTATAGGTTTGCTAGGTTTCCCTAGGTGCCGGCAGAGGTAGGGTTCAAAAACTACAGCTAGGCACTTTGCAAAAAAGGGTCATTTTTCACTGCGAAATTGAGGTGTGACCACGTTGCGTTTTGTGCCGTTTCCTGTCGCAGGCACTAGGCCGACCCACACAAGTGAGGTACCATTTTTCTCGTAAGACTTTGGGGAACGCGGGTGGGGGGAAATTTGTGGATCCACGCAGATTCCAGAACTTTCCACCACAGAAATGTGGGGAAAATGTGTTTTTTTGATAATTTTTTATGTTTGCAAGGGATTCTGGGTAACAGAACCTTGTGGGAGGCAGTCAAGTCACCCCATCCTGGATTCCCCCTGGTTGTCTAGTTTTCAAAAATGTATAGGTTTGCTAGGTTTCCCTAGGTGCCGGCAGAGGTAGGGTTCAAAAACTACAGCTAGGCACTTTGCAAAAAAAGGGTCATTTTTCACTGCGAAATTGAGGTGTGACCACGTTGCGTTTTGCGCCGTTTCCTGTCGCGGGCACTAGGCCGACCCACACAAGTGAGGTACCATTTTTCTCAGAAGACTTTGGGGAACGCGGGGTGGGTGGAAATTTGTGGATCCACGCAGATTCCAGAACTTTCCACCACAGAAATGTGGGGAAAATGTGTTTTTTTTGACAATTTTTTATGTTTGCAAGGGATTCTGGGTAACAGAACCTGGTGGGAGGCAGTCAAGTCACCCCATCCTGGATTCCCCTGGGTGTCTAGTTTTCAAAAATGTATAGGTTTGCTAGGTTTTCCTAGGTGCCGGCAGAGCTAGGGTTCTAAAACTACAGCTAGGCACTTTGCCAAAAAAGGGTCATTTTTCACTGCGAAATTGAGGTGTGACCACGTTGCGTTTTGCCCCGTTTCCTGTCGCAGGCACTAGGCCGACCCACACAAGTGAGGTACCATTTTTCTCGTAAGACTTTGGGGAACGCGGGGTGTGTCGAAATTTGTGGATCCACGCAGATTCCAAAACTTTCCACTACAGAAATGTGGGGAAAATTTGTTTTTTTTGACAATTTCTTAGGTTTGCAAGGGATTCTGGGTAACAGAACCTCGTGGGAGGAAGTCAAGACACTGCATCCTGGATTCCCCTGGGTGTCTAGTTTTCAAAAATGTATAGGTTTGCTAGGTTTCCCTAGGTGCCGGCAGAGCTAGGGTTCAAAAACTACACCTAGGCACTTTGCAAAAAAAGGGTAATTTTTCATTGTGAAAATGTGGTACGTCCACGTTGCATTTTGAGCCATTTCCTGTTGTGGGCACAAGGGCTACCCACACAAGTGAGGTACCATTTTTATCGGGAGACTTAGGGTAACACAGAATTGTAGAGCAACTGTTATTACCTATTGACTTTCGATGCATTTCTGCCTTCCAAATGAAGACAATGTGTAAAAAATAAGTCATTTTGAAAAATGACCTATAATTATCATGCTAGTATGGGTACTCCCAATTTCGGAAATGTGCAAATATCTACTGTTTCTAAAATCTACATTTTGTTCCCATTTCAGAAATACATAGGTGTCTTTCATAACAATTTTTCCATGTATACATTTTCCCAAAATAATTGCTATATACCCGGTACATAATAAAAAACCATTGCAAGATGCTGCTCAATTATTGGCTCTGGGTTCGTCGGGTTCTTGGTGAACCTACAAGTCCTATATATCCCCACAACCAGAAAGGTCCAGCGGATATAACGGTATATTGCCTTCAAATAGCTGTCATAATTAGAAGAAGTTACAGGTGAAAACGTTGACACAAATGGCTGTTTTTTTCAACTAATTTTCAATTTTTCCTTTATTTAACTGTTAGTTTCTATAAGGAAAACTTTAAGGATCTACACAAATGACCCCTTGCTGAATTCAGAATTTTGTCTACTTTTCAGAAATGTATGGCTTTCCAGGATCCATTATTAGTTTCATACCCATTTCTACCATTAACTGGAAGGAGGTTGAAAGCACAAAAAATAGCAAAAATAGGCTATGTCCCAGAAAAATGCCAAAACTGTGTAAAAAAGTTGGTTTTCTGACAAAAGTCTGCTTGTCCCTGAAAGCTGGGAAGATGGTGATTTCAGCACCACAACCCTTTTTGATGCCATTTGCAGGGAAAAATCAAGACGCTTTCATCTGTAGCCCTTTTTCGCATTTTTCCAAAAAAAAACAAAATGTAGCTGTATTTTGACTAATTTCTGGGTCCCCTCCAGGGGAATCCACAAACCCTGGGCACCTTTACAATCCCCATGATGTTAGAAAAAAGGACGCAAATTTGGCATGGATACCTTATGTGGTCAAAAAGTTACAGGGGCCTAAGCGCGCACTACCCCAAATAGCCAAAAAAAGGCTTAGCACAGGAGGGGAAAAGGCCTAGCAGCGAAGGGGTTAATAACTTTTTATTGATATTTATCACAATTAAATCCAGATCCAATAAAACAGCAAGGAAAAATTCCAATTTATAAGCCACATCCTCCCCCCACCCTCATCCCTCCCCACCCACGGCTAAATACAAATAGTCTAGATGTCAGATATTTACTTCATGTTATACAAAACAAAAACCCCGTAAGAAATAAAAAGCAGAGTAATAAGCATACAATAAATTCACTATTAATCATTCAGAATAGTCCAATTCATCAAAGGGGCCCAAATAACAAGGCCTTTAGCCTGCAATTTGCGACCTTTTCTGGCATAGACAGCTTTTTCAAATCTATATATTGAAAGAAATCTTTCTAGCCACTGTTGGCCAGTTGGGGGAATAGGACCATGAAGTCCTTTCTATTGGCAATGTTTTTAGAGAGATGACCAATTCAAAATTACTGGACCAGCATGGAACGGTTCCTCACCACAAACTTGTGGGAAATATAGGGGAATGTTTTAATAAACATGATGACAGCCTTCTTCATTTCATGCAGCAGCAAGGAAACCCCTTTGAATTGACTTAGCCTGTGCAACTACACAACTTTGTGACCAAACAATACGTGGATACAAATATAAAGACACCTGTACTAGATGTCCTGAAACATGGATCAAAACTATACAGCAGGAGAGATTTGTATTGAAAGAGATAAAGCTGCTTGACATAATCGCTGAAGCTAAACTTCCACGCTTTAATTGCTATAGTAAGAGTTTCGTCCAACCAGCCACTACAAACCAGATTAGAAAAAAAACAACTTTCACAAGCACATAGTGAGATGGATGTAGCAGAAGAAAGGGGTGAATTCATCAAGGACATTCTGTTGCATGATCTTCTTCCAACAAACACATTATTTGATGGAGAAGCTACAACCAAACCAGTGAAGCACAAACTTGTACAAGAGCTCAAAAAAAACTTTTCACCTCAAGAATTTCAATTTGAAATGGTGTTCTCATTGAAAACTGCTGTTGTTGTGGACTATATGTCACAACTGCGAATGGTCACGATTTCTTCCATGCAAAACTTTGGAGAGGTCATCCAGACTGTTCTACAGATATCAAAGTCAGCGTGCACCTTGCAATGACTGCACATTGTCTTTGACAGTTATCTTGAACTATGTGTCAAAGAATGTGAGAGAAGCAGATGAATGTCTACAAGTGGGACAATTGACCTTGCCTGCATCATAAATTCAACACCTATATCTGTGCAACTTGATAAATTCTGGAAATCAACATCGGACAAGTTGAACTTGGAAATGTTAACTCACCAAAACTTGCTGATGCTTCAGTGAACACTGAATTTCCAATTATTGCAAGTGGAATCATTGTCAATGAGGTGTTGTTGCCTACAGAGATATATTCAAAAGGTACAGGTCATATTGTTCAAGACGCTAATAGCAAATCGGAGGAAGCTGTCCTTCATGTTGTGCCACATATTGAATCGGCTGTTCAAAATTGTCCCAATCGAGTCATTGTACTGATGAATGACACAAATGTTATTATTGTGCGACTTAGATTTGTTGCAATGTTAATAAGTAGAGGATTGTCAGAGTTATGGATCCATTATGGAACAGGCAAGAAAAGACACTTGATTCCACTTCATATTCTGTACTAGAAACTTGACCCAGAGATGCCCGGGTCCTTATCAAGGCACATATTCATACAGGTGATGATACTATGAGCAAAATTGAAACAAAGCTTGGAGCTTTAACCGCTAAACCTGTGAAGTTGCTCATAGGATTTGCTGAGACAGAAGAAGAAGGCAATGTTGAAGACAGAAAAATACCTTGTGCATACGCGGAAAATGAGTTCTGACTGTCACACATTTGACGATCTTTGGTATAGTGAGTTCAAGAGATCAGTCACACTAAGTGACCTTCCACCAACATCATATTCTGTGCATGGACACACTAAAAGAGCATTCTATTGATCAGAAGATGTGTAAATGTTTTGGATCATGCATATGTAGAGAAAGATCCATGTGAATTTGGTTGGGAAAATATTGATGGGGTGCAAAAAGCTACTAAATATCTAAAGCCTTTACCCACAGAACTTACACGTACATGTACTTGCAAAACCTGTGCTGCAACAAGATGAACGTGTTGATATGCTCTTTTCAAATGTTCAACATTCTGCAAATGTACCATGAGCAATTGCCGAAACAAATAAATTAAGTGAATTATGAAAATATGTCTAAAACAGGAGTGATAAACCTTATTTTGTTTTCATACTCAGATCATAAACATTGCTTGGGTATACATAGAAGGATTAAAAACCATTATTATCTGATTCATTTCTATATATGTCTCTTCTTCCTCTATTATAGCCGCCATTTTAGAAAATGGCAGAAGGGTTGCTCTGATGAGGTATTCTCTGTCTCTCCAACACTACTTGACCCCCAAAACCTATGTTTTGATATCAAACGGAAGTATATAGGTCTCATAGTTCCTGAAATTTTACATCATTGCAACACACCTGCCATTTTTAATAATTTAATTCAGAAAATTTGACCCAGATCAGCAATATCTACCGAATCTAAATTACTTCCCAAATTATCCAAAAACACAAATCAAAAACACAAATCCCCTCTGGGCAACAATTTTTTTACAGACGTATATCAGAGGACGGGATTATAACACATGTACCATGTATGCAGTGTTAAATGGGGTTTCCCTGGATGTACTGGCTCTGCAAGATGTAGAGAAGGCCTTCAACTTCTTGGAGTCGCCCTTCCTGCATGGAATGTTGTGGAAACCATAAGTATTGCGTACTTCACTTTGGCCCGGGTCCTTTACTCTTATCTATGTACGTGGACGATATTTTACGAGTTTTTTTTGCCACCCATAGGACAATCAAGTTTGGTGGCTTCTCTGGCCTTAATATTAATTGGGCAAAGTCAGAGGTGTTCCCTCTCACGGATGTCACCTCACCCACGCCCTGTGAGTATCCACTCACATGGTGCGATGGTTCCACTAAATACTTGGGCATTATTTTGCACTGTTACAAAGAGCAGGCAATCTGTCTGAATTATGGACTTGCAATCAACAAGTTGACTGTCCAAATTGAACGGTGGTTGCGGCTCCCCTCTCTATGGTAGGACGTATCGTCATCATCAAAATGGTTTCCTCTCCGGATTTTTATATTTATTTTTAAATACACCTATTCCTCTGATTCATTTTTCCTTACCCTCAGAAACCCATTATGCAACTCATCTGGGCTGGTCATGGGCCCCAGATCAAGTGGGAAATGCTAGTGCTCCCCTATGAACGGGACGGGTTCAGGTTCCCAGACTTCCATGTCTACTACCTTGCAGTACAATGACACTTGGTATATCACTGTTTTCATGCTGATGCCCATCTTCACTATGCTAAACCCGAACAAGATCAGGCAGGGGCAAACTCACTAGCATCTCTTCTTCCAATGGGCCTTAAGCTGGACCCTTCTGACATACAGACCCTATCTACCATGAGCTAGGTATGGAGTTAGCTCTGCCGTCTATTGGGGGGGTGTCCTATGTATTCACCTGAACTCCCATTGGCAAATAACCCCTGGCTCCCTTTGACCCAAGAGAAAGTGGTCCAATGTGTATTGCTTCGTCATGACCTGCACACAATAGGGGACCTTTCCCCTGATGGCCATTTCCTCACTCACACACTGATGACACTAGATTTGCAAATGCCACGCACATGGACCATTTTATTCTACGGCACATGCATGACACACTGCATGCACGCATCACCTACCCACTGGCCACGGATGAATTCCCACCTCTGACATTATTAATTTCTGGTACAGACGGGGGAGACTGAACTCTAAACACTACCGTGCCTGTATGACCATGAAAACTGTGCAGGATGGGAAACTCAGGGTGACCTGGGAGTGCGACTTGGATACCAGATAAAGAATGGTACTATTGCTGTGCGCAGACCAAGTTGGTCTCCCCTAACCACAGGTATAAACTCCTCCATGATTTTTACACAGGGCATACACCATTCCCTGCACCCTTGCCAGACTTGACCCCATAATATCCTCCCAGTGCCCCAGATGTTATGCAGCTGAGGCAGACTTTGCTCACTTAACATGGACTTGTCCACGTATAGGCACATTCTGGTGCAGGGTGTTTGAACCCCTTTCCTTGATGACAGAAACAGTACTCCAGCCTGACCCCCTCATGGTGCTCCTGAGCTATGTGGCTGATGTGCCAAAAAACATTCATAGATGTACTGCCATAGCTTTGTTACTGGCTGAGCGGGAGATAGCATTGCAGTGGGACAGCAGGGTCCCCCCTACTGTGGATGCATGGTTAGCCAGTATGATGTACTGCGACACGACGAGCAAAGTCTATGCCACGCTGCAACCTCCTACTGCCAAACTGAAGGATATTTGGAACCCTCTCCAAGACTACCTGCTTACTTTGGACTCGAACGACCAGAGCTGAATTACTGACTTTGCCCCTCTAAGCACCTTCTTCACCCTGTGAACTGTTCTGCCTGCATATAGTTGGCCTCTATAGCAATATCTTCTAAACGTGCTTCAGTTCAACTCAGTGCTTTTCGGTACATACATTCTGCTAATATATATGTCTGTTAGTGCGCCTTCCAGAGTTTTGATGTGCAGAACATGTGATATGCATTTTCCCACTGCGTGGGTTTTGTTGTATGTGATAAATACATTTTCAAATATATATATATATATATATATATATATATATATATATATATATATATATATATATATATTCCTCTCCTCGCCACAATCCTCCGGAAAAACGAGTGCAGACCTCATTCAGTGCCAGTATTCTTTTTATTTTTGCCAGTCCTCTACCATTACGCGTTTCGGCCGTACAAGCGGCCTTGATCACATGATATATATATATATATATATATATCTTACAACAGATTCGCCCAGATACGAGACCGCACTCCACTTCAGGTAGGTACAACCTTTTATTTGAAAGGCATTTGGCTTCCCATCCCGTTGTTAGGTCCCTTGGCCTGACGCGTTTCGAAGCTCTTTTGCTTCTCTTCAGAGGCCCGTGTCGACAGCCATTATTGCTACCACATCTTCCCCTGCGCGCTTTGTTCAAATTTATTGAACACACAGTGGCTGACCGGCAAACAGCTGACATCGCGGAAGTGATTACTTGCCAACCCGGAAGGGGTATTTTCCGAGTCAGCCCCCGCAGTTCACGTATTTGATTTCGGAGTTTGACTTTCCCGAGGGATACAGCGCAGGGACCCGAGGAGTCGGAGGACGCTAAAGGTACCGAATCTGTGTTCCGAAGGGTAAGCGACTCGACGGATTATTGCTAGAACATTGCGGGTGGTAGTGATAGTGGAAAACGAGATTGCGCCAGACTTGAAGGTTTGTTTGGCATAGCAGTGATATTTTTGCAGGATACTCACAAGATGATATCAACAGCTGACGCGCTGCGGGACCGAGAAGCCGCAGCAGATGCCCTCTTTCTTAACATACCCGAGCTAGAAGTAGCGCAGAGAGGTCATGTTACTAATGTGAACACCAACAACAATGTAAAAACTTTGCTCAAAAAATTGGAAAAATTGTTACGTACCGAAATGTCTAAATGGTGGGAAAAAAAGTCATTGGACAAATATAAAGAGGCGGGAAGGGTTCCGCGCGGTTTGCGTGTTATGATTGCCCCGTCATTTGAAAATCCTAATCCTTTGATGTTGAAGGAGTGGGCGACGAACAACTTGGATGCTTCAATGAACATGGTGGTCATTCTGATAAAGTATGCCGAAATTGACAGAGTCGAAATTGTCAAACAAATAGATGTAGTAAATGCATTGCTGGAAGCTAGTGAACATAAAGATCAGGTCAAGAAAGGACGAGAGGAAATCGAAATACGTTTGAGAAAATATGAAGAAACCATCAAAGCAAGAAAGATTTTCAAATTCGCTAGAGATAAGCAAGACTATGAAACAGGACGCATTTTTACCTTTTCAAAGAAATTTGACAATATAAAAAGGCGAGCACTTGTCAATCAAGGTAATATGATTAGTGCCTCCTCATCAACGGCTTCAGTAGATCTACAATCTTCGAATGCTGAAATTAGTACTGCCGAAAGTAGCATTGATTCTGATGACAGCACTAGTAGCAATACATTGCAAATACCAACTAATTTTGCACCAGGAGAAGAGCTGAATTTTTTAGTGGAGGACCGCCGCCAGACATTAAGACCGCGCAATCCTGTACTGAAACAAGGAGAAGGAGGAACCAGCGCAGGAAACAAAGGCGGAAACTCAGGCTACAAAGGCAGAAACAAGAAATTGAAAAACTAGATTCAGCAACAATCGAATTTGACAACACAGTAATCAATTTATCGGAAACAGTATTGTCAACTGCGGAAAAACAGTTGTTAGCACTTGGCTTATCCTATTGTCCCACTAATTGTTTCAAGTATACTAAAACAAGGGTTGATGTTTTTAAATTCATTCGAAAACTCAAGCTCGGAAACACTTCCAACTCAAAAAGCGGTGGAAACTGCATCTAATATCAGGCCATCGCCAGGACTGAGTTCCAACTTACAAGCATCAGATATTGGTACACTCAGGGTAGTACAATCACTGGCCATTGGTGATGATGCAGTATCTAATTCTACTCAGGAGGACTTACGTGAACTTGGTATAACATGTAGTAGACCAGCGATTAGCCCTTTTCGACCACCCTCTACTTTCATCCCAATGATGCCAAGGGATGCTATTGATGTTTTCAGTGAGTGTGTGATTGATGATTTGAAGAAGCTAAATCGCAAAGTCTTACAAGAAACTAGACACCACAAATATTCTGAGATTCAATACTCTAAACTCATTCACAAATTACAAGAAAACACAGAACTTATCATTAACAAGGCCGATAAGGGAGGAAATATCGTGTTGTGGCCAAGGACGCTCTACATGGAAGAAGCTGCACGTCATCTTAATGATACTGAATGTTACCGAAAAGCCAAGAATTAAGACAAATCAAAGACACTGTTTTTGCCGAATTGGCCCAATGGAAACGTGTGGGGTTGTTGTCTAAATGTGAATACGATTTTTTAAAGAATGAATATCCCATTACTCCAGTACTATACTTTATCCCAAAAGTGCATAAAAATGTGGTACCGGTTCCAGGTAGACCGATAATTTCAGCACAGAAAAGTTTGTTGGAAGCAATGTCCAAATATGCTGATTATTTTTTACATCAATTTGTAGATAATCTACCTTCCTTTATTAGAGATACCGGGCACTTCTTAAGTAAACTTGAAAAAGTAGAATGGGAAGAAGACTGTCTTCTAATTGTCATGGATATTTGTTCTCTGTATACCAGCATTCCCCACTCAGATGGTATTAATGCAGTACGCTATTTCTTAGATAAGCGGAGTATTCATATGTATGATCACAACAAAATGATTTTAAGAATGATCGAAATCTGTTTAACCCACAATTTCTTTATGTTTAATAAGGAAGTTTTTCAACAACTACGTGGGGTGGCTGTGGGTGCATGCTTCTCCCCTAGTTATGCGTGTTTACACGTTGGCTGGTGGGAGGAGCATGTCCTCAATACTACACATAAGTCTGTTTTTGATGAACATATACTCCATTGGTGGAGGTTTATTGATGATATCTGTCTTATTTGGAAGGGATCTGCCAAATCAGCTGAACAATTTGTGGACAGCCTCAATGTCAATCTGCTTAATCTTAAATTTACAGCTGACATTAGTAAAGAAAAAGTCCAATTTCTAGATGTGGAAATTTTTATTAAGGATAATGCTATCCATACCAAACTACATAGAAAGATAACAGCAGGCAACTCTGTACTTCACGCTAGGAGTTCCCACCCTAACCATCTTATTCGGAGCATTCCATATGGTGAATTTTTAAGAATTAGACGCATTTGTAGTCATGAAGAGGATCTTAAAAAATGTCAGACAGAAGCTTTTGATAGATTTAAAATTAGAGGCTACAAGACTAAGGATCTCAGGGTAGCTCTTGACAAAGCCAACAATAGTACTAGGGACGAGTGTCATCCAGCTGTAACTATTTCTAGTACCCTGCCTATCAATACCATCAGAGATCGCATCTTGAAGGAAGTTGAACCTGTTAACAATATTAGACAGATAACCACCTATAGTAAACAGGAAAGACAAGTACGCAAAATTTTGTATAAAAACTGGCCGATTATACGGTCTGACATTACACTATCACAAATTCTACCTGAGCTCCCATTACTAACGTTTAGAAGAGCTCCATCTATGAGAGACGCACTAGTGAAAACAAGTCCTGAAGTAATTACATCTAGGACTTGGCTATCAGCAAGATCAGGATTTTTCAAATGTAGTTCGTGTGGCGCTTGCAAATTTGGTAAAAATGTTTCTGAGTATGTCACTGCTTTCAGTCCTCAACCAATTAAAATACAAGGTCATTTCACTTGTAGGACTGATTTTGCGGTGTACGTTTTGGAATGCACCTGTAATTTACTTTATGTTGGAAGCACCAAATTGCAAGTGTTTAATAGAATTCTTCAACATTTAAGAGCGGTTGTGAATTCAGATCCTAACTATCCAGTGGCACGTCATTTGAAGTTAGTCCACAATAACAATCTCAAAGACCTAAGTTATTTTGTAATAGGTTCAGTACCTAAAAGTATTAGAGGTGGCAATAGAGAAAAACAATTAAGACAGCTGGAATCTGAATTTATCATGCTGCTTGACACCAAGATGCCAAATGGTCTTAATAATAGCGACGATTTACACAATTTGTTTATAAACTTTGTATTCTTATTATTCGTGCTATGTAATATATTGTGGGTTTTTAGATACAATTTAACTAGTTTTTATTTCTACTGATGCTCGGTTTTAATCTAGGTTCGCCTGGTTTTACCGGGTTTTGGCGGTGATTTTTTCTGGTTTCTTTGGTTCTTTTAACCTTGTTTACAATTTTATACAATATATACCGTTTGGGATTTAATGATGTGTTTTCCTTCTTAACAGTACTATGATCCCTCAATCATTTTTTATAGAGGCTTTTCCTGTCTGATTTTTTTGTAATTGAGGTCACTATGCACATGCATCGTGGTGGCTTTCACCGGGATTTGTTCTTCATTTTACTTGGTTTTACCTGGTTTTACCTGGTTTTACCTGGTTTTACTTGGTTTTATGGAGTATTTTACCGGTTTTTAGCCCCTTGTTTCATGTGTTTAGTTAGTTACAATAGACAGTGATTTCATTCATTTTTATACTGCCTCTATTTATAGTGATGAGTTACTATACAACAATTTTTCAATTTTTGGAATTTTTTGATTTTTGATTTTGTACTTTTTGAAACTTTATTGAGCTTGGTGTAAAAGTTTATATGAATTGAATACTTTCAAACACATTTAATATATTAATGATCGAACGTCTGCGCTCAGCTTATATGTTTTATATGCACTTGCACTTTACTTCGAAATTTCATTGAGGGTATCTGTATTGCTGCTAATTATTTATGATATTTATTTTTGACACTTAGCACTTTCTCTATTGCACTTTTTGCACATGTATTATAGCAAATGTAATTTATTTATATGCCAGATCATTGACATCAACATGTTCAGTATTGGTGATGTTTTTTAATGCATGGTCGAGGTCTTTTGAGCACTATGCTTTTATGACCAATCTTATTTCGAGTTATATGTATACTTTGTTGCAACTATGAATAAGGAAATTGTTGGTGCGGTCCCTTTTATAAACAAAACAAATGTATTTAGACAAATAGTTGCGTTTTATAATATAACATTGTGCCAATGCTTGATGTTATGACCGTTACCTCGTTTGCAACTTTAAGATCTCTTTTATCTCGATTACTGGCACTAATTAATTAATTTATTTGCATAATTTATTTGCATTTTTTATCACGTGGTTTGGTGTGTCTCTATATATGTGGTCTATTGGGTCCAGTGCGTCATGTGAACAAGACCGTGGAAACGCGGTCGAAACGCGTCAGGCTGGGCACTTGCTTGATTTATTCCTTGTACATGTAACTGCAAATAAAGAAGATTCAGATTACCTGTTTGGTTGCTGGAGGATAGAACCTACCACAGGACTGTGGTCATCATATATATATATATATATATATATATATATATATATATATATATATATATACATATATATATATATATATATATATATATATATATATATCTTACAACAGATTCGCCCAGATACGAGACCGCACTCCACTTCAGGTAGGTACAACCTTTTATTTGAAAGGCATTTGGCTTCCCATCCCGTTGTTAGGTCCCTTGGCCTGACGCGTTTCGAAGCTCTTTTGCTTCTCTTCAGAGGCCCGTGTCGACAGCCATTATTGCTACCACATCTTCCCCTGCGCGCTTTGTTCAAATTTATTGGCCTCCGGTGCGCCTCCATAGTAGGAATTGATTGAACAATGCACGCTGGGACATGTAGTCATTATTGTCAATTATTACCCTCCAGTGGGTTGGTTGTAGGCACGCATTTTGGGACATCTTTTCACAGCCCTCCAGTGGGCTCCAGGGCGGGATTCCGCATGCCTGAATAATTCGCCTGTTGTGCCACAGAGATGAAAACTTTCACTCTTACAGACCCTAGTTGGATTTTGGGCGGTGCGTCATCTCCACGACCTGGAACCGCCGTGATTTTATGTCTTACAACAGATTCGCCCAGATACGAGACCGCACTCCACTTCAGGTAGGTACAACTTTTTATTTGAAAGGCATTTGGCTTCCCATCCCGTTGTTAGGTCCCTTGGCCTGACCCGTTTCGAAGCTCTTTTGCTTCTTTTCAGAGGCCCGTGTCGACAGCCATTATTGCTACCACATCTTCCCCTGCGTGCTTTTTTCAAATTTATTGGCCTCCGGTGCGCCTCCATAGTAGGAATTGATTGAACAATACACGCTGGGACATGTAGTCATTATTGTCAATTATTACCCTCCAGTGGGTTGGTTGTAGGCACGCATTTTGGGACATCTTTTCACAGCCCTCCAGTGGGCTCCAGGACGGGATTCTGCATGCCTGAATAATTCGCCTGTTGTGCCACAGAGATGAAAACTTTCACTCTTACGGACCCTGGTTTGATTTTGGGCGGTGCGTCGTCTCCACGGCCTGGAACCGCTGTGATTTTATGTCTTACAACAGATTCGCCCAGATACGAGACCGCACTCCACTTCAGGTAGGTACAACCTTTTATTTGAAAGGCATTCGGCTTCCCATCCCATTGTTAGGTCCCTTGGCCTGACGTGTTTTGAAGCTCTTTTGCTTCTCTTCAGAGGCCCGTGTCGACAGCCATTATTGCTACCACACCTTTCCCTGCGCGCTTTTTTCAAATTTATTGGCCTCCAGTGCGCCTCCATAGTAGGAATTGATTGAACAATGCACGCTGGGACATGTAGTCATTATTGTCAATTATTACCCTCCAGTGGATTGGTTGTAGGCACGCATTTTGGGACATCTTTTCACAGCCCTCCGGTGGGCTCCAGGACGGGATTCCGCATGCCTGAATAATTTGCCTGTTGTGCCACAGAGATGAAAACTTTCACTCTTACGGACCCTGGTTTGATTTTGGGCGGTGCGTCGTCTCCACGGCCTGGAACCGCCGTGATTTTATGTCTTACAACAGATTCGCCCAGATACGAGACCGCACTCCACTTCAGGTAGGTACAACCTTTTATTTGAAAGGCATTCGGCTTCCCATCCCGTTGTTAGGTCCCTTGGCCTGATGCGTTTCGAAGGTCTTTTGCTTCTCTTCATTTATATATGTGTATGTATGTATGTATGTATGTATAGATAGATAGATAGATAGATAGATAGATAGATAGATAGATATCTCACAAGCCAGTTATAATAAGTCGATAATCAATGGCCAGAAAAAGTAAAGAATGGGTTTGTTGGGCTCCAACTCAACTTGATCACCTACTAGATATCATACTTCTAGAATTAGATTGGTAGTCCTGGGTGATTTCACACATTGAATGATATAAATGTTAAAAATGAGAGGAAAGATTCTGGATTCCTTATAGATGTGCATAAACTTTCTAGGCTGTTAAACCAGAATCACTGATATCCAGAGAGAGAAGAGGCTATCTGGGGCAGAATATCTGGGGTGAAAGAAAACCCCAGTTGACTGATAAACATCGCCAGAAAACTAGGACTTAGAAGAGACTTCTGCTTTTTCCACTGTTCTCCCAACTCAACAATCTGAGATTAAAGGCAGTGGTATAGATCAGCATAATCAGTTTGTATCTCCCACTTAAATTATGGATTAATTCATACCATATCGAAGCAGATGGACATAGGAAGCGAAAGATACTTTGACTTGTAAAGAGCAAGAGCCAAAGTTGCTTTCGAAGGAAAGAAAGAATCACAACAGAAAGTAACAGTCAAGACTTGACAAAGAGTACTTTGCAAAGAACTCAAAAAGAAGGGCAAGCATGAGTCTTACCAGAAGATAGCTTTCCTTTGGGGCGTATTTCATGTAGGTAATATTGTGCGACATGATGTATCGAGACCACTCACAGTAGCTTGCATTAGGAATGTAACAACATAACCTGTCAGAGACACAGGTATTAGAACTTTAGCAAATATTATTATAAACCATTCTTCTGTGGAAAATGTGTACAAATGTTGAAGCACATATTGAAAGAAGCATGGTAATTATAAACCACTGGTAATTATTATCCAACAAAGAGGAAATAATATGACTGTAAGACAATATATTCTATTATATGAATTCCGTTTTTACAGTGGCCTGGTTAATAATCATGGGCACAGAAAGGACTGCCATTTTGCGGGGGGGGTCACATACCTTTGGTGGGAGGCAAGCGGTTTGGAGCCTGCGAGTTTGATGAGAATCCATGGAGTTTGCAGTAAGTAGCCACGATGTGGAAACAACACTTTCCCTAGAAGTAGAAAATGCACCTCTGCTCTCAAGATTGCTAAAGACATTGGGGCATATTTACGAGGAAGTGGCGGAGAAGGGCGTTAGTCTCCTTGGCTTAACGCTGCGCTCCGCCACTTCTGAAACGCAGGGCTGCACCATATTTACAAGGTACGGTGCAGCCCTGTGTTTCCCCCTGTGCTGGCGCTAATTGAGCCACCTAGCTCTAATGCAGACATCCTTGCACCATAGTGCAATGGTGCCTGCATTGCAGGGGAATATTGTTTATGTGCAGGAAAGTTTCCCTTCCTGCACATAAACAATCTGGAATGGCGTTTTGTAACTTCTTTGTGTGCTGCTTAATACAGCACACATAGAATTTGCAAAACATAATTTTTTTTAATGATTGTTTATGTGCAGGAAGGAACACCTTCCTGCACATAAACAATCAATGGCCTTTTGCTGTTTCTATGTGTGCTGCACAACGCAGCACAAATGGAAACAACAAAAACTAGGAGAATTAAATATTCCTCCTCGTTGTGCATGGGTAAGACCAGGTTTTCCCTGGTCTTAATTTTGGAGCTGCCCCATATGTATGCCACCCGTGTAAATATGTCACGTTAAGTGGCTTAACACTGCCTTGTATGTAAAGCGAAGCCCCTATCACCACCACAACATCAGAAAAAGTGTTGTGTGGTGGTGATAGGGTCTTGTAAATATGCCCCATTGTTTTTATGTTGATACTCACAGCCATCTCGACACACTGCCACCAGGATTAGTGATGTAATGAGAGAGAAAACTCAAGAAAATCTATTACCATATTGGAAACACAATTCAACTAATTATATATTAAAACTCTGAGGGGCATATTTATGAGCCCCTTTGTGTCGCTCTTGCACCACACAACGTGGTGCAGGAGCGATGCAACTTAAAATGAGATTTATGAAGCCATGCAAGGCCACCTTGTGTGGTCCTGAGTGGCTTCATAAATCTCAAGTAATGCATCGCAGTGCATATTGCTGCATTGCATTACTCTGCACTAGGGAGGCGTTTCCATGGGTGTTGCGTGGGTGTTCCCACACAACGTCAATGGATTTTGAACCTATGCCTCCCCAGGTGATGCATAACAAGCAGAAATATCTTTATTTCTCCTCATTAATTCATATTTCTACGTGTGCTGCATTCTGCAGCACACGTAGAAAGAGGAATATGCCTCAGAGTGTGTCCCTTCCTGTGCAAAAACAATCCTCCTTACAACATAGGCACCGGTGCACCATGGTGCAAGGGTTCCTGTGTTGGCACTAGGCAGTCAAAAGGGTGCCAGCACAGGGGAGAAGGCAGGGATGCACTGTATTGAATTAAATACGGCACATTCCTGCCCTCTTCCTGTCATGCAGTGCAGCAAGGGAACTTGCTGCTATGCACTGTGTGGCTTGCACATAAATATGGTGCTATGTATAACATTTTAAAGCACACTGTCAAACTCCACAATGCATCCAACATATATTGCATACAATAATTGAGCATTACAGCCCACTGCCAAAAGCTATAAAATTGTCACAGGCCCTGATCACAAGTTATAGGCCCGACCTGCAGGTGAGAGCCTCTAAAGACTGAGAGGGCAAAAATTATATTATAACATTCCACCCAATGGGGTTAGATATTTCTAAAATAAACAGGAAGAAACAAAAACAAGCATTGAACTGCTGCAGCTGAAGGTCCATGCCAGTAAATGATGGCTCTAAGCAACTCTGTTGTCTTCAGTGGAGCTCCTAGCAATCCAGTGATCTACCTAACAGATTGTTATAGCAAATAATGAACAGATAGAAATGAAAACAAAATATGAGAACCATAGAATGTGAAGCAATGGTGGGCAGGTGAATGATATAGCGGGTCCCACTTTTAGATCAATACAGAACAAAACTGATGGCAAATTATAGTGTCAGGAGCGTTTTTGAAGAAGTGCAATACTGATATGCAGGGTACCAAACAGGTTTGGAACTAAGGAGGGTGACTGCCCATATGCTGAAACAACTGTGGGCATAAGTTATGAATCAGATTGACTTCATTTATGATATGCCAGTAAATTACATAAGAATCTTAAATAAATCGGTGTGCCTTTATTTAAGCACCAGGAGATAAAGGTATTATTGGTCAGTCCCTTTCACATTGCTAGGTTTTCAGTGCATGTGAAGCTAATTGGCCAATTCTTTGTGCTTTACAGATGTGTTGTCGTGCAAAAAATTCTGGTCACAAGGATTTGCAGAAATCCTACCTTAGCAGTATTCATGAGACATGATTCATGTAATGAATTCTGGTGACCAACTGTGACTGCAGAAATGTAGGCCATTAAAGAGCAGCTGACCTTCATCTCTGTCTTCACAACTGAGAATATCCTTTTTGTAACCTGTGTAGCCCAAAGGAAAATGAACTTAATGCCCACTAAAATGGCCCCTTTCAAAAAGGACATTGGTGGAGCAGCCATTTATTCACAGAAGCAGTCACAGTCCATTGACAAATGTCCTTGATAATCTAAATAATTGAGGAATGCATCTATGCCTACCCTTTTTCCTTGCAACTTCCAAGGATTGCACCATTGACAGTGTGAGTCACAAGTGATGATGGAACTTTCATTTCTGGTAGCTAGTGAGTTTTCAGTCCTTTAGCTTTTTACTTTTTCAGGCTGTATCCTGGAATGTGCTTGGAACAGCAGATATGAATATTTAAAGGTATAACTGGCTTATCATCAAAGTCCAATGCATACAGCAGATTTGCAGATTTAGTCCTGCATGTCAGGAATGTGGTGGCACCTATCATGTGATCTAGTGATCGATGAAATGGAGAGGCAGTTGATTTTGATTCATGAAAAAAAGATAACGAAATATTGGTTTCTTGCGGACATGTATGGGAAATAAACTCCGGTATGAATATATATGTGGTGTTGATAAGATATTGTTTTGTACCTACACAGATATCTCCCAGCAATAATGAAGACAGAGTTACAAAAGATCTGGGTGCCGATCTTGGCACTACCACTTAAAAAACCAATGGCAAAGAAAAGGGATGAGGCATTGTAGAGCAGAATGTTGGATACCCTTTTGATGGCTGGATGTAAGGAAACCGACCATTTGTTGTGTGGCCCGCACATGTAATGGGTTCACATTTGCGCTCCACTGGGGAACTAAACACCCCATTGTAGCACTTGACTCTCTCAGGGTAGCAGATCAAAGCAGTCCAAAGCCTACTCAGGGGAGGTGGTATGGGCTAGTAATCACCGTTCGCTGGCACACAATAACACTCGATAAATGGTTGTCCCGTCTATGCTTTTTCTTTTTAAAAAGGAAAAGCCATTTATTACACACAAAGGAATTTAAAAATATACAAAAGGCTGATGGAAATGCCTTTTGATTACATTGCGTAATCACCTCTGACCCTCTGAAGGGGTCATGCAGCAACATCAGGTAAGTACATTGACCTGATCTAAGGTCCAAGAGCAACAAACCACATGTCAAAAATCATAATTTTAGAAGTAAATGCAATAATTAATATAACCATGTGTGATTGCATTTATTAATGATAATAAAGCATCTCTACTTTGATAACAAATTGCTGTGAGCATCATTATTTTAATAAAGCATTTACAGAAATGAAATATGCATTTCTCGTGGGTCTGTTTGCTTTTTAAATTCTTGTATTTATATGGAACAATGGAAACCCATGAATATCAAGGAACCAGGGGTACATGATGCTTTATAGGAACAGAGGTCCCTCACCTAAACATATGTCAGTATTAAACTGGGAAAACAATTATGTCCATACATGTTGTCCAATAGACAAATTAAAATCACATTTATTAAGCAAATCAATAAAATAGGTGGGTGGAAACACGAACAACACACAATTAAATAAGCAAAGAGGCTCAGGCACTAATGTGTGATATAAACAAAAGTTGGTTAGTCACAATTAATTCTGAAGCAGTACTTCTACCCCTTACTAGGTACATTACAATAGGGTCAGGATGCAAGAGTCAAAGACGTTTTGATCCTTACAAAATAAGAGGATCATCATCAGGACATTTACAAATCATGCCCGAGATTTTTGATGCAATAGTAAAAGAGAATGACTGTAAGAGGAGAAGGGGAGGAGAAAGGAAGGCGAGAGTTAGTTGTCAGCGGGATGAAATCTATATAGATACCACATCTGTCCATACTTGTGGGAATGTGAAGCCTTAGGGGCCTAGGGCCAACCATACGTGGGTCCCATTCAAGGGAAAGTACATCAGGCAAGGGACCCAGAGGGGAATCAGACTGCAATGCCACTAACAAGTAGGAAGTAGCGAGCTGAGTATTCCTGGTTGAGAATTCAATTTTCCATTGGTCAATAAAGGATCACATAAAAACTAAAGAATTCCGAACCGCTCATATATTAGAGACCCGTAATGCGAGTACATCCATCTCATAGACTGTATAGACATAATGAAAGCAAATTACTAAGGGAGCCAAGTGCTATCCACAATGAGTAATGCAAGAAATTGGGAAAGAATTACCTAAAATATGAGACATGGCCAGCCGCTGAACTAACAAATCATGCAGGTCAGCCAGAAGCCTTCTTGAGGGAGCGCTCAGCTGGGGCGCTAAGATTAAGGAATGTACATAATTTAAATCATGAAGAGAGATGCCAATATATACATGAGTTTTATGCATAATACATAACATACCAGTGATGTAACACAAAACACCCGGAGCCCTGAGCCACAGATTCAAGTTGCAATACTGCGAGAAGCACTGTTTACAAGCAGAGTATCGCGTACAGTGGCGCTCTGCAGGGGGGCTGGAAGTACCTACATGGCTTTAGCTACATTGGGAAAACTTGCTCACACCACTGGATGGTACTAGGTATTGACACTTCAATCGAACACTCTAAAAAACTACTCAAGGAGATCCTAGATCTTGCAAAACAAAATAAGGAGTCAAGCCTGATAATCGCCTATTGGAAAAGATTGAGAAGACCATCTCTGAATTTAATAGATAGAACGAGGCGAAAAAGAATCCACCAATCGACCAGACACCATCGATCAGCTTCTCACTCCCTCGCAGACAACCCACGGATCCGTCGAGCCAACAGCAGAGGATGCTACTTCTCACACCTGGCAGCCAAAGCTTGGAAAAACCTCCCCCTGCACCTCAGAACAGCATAGTCATTCCAGCAATTCAGAAGAGAACTAAAGAGCTGGATGTTTGAATGATCAAACCGCCACATAGCAGAAAACAACTCCAGCACTGCAAGACCCTCACAGATGATTTGCCGTGCTGCTTAATGTCTGGTTGATTGATTATGACAGTACAATTTACAACTCTATATATTTCACAACACTTCATGACACTCCAATCAACAACAGAAAACTGTACGATTAGAATTTTTTTTATATATATATTAATATAACTTACTGGTGGTCTCCAGTAGGTAGTTATAGTCAGAACGTAGTTTCCATAGGAAAAGCATTTTTTGACCTGGCTCTAACTTTAGTGTAATTTGACCAATCTTGATGAAATTTTCCAAAACGAGTTTCAGGTTAGGTTGTGTGTGTCATGGAAAGTTTGGGGGTGATCCTTGCAGTTGGGACCGAGAAATTTAGGTGCAAAATAAAAGTGCAATTGTAATGTTAATTCCATAGGAACCTTTACCCACAGCTACATCCCGAACCGATGAACGGACTTACATCAAATTTGGCAGGGAGGTGGATGTCTGTTCAAGAAAGTGCCTTTTGCTTATTTGGTGTAAATCCGTTCAGTAGTTGTTGAAAAATGTAAGTTGAAAATGATAGTGATATCTATGGTCACGAAGCCTTCGTGAAAAAAACCAAGCACGTGCAGGGAAATGCACCGCTCTGATTGGCTGCCAACACTTCAACCAGGAAGTGTTGACAGCTATCTTGGGACTCGGCTTCACTGAGTTCCCCCCCAAAAAAGTGAAAATAAAGAAAAGGGGCAGGGTAGGAATACCCTAACCCCCTAGCCATGGCCTTAGGGTCCTCATGGGACCCCACCATGGCATAAAAGCATTTTTTTTAATTTGCAGCAAAATAAAGAAAAAATGCAAGCATGAGCTCTTGCTTTTAAATAAACTCCGGGTGGGCCAGGTCCCGGGGGCATATAATAAGTATAGGAGGGGGGTGCACAGGGCCCCCATCCTAGGGCTTATCAAAACCCTGGGGACTGCCACCTCCCCGGAGCACTTTTCATTATTTCATTATTAGTGCGGGCGGGCCAACCAGGCCTGCCCTCAGCCCCGGGGACCGTCACCTCCCCATGGCCATTTCTAATTATGTAGGGGGTCCTCGCGGACCCCCTTGCCCCGGGGACCACCACCTCCCTGGTGCTAATTTCAATAATGTGGGGGGCCTCGTGAACTCCCCCCCCCTTCCCCGGGGACTGCCATTTCCCCAGGGCAAAAATAAGTAACAAAGTGCCACTTCTCCGGGGCACACACACAATAATTAAGGGGGTCCTTTGCGGACCCCGGGGACCACCACCTTCCCTGGCAAATTTGCATAAAAGAGGGGTGGCATGCGGCCCCCCTCCAGGAGCCCTATATGGCACTGGGGACCGCCATCCCCCAGGGCCGACTTCAGCAATGTTCCAGGGTGGCGGCCATGCCATAGCAAACAGTGTGCTCAAAGCGGAGCACACTTTGCTTTTTACACACAGGGAGCTGCATGTCAGCAGCTCCCTGGATGTAAAAAGCAATGCCGGCTCCCGCAGGAGGTGGGAAAACATATATATTAAGGTACTACAAAAGTAAAAAATAGTGTACTAGGTGTACTACTAATGAGTGATACTACTTCTAGCATATATTATGTGAGTGGCTGTGTCACTGTGTGTATCAGTGTGTGAGTGCTTGTCTGAGTGGATCTACGGGTGTGTGAGTGGGTGGGTGAGTTTCTGTATGATGTATAAGTGAGTATGTGTGCTGCTGTGTGCGTGAGTGAGTGGGTGTGTCAGTGGCTGTATGGGTGAGCAAATGGCTGTGTGAGTGGGTTTATGGGTGGGTGAGTGGGTGTGTAAATGACTGTATGGGTGAATGAGAGGGTGTCTAAATGGTTGTAGGAGTGAGTGACTGGCTGTGTAAGTGGCTGTATGGGTGCGTGAGTGGCTGTTTGGGTGTGTGTTTGGTTAAGTGAGTTGTGAAAGTGGCTGTATTGTAGAGTACATGTCTGTGTGAATGGATGAATGGGTTAGTGAGTTGATGTGAGTGTACTTGTATGGATGTGTGAATGGGTATGTAGGTGGTTGTGTGGGTGAGTGACTGGGTGAGTGAGGGACTGTGTTGAGAGGTTGTATGGGTGAGTGAGCAGGTGTGTGAGGGCTGTATAGGTGAATAAGTGGGTGTATGAGTAGCTGAATGAGTGAGTGTGTGGCTGTCTGGGTAAGTGACTTGTTATATGAGCAGCTGGATGGGTGAGTGAGTGGTTGTGTGAGTGGCTGTATGAGTGAGTGAGTGGGTGTGTGAGTGGCTCTATGGATGAGTGAGTGGTTGTAGGAGCACATGTATGGTCTGTGAATGAGTATGTGAGTGATTGTGTGGGTGTGTCAGTGGGTTTATGAGAGGTTGCATAGGGGGTGAGTGGGTGTGTGAGTGCTTCTGTGGATGATGTCATCAGTGAAGTCATTTGAGATGTCATCAGTGATGTCACTGACCGTGTCATGAGTGATGTAATATGTGAGGTCATAAGCAGTGCATTGCAGGTGGGTTAAGTTATAGTTAGCCCAGCTAACTATAACTGCTGAATTTCACTGGTTTTGTAAGAGGGAAATCTGAGCCTAACTATAATGTCCCTGTAACCTTTGTTTTTTTCAGTGAATTTCTAACCTTTTTTAATGTTGTATCCTAACTATAACATCTCTGTAACCTTTGTTTTTAAGTGAATTTCTGAGGTTTGTTTACATTTGATTTCTTAACTGTAACCTGTAACCTTTGAGAGTGAGTGTGAGTGCGTGCATAAGTGTCTTAGTGGGAGTGTGAGAGAGTGCTTGAGTATCTGAATGGGTGTATGAGTGGGTGTGTGTCTGTATGGGTCTGGGAGTGGGTGCATAAGTGTCTCACTAAGTGTGTGAATGGGTGCATGAGTGTCTGAGGGTTCTGTGAGTGGGTACATGGGTGTCTGAGTGGGTGCATGAATATCTGAGTGAGTGTCTCAGTGGGTCCATGAGTAGGTGTGAAAGTGTCTCAGTGGGTTTGCGAGTGCATCCATGAGTGTGTGAGTCAGTCTGTGAGTGAGTCCATGAGCATCTGAATGGGTCTGTGAGTGGATGCATTAGTCTCTGAGTGGGTGTAGGAATGTCTGACTGTGTCTGTGAGTGGATTTGTGAGTCTCTGAGTGGGTCTGTGAGTGGGTGCATGAGTGTTTGGGTTGGACTGTAAGTGGGTCTGTGAGAATCTGAGTGGGTCTGTGAGTGGGTGCATGAGTCTCTGAGTGTGTCTATCAGTGGCTGTATGAGTGTTTCTGTGGGTCTGTGAGTGAGTGCATGAGTCTCTGAGTGGGTCTGTGAGTGGGTGCATGAGTGTCTGTGTAGGTATGTGAGTGGGTGAGTGAGTCTCTGAGGGGGTCTGCGAGTGGGTGCGTGAGTGTCTGGGTGTAGTGCTAGAGGCACTCTTGTGGTCTGACACCCTGTGATGACCTTTGACTACCATCATTTTAATTGACTTTGGTGTTTTACTTTATCCTAGCCTGAATGTATGATGTTCTGCATATGCCTTGTTTCTCTTAAAGGTTTCTTTCTTGTAATCTTGCAGTCTTACAGTGGGAGCTGTCACAGTAGAACAGCCTTGCCAAGAACAGAACGTGTGGGATGTGCATTTGAAAGCATGAGAGAGAGAGAGAGGTGTGGAATGTACTTTTTGGTCTCGAAGTGCAGTGTTATAAGCAGTGGTGCACAAATCCGCACTATGTTGTACATTGAGAGATGAAGTATGTGATGCTATAGGCAGTGGTGCCCCAATGTGCATTGTGTTGTACATTGGCAAGAATTATGAAGTTCTTACTATTGGCTTTGACATGGCCTCATGTCATCCTGAATTCTGACTCTGCCTTGCTTGAGCTATTCTGCGCGCACAGACAGGCTTGCAAGTTGTTTGGGTTAATCATGTTCAAGGATTGTTTTTGTGAGAGATTGTTTAATGTACCCTGGAAGGCTTTCGTAAGCTTTGTTAAGGTAAAGGCTGAAACATGTGAGAATGTAGAGGGAATGTGGGAACTCCTTCCTTCCGTGGAATGCTTGCCTGGAAGCTGGCCAGTTCCAGTAAGTTTCCTTGGCGCAGAGGGGAAGACTCTTGAACCTTCTAGTGTGTGTTTTGAGACTATAAAGCTGAGGGTTGTTGACAGCTAGGGTGGGAGCTCACTTACAGAGTAGATGTACTGCTGTAAGACAAACGGAACCTGAGTCCCGGTCGAGAGTCCAAGCCTAGCTGTGAACGGGCCCTCCAACTTGAGTTGGCAAGGATGTCGAGTGAACAATCGGGTGAGGTGATTTGCTTCTGATTATTGCCATTGTGATGTGTGGCCAGTGGCTTTGATCATTTGAGGTGTTTTCTTTGTGATGTCTGAATGAGTCAGTGCACATCCAAAGTAATCATTTGATGTATTTAGTGTATATATCTTCCTTATCTCTTGCAGGATGTCCAGTATATTTGCTTGAGTTTTATCTCATATTATTCGCTGCTTGTATTTCGTATTCATGCATTTAACTGTTGCATTTACTAAGCGTGTTATTATTGCTTGCATATAAATATATATCTCTATATACATTTGAATGTGACATCTGGGAAAGCCTTTCTGTTAGAGAGCATTGCATAAATAAAACCCCAAGCCTTATTCTAAAAAGAGAGTCTTTGCATTTTTTTAAATAAAACCCTTTTTTAGGTATTGTTGTATTTTATGTCTCCTGCTCCGCCGTGTTTGAGCCACCGTGTGGAAGTGGAATTTGTAGAATTCTGTATTATCTGAAAGGTGGAACAAGACACTGGGTGGGACTGTGAGTGGGCACGTCAGTCTCAGAGTAGGTGTGTGAGTGTGTGCGTGAGTCTCTCAGTGGGTCTGCACGTGGATGCATCCCCCAGGGACGAGCTACAATACAGTGGGGAGGGGGCCCACGGGCCCTCCTCCCCAGGCTGATTTCAATTCTGGGGACCCTATCCCCCAGGGTCAGGCCTTAAAATTGAAATACTTTAAATTGGGGAGGGGAGCCATGTGGCCCCTCTCACCTGGCCGATTTTTGCCTCAGGACCCCATACCCTGGGGCCCAGCCATGTCTCCTGGGTGCCCTGGGCTCCCAGTGTACAGCATGGGGACTCCAATGGTAGCCTCTAGGCCCCGTGGTCCCAGTCTGCTCTCCACCTCTTGCGGAAGCAGGCAATGCTGTTGCACAGAGGGAGCTGCTAGAAAGGCAGCTCCCTCCATGCAGGAGCAATCATTTTATCTCTTACCCTGTCCACATATCTGCAGGCAGAAAAAAATAAGAAACCTCCACTTTCAGAGGGTGGGAGCACTTTGACAGCTGAAACTGGAGTGTTTGCTTTTGCTTTGCAGGAGCTGTCAAAGCTCCTGTCAAGCAAAAGCAAGCAGCTATGTCCCAGGGTGGGCACTCCGGGACATAGCAGGAGGTGGCCCAAGGGGGTGGCCGTGCCCCGGGCCATGTATGACTCCAGGAGGGCGGCTGCGTGGCTGATTTGCTTTCTTGTTTATGGGCTGCCCTGGGGAGGCGGTGGTCCCCGGGGCCCTATGTGGCCTGCGAGGAAGGCCGCATGGCCCCTCTCCCATTTAAAAAAAATATATTTAGCCAGGGGATGTGGTGGTCCTCAGGATCCAGGGGGTCTGCAGGCCCCCCATTGTGTTATTTAGCCCAGGGAGGTGGTGGTACATGGGGCCTGGGGGTCCACGCAGCCCCCCATCAATGTTTGTTTAGACCCCAGGAGATGGTAGTCCCCAGAGTTTGGGAGGTCTGTGTGGCCCCCCATCAATGTCTGTTTAGCCCCATGGAGTTGGTGGTCCCCGGGGCTCAGGAAGGTCCGAGCGGCGCCCCCATACTTGTTTGCTTAGCCCCCTACTTTTTTACAAATAAAGCCCTGGGGAGGTGATGGTCTCCGGGGCTCCAAGAGCCTAAAGAGGGTGACCCTGTGTGCCTCCCTCCTTTTTACAAAAAATGCCCCCAGGACCTGGCCTACACGGAGGCTCTACAGAACAAAAGCAAGGAAGCCTATGCTTGTTTTTTTTTATGAGAATGCTTTTTTTCCCTGCTGGGTCCCTCTGTGACCCCAAGGCATGGTGGTCGGGGTATTCCTACCTTCCACCCTTTTCTTTTTTCCATTTTTTTGTGAGACTCAGCTTAAGCCAAGTCCCAAAATGGCTGCCAACACGTCCTAGTTGAAGTATTGCCAGCCAATAATAGCTCTGCATTTCCCTGCTCATTTTTATTTGCGAATTCGCTGCGATTGCAGATATCCTAATTTGAATTTCTTTAAATTTCTCAACAACTACTGAATGGATTTCATCTGGATAACTGAAAGCGTGAACTGCGATCCAAAATCTACCTTTATGACAAATTTGGTGTAATTCCGTTTAGCTGTTCGGGTTGTAGCTCCTATGGGAATTAACATAGAAAACACAATTTTTATGATCCCCCCTTTTTCTCAGTTCCCGCTTGATGGATCACCCAGAAACTTTCCATGCACAGCAAGAACTACTATGACACTTTTTGGGAAAATTCCCTGAAGATTCGTTAAACAACACCAAAGATATAGGCAAATCAACAAACGCTTTTCCTATGGAAACATGGTCCTAACTATATAGATAAATAGTTCGATAGATAGATAGATAGATAGATAGATAGATAGATAGATAGATAGATAGATAGATAGATAGATAGATAGATAGATAGATAGATAGACCTTCAGCTCAGCATTTTATATCCAGTAGTCTGCTCAAATATTATTCTCACTTTGCTTCTTCCCAACACAGCATAGCATACAACATAGGGTACAGCATGAGGCAGTGCAGTGGATCAGACTATTTTCAAGCAATGCATGAAGGCATTTTCCCTCTGATCACATGTGGACAGCCACCTAAACAGAAGTGCTTTTCTGTGCTATGGCGCTGCTTGGGATAATACTATCCATTAATAGCATTGTTTCAGCACAATCCCGTTTGTGACAAGAGTCCCTGGCTTATACAAATGATTGCTGATTTTCCAGTAAAACATTTTGGATACATCATCTAGTACTTGAGAAAGAAATCTGAGTTTGTGTTCACCTGAATTTTAACAGCACAGCTTATATGTGCGTTTCTCTTATTCTAATTGCACTTTGTTCCCAACAAAAGAACAATCAGGGGCGGGGGAGGAGGCATCCCTTCAAAACCTGGCGGCCTAAAAAAACACGAACATCACGGCGCAGGAGTTCAGCTGATTGTTGTGTTCCCTCATTGTATATGTAAATATAACATAATTCTGAAGAGCATGAGAAAAATTTGAATAACAATTAAGTAAACAAGGCTCACTCAAACTGGCAGCAGTTCCGTGAAAGTACTTTGCAAGTAAATAACATAAATGTGTTGGCTAGAGATGAAATGTAGTTTTTTTTATACATTCTCATCAGTACAAATAATGGCTTCGTTCCAATACAGAAGTGAAGCACAAGTGCCATTAAAAGACATTGGCATTTCAAGCACAGATCTGTATCTCACCGTGATAAGCACGGCTATTACTGAATATAAAACAGAAGCACAATAAATCTTGCACGTAAATCGTGTCAAAAGTCCCAAGACATACAAACCTGAAATGTGAGAAATTGAAATGTGGAATAAATAAATAAATATTTACAAAGATTTGGACTTTGTCAATCGTGTCTCTTGCAAGTCTCTTGAAAGGGCGCGATAAATCCATCCTTTTTATCAGAAGAGGTTTTTGCCTGTGGCTAGAAATGACTGCTATCTGGGGACACACACACTGCTATGTTTTTCCCCTTTGATGCTGAATGCATCCAGAATAATACTTTTTTAGAGTTTTCTGAACAGCTCCTCTTATCTTTGGCTCCGTCTACAAAAATAAAACCTATCAGCTCAAAGTGCTGCTCGGTAGACTAAGTGCATTTTAAAGAGAAAAATCAAAGCCTCCATGTAGAAACAGAGACACGAGGGCCGAGGGGCTGCAAAGCATGAAATGAGGTTTAAAAAAAGCCATCTATAAAAGATTCAAAGAGATTGAGAGGAACGTCAGAATGGGCACAGCGCGGAGCGCGAGCCTGTTATTGGCTGGAAGTGAGGACAGCCTATAGGCAGTTTAGATACAATTGATAAGGACATGGAGGAAAAAAGCCTCACAGAGAGAAGTTCCTGCGTTTTTAATAGGAAGCAAGAGTAACTGCGCCATGCTTTTTCTGGCTGTGTGAGTACACAGATTAGGCTTGCAGTTCCAACACATCACGTTTAAATACGTGGGGGCTTATTTACATTTTTTTTTTTACACAGCGGGGGTGCAATCAGTGCGCCACACTGAGTCATATCTACAAATTGACGCATTGGGTCCAATGCGTCAATTTGTAGAGACCTGCGACACATTATACCTGCGCCATGTATAATGTATGCAGGCTAGGCATTCCCATGCAAAAAAGCCACGTGGAACTTGAGCAGTGAAATTCACAATATTTCAATGCATCACTCTATGACTTCACTGCGTCAAAATCCTTACGCCTGCTCTGACCAGGCATAAGGATTGACGCAGGGCTTTTACTATGGGACTCGCCTATGTGTTCTGATGCATTTCTGGAGTTGCGTCAATTTTATGACCAACTCCAGCAATGCGTCACTTTTGCATCAACAAATGCGTCAGAATTTCTGATGCATCTGTTAATCTTTGCGCCATGGACCCCTGTATTGTAAATACAGCGCATCCAGAGAGGACGAGGAAACTGATGCATCAATGCCAATGCGTCAGTTTCTTGCAAATGAGGCCCGTGGTATCCAACGTAAGTGCTCCGAGTACAAATCCATGACAAATTATCCTAATGCAACTGACAATGTAAAGTATTTGTACATAGGGTCGGTGATATTTAGTATATGACATGGAATAAATATATAATTACAATATTCACTATTTTTAATTTCACTTATAGTTAATTACTACCTGACTAAACATAGACAGAGCTAACCCCTCTGACAGACCCAAGAGGTAGAGAATGTGTCACTACAGTAATCCATGTTAGACACCCGTAGGAGGGCTTTACAAATTGTAACCTTAAATTTAATTGTAATTCTATGCATAACATTTAGTTTTCGAATATTAAAATATATTTTCTATTCTAAGGTAAAAGCCCTGGCTTAGTTTTGATGAATCGAGCATTATTGGTGTGTTTGGCTGAGTTCTGAGTTTCTAGCCGGCAGAACCGCCCCAAGATTTGCAGTGTTCTGGCTCGATATACTGAGAGCCAAATGCTGATTACGCTTCTTCGTTGCCAGATTGGGGACCCAAATTAAGGTAGAACCTAGGATACCAAAGGTAAAAGATGCAAATTGGACCCAGTAACCCTGACTGCTCATACCAGAATTCTCATGAGGTCTAAAAAGGCCACAACTAGTCAGGGTTGCTTTTGTTCCCATATTGAAGGGACCTAGCCTAGCAGTTTGGGCTGGACTTTTCCTGTTAGTGTAGGACCAAGTCTGATTTGCATATTGCTTATTTCTGTCTGGAGAAGCATAGTGGGCAAACAAAATGAAGGGCTAGAATGGTGACTGAATAATTCTCATTGATTGTGGTTAATTTATTTTAGAAGCTTATAAAGCGCTGGACTCACCCGAGGGGATATCTCCGCACTGCGGAACAGGCAGTGCTAGGGCTACAGACAATTAAGCCACAAAGAGTACAGTTTTAAGGAGTTTCCTGAAGCGCAAGTGGTCCTCACAGCTGCGCAGCGCAAGGGGTAGGGAGTTCCACAGCCAAGGAGCCCTATAAGAGAAGGCTTTGCCACCAGAACTTGATTTCTTCACACAGGAATAGTGAGTAGATTTTTCATGCCCGAGCGTAATAATCTGTTGGGTTGGTAAGGAATATATTTCTTATATCCAAGATGGCCGACAGGTGAGGAGCTCCAGCCGGGAGCTTCCGGCTAGGGATTGCCTTTTTTGGCCTTAATCCCCAAAAATGTACCCCATCCTTGGACCCGTATACACACCTGGGGTCATGTTTGATTGCGGTCCTTTTCTCTCCAACCTGCATTTGGGCTTGAGATCTTTGGAGCAAACGTGATTGATGTTTTCTGGCCGCGGAGACCGAGCAATCATGGCCGATGCCCGGTGGAGCTGCTAGACAGCTATAGAGGAGATTGGCCCCGGTTCTCCCCCTCGGCCGTCACCTACCCAGCCAGACATTGGGCACAGTTCTCCTTGGCTCTCCGTTGCATCTCCTTCCTCCCTCGCCTTTCCGACGAAACACTGATGATCTGCAACACCTTCACAGACTATTTATTTTATTTTATTTATAAAGTTTTATATAGCGCGAACGTGACCCAAGGGTATCAGAGCGCTTTACAGTTACATGAGGTAAATACAGTATAGAATACAGTAGGTATAGCAGCATTAGTATACATATGAATTCCTGTACACGTCTTTCTTAGACATTATCCACCGACCACGTTTAAGATCTACTTAATAAATCAAAGGTATACCAGTGGTTCCGATGTGTAACTTCCGTATGATCAACATCACTATTACAAAGATCCATTGAGTGTAGAACTGTACAGTCTAAGAAGCCTTTGCAGTTAATTGATGGGTTTATCTTTACATTTGTTTTTGAATAGTTTTGGAGTCTTTTGTGGTCTTTATGTGCAGGATGTATCCCTATATTTCAGGACTGTGTTATGTCTGTCTATTTGCCACGATGCAGATGATGATCCGTCCTTTCTAGGGAAGGAACTTGCTCATTAGGAAGATCTTCGTTTCCCTCTTGAACGTTGCCGTGTTCGGAATTTTTCTAATGTTTGGAGGAGTGAATTCCAGATTCTGGGGGCCGCTCCGGAGAATGCTCTGTCATACGTTTTCTTCTTCTGAAAGATGGGCGGTTTCAGCAGCAGGTCTCCGGCACTCCTGGAAGGTATGCTACCCCCTGATATTTCAATTTTCTGGGCTAGATACATTGGTGTTTTGTAGTGGAGCGCTTTGTGGGTAATACATGCCAGTTTAAGTTGAATTCTGGCTTCGTATGGTAGCCAGTTTAGTGCTTTCAGGTGTGGGGAAATGTGGTCGTATTTTCTAGAACCAGTAATGAGTCTTGCGGCCGCATTGAGACAGGCTTTTAGTGGTGCTGTGGAGATTTTTGGTAGACCTGTTAGTGTTGTACATCCATATTCGATCCTTGATATCACTAAGGACTGAACTGCCAGTTTAAGGTCCGCTGTAGTAATGAGTGGTTTCATTTTTCTAATATAGTTCAGGTGAAACCGTGCACTTTTTGCCATTGATTTGATGTGTGCTTTCATGTCTAGGTTCTTATCAAGCGTGATCCCTAGTGATTTGGTCGAGTCCACTAGGGTAGGGGTGCAGTTTAACGCTGTGATCAGTTTAGTCCATTCCTTCACATTTTCGGGGTTGTTTGGTGGTGATATTAGTAGGAATTCCGTTTTTTGTGCATTTAATTTCAGGTGATTGCTAGTTAGCCATTGTAATGACATTTTTAGGGCCTCATTCATTGTCCTGATCTCTTCCAGCGATGCAATCTTTATGTAGATCTGAGTGTCATCAGCATACATGTGATAGGATATGTTTGCGTTTCGGAGGATTTCTGTAAGGGGTTCGACATATAGATTGAATAGTGATGGAGATAATGTTGATCCTTGCGGAACTCCAATCAAATTAGGGCATGATTGGGATAGCGTCTGGTTGACCAGGAGTCTTTGTGTTCTGTTCTGAAGGAAGGATTTAAACCATTTCAGAACATTTCCAGATAATCCCATCCTGTCTTCAAGCCGGGCTATTAGTTTTTCGTGATTTACCGTGTCAAATGCAGAAGACAGGTCTAGAAGAACTAGTAGACAGGTTTGATTGTGATCCAGGGCCTGTAGCGCATCATCCACTATATGTAGTATTGCTGTCTCCATACTGTGGCCTGGCCTGAAACCAGATTGGCAATTGTCCAGTAGATCGAAGTTAGTGATGTGGTTGCTCAGTTGATTTTGCACACATTTTTCAATTAGTTTGGCAAGTAATGGAATATTGGTTACTGGGCGAAAGTTGTTAGGATCTGTCGGATCCGCTGTCGGTTTTTTGATGATGGGGAGGACTTGACCTGTTTTTAGGCACTCCGGTAGTACCCTTAAGATAGTGAGGCGTTGATTATTTTTGTCCATATTGGTATGACAACATGGTTGATTCTTCTTAGACATTTGGAGGGGAGGGGATAATTGTAGTGGTTGTTAGGTTTGATATCCGAGAGTGTTTTGACAATTGTATTCTGGTCATATAGCTTAAAGGTCGACCATTGTGCTTTATTTTTCGTCAAGGCCTGATCGTTTTTCATGAGAGCATCGTTCTGTGATGATAGTTGGCTGGATAGGCTGTCAGCTGCCATCTTGAGTTCTCTTTCTAGCATGTTGGCCTTGTCTGAGAAGAATGTTGAGAATTCCTCGCAGCTCAGTTGAGTTTTAGTTACTTCTTGTGCCGATTTAGCCAACTTATTGGATTGTTGTTTTAACATCTCGAAGAGTTTCCGTGGTCTGTTTTTGGCGTTATCCAATTCTGATCTAAAGAATTCCTTTTTGGAGTTGAGAACACTTTTGTTGTATTCGTTTCTAATTTTTCTGAGAGTTTTTAGCTGGGGGGATGTTGGGTGCTGTCTCCATTTTCTTTCTGCTAGTCTCAGCTTCCTCCTGTCTTCATTCAGTGCTCCATTAAACCATGGGTTTTTATCTTTCTCTGAAATTCTTTTCAGTTTTAGTGGCATGGTGGAGTTGACTATATTTGTCATTGATGTGGTGTAGTGATCAGTGAGTTCATTAACGTTCAGCCAGTTGTTGGGCGGATTTAGATCCTTCTCACATCTTGCTACTAATTGCTCAATGTTAGGGTCTCTGGTGTCCCGTGTCCACTTTTTGAGATTGACATGTTGCGTGGTCTTGTTCTTTTTTATGTTGGATATATGGAAGGTTATGGCATGGTGGTCTGACCAATCGCAAGGAGGAATTGAGTGGATTGTAGTATCTTTGACTCTCGAGATTACCCAGTCTAGGGTTGCCCCTTTTGAGTGTGTTGGTAGTGTGCAGGCTTGAATAAGGTTTAGGTCTGCTAAGAAGTCTTTAAGCACGTTGACCTGTTTGTCATTATTGTCTTCCCAGTGTAAGTTAAAGTCGCCTAGGAATATATCGTTAGTGTGACTGTTAGAGTTAGCCGTGATGATCTCCATTAACTGGTCTATGAAAGGGGCATTATTGCCTGGTGGATGGTACATTGCATGCAGGTTGCACCTTTGATTATCTGCTGTTCTTATATCGAGACCAAGGTATTCACAGGATTCAAGAAGGTCGGATTTTATTTGGCTGACCTTGATATCAGATCGGTGTATGCAGGCTATACCACCTCCTGTCTTTTTCAGTCTGTCTAATCTCACAATGTTATACTGAGGAGGCACCAGAAGATCCATGAGCGGGGAAGAAGATTCCGTGAGCCATGTTTCTGTTAAGATTGCCACATCAATTTCCTGATTAATGATGAGGGCCGCAATGTCTGATACATGTTTTGCTGCGGAACGACAGTTGAGCAGTAGGCATAGCAGTGATTTCCCTGATATATTGGATTTCATCTCTTGGGTGTTGGCGGTTAGCTGGATTTGTTTTAGGTTCTCAAGGTTTGGTTTTCTATTCTTAGGCCCGGATGTTCTATTTGCATCAATCGGGACTGATCTAATTTCCTCACCTCTACTATTGGTTGTAGACTCATATGAAAGGAGTAGGGTTTGGGATTCATCATCCGATAGGTATTTAAGGTTTCTGTGTGGTCGACTATGCCTATTTGACGCTGGCATGAGTCGTCCTTATACTCTTTCCTAGTAGATCATGCATCGATTTTTGGATGAGCTCGACTTTGGAGTGAGTGCTTACAGTGATTTCTAGTATTTTTTCCATAACTTGTAGTGCATTTAGCATGTCCTGCGACAAATTGCCCGCTTGTATTTGAAGAGTTTCGATTTCTCTCTGAGTTTGCGGTGATATACTAGAAGTGCTCGTTTGCCTATTTCGTGTTTTGTTTGTGTCCCGGTGCTTTAGATCTGTGACTTTTTCAGTATTCCTTTTTCTGTCATTAGTTTGGGTGTCTACTTCTCTTCTATGTATGATGTGAGATGCGTTCTCTTTGTCTTGTGTGCTTATTATCAAACTCGGGGATATGATTTTTGTATGGGCGCTGATGCAGTTTGTAATGTTGACGGGGGTATGGACGGGATGTTAGCTTCTCTACTCTTTAATGCTGGAAGGGGGTTCCCATTAAGTGGTCTATGTGTGGGAGTAATCATATCTTATGGGAGAGGTACTGATTTTTCCTGATATACAGGCGTAGGGGCGATACTAGCATCACATAGAGATTCCTCTCCTATCTCTGTATAGTTCCCGTTAAGTGTGTCTCTTGACAGGGGCGTAGGGGCAATACTAGCGTCTAGTAGAGATTCATCTCCTATCTCTGTATAGTTCCAGTTAAGAGTGTCTCTTGTCAAAGTTGTGTCTTCTGACCAAGATGTAGGTTGTGGCTGTTGGGGGTCTCTGGGTATTATGGCGTCTATGGTGTTTGTGTTGGTGGTAGATAGGGTGACTGCTTGTGTGGATAGGTGTTTTTGATGCTTTATGTTATCTACACACTCTTTTAAGGTTGAAAACAGGTCATCGAACTTTTCTAACTCATTGTTGGCTGCTTGTATGAGCACTAAGCAGCTACGCGAATTCAGCAACGCTGCCGCACTGTACCCCTGAGCCTGTTTTCCACTGCGAAGTCTGAGTGAGCGCGCCCTCCCGACCCTGAGCTTGTCTTCCACGGCGTATCCAAATGAGCCCGCCCTCCGGTCCCCGTGGCTGCCTCTCCTCTTCCAGGGCTGCTGCCTGGGCCCCCGATCCAATTACCCATGACTCTACAACAGGTTGGGTCGGGATACTGCTACCAGAATTTCCATGTCGACCCAAGAGATATCGGCGATTTCCAGCAGCCTTCCTTCCTCCCCATCCTTTGCTTGCCTGTCCCAACCAGTCCTGCTCCTTGAGGTTTGTTTTTCTCTACGGTTTTTTTACTTGGATTTTCTGTTGATCTGTGGGTCCACCATTTTGTGCTGAGGTCGTTGGCTACCGTAACTCTGGGTCCGCCATCTTGGACTGCTGCGACTTAGTCCTTGATCACTGCTAGCCGATGGTCCACGCCTTATGTCGCCTGCCTGTCCATTGATTCTTGATGACCCCCTTTGAGACGCCTTTCACCCCTCCAGTCATTAATGGTCGTTGCGAGGCGCCCTTATTTCGCCCCCTCCTGGTGGTCCCGCCACATTGCCAAGGTGACCTAACGCAGTGAGTGAATGTTGGCACTGGACATTGTGACTTCGTGACCACAACCGGTTTGTGGGCTCGTTTACTCTAACTTTTTTTGGGCCCCATGATGCAATTTCTTCCATTGCCGGTCTGCCAGATCTGATCTGCCTCCCAACCCCCTGTCTCTTTCCCCCTCCCCCTTTACCTTCCATCCTCTTTGGGGACTTGTCTTTTATGTTATACTATGCTACTGTAACTAATGTAACTATGCAAAACTGTTATTCATGTAAAGCGCTCTGATACCTCCGGGTCTAGCCAGCGCTATATAAAACTTTGCAAATAAAATTTCTGAGCTAAACAGCTAGGTCCTTTGCCATTTAAGGTTTTGTGGACCATACAACATACTTTGAATATAATTCTCTGGCGGATGGGCAGCCAGTGAAGTTGCTGTAGAAGGGGAAAAGAGGCCGTTCTAGGCAGCATATTAGTAACCAAACGCGCCGCCGTGTTTTGTATGACCTTTAGTATATTTAGCAAAGATCCGTTGGCAGCATCCAAAAGCGCATTACAATAGTCCAGGCGACTAATAACCAGTGCCTGGACTAAGGTATTGCGCACTGCCAGCAGAAGGAGGGAGAAGACTCTGTGTAGCAATCGTGACATATAGAAGCAAGTCCTGCAGGTCGCCCCCACTTGGTCTTGCATAGACAGTGTCTGATCTAAGTAAGCACCCGAGCTTTTTGCCACCTTCTTTGGGATGGGGGAAGTCCCCAAGTCCGCTGGCCACCAATCCATGGACCAAAATCTCTTGGCATTACCGAACAACATAATATCTGTCTTATCAGCATTTAGCTAGAGGTTGTTGTCTGTCATCCACCTGGAGATCGCTTTCATGCCTTCTGAGAAATGGGATATTGTGGTAGGAGAATTACTATTGAAGGATAACAACAGTTGGGTATCATCCGCATAGGAAATGGGGATGGAACCAAAATCCCTAACGATCTTAGCAGGGGGAGCCACATATATATTAAACAACGTGGGGCTTAAGCAGGAGCCTTGGGGTACTCTCTTAGAAATGTCCATCACACAGGACTGGAAGGAGCCTACATTGACGACCTGTGTACGGTCCGTCAAAAAGCTTATAAACCATTGGAGAGCAATGTCACAAATTCCAATATCTTCCAGTCTTCGCAATAAGATGTGGTGAGACACAGTGAAGCAGTCAACCCATCATTTTATTATTTTTCTAAGTGAGACACCCTAAGTGGAATGCATTTGTGCTCACTGTGTCCTAACTAGATGAACCATGTAAAGCTGCAATAAACCAGGCGATTGTTAGGTCATTCAATATTTTCTGTGCGGGCCTGTGTTTAGGTGACTTGGAAAAAGTACACAGTCAACTAAGATGTGTAGTTACATATGTGTAATTTCGTTTATGAATGTTTTTATGAAAATAAATGAAAATATTTCTGAGGACATTAGGTGTGACGAAATAATTTTAATCTTTTTATATGTGTGGCAAAAGGTTTTATAATAGATTGCTTTTAGATTTAGAATCAATTACCCTTTAGTGCATTTCCATTTGTTTTATAAAAGTAAGCGTTGGACCCAAATGTATTAGGGGGTGCAAAAAAAGGGAATATTGATTGTTGTCTCTATTGGGAACAGTGAGCAGCCAGATAAGATTTTTTTAGTCACTAGAGTCCCATATGGATAAGGCATAGGACCTTGAGCGCAATTTATTGTTGTGATCGGGTGCCAATGTAGACTTCTAAGCGCTGTGAGAATGTGATTTCTTTTCCTCAATCCGAGTAAAACTCATACTGTATCATCTTGAATCTGTTGCTATTGTCTTAATGCTTAATCTAGCGCTCTCACTTACAGCAGATTTCAAAAATCCATTTGCCTTAGTAAAATTAACATGTTGGTGCATGTTACCTGGCCACAAAATACAGGACGTTCTTCAGGTTATTTAATTGATAAAAGCATGAAGACATTTTTGCTTTGATCTGAGGAAACATGATCATTTTGAGCCCAAGGGAATCCCCAATGATTTTTGATTTCGCTGGTAGTAATGCTGTACCGAGCTCACTCGGCCAGACATCTCCACCCCATTTTTCTGGACAGGGGCCCACCAAGCGTAGCTGCGTCTTACTTGCATTTAGTTGGACAACACTTTGTGACATCTTAGACAGCTTCTTACCAGAACCCAAAGAATCTTGCTCCAGCTGAATGGTTAGTTGGGTGTCAAATACATATGAGAACACAGGGTTAAATATAGATATTGAAAAGGATAGGCGGCAGAGTCCAACCGTGTTGTGTTGACTTGTATTGTACTGTCAAGAGAAATCTCCTAAACTTCCAAAAATAGATCTTGTCTAGTAGTTCAGGCTGGACTGTTCTTACTGAAGCAGGCCCAAGACTGATTTTCATGTAGCTGATTCCTGTTTTGTATTTGAGGGCGGACCTAATAATTTTCTTGAAGTCGAGAGAAATCTCTCGAACTCTGCAATTAAATGATTTGTCAGGCAATTTGGGCTGGACTGTTCCTATTGGAGGCAGTACCGGCTGCTACCACACGGGGTGGTGGGGTGGGGGGGAAGGGCAGGGGGAATAAAAAAATAAAAAGCACTTACCTGAATATAGTCGGCTGCTGTCTCTCCTCCATCCTCTTCTACACAGCAGGAAGCACATAACCTCCCCAAATCCCCTAGCCAATCACGAATCTGCCTCACAGCAGCGTTGTGATTGGTCTGAGCACCTTGGTTCACTGCTCGGAGAGGAACTGGGAGGCAGTGCATATTCTCCAGCCAGTCTGTATAATAGAGCCTGTGGAGAACATGCAAAGTGCGCATGACGGTTTGGCCGGCCCGAGACAGCCGGTCAAACCGTCATGCACAATTAAGGTGCAGTCACCACTCCTCCCTTAACGTCAGGGAGCCCGGCCCGGCCCCACCCCACCCTAACCTAACCTGGCTTCAACTGCAAGCTCAATGGAAAAAATAAAATGATATTAACTGAACTTTATTATCATTTTATTTTTTCCATTGAGCTTGCAGTTGAAGCAGTGGGTCGACGCTACTCCAACTTAGCGGAGGAGACGCCACTGATTGGAGGAGGACCAAGTCTGATTTGCATATGGCTGGTCCCTGTTTGAGGTGACATGATGAGCAAAAAAACAATAGACTGGGATGCAGCTCCAGTATTTAACAGTGGCTAAGATTAATGCACACATTCCACCCACTTTTTTCTTTTCCTCAGTGCAAGGCACTAAGTTCACAGGTGTGCCCAGATGTAGGTCCTGTGCTAACTGTGCCTCAGTAATCAAGCAGCACTGTACAGACAAGGCCCAAATAGGCTGAAAAAGGTCCAGGTTTGCTTGCTTTCCAGTTCAGAGAGGACCTGGCTGGGTAGCGTGGGCTGGGCTCTTCCTCTTGGAACAGGACCACGCCTGGTTTGCATATGACTGGCTCCTATTTTAAGTGACTTGGTAGGCAAAAATTGATGAACTGCAATACGGACCCAAATAATTGACAGTGGCCATGATCATTTCATACATTCCATCTGTCACTTTTTTGTTTTCCTCAATGTGACATCTGAATATCAGCAAAGAGCAAACATTATGCTGAACTTCTAAATCAGCACAGTGATAGACCATGGCTGAAATGTAATCTATGAGAAAAAAACATACACATGACTAAAACAAGTTCATAGCGAGTAAAGTGTAGATTACTGCAGTTCAACCCCACCCTTTTTCTTACTTTGTGGTAATCACAATTTTCATTCTGCATGTAAGTTAGCTATGCTAGATTTTTCATTATATACTAACATTTTATTTTGGTTTGCCCTGTGCCGTGTTTCCTTTTTTTTTGTATATTTTTATTATACTTCACATAATATTTGTTTTGTTATGAAATAAGCATTAAGCATAATGATATGATAGTTAATATTGCTTCTGTTTTTTGGAACGTATCTTTTTATTTCAACAAAATACACAGTAACTCTATCTTTTAAAAAAGCAGCCAGAGTGGCAATTGCGCCATCGTATTACCAAGTTACTAATATTCTATGCTATAAGTACAATGTGACCTATAGAAAAGACAAAATGGTAGTAGTAGGATATATACATGTAAGAACAAGATAACCTAATGATCATTCTCACCATCAATACCATATCAGGAACCCTTCAATTATGCATAGATTGAGTCCATATATATTCGGGTTGAGTCGGATAGATTATATACTCGTGGACCTTTCACTATGGCCTATAGTACAAGACATGGTTATCATCCTGTCTTGTGATAGTGATCACAATCTCCTCAGCCTGACTGTTGAGTACCCATGGGGCGAAAAGGGGGGGGCAGTATCTACTTCACTTAGCACTAAGGAAGTAATCCCCTCAAACGATAAAAGCTGGCCTAAATAGCCCGCAATTATCGCAGATGACCTAAAGCTTAAAACACTAAAAAGCGATTTAGAAACACATTTGGGGACATTGGTACTTGCGCCCGACGAACTTATTCCACAGGCTAGTTGTAGTGCCCTAAATACTGAGTTTTTTTAACATCTGGCCAGAAACTTTCATGTTCAATCACACAGGGTCAGGCCAAAACAGGAGAGACCATTGGGAACAAATCTGTGGTTTAACAAGGAGTGCAGGGTACTAAGAAGGAGCTTGTCTGCAGCCATTAGAAATAGGGATATTCCCCTGACACGAGAAATAAGGAGGTACTATAAACTGGCACAATCTAAAGCTAAGAGAGAGTGGAACGAAAGAAGATGGGAAGAACTTGGGGAGGCCATTTTGCACCCAGACAGCAGGATGTTTTGGTCACTCCTGTCTAAGAGTAATTTTGAAAGATCTCCCCCTTTGGCCAATAACATCCCTGCAAAGGTGTGGCAAAAACATTTCAGTGCTCTATTACCTGCACCTAAGACAGAGCTCCAATGTTGCTTGACATCGGTCAACCAGTATGTAGCCTCTCGTTCACTAGAGAGGAAAACTTGGCCTCCCTGGAGGCAATTTCACCAGCAAAAGCCCCGGGTCCGGATGGCATCCCAGGTGACCTTTTTTGCTCAGATAGGGAAAACTGGGCAACCTATCTAACGACACTGTCCAATGATATTGCAGTCGGGGGAATGATTCCAGAATCATGGAAAGGGGCTGAAGTGATCCCCATTTTTAAGAAAGGTGACAGGTCGAATCCCTCCTACTACCGGCCGATCAGCTTGATCGATTGTGCCCAAAAGGTCTTCTGCCGCTCTCTCCTAGTTAAGATCCAGGATTGTATGGATGAGAATCACATCCTCTCTCCGCTCCAAGCGGGTTTTCGATGAAAGACCGGCTTAACCGATCAAGTTTTCCACCTTGTCATGCTATATTGGAAGGTAGTCCTGTTGGGCAAGGGTAGTCTATATATAGCTTTTATAGACTTAAAAACAGCATTCGATCTTGTTCCCAGGGATTTATTGTGGTGAGTGCTCAAGGATATGGGAATGCCTTCGGGAATTCTGGAACTCCTAATCAGGTTGCATGAAGAGAATTTTGCCCGTGTAAGATGGGGTAGCCAGGGTCAAAATTCCGATCCTATTAAGATACAGCGGGGGGCCCGACAGAGCTGTGTCTTAGCCCCAACCCTCTTCTCACTTTATATCAACCAAGTAGCCGAGCTCCTATCTTCCATTTCAGCTGATGCTCCCTCGTTAGCGCACCATAAAAGTTCCACCTTATTATTTGCATACAATACCCTTCTTGTTTCAAAAACTCCCATGGGCCTGCAAAAACTACTGAACCAATTCAAGGTTTTTTGTGATGGGAGGGGTTTGGAAATTAACACCTCCAAAACCAAGTTAATGCTGCTGAATCCCCACAAGTCCTGCAAGGGAAATCTGTTCTTGGACAATGCTCCGCTTGAGAGAGTTAGCTCCTTTGATTACCTGGGACTCAAGTTGTTGGAGGGTATGGCCTGGAAGCTCCATCTTAAGAAGGCCTTTCTCAAATTTTCCCAGGTAACTGGGGCTCTGAGGAAGGCGCCGCATCGCCATTTGGCATTGCAGCGTGTGCAATGTAATTCGTTTTATTTATTTATTTCTGCACTTACCTCAGTTCGGCTGTATGCCGGAGTTTACTACCCCCCACCCTGCCCCTCCCCCGCCCCACCGCCCCGCAGCACTCCCTCCAGGAGCCGCTACTGATCAATGATCTTGCAAGGCTCCGACCACTGTTGTTTTGGCATAGAATGGTCACCACTCCTGAACTGGCACCTTACGCTGCAGCTTTCAATGAGGTTTGCGCTCTGGATACTACTAAAAAGATTGGCTGGATCAAACACGTAAATAGCCTTTTGTCCAGCATTGGTTTGTCAAAGCACGACACTGGCTGTCCACCAACCCATCGCAGATGCCAGGTCAAATTACTATATTGGGCATTGATTGAGCAGAACATATTCTCCAAAAATAAACAGGGCAGACTAACAGAAGACTTTGGAGACTTGAAAGCCAGCCGCTCCTTAGAAAGCTATCTAGATACCATCAAGGTCCCAGCCGATAGGAAGCTTTATATTCAATTCAGGCACTGCAGTTTACCAATCAATGCCTTCACAAACTCTTGGCTGAATAACAAATATCAACCCATGGGCTGCCCCTGTTGTCCTTGCTCACATGAATCGATGGGCCATGTTCTTTTTGCTTGTACAGCCTGTGCGAAACCCAGGAGCAAATGGCTAGCCCCAGTGTGCAGACAACTTGGGACTCGAAATTCCAAAGTGGCCCTGCGCATATTGAAATCAGATGCTAGACCTTTATTCGCTTGCGCAACTGCGAAATTCTTAGGCCACTTTTGGGCGGTTAGAAGGAGGGCGCTGTTAACCCCTTTGCCTATCCCCGAGAGCCAAAAATGTGACAACCCGCGTACACAAGATTAATTGCCATATATGTTACTATTTTTATATCGTAAATAGCTGTTTTTGTACCAACATTCAATGCACTTTTAATTTTGTCCTCCCTGTTTGATTATGAATGATGGTGATTTTAATATGTTTTTATGAATTTAGTAATGTCATTGTTGGAATGTAAATTCGGGGTCTGTCTCACACAAAATTACTTGAATGCACTTGCACTTTAGACAAGGGTTTTAATCGTTCTGTCACGCACTGCTTGAGGCATCATAACTATGAACTTCTTGACAATTGCCTCATCTATACCCTTTCCGTATGTTGTTACTGCCATGCCAACTCCAGCCAATTTCCAAACTGTATGTCCTTTTAATATCTATCTGAATGTCGACTTTCTAACCAGAATGCATCAAACACGTCTCGTATGGTTGTATCTTTTATGGTTGCTTTTACCGAAATAAAGAGAGTTTGATTGATTGATTGAGTCCATATATAGGCTGCAGTGAGACGTTTGCTACCACCTGCCAATAAAAGAGCAAAAGAAGGGAGAGAAAACATCCCAGCGGAGATATTGAGTGTATTCAGAATCAGTTGGGCAAAAATCTCAGCTTGCACTAAGCCCAGATCGACTGGCCAGAAAGATAGAAAAGAGCCCCATTTCCACTAAAATACCTCTTGTTGGTCATGCAATCTGTCAATCATTTGTTCATGAGACGCTGCAGTTGTCAGAACTGACATCCAATCTATATGGTCAGGTGATATTATAGTCTTCCTTTTCCATAATATACCTATTTTGGAAATAGCCATTGAGGTATCAATCCACCTTTTCCAGTAGTTTGTGAACTCTTCAATGTGTGAATTATTGAGAAGCAATAGCAAGGACCTTCGAAGGCTCAAAGTTTAATCTACACATTGTACGTAGCGTATTCCATACTTGTCACCAATATGGCTCTATAACATTACAAGACATCGGAATATGAATGATATCTACTCCAGAAATATAACATCTCCAGCAAGCATCTGTGCCACTTAGATGTGACTTGATATTTTTTGCGGGCAACCTAAGACAATCTTATGGTACCTTCAAGAAATTGCACTTTAATTGAAACTCCGTCACTCCTTTATCATAGGATTCCAATAATACATGCCAGTATTTTTTTTACATATATTTTATTTTTATTGTACAATAACAACCTTCATGAATAGCCATTATCAACTAAATACATCTTACATTATAGAACTTTGATGTTGACATTACAGCATGTTAGTAAGTTTACGATGCAGATATAGCATTAGAACATGGCCGAACCAGTATAAAATCATTATATTTATCTAAAGTGTGGTTGAGGACACCCATCTCTCTGACCCAAGTGTGTGTCCACGCATAACCCCATTGTTTCAAGTGTTCTATTCTCTTGGATATTTTGAAAGCCGTAAAAGTCCACCCACCAACCCCATATTTTGTGGAATTTAATTTATGCCAGTCTTGATCAGCATACGCCACTGCGACCTCAGATTGTCATAGCCATTTGAGGGAGGATTGTAGTGGTCGAGCATAAAGTTCCTCTGTTAGCAATGAGTAGAGGCCAGACATTACACCTTTAAATGTGATCCATTGTTGGGAAAAAGGTGGATAGATGATTTTCCCAGCTTCAAAGACATTGGTCCGAATTTCCTGGTGAGGGAAGGTTTTAATTATAGATACTTCCACTCCTGATTTTCGAGGACTTCGAAGTCCATTACCAGATGCCAGAAGGACTTCAGTACATTATTTGATATGAAATGTTGTATGGTATCTATGCCAGCAGTTCTCCATGTCCTCCAGTTCAGCATTTTATAGTCAATGGCAAGATATACATTATGCCCAAGAGTAAGTTTAGGTGAAGGAAGCTATTCGTTTTAAGTTTCAAGTGGACTCTCAGCGAGACCTTTTCTGTTACGCATACCCGGATCACTGAAGTTTCCTGCCCCATAGTATAGCAATGATGAAACTGGGAGTTTCCCATTAAATGCTGGTCAATAATGTCTAAGTCCGGGCTTTCCAGGGATGAGGAGAAAATATAGAGAAGATTAAATCGGTCATAAACTGTATAATACAGTTTCAAATGTGGCCGTCATTGACCTCATGAAGTTGTGTCTATAGCTAGAACACAATTTCTGATCTCTGTTCGATTTCAGGGGTGAAGAAGTAAACACCTCGGTGAACTCGGAACAGAAGCCTTCAGAAGACGTTGTGTTGTCAAAGACCTATTTTAATAACAGTACCATTGTAGGGTGGTAGGCCATCTTCACCGAGTGCTTTGTTTGACAGCATCTCCTTTAAGACCTAGGAGGTTTTCTCTTCTGTAAGTGGTGTCTGTTTCTAGCATTTCCTCCATGGGTTGGGTAAATTGTGGCAAGTGTAGAGTCTCCAGGAATGCGATCTCCTGTTGTATTGAGACTTCCAATTCTGACAATGTTGCTGCAATGGTCTGGGGATGACCAGTGGGACTTCCCTCAGGGGTTTGTGTTGTCGGGAAAGTCCTAGAAGCCAGGTCTCGTCTCAACTGCAATGCTTGTCTCCTTGCCCCTAGATCTTGTGCTTAAAGCGAGTCAAAGCCCATTCAGTATTTGATGTAAAAATGAAGTTAAGCTGAAATTTAGCCTTAATTATCCTTTTCAGCAAATCGGGCATCAGTCACCTGTGAAATTGTTTATTTAAGTCTTCATGTCCGTTTCTAATGAGTATTGCTTTTGTAGCATCTGACGTTTGGCTGTGGCAGCATCTTTTAGTATCTAGCCTCGTACCTAGGCCTTGCCAGCCATTCAAAGAAGTAGGAGTGAATAGACCTTTCAGATTTACAGACATGTAGTCTTTAAAGTAAGTTGGTAGTATCTCTTTGCCAGCCGGGTTTCTATATTTCAAGGTCGGTATTCTCCATCTGTGGCATTTTGGTCATTGTAAATTAATGTCAATTCTGATTTATAAATGATGAGACATAGAGCAGGTGGTCTGGCCACATAAGAAGATGGCCGCTTGGCTCCGTAGCTCCGCGCTGTGGGGAGCCCCGGACGGTGACAACCTCTTATAAATGGAGAGGCTGTTATCCTGACTTCTGATCTCAGCTGGCGGAAGATCCCCACGTGCGAATTCTGCAGCTCGGGTGCCGCGAAACATCACCTGTACCGCCCTGGACGGTCGCGGATACGGGCGGCTGATCGTCACTCAGAAGGGCGGCCATTTTTGGGCGACGTGATTCCTGAGGTAAAATGGTATGAACAACGCCTCAAGTGAGGCTGGATATCTACTGACTTCGGTACCCAACTTGATGCGGAGTTTTGACGTTGGGTATCATTTCACAGATTAGCTTCCTATCCCTGCCAAATTTGAAGACTATTTAAAATAATATTCTGGAGCTGACGCAATTGTTTATGAAGGGAAAACTCAAATGGTTGACGCAGGAGAGCACTATATTCTGTTCATGAGGATAATACATAATTTTGTGTTAACGCTTTCACGCTAATATTGTTTTTCATTGATACTTTGAGTTATATTACTGAAAGCAGAAGATAAATTAGTGTGGCTCCTTGGTCTTCACATTCTTTTCTTCATGAGCCTATCCTGAACTATGAGAGCTGCTTGAAGATACACACCTCCCCTTTATTCTATGACTCCGGAGTCTCTTGAAAGAGATAGACTATTACATTGCTAATATAGTGGCTTCTTCATGCATTTTGTTGCTGTAAGAGGATTTTGGATATGTCTGACTTCACTACCAGAGCCTACTAATGGTGGTATGTCTCAACTTCATATTGTCCATCTGAGAATAGTTCTAGCTGGCTTGAGTTATTGGACTGTGGCGCGCTACTCCTGATTTCCAGAAACACCAGAGGAGAATTCCTTGCTAGTGTGGTTGGCTTTCTTAAACAGGGATTGGCAACTCTGCACAGTCTTTCTCGTTGTTACAATCGGATGGAAGAGGTGGAGTGTGCTGTTGCTGTGCATCAAAACATTTGAGGAGATTTTGCGTCTTCCCATTGCACCATCTACTTGGAGATCTGATTACTTCTTCTTTGAGCTGTTTTCACGGTCTTCTGTTGCATTGTTGAAGTGATGAAGAGGTGCTGACTGGAATTAAGCTGCGTCTAAAATTTTAAGCGCCTCTGCCACAGTCTACACAGCAGCAACTGGGAATGCCTTCTGGTAAAGCGGCTGGTAAATCCATAAAGCAGCCCTCATACTCTGAAGTTCTAAACCAGAGTTGTCCTACTTCAGAAACTTGGAATACCACTCTCTCAACCCAACAATCATCTGGCTCTTTAACGTGAACTGCACCAGATCCTACTATGGAACGGATACTACAGGAAATCACTGCAGTGGGACGGCGTTTGGAAGGAATGGAGGCGTCCATATCTGCCCTTACCACTCAGACTAAATCAATACGTACAGACATTGCTGGATTTCAGAGTAAACTGGATGGTCTTACTGAACAGATAATCACAGTTGAGAGCCGCATTCATAATATACCAGACCGAGACCAAGAACTCCTCTTCCTCAGAAGTAAGATGATAGATCTGGAAGATAGAAATCGTCGAGACAATGTACGCTTCTTTGGTTTTCCAGAAGGAATGGAAGGATCAGATGTCAAATCCTTTCTCATAACAGCTCTCCATAAATTTACAGGTCTTACTTTCGATCCGCCGTTAGAGTTGCAGAGAGCACATCGCATTGGTCCCTTCAAAAACGGGAAAAACTTCCAACCAAGTACCCTTATTGTGTGCTTTCTAAGACATGAACAGGCTCGTCAGCTAATTATTGCGGCCCGTAGGCATGGTCCCTATCAATTTGAGGGTCATCAGATTCGAGTAGCAGCGGATTTTTCAAAAGAAACAAATGAACGCTGTAAAGCCTTTCTTTCTCTTAGACCCCGCCTACGTCAACTGGATATCAAATACGGCCTTTTTGAACCAGCGCGTCTAAGGATTACTAAAGATGGCATATCCAAAGACTTTTTTAATCCAGAGGATCTCCGTCTCTTTCTAGGCACTCTTGTTCCTCAAAGCATGGAATGTAATATGCCTACCCCTGAGCCTCACTCTTCACTCTCTTCCCTGATATCTAAGAAATCTCCTGATGAATCTCAGCACCGCTAAAATCAGTCCCAAAGTAGAGGAAGAGATCCAGATCGACATACATACTCTTTTGGAGATCGAGCTCAAGCCCAGCAGGCAGTAGCTGCTCTGATGCAGGAAAGAGATAGAGACAAATCACGCTCTCCCTTAAAATCTCTTCCATCATCTGAAGGAGATGTTTCCTGAACTTTGACTTTTTTTTTTTTTTTAACCAAAATTAAAGTGCAGTCAGAAGTCAGTTACTTCACCTTCTATTGAAGCTCCGATCTGATGAGTATCTGAATACTCATATATTGTGTTAAACATTGCCTATGTTGTTATGTCTATTTTATACTATATTATATTGTACTGGGTTATATTATATAATATTATGCTATATTATGTTATGCTATATTATGCTATGCTATATTATATTCCTTCTCCTAAAATCCTTTCTCCCTCCCCTATCTCCTAACATATGCTTATGATGGAGTTTAACTATTTTATAGTGTGATAATATAAATGTTATGAACTTCTATGAATGTTATTAATTAAGAATTAATTTATATAAGCTAAACTTTAACATAATATAGATGTTCCTCCTTACTCTATAAAATTACATCGATGTATATAGTCTAGATGCTCTTTTTTCCTTACATTTCTTTTCTTATTTATCAATTTTCTATTGCATTATCTACTTATCATATCATCTTAATCTATTAATATCTACTTAATTAATTGTGATAACATTTAATTGTCTTATATACCACTATTGTATTTAATTGTCATATTATTTAAACATGATTATATTTAATATTTAATATCATTATTCTACTATGCAAGATCTCACATGTGCTATCTAATACATTTCTCCTCTTGACTTCCCTCTCCTTTTATTCCTTCCTCCTCTCTCTCGTCATTTATGTTATACTATATTTCATCCCTTTTCTTCAATCCTTTCTTCCCTTCCCTTATGAATCATATGCATTAAGAATTAGTATGTATAAGTTAAACTTTAAAATAGTATAGGCCTTCCTCCTTATTTTATAAACTTCTCGACGTATATGGCCTGGATGTCTACCTCCAATTCTCTTTCTCCCTATATCTCTTTTCTTCTTTTTTCCATTTACCAATTTTTATTGCTATATCCAATTACTATATTATCTTGATGTATTAATATTTATCTAATTAGTTGTGATAACATTTAATTGTATTACTATACAACTATTGCACTATTTAATTTAATTGTCATATTATCTAAACATGATTATAGTCTATATTTACCATCATCAGTATGCCATGCAAGATCTTACATGTGCTATTTTATATGCTCCCTTCTCTATTTTACCTCTCCTTCCACCCTTTCCTCCTTCCTCTTATCACAATCTAATAATTTCTTATGTCTTCCCTTACTTCCGCAATACTTTATATATATCAATATTTCCATACTCATTCACTCTTATAATTACAAGCTCATTTGCTACTATTAATACAATCACTCTATTATACCCTTCTTCTCCACTTTGTTGCTGGATGGGGCTCCCCCGGCGCATGTAGCCCGAAAGTCTAAATCCACAGAAAACAGTTTTACCCTCCCCCTAAATACTGTGTTGCTTTCACGTAGTGTACTTGTCCTTCCTTTTTCCATTTCCCTTATTTTCTGTTAATTTCTTTATTTTCTTTAGTGTTTTGTATTTCCTCTCTGTAAAAACACAAACAGAATTCCCTTTTCCTTTTGTTCTAAAAAAGGACATCTAGATCCTATTCATTTCATTAGTCAAGGCCATACACAGAAATCACATAAACCAAAGCAATTTTTTCCAGGTTGCTAAATATTACAGTCATGTGCAAAAAACATCTATAATGAAAATTCAAACATAAAAATGAATATTCGAAGGAATGTATTTTCAATTATCTTTTATTCAAATAGTTGTATAATTTATGTTATCAAATGTTTATGCAAAATAAATAAAACCATTTATATTTAAAAACATACATTCATCATTTTAAAAACCGTACAATGTGTACAATGAAAAGAACAACTGTCGACGCAGCGTTTCGTTGTAAAGGTGGATCATCACCTTCTTCAGGACAATAATTCAATGTTTAAAATCTGTCAGGTTAGATGTCAACTCCTATTTATCTTCAAGGAGGTGTTGAGTCAATTTTTCATCAGGTTCTCGCTCAGATAATGAGGCGAAATTATACACTATATGCGTGTTGTGAACAGGGCTTTCTCATTACTTAGTCTCTCGCCTGTTTCTGTCCATATACACAGGGATTCATCAATCACCCTTCCATAGGACTATTCACCAATGATTTTTATATCATAAGATCCCTCTTGGTTTCGGGTATTTACCTTTAAGGCAAAACCTTGTAGATTGAATCCAACACCTCTTTTTCTTTAGGGTTACTGGTTCCAGTTAATACAATTCTGGTCCAGAAGTATTTCGGATTTGTAGCTGGAAAGCAAGCATCCGTCTTGCTGGTCTGCCAATTCGAGTCGAAAAGAGGTGTTGGATTCAATCTACAAGGTTTTGCCTTAAAGGTAAAAACCCGAAACCAAGAGGGATCTTATGATATAAAAATCATTGGTGAATAGTCCTATGGAAGGGTGATTGATGAATCCCTGTGTATATGGACAGAAACAGGCGAGAGACTAAGTAATGAGAAAGCCCTGTTCACAACACGCATATAGTGTATAATTTCGCCTCATTATCTGAGCGAGAACCTGATGAAAAATTGACTCAACACCTCCTTGAAGATAAATAGGAGTTGACATCTAACCTGACAGATTTTAAACATTGAATTATTGTCCTGAAGAAGGTGATGATCCACCTTTACACCGAATCGCCGCATCGACAGTTGTTCTTTTCATTGTACACATTGTACTTTTTTAAAATGATGAATGTATGTTTTTAAATATAAATGGTTTTATTTATTTTGCATAAACATTTGATAACATAAATTATACAACTATTTGAATAAAAGATAATTGAAAATACATTCCTTCGAATATTCATTTTTATGTTTGAATTTTCATTATAGATGTTTTTTTGCACATGACTGTAATATTTAGCAACCTGGAAAAAATTGCTTTGGTTTATGTGATTTCTGTGTATGGCCTTGACTAATGAAATGAATAGGATCTAGATGTCCTTTTTTAGAACAAAAGGAAAAGGAATTCTGTTTGTGTTTTTACATATATACCCATCCCTTTTCTAAGTACTAGGGTATCTCCCAAAAACCTTTGTGATTCCTTGTATTTCCTCTCTTCCACTTCTCCTACTATTTATTAACAAATACTTGATACTTAATCTACCTCCTTTTCCGGAATCCATTCTTTATCCTTCTTCCTTTTCTACTCCTTTATCTCTCACAGAATTTAGTACCTTCACCTCCTGACACACACATGGCATCTAACACCACTTCCACCTCTCATCCTTTACGTATCATTTCGTGGAATGTTCATGGCCTTACACATTTCATTAAACGGAAAAAAGTATTATCCTATTTGCAAACGAAAAAGGCTGATATTGCTCATTTACAAGAAACTCATTTTAATGTTTTAGAATCTTCTAAATTGCGGCAAGACTGGGTAGGAAAAGTTATACACTGTGGTCTAACGATGCAACTTCTTCCTAATGAGGCCCCACCACGGAAATGCGGAGTGGCCATTCTACTTCATAAATCTCTACCCGTTACAATTCTTAAAACCTGGATTGATCCGGAAGGCAGATACATTTTTGCAAAGCTAAAAATAGGAGATAAGATCCTATGTGTGGGCTCCGTATATGCTCCGACAGGAGCCAAACGTTCCTTTTTTCTCCGTTTGAATCGGCTATTGATAGAAAAAGGGGCATCCAGATACATCATTGGTGGTAATTGGAATCTGGCCCGTGATTCCATAACTGACCAAACAGGCCCCTTAGACAGATGTAATGCAGGAGATAGAGCTTTATTGAAAGACATAAGGTCAGATCATGGACTAGTAGATCATTGGTGCCTTTGTCATCCATCCGATCAGGAGTATACCTTCCTCTCTCCAACCCATGGCACTCAGTCCAGGATAGATTATTTTCTTATTTCGCATTCGGTAATTCCTACCACAACTGATTCTCAAATCCTGGAAGCTGCAATATCAGACCATGCGCCTGACCTTCTTGCCCTAGAATTAGGTTTAAGCTCTCCAGGCCGTAAACCATGGCACATGAATATTCAAAGATATTGTCCACCTAAAGGTAAAACCCTTTTATGTTCCCATCTCTCTGACTATTTAACTGTTAACAAATCATCAGTTACCTCCAGTAGATCTGTCTGGGCAGCTGCTAAAGCAACTATTCATGGTCAATTAATGAGAGATGCAGCAGAGGCCAATAGGACGGCGTCACTTCATCGCAATGAGCTGGAAACTCAAATAACCTTTCTAACACATCAATATTCCTCTCGCCCTACGATATCCACCCGCCGTAAACTACAACCTGCTAAGATGGAGCTTAACAACTTATACACTTCTAAAGCAGAATATGCTCTCCAACGCCTTACGGGTAGACACTATGAGCAAGGAGAGAAAGCAGGTCGGTTACTTGCAGCTCAGCTGAAACAACGTGAGGCAGCTATGGCCATTCCTGCAATATGTGCTGAAACGGATGAACTTCTTACAAAACCGTAAGAAATTGTAGACGCTTTTGCATCCTTTTATAAACAACTTTATACTCCCGATATTTCAAAAACAGAAGACCAATTAGTCACCTATCTTGCTGACATCAACCTTCCTTGCCTTACGGATGAGGGTAGAACCTTCCTTGATGGGGATATTAGTAAAGAAGAAATAGCTGCAGCTATTGCTAAACTACCTTATCATAAGTCCCCTGGTGAAGATGGCTTCCCTGTGGAATTCTATAAGTGGTCCGGAACGGAAACAGTTGAAACCTTATTTTCTGATTTCCATGAGGCCGTTCAAGTAGATTCACTTGGTCCTATTTCTAATAGAGCGTTGATTGCAGTCATCCCAAAACCTGGCAAAGATCCGCTTCTTTGCAGTAGTTACCGACCCATTTCACTAATAAGGGGCCGATTCCGGTCGTAAACCGTACCGACCGACTCGGACCTGGAATGGAGACTGACCGACACGGACCTGCGCCGTATGACCCGCGCAGTACGATGCCTTGTGTGTGAATTACAACCCACCCGCACGAAACACAAGCCGCACGACCGAACCGTTTGGAAATCATTGATTCGCCCGTAAACTGACCGGGAATCGTACCGACCGACACGCATTAGGAATTGACGCGAGCGAAACGTACCCGCGATGCACGAGCCACGTAGTACGATGCAATACGTGTGAAACGCGACCGACTCGCACGGAGCACGAGCATGAAAACCGAGATGTACAGCAAATAGTGACTAGCAAACAATAGAGCCCTTTGCGTCCGAGGCGTACACCAACGTCGAAACATAGCAGATTGTCAGTGTGACAGACTCAGGTCACCCCGTGCGAGCCACAGGCAGCGTCCGACCCAGTCAAACGAACGTCTCCATCATGCACAACAAAAGCAAAGGAAATAAGACAACATTTTTTAAAAAAAAGCAATGACAGCCAATTTATAAAAAAAAAAAAAAAAAAGGAACAAAGACACACCCACAACTCCAACTATATAATGGCCAGAAATCCCTACCATGATCCTTTGCAAACTACAGGCATAGGAGAGCAGACAACCCCACCACACTGCAGAGACACACCACAACTCACACAACACACAACAACTACACCATTTGCACCACTCAAAAACCAAATCACATATTCACTGACAAAACTCACACCCACCACACTCACTCACACCCTCACACACACATCAATCACCACAACCACCCAGCACCATGCCCCCCAAGAAGAATCCAAAGTTCACAGATAGTGATTTGGAAGTCATGATAGACGAAATACTCATGGTAGAGCCACAGTTGTTTGGCATATTGGTCCAACAGAACTCCATGTCACAGAAAACCAAGATGTGGGAGAGGATTGTCGACAAGGTTAACGCACAAGCTCCTTGTCGGCGCACAAAGGACGACATACAGAACAGATACTATGATGTGCACAGGAGGGTCAAGATGCTCATCAACAGGGAGCACGCCTTGAGCACAGACACTGGCGGTGGCCCTCCTGCCAGACCAACGCACTTCAGGACCTGGGAGGAGAAGGTGCGGGCCATCCTACCACCGGAGAGCATCCATGGATTAACAGGAATACCAGAGCCTGGTGAGTACACAAACAATATACTCAATTTTGTGCGGCAATACACATATATCACTCTCAAGGGGACTGTTAAACCAATTCCTGCCAGCAAAGCCATAGCAACATAAAGGCAAGTATCCTGTGATGTGTATGCCAGTTACCCAAACACAATACCTGCCATTCCACAGTAAAATGGAACTACGACATAACATGTACAAACCTAACGACAACTATTGCAAGGCATTAGCATAAATCACCAACAAACACAGTCATCCATTTCGCCAACAACGTCACACCACCTCACAGGAAAGCTGAGTCAAAATGAAGGAAGGTTGGGCTGCTGGGAATGTGCATGTAGCAAAAAGCATGATGGGAGTTGCAGTCACAGCCAACAGTCCCCCCCCCTGTCCCAGCAAGCTCACACTGAACCATGCTCACCTCACAGGGAGTGCAAAAGCACTGCCAAGATGGCTGACACTAGGCCCTGCTGTGGGGAGCACAAGACCCTGCTGGGACTTGGGCTCAAACAAACAATAGGACACCAATGCCTGACAGCCTGAAAGGTAACTTACACTCCCTGCAATGGAAGCATGCTGCATGGTGGGATAACTGGACTGGGGGAGGAGTACTGCCTGCTCTGACCACATCTACCAGCAGGTACTTGCACACACACACCCCTTAACACAAACGCAACACAACCCACCTGGTATAATGCATTCCCTCAGAATCCATTTAAATATCCCACAAAGATTGAACACACTGGGTTCTGCAGTGTGAAGCACATGGGCTTGTTGGTACTTTTGTGCAAACAAACACCAGGACAACACTGCCTGCCAACTTGTCAACACAGGCACACCACCACATAGGGAAAAAGCTTCACAGGAAGTAAGGTCAGGTATTGTGGGACGGTGGGTGTAGCCAAAAGCAAGATGGGAGTTGAAGTCACAGCCAACAGTCCCCACCCACATGTCCCAGCAAGCTCCCACTGAACCATGCTCACCTCACAGGGAGTGCAAAAGCACTGCCAAGATGGCTGACACCAGGCCCTGCTGTGGGGAGCACAAGGCCCTGCTGGGAGTTGGGCTCAAACAAACAACAGGACACCAATGCCTGACAGCCTGAAAGGTAACTTACACTCCCTGCAATGGAAGCATGCTGCATGGTGGGATAACTGGACTGGGGGAGGAGTACTGCCTGCTCTGACCACATCTACCAGCAGGTACTTGCACACACACACCCCTCCCACCAACACCAAAATACACACCTAGAATTATGCTCCACAAGAGAGTGAGTGAAAAGTCTCTACCAAGAACACAGACAATGGCCTCTGCTGTGGGGAGCACAAGGCCCTGCTGGGACTTGTGCTCAAACAAACAACAGGAAACTACTGACTGACAGCCTGAACGTAAATTGTGACTCCCTGCAATGGAAGCATGCAACATGGGGGATTACCTGGCCACTGTGGGTGAAGGAGGTCCTGCAATGACTCCAAATGCCATCAATGCTGCATCAAAACACACCTTCTCTGCTTGAACAAATTGCACCCTGGGACCAGTCACTCCAAAAGTAAATGCCTTGGCAAGATGTCTGACACATGGTCCTGATGTATGAATTGGCTGCAAGTCACACCTACGGACTGGCCAACTCAAACACATTTACACTCAGCCATTGGAACTGTAGGTATCCTCCCACTGTCTGGAGATTCAGTGTCCCTGGGGTGTCCCCTGACCTGCCCGTGAAGGTGTGTTTCGTAGATGACAATTGGGGAGATGCAGACATAGTACATAGCACCAAGCACACACAATGTCACATTTACATCATTGACAGTGGACACCTGACAGTGACTAGAATGGACACACACATATAGCTGACACTGTAGCATGGTGTCATACATAAAATGTGCATTTGCGAGCTGCATTTCAATACCACATCGGTCTGCGTTGTACGCATCATTCACACAACACATCACTCACTGTCATGGACAATCCAAACACAATGACTATCCTGGACTGCATCGGATGACGCATGCAACTCACAGCAGCAGAACTGTAACACACACACCTCTGCCCATCACTGTCATGAGCATGGAAAAGAAAGAGTGCTGCTGTGCCCAATCCCTCTCACTGTGGGGGAAATAGACAAGATAAAAGACGTTAGCACAAACAAAACTCTGCACCAACATCATTAGGCACGGTAACACCATGACTTGTTTGAAATGAGATGTGAACTAGGAACACAGATAACCAGAAAGTATCTCACATTGGATCACAGGCATACCGGACTGCGACCATGTTGCACAGACCAATGTGACGCACAGAGCAACGCAACAAATTCCACCACACATGCACCAAGCTTGATACATACCCTAAGTGTAATTGTATGTATGTCATCGTTATAGCACAAATGTGGACAGGGATGATACAGCTGTGTCAGGCATGTGATGGAACCTGAGTAGCAATGGGCATGTACAGACAATTGATCAATACATGAGCTGGTCATGCACACAGCTTGACTTGCACATCGAAATGCTTCAGGTTGCCATGACAAAGTGCTTCAACAATATCAACCTCAGTCTGTCACAACTTTTGACAATGCAATGTACAGACTCTCATTATGATGTCCAGTGGCAAATGTCATGTGTGTGAAACGTTGATGTTGGTAGAAACATAACATACATTGTGTGTCTGCTCCAAACACAGGGGATGCTGGGGACACAGCACGACCTGAAGAAGAGTCCCAGTCCCAGACTCTGGCGGACCCTGGGCTCACCGGTGTGGATCAGTCCCTGTCCTCTTCGGACGACGACCCTGAACAACCTGGCACCTCCGGTGTGACTCATCGTGCAGCCCCAGCAGCAGTAACATCAGCACCCCCTGCAACCGCACCTGCCACATCTGATACCACACCGAGTACCCCTGCCGACACAGACAGGCCGAGGCCACTGAACAACAACGGAACAGGTACACAGGGCACCCTGGAAGCAAGGGACAACACCACTGTCGCAAACACTCAAGTGGTCCCAGTGTGGCCTGTGCCGGCCACGGCAGGTCCTGCCCGTGTGGATAGGGGCGGTGGGAGGGTGGGCAGGCAGAGGACATGGCATGCAGAGGGGGATGGACTGCATGATGAGCCACACCTGGGATGCATCATAGATGCGTACCAGGAAAGCACCAGAGGATTTGAACAGGTAGTGGGGATCCTCAAGGACATCAAAGAACAGCAGGCTGCACATCATGCCCGCTTGGACTCCCACATGTCCCGGATGGAGTCCAAGTGGGACAAATTGGATGAACTAACAGCGGTGCATAGGGACATACTGATATGCCTCCGCAAGATCAGCACCAACATGTCCACACCTCCCTGTGCGCCCACAACATCTGTTGCCACAACATCCGCAACTGCCACAGGGAGGGAGGAGGACTCTGGCGGAGAGTCCTCTGCACCGCAGCAGCCTGCACATGAGGGTCCCCCGAGAAAGAAGAGGGGTCGTCCAAAGAAGGGGAATTGAGACGCTGATGGCCATACATATCCCCCAGGAACTCAACACCTGTTCTGTATGTCGTCCCTTGTGTGTAAACCAATTAACCTTGTCGACTGACACACAAATCTCCCACTTGACATGGAGGGTCAAAGTTGTGACAATGCAGCAAATGACTGTGGATTCTACTCTGGACATTTCATCTCTTAAGACTACCAACTCACCTGTGAACTTTGGATTACCATCACATTGTACAGCACTTCAAATTCCGTTCACCATCCTTACACATGTCTGTAAATAAAATCACATTCACACAACACTTGCCTCTGTCGTGATTTATACTTTGTCTGTGTCATGGCGATGATGATCTGATAAGGAACACTGTGCATGCAAACTACCACAGCAATGTGAACACCGTTATGTGAGTCATGGTAATGTGACACATATGAGGGAGACACACCAATAGGGCAACACAAGAAATACTCACCATGTCCAGCTAACGCATCCTCATAAGTGATGTCAACAGGAAATACAGTGGAATGCACATACACCACACCCATCCTGGGTCAGTGGCAAGCATTCCACAGGTACAGGATGCTAATGACTGTCTGATGTGTAGATACACATGGAGCACATCCCAAAGTGAAGCACAGGTTTATTAAAGATTCACAACGTGAAAATTCCACAACTGATGCAAGTTAACCTCACGTAACAGTGAGCAAACATTAAACAAGTTGTAAACAAGGAAAGTCCAGGGGTGTGTGGCACATCATTGGTTGGGACAATGACTACTTGCACTCTGGAACAAGGATCTGGGTTTTGGGGTTCAGACCTCACCATACAGCAGCCAAAGTACCTTGTGAAGGACAGACAGAAAACACAATCAAAAACCTTGAATTACAGCATACAACAACAATATACATGCCCACAAAAGTAACAAAACTACGTGCACACAACATATCAATGAGCTAAACACTGTTTGGGAGTACAGACTACCTGAAAGGACACATCACATCAAGCATCCTGACAAGTAGCACACAGTCACACTCAAGCAGCACAAGTGCACCACCAGCAGATATCAGGCAAACACAATACTTTGAAGACACATCAGTGTATACTCACATTCATGTGAAGAAGTTGAGGATCAGCTGGCTATGAACATCATCCTCACCCTCATCATCACTGGCATCATGCCCCAGGGCAGGATCCTCCACGGCTGGTGGAGGTTGGTCATCGTCATCTTGGATGAGAGGCAACTTCTTCATCACTGCCATGTTGTGTAGCATGCAGCACACTATGATGATTCTGCACACCTTAGCAGGTGCATATGGGAGGGCCCCTCCTGTCTTGTCCAGGCAGCGGAATCTGCTTTTCAGGAGTCCAAATGTCCGCTAGATCACTCTCCTGCTCTGACCATGTGCCTCATTGTAGCGCATCTCCGCCGGTGTCACAGGGTTCCTGAGGCGTGTCAGCAACCACGGCATGTTGGGGTATCCGGAGTCACCTACATAAAGACAATAGCACATTAGATGAGTCTTAAAAGAGGGTGTAAATAAACTTTAGCAAAATCACACAATAGTAAACAGTCAGTACACACCGACAAGCCAGGCACGCTGGTGCTGCATCTGTGACATAATCGTTGGGATGCGACTACTCCGCATGATGTAAGCATCGTGCGCTGAACCTGGGAAACGTGCACAAACATGTGAAATGGTCATGTCGGCCAGACATACCACCAGAGCATTGATTGAGTGGAAATGTTTCCTATTCCGGTATGTCTGCTCATGTGCCTGTGGTGGTACCAAAGCCACATGTGTCCCATCAATGGAGCCAATGACATTTGGCATCCTTCCCAGGGCATAGAAGTCACCCTTGATGTCAGAGAGTTGTTGTGGTGTTGGAAAATGGATGTAGTGGTTGAGGAAATGCAACATCGCCTCCCACACATCTCGTAGCACACGGCTGAACATGGTCTGTGACATCCCACCAGCAGTAGCAACTGTGTGTTGGAAGGTACCGGTGGCAAAGAAGTGTAGGGTTGCCATCACCTTCACCTTGGGGGTCAGCGCAGTAGGGTATGTCCAGCCAGGTTGCAAGTGTGGTGCCAACTGCTCCACCAATTCTTCAATCAGTGGCCTAGTGAAGCGGTACCGTCGCATGCAGTCACGTTCAACCATGGTGGCAAGGTCAGGGAACGGTCTGTGGACAGCTGGTCTCCTGCAGTATATAGATGAGCAAAGACAGTTTGTCAGTTCCCCTATCTAGTTGCCAGTGTACATGCTAAATAGCACATGAAACAACAGGACACAAAGACATGATGTATGTGCTGTAGTGTATGTGCACACATGTCAGATACATGCCCATCATCTGAAATCTCAGCTCTACAGGTCCACACAACAAGGTTCATGTTGTGCTGTGACCAATCTATGGGCTCTGCCACAGTACATCAGTATGAGTGTCACATACCAGACACACACCACAGTCACTAGTGAGGACAGATGTCTACCACACATCACAGGTTTTTGACAGACACACACAGGGACCTTGTGTCGCCACAAGGACACCATCATGATGTAGCGTCTCATATACACACCACAACGCACACATGACACACACATGAAGTGCCACAATGTTTTTTTGCATCTCACACATGTCTGTGACACACAGACGCCACATCAACTCACATTGACAATACACATGGATGTGGTGACCGTTTGACATTGAGCACATGAAATCAGAGTAATCTCCGTAGCTAAATGCACACATACTGTGGATGAACATCACAATTGTGGCACTGGGACACCCTGTGACACACATCCGATTCCACCTAAGAGTCAGGGTGTATGTCACATGTCATACACAATGTACCCCGGGAACTGTGTACATGCCTCATGCCCTGAACTGTACAGTCGTCAATCACAGTGGTTATGTGTCCAACACACAAAGGTATCTGTCCCCATGACACCTTGCCCTGCCTGGGAGTGGGTGCCACTAAGTGACACATACCAAATCACATGTTTAGCCACATATGCACACACAGGTAATGCAGCCTGACATGCCCCTTGATATACTGTGTCACAGGCTGTATTGTTGTTGGTGTGCCCATGTGTCCATGGAAAGCTATTGTGGGTGGAATACTTAGCACATTGCCTGCAATGGTGACTGACGCGGGTCACCAATTCAAAAGACGCGTCGTACACCTAGGGAACGAGGCGAGCGCACGCCTTGCACACACGCCTTGCACATTGACTGCAATGGGGACTGAAGCGGGTGAACAATTCAAAAGACGAGTCGGACACCTAGGGAACGAGGCGAGCGCACGCATTGCACACACGCCTTGCACATTGACTGCAATGGGGACTGACGCGGGTGACCAATTCAAAAGACGCGTCGGACACCTAGGAAACGAGGCGAGCACACGCCTTGCACACACGCCTTGCACATTGACTGCAATGGGGACTGACGCGGGTGACCAATTCAAAAGACGCGTCGGACACCTAGGGAACGAGGCGAGCGCACGCCTTGCACACACGCCTTGCACATTGACTGCAATGGGGACTGACGCGGATTTGGCCCTTGTACGATTCGTGTTCTGAAAAATCAATTGGCTCCCTACAACAATGTATCAGACTCGTTGGTGTAATGGGTTTGAAATATTTGAACGATGCGGAAGGCGTGTACGAGCCGTGCAATGCGATGTATTGGCCAGATTCATAGGATGCAAACGTGTTGGACCTATCGCTTTGGACGCATGGGACAGAATCTGCCTCTGCAGCACAGATATAAGGCTGTCTGTTCCCCTGAGAGCTCACTTGCCTGCACTACATGCTCCAGATTGACATCTCTGCTACCACTGCTGCTGTCTCTGCATCCTCTGGCTCCAAGAATGGCTCGTACTGTGGAGAGGGCCCCATCCTTCACAGAGGAGGAGAACAAGGCCCTGCTGGACAGCCTCCTTCCACAGTACAGCAAGCTGTATGGGACACCAGGGGAGCAGGTGAGTGTGCAGTCCACATCCCTTTTTCATTGTGCATGTTGTCTGACTGGCACTAATAGCATTGTGTACACCAGTGGCTAGCATGCTCACTGAGTAGTTGTTACCCCCAAAGTGTGTATGTACCTGTAGTGGACAGGTACTGTGCATGAAAAGTGCATTTTGACACAGTTATTATACTCAGGCAATGTTTCAATTTTGTAAATGCAGGACAACTGTCAATCACCATAGTTGCACTACCTGTGTACATCATATGCCCTTGTGATGAAGACATGTATATCCAACTGTGTGTTGCACAAACATGTTGCATGTCTGGTAATGGACTTTTATCCTTGTCATCCTCACAGGTTGATGCCCATCAAAAGCAGGAGATATGGCTGACCATTGCCCGGGCTGTTTGATCTGTGGGGGTCTGCAGACGCCGCATCCGCAACTGCCAGAAGAGGTGGCAGGACCTTCGTGGCTGGACCCGGAGAATCCTCAGAGTCCAGCTGAAGCTGTCGCCTCCTCACAGAAGGGGCGGATGACGGACACTGACCCCCCACATGCACCGGATTCTGGCAGTGGTCTTCCCTGACCTGGATGGGCAGTTAAAGGCCAGACAGCAGCAAGGAGGGGGTAAGTGCATGCCTTTTCTGTGAACTATGTCTCACATGCTCCTTGCACTCCTTCATCCTGGTTACACTCCCACAGATCTCCTGTCTGCTTGAACAGGAGTCATGTTCCTAAATTAGTTCATGGCCCATCCTCATCTGATACACACCGGTGGCCCTTTCAGTCTGTGAGTTGTGTCACTTGTGTTGTGTGTCCCTGCTGTTGTCCAAAATTAAGGTTGTAAACAGCATCTGCTACCGGTGCATTGTTTTGTCCTCATGAGTGAGGCAATTGATTGCCATGTGTCTGCACATTGCCAGAAATCAGACATGTACTCTATGTGGGCAAATGATATGTGTTCCAATTGATGCTTTGGCTCACCATATGTGTCTGGGGTATTTACCACACAGCCATGCAGCAGGTAAGACAATGTTGGGGCCTCATAATAATGTACATCATGTGTGTCACACATGCATGAACACATGCCTAGTGTTCAGGGTAATCCCATGTTGCACATGGAACTGGACAGGTATGCCTACTCCGGACATGAGGAACACTCTGTGCTCCTACTCCTGTGTGTCAGCCTACATTTAGTTCATTGTGAAATATGCAATATGGTGTCGCCTCGGTGTCATTCTGGAGTGGCCTAGCTTCTTAGACTCCTGTGGTGTTGAGCATTTTGGTTTTGGCAGCTGGCTGAGGTGTGGCTAATGGATTATCACAATGGGGAAAAACATAGGTGTGTGATCACTTGACGGTGCATAATGATGTATTATACATAATAGTGCAGGCAGCCTCAATTCGTTCTCATCAGACTGTGATGTTATCATGTTCACAGATTGGTGCTTTCAGTCACTCAACTGTCGCATTTGTATTACGTGGGATCATCATATGCCTTAAGATGTGTGTAGCAGTAGTGGAACATGTGCACTTGACAGCTGCAGGGCTTACATTCTCCAAAATGATAATGATTGTGACACAGTGCAGACTTTTTTATTTATGGATGCACTGCCCCTGTGACTTTATCCAGTGATGACTGATTAGCCAGACTGGCCCGTAGCATGGTATCCCACTTGCTAATGTGTATCCTGCCGTTATGTCACTTGTACAGCATACACTCTATTGTGGCATTGACCATCAATACATGGGCACATCATGGTGTCTTGTGAAGGAAGCATATCCATTTTACTGACAATGAGGTTGGCCATCCCTTATCCTGACACATGTACTGAGTCAGTGGCAGGAGATGGGATATGTGTGTACTGACACATTTCATTCACAATTTAAGATGTTCTGAGATATGTTTATGTGGTGCAGGTGTGCACATATAAGTAGTGGCATACTACATGCACCAGACAGATGGGTCTATGGAGGGGAAGTGTATGAGTGGCATGGTTGACTGGCAGAATGACAGGTGTCTTTTTCAATATGTGCCAGCACTTCTATCAATATTTAGCAAATGCGGCAAATGCGTCATCTGTAATGTGCTGTAATGACTGTGATGTCTCAGGTGAAACAAGTGACTGATGTGTATCTATTTATCCAGATTGTTTGCAGAAACATCTTCGGCTACTGGAGGAGACAGCTCCATGGACCAAGAGGAGCCGCAGAGCAAGACTGGGTCTGCTGGAGAGGAGTTGGAGGGACCCAGTGGCACAGAGGGTGAGGGGAGCCACCCTGAGGAGACCTCAGCAACAACCACCTCGGCTGAGGAACACAGCATCTCCAGTGAGGACTCCCTTGTGGAGGCGGGTGTCAGCAGACCCCAGACAACACCTAGTGAGTCTGTCCCCGCCACCACCACCATCTCCACTCTCCCATCTGCTCCCATCCCAGAGGTCTGTGGAGGCCCCCGTGTAAGGGAGCATGTCTCCTTTGTGCCAGGCACCGCACCCCCTGCCCCGGTCTTCCCAGCTGCCCTGAGTGTGGAGTCTGTGGACTTGCTGAAGCAGCTCCATGTAGGGCAGACAGCGATGCTGAGTGTCCTCCATTCCCACACCAGTCTGTTGACACAACTTGTCCTTCATGGAGGGCATCTCATCAAACATGTCTGCCTTACATCAGACTATTCAGGCCATGGCCTCCACACAGACGTCAGCAGTGTCCCTCCTCCAACAGTCACTCACCCCTCCTACCTCTGCCACATCCACAATCCCCACTGCCCTACCTGTCCAACGCACACACACACCAGCACCGGCACGCACCACAACAGACACAAGCAGCACACAGCCACGCAAGCCAAAATCCAGAGCCACAGGCACGCACACTCCGGGGACTGATGGCACACACACAGGGGATGGGTCACAGACGCACAAACAGACATCCACAAGCACTCCGCAGTCCTCAGATGCCTCTCCCTCCAAAACCCCTTCCCTTGCCTCACCTGCAACCCCCCTTTCCAGCAGCTCTTCCTCTGTGACCTTGGCCTCTTCCCCACCGATCCATCTGCTCCAACTCACAAGGGGAAGAGGAAGTCACCAAGCACAGGGGGGAGTTCCCCTGCCACACGGACACCCTCCCCCAGGCGCACGGACACTGAGGCCCCCATCCGCAAGTCCCCCCGGACTAGGAAGAGCAAGACCCCACCACAATACCGCAGCTCCACCACACAGTCTCCATCCTGCAGCCCCCAGGCCACCACTCCACAGGTCCCCCAGCCACACCCTGCCCCTGGTTCACCCACACACCGATACCGCATCCCCAAAATGATTAGGCCCTCCCCCCCTACCACATGCACTTCCACCCCCACCTCACACGCTCAGCCTGTTCCTGCCACTGGTGTGGAGTCCGTGTCTCCCCCCTCTGTCCTGCCCACCTCACCTGGACCCCATGACACTACTTTGGAGGTTGGCACCGCAGTGGAGAGCTCATCCACTCCGTCTGACTTTGGCACTGCAGTGGAGACCACGTCCACACCATCTGACCTGCCCACTGCTGTGGTGCCGGCAACCACCCCATCTGACTTCATCCCTGCAGTTGTAACGGTGCCCACTGTGTCAGACACCTCCACTGCAGTTGCCAGTGACACTCCAGCACCCACCACCCCTCCCCTGCTCCATTCTGCTGTCCCCTGATCCTGTCCCTGCAGTGCCTGGCCTGCCCCATGTATGCCCCTACAAGGGGAGATGTCCCCTGGTCGTAGCAGTGCAGGCAAGCAATGGGTGACAACTTGTCACATGTCACCCTGGTTGAATTGAGAAATGGACTGGCCATTGGCCTTTTGACATTGTGGACCGAATTACCAGTTTTGAGGAGTTTTATTGTTCAATAAAGCAAATTGTTTGTATCCATTGTTGTTGCATCTAATGTACATGATGTTGATGATGAGTATCATGGACTTGATGTTGTACTTGTGTTTTAAAGGTACAACAGGATGATTTGTTGATGTGATGGACTCCATGTGGTCCATGGGATATGTGTACTTTTCTGCTATGTATCCATGACATCCTTTGCTGCAATTACAGGGTGTAATGATTGCAAAATGTTGTAACCAGGATTATCTCTTTGGGTTTGCTACTTCACATCTTTGGCATACACTGTTGCACATATGTTGTACTTACATTTGGGCACATGGTGAGATTCCCTGACTGGGCCCATCTACACTGGACAGGCAGGTTTGTGCATCCATGGTACACAAGTCATCTGTGTCATCAGTGCAACTATCTCTACATGTGTATTGCGTATGTGCAGATGACTGAAGGGACACTCCCGTACACATGTTGCTGTGACCAGAGCTTTCATTGTGTTGTAATTGTTGGCTCACTGTGCAAGTGGTGTGCTGGCATGACAGGACCCTGCACAAACAACGTTTTCACAGCTGACATTCCCCAGGAGTGGAGACCCCTCATGGCATTGTGTCATTCCGTGGCATTGCCTGTGCACATGGTGTGTGTTGTGTGAGCATGTCTGTGTGTGTTCCCTTCCCTTTTTCGACTCAGCCTGTGTTCCATGCAGATGTTCCTGTTATGTGCACTTGCTGAGTTGTCCTGTGTTCATCAGACTTCTTTTCCCTGGGTTTACTGGGATGTAGGTGCATGGCAGACTACTGGTCATTAGGTTGTCATCCCTGGCTGTTTTAGTTGTAATTTCAGGGGATGTTGTCAAACGCACATGGGACACATTCAGGATTCCCATTGGCACTTATGTGTTTCCAACATCATGTTGTTTTCCCTATGTGGTATCTGCCAGTGTGAGGCTCACTCGTATGTGTGTGTGACTACTCCCACTCATCAGGGTCATTGCTGCAATGTTGGAAGGTGTCAACATGTGTTCTTTGTGGGTCTCCTTTGGTTCCTCATTGGTGTAGGTGTGTGGCAGGGTTCCCAATGAATCGTGTTGTCTTCACATTATGCCCATGTTCCGCATACTGTGCAGTGTGGCAGACATTCACAGGTGTTGTTGACAGGCCATGTGTGTTGATTTTTGTGTACCTTAGATCCCCCACCACCCCTGGGATTGTAATGGGTGCTTGAGCAATGTCAACAGTCCCTGTGTGCCTAGCTGATGCACATTGTTGCAGATCAGGGTGTGTGGTGTTGAGGGTGGCCACATGTGAGTTGTTTCATGTCTAGGCCCCTACCTACATTTTGCACATTGGTTGCAGGACATGGCCAGTGATTTGTGTTTATGGAGGTGTAATGTGAGTTTGTTGTTCTGGACACATGACCCAGTATGCACAGCTGACTGTGCTCCACAGTATAGGCAAAACAGACCTTTGTCATCACAGTGGGATTGGCGTACAGGCTACTGTCACCACAAATTAGGGTACTAGAGGGTAGTGCTGTAGTGGGTCTGTCTCTTGCTGTGTTGGTTGCTGTTCCACCCAGCTTGTGTCACATGAATACGTTGCTATACCACTCATCTGACAATGTATGCTTGACCACAAAGGGGTGCCCAGTTCATTAGTTACTTTTTGTATGGCACTGTGGACACATCTGTGTGATTGGAGTTCATCCCACCGTCATGTGTTGTGTACTAGCCTGGGGACACTGAGACACACACACGTGTTGTGTATGATATGCAGTGTGGGTCTGCCTGTCTGTGTTTGTGCATCTGCACCTCTGCATTGGTATTGCTTTTGCGTTCCATTGTGTGGATGTAGTTTGGAGGTTTTTCCCTAATGTCCATGCATCTTGTGGCTCATCATCCTGCACATTGCTCATGTTTGGTATGTCCCATTGCTGCCATGGTATAGGACTTTGTCACCTAACATCGACAGTCTCCACAGGATTCCTCAGTTTGTGAGTCTGTTCGTAGAGATATGTGTGTATGCATCATGATGCTCACTTTTCACAAAGTCTAATTGGACACTGTGGGCATTGTCAGGGCTCATGTCCAATGCTTCTCTGCACATGGCAGAGGGAGTTCTTGTGATACACAGCAATCTTTGCCTCTCAAATCTATGTTTGTATGTGACACAACCACCACATTGCCACTACATTGGTTGTGGATTTGGGACCAGTGAGCACAAATGCTGGTCTGGTGATGCTGCTATTATTTTGTCCACACTCACCTTCTGGTCACTGTAGTGATGTGGGCTTTGGAACCCATTACCACAATGTTCCTGAGATGCTGGAGTTTTGAACCCCACAGTCATCTTTTGGGCACACATGTGATGGGAGTCACATTGTATGTTCACTATCAGAATCAGTGTTGTGGGCATTTGGCACACACATACATAGAATCTTGCAAAGATGGTAGGGGTGGGGGTTTGCTTAGTCACCCTATGTGTGTGAATGCTGGTGGTGCAGGGCATCCAGCCCCCTATGAGTGGGGATGGTAGTGGTGCAGGGCATCCAGCCCTCTATGAATGGGGATGGTAGTGGTGCAGTGCATCCAGCCCCCTATCAGTGGGGATGGTAGTGGTGCAGGGCATCCAGACCCCTATGAGTGGGGATGGTAGTGGTGCAGGGCATCCAGCCCCCTATGAGTGGGGACGTTAGTGGTGCAGGGCATCCAGCCCCTAAGAGTTGGGATGTTAGTGGTGCAGGGCATCCAGCCCCTATGAGTGGGGATGGTAGTGGTGCAGGGCATCCAGCCCCCTATGAGTGGGGGTACTGGTATTGATGGGCATCCAGCCCGCTATGAGTGGGGATGGTAGTGGTGCAGGGCATCCAGCCCCTATGAGTGGGGATGGTAGTGGTGCAGGGCATCCAGCCCCCTATGAGTGGGGATGGTAGTGGTGCAGGGCATCCAACCCCCTATGAGTGGGGATGGTAGTGGTGCCGGGCATCCAGCCCCCTATGAGTGGGGGGTACTGGTATTGATGGGCATCCAGCCCCCTATGAGTGGGGATGGTAGTGGTGCAGGGCATCCAGCCCCCTATGAGTGGGGATGGTAGTGGTGCAGGGCATCCAGCCCCCTATGAGTGGGGGGTACTGGTATTGATGGGCATCCAGCCCCCTATGAGTGGGGGGTACTGGTATTGATGGGCATCCAGCCCCCTATGAGTTTGGGGTACTGGTATTGATGGGCATCCAGCCCCCTATGAGTGGGGATGGTAGTGGTGCAGGGCATCCAGCCCCCTATGAGTGGGGATGTTAGTGATGTAGGGCATCCAGCCCCATATGAGTGGGGATGGTAGTGGTGCAGGACATCCAGCCCCCTATGAGTGGGGATGGTAGTGGTGCAGGGCATCCAGCCCCCTATGAGTGGGGGGTACTGGTATAGATGGGCATCCAGCCCCCTATGAGTGGGGATGGTATTGGTGCAGGGCATCCAGCCCCCTATGAGTGGGGATGGTAGTGGTGCAGGACATCCAGACCCCTATGAGTGGGGATGGTAGTGGTGCAGGACATCCAGCCCCCTATGAGTGGGGATGGTAGTGGTGCAGGGCATCCAGCCCCCTATGACTGGGGATGTTAGTGGTGCAGGGCATCCAGCCCGCTATGAGTGGGGATGGTAGTGGTGCAGGGCATCCAGCCCCCTATGAGTGGGGGGGTACTGGTATAGATGGGCATCCAGCCCCCTATGAGTGGGGATGGTATTGGTGCAGGGCATCCAGCCCCCTATGAGTGGGGATGGTAGTGGTGCAGGGCATCCAGCCCCCTATGAGTGGGGGGTACTGGTATTGATGGGCATCCAGCCCCCTATGAGAGGGGGGTACTGGTATTGATGGGCATCCAGCCCCCTATGAGTGAGGGGTACTGGTCTTGATGGGCATCCAGCCCCCTATTAGTGGGGATGGTAGTGGTGCAGGGCATCCAGCCCCCTATGAGTGGGGATGGTAGTGGTGCAGGGCATCCAGCCCCCTATGAGTGAGGGGGTACTGGTATAGATGGGCATCCAGCCCCCTATGAGTGGGGATGGTATTGGTGCAGGGCATCCAGCCCCCTATGAGTGGGGATGGTAGTGGTGCAGGGCATCCAGACCCCTATGAGTGGGGATGGTAGTGGTGCTGGGCATCCAGCCCCCTATGAGTGGGGATGGTAGTGGTGCAGGGCATCCAGCCCCCTATGAGTGGGGATGTTAGTGGTGCAGGGCATCCAGCCCGCTATGAGTGGGGATGGTAGTGGTGCAGGGCATCCAGCCCCCTATGAGTGGGGATGGTAGTGGTGCAGGGCATCCAGCCCCCTATGAGTGGGGATGTCAGTGGTGCAGGGCATCCAGCCCCCTATGAGTGGGGATGGTAGTGGTGCAGGGCATCCAGCCCCCTATGAGTGGGGACGGTAGTGGTGCAGGGCATGCAGCCCCCTATGAGTGGGGGGTACTGGTATTGATGGGCATCCAGCCCCCTATGAGTGGGGATGGTAGTGGTGCAGGGCATCCAGCCCCCTATGAGTGGGGATGGTAGTGGTGCAGGGCATCCAGCCCCCTATGAGTGGGGGGTACTGGTATTGATGGGCATCCAGCCCCCTATGAGAGGGGGGTACTGGTATTGATGGGCATCCAGCCCCCTATGAGTGGGGGGTACTGGTCTTGATGGGCATCCAGCCCCCTATGAGTGGGGATGGTAGTGGTGCAGGGCATCCAGCCCCCTATGAGTGGGGATGGTAGTGGTGCAGGGCATCCAGCCCCCTATGAGTGGGGATGTTAGTGGTGCAGGGCATCCAGCCCCCTATGAGTGGGGATGTTAGTAGTGCTGGGCACCCCCCCCAGGTGTGGGCATTGCTGCTGGTGTGGACCATGCTACCCCTGTGGTTTTGCTTTTGCTGGTAGAAAGGCATGTCCCCCCCTATGTGTGTGTAGCTTTTCGCGTGTTCGTGACGTTTGTTTGTGTGGGTGTCTGACTTACCGTCTGCGATGTACGCGTCTGTTCATGATCCGGTCATAGATATACAGTACTGGGATGACCTGCGCGATGGGATTCATCATTGGTTCGTCTCGTACTTGCTGATTGTTGCTCCGTCTCGTACACGTTGTGAGTTGGACCGTTTCGTAGCAGTGGATCGTGTTGTGGCGCGAATCGGACCTGCTATTCATCTCTCCCGGATGCTGTGATGTGCTGCTAGTGGCGACCCGTTCGGCGCGTAGGATTTGCGCATCGTACTTGTCCGGCCGGAAACTATTGTGGAAACTGCTTCCGGGCGACTCGGATGGGGGTTTGGATATGCGGTTCGTACGGGAAATGTTGCTGGAATCGAAGCCTACGTGTCGTTCGGAATTGTGGCACTTTTGCGCATCGTACTTCATCGCCCGGACGGACCGGCTCCCAGTACGAGTCAGTTGCAAGGTAAGGCTACGGACAGCTCTCAGAGGGCTGTCCGAGCGAGATCGGAATCGGCCCCTAAATAGTGATGTTAAGATCTTTGCACGTATTTTAGCGGCCCGCCTTCGCAAAGTTATCCCTTCTCTTATACATCATTCACAGGTAGGTTTTGTTCCAGGTCGCTCATCTAGAAATCCCCTTCGAACTCTGGCTCATACTTTATGGACTGCAAATGACATGTCGGAAGATGCTGTTGCCCTCTCATTAGATCCTGAAAAAGCATTCGACCGCATTGACTGGAGATACCTTTTTGCAACCATGAAGCGCTTTGGCCTAGGTGATTCATTTATTTCTAAAGTTCGTCTTTTATATGATAACCTAGTAGCTCAGGTTAACTGTGGTGGTTTTCTTTCAGACCCTTTCCCAATTCATAGGGGTACCCGTCAAGGTTGTCCCCTTTCCCCCCTTTTATTCCTACTAGCAATAGAACCTCTTGCCTCACTTATTCGACACTCACCACAAATACAAGGCATACCTGTAGCAGATGTTGTTTCTAAACTATATTTCTACGCTGATGACATTCTTCTTACGCTAAAGGATCTTCTGCGCTCTTTACCAGCCTTACTTGAAATTATTGACAGTTTTGCACTCCATTCTGGTTACAAAGTGAACTGGTATAAAAGTGAGGCTCTTCCACTTTCTCCCGGTACCACAAAAACATCAATTGATGGTTATTCCTTCTGTTGGAGATCATCACAATTGAAATATCTGGGAGTCCTAGTTAATAGAGGTCCATCAAGTATGGTCTCTGACAATCTCACTCCCCTTATAACACAAATGGAAACTGATTTTGCTAAATGGTCTCTTTTAGGTTTCTCTATGTGGGGAAGGGTTCAAGCTGTTCGGATGGTCACCTTACCTCATTTTACTTATATACTGGGAATGCTTCCGTTAGTTATTCCTTATCTACATTACGTCGAGTTGATGCTCGTATTTGGTCTTTTGTTTGGGGTTCTATGCGCCCTCGCTTAGCTGCCGCTAAATTACTGGCTCGCCGCTCCTATGGTGGTATGGGCTTACCATCCCTTAGCCTGGCATCTTTCGCAATTAGCTTATTTACTGCCAGATACGACCGACCCTCCACTGTGGGTTCAAATAGAACATTCTCTTCTTAGTAGACATGATGGCCTTAACTTTCTTTATAGTACTCAATGTCCATGTTCTTCCCCTCCACATCCGGTGATGCAAGCTACATACCAAACATGGCATCGAGCACATCGCCTCGTACAAATTTCTCACCGCTTACACTGCAAAGCTCCACTCTGGAATAATGAAAGTATTCACATAAATAGTAAGTTGCTGCATTGGTCTAGTTGGACATCATGTGGCATTCAAACACTTGATCAGATCATTTACAATGGAGAGCTAAAATCTTTTGACCTGCTTCATGAAGAGTTTGGCCTCCCTTAACACCAAGCCTCATAATACTCACAACTACAACACTGTCTAAGACGATGTTTAGGTTCTCCTCGCTGGATATTAAACTCCTTACCAATATTAGATTACCTCCTTATGTGGGGACGACATAAAGGAGTGATGTCAGGCTTGTATGGTGTTTTAACTCATCACTTAGTCTCACAACCACTTGCCAAGGCTCTACAAATAAAATGGCAAGAACGTCTACACATTACTATTGAAAATAATGTATGGTCGGATATATTGGAGGCTCTCGACAAAGGCACTCGGGAAGCTTGCTTGAAATTCTGTCTTTTTAAAATTCTGCATGATTGGTATTGGACACCTCTAAAATTACACAAAGCTGGATTATTGTCGCATTCAAAATGTTGGAGGTGCTCTGAAGTCAATTGTGACCTTCCCCTTTACTTCGTGAATGTCCTTCTATGCAGTGTTTTTGGACTTACATAGGAGTCACGTTGCAGGGAACTATCCCCTCTCTTCATCTTCCCCTTCCCCTTTCTCGTACTCTCTTGCATGATTTTAGAACTCTCCCTGCCATTACACGTCCACAGCATTGTCTTCTGCACACTGCACTTTATACAGCTAAAATATGTATTCTAAGACGTTGGCAATCACCTAATCCTCCTTCAAATGAAGAATGGCTGGTAGCAATGATTCAAACGGCATCCCATGAACGTATTATATATAGACTTCAAGATCAAGAGGAAATCTTCCAACAAGTTTGGACTCCCTTTCTTCGAGAGCCCTGATCACTTCCTTTCCTTCCTTATATCTTTTCCTCATCCTTCTCTCTTTTACATCTGGACAAGGAGTCTATATCTCTCTATATTTATTTATTTATCTTTATCTTTATATTTATCAATATTTATCTTTACATTTATCTTTGTATTTATCTGTATATTTACACTTATACTTATATCTGTATTTATTTATGTATCCCTTTCTTTCTATATATATATATATATATATATATATTATCTACTGGCGGTCGCCAGTAGATAGTTATAGTTACAACCTATTATCCATAGGAAATCCGCGACATTCTATTTGAAATAACTCTCTTGCCGGTTGACGTATCTTCGCAAAATTTTCAAACTTTGTGGGGCGCTCCGGTCTGCTCCTACCCTGAAAGTCTCGGGGGATTCGTCAAGCGGGGGCCGAGAAAAAGGGGGTCCCAAAACGTGTTTTCCCCATGCAATTTTCCATAGGAAACTTTAGACACGGCTACAGCCCGAACTGCTGAACGGAATTACACCAAATTTGGCAAAGAGGTAGTTCTTGGTTCAGAAAGAACCCTTTTTGTTAAATGGTGTAAATCCGTTCAGTAGTTGCTGAGAAAATCAAAAGTAAAAAGATAGATATATCTATGGCCGCGTCGGATTCGCGCACCCTCCCGATCACGAGCTGCATGCTAATTGGCTGTCAACACTCCAAATCAGGAAGTGTTGGCAGCCATTTTGTCCCTCGGTAGAACCGAGGGACAGAAACAAGTGCGCAAAGCGCACAAAGGGGGTAGGGTAGAAACACCCTGACCCCTAGGTCTGCTCAGGGGTCCCACAAGGACCCCCTGGGCAAAAATTTTTTTTTTTTTTTAATCGGCAGGATGCGCTCAGGGTGCGCGAATCCTGCCGAAAAGCATCGAAGCGCGGTCTCCCGCGCTCGATGTTAGTGGCCCCCGGTTGGGCCAAGTCCCGGGGGCATGCTGGGGGGGGTTAATTTTATGTGTGGGGAGCCTCTAAGGGCCCCCAAGCCCCGGGGACCACCACCCCCGGGGCTTTATGTATAATGGTGCGGGAGGGCTCTGAGCCCTCCCGCAGCCCCGGGGACCGCCACCTCCCCGGGGCTTCTTTTTTATTTTTGAAAAACCTGTGTGGGGGGCTCCAGCCCCCACACGCCCGGGACCGCCACCTCCCGGGGCACTAACACATTTAAAATGGGGGTCCGTTTTGGACCCCCGAAGCCCGGGGACCACCACCTCCCCGGGGCTGTGCTGATGTGGGGAGGGGGGCCGCGCGGCCCCCTCCTGGAGCCTGTGGTGGCCCTGGGGACCGCCACCCCCAGGGCCGGCTCCTGCAGTGTCCCGGGTGCCTACCCCGGGACACTGCTGTTTGCAATGACAGGACGGGAGCCTCGCGGCTCCCGTCCTGTCATTGCAAGCTGCTTTGGATATTGGAAGAGAGAGCAGGAAACCTGCTCTCTCTTCCAATATCCAAAGCTGATTGCTTTCCACATGGGGAGCAGCATGTTAGCTGCTCCCCATGTGTAAAAGCAATGCCGGCTCCCGTAGGACACGGGGAGCCGGCGGGACTGTGGGGGTTTGGGGACCCCCACAGTCCCCAACGAGAGGCCAGGCCCCGGGGGATGGGGTCCCCGGGGCCATAAGTGGCCAGTGAGGGGGCCCACGCAGCCCCCCTCCCCAAAGGAAAAAAAAGGAAAAAAAAAAAAAAAGTGCAAGGCCGGCCCGGGGGATGGGGTCCCCAGGGCCTTAAATGGCCTGAGGAGGGGGGGCACGCAGCCCCCCTCCAAATAAAAAAAAAAAGAGGCCATGCCCCAGGGGATGGGGTCCCCGGGGCCAATACAGGCCCAGGGAAGGGGGGCCACGCGGCCCCCTTCCCGTTTTTTTTTTTTAATTTTAATAAAAAAAAGAGGGGTAATGCCCTGGGGGATGGGGTCCCCAGGGCCTAAAAATAGGAAAAAGGAAGGGGGCTACACAGCCCCCCTTCAGGGGAAAAAAACCAAAAAAACGATCGGGCCCGCAGGCCCCACCCCTTCCTTCACCACTCTGCAAACGCGCCCCTGGCGCGTTTGCAGAGGGGAACGAATTCCCCTTGAATACTGGGGGTCCCTGGGGGCCAACTAGCCCACCAGGAACCTCCAGTATGCACCAGGGGCTGCCTTGCAGAGAGGTGTACAGAGGCCACGCCCCTTTTACACCTCTCTGCAACGCAGCTCTGTGGGGCTTTTGGAGGTATATGGTGGGCTAGTTGCACCCCAGGGACCCTCAGGATTCAAGGGGAGTTAATCCCCCGACTTAAAACGCGCCACGGGCGCGTTTGCACAGTGGTGAAGGGAGGGGCGGGGCTTCAGGTGACATGTGTGCAAACATGCCCCGTGGCGCGTTTTAAGATGGGGAATTAAATCCCCTTCAATCCTGAGGGTCCCTGGGGGCCAACTAGCCCAACAGGTACGTCCAGAAAGCGCCACAGAGCTGCGTTGCAGAGAGGTGTAAAAAGGGGTGTGGCCTCTGTACATGTCTCTGCAACGCAGCCCCCTAGCGCATACTGGAGGTTCCTGGTGGGCTAGTTGGCCCGTAGGGACCCTCATGATTCAAGGGGACTTAATCCCCCAACTTAAAACGCGCCACGGGGCTCGTTTGCACAGATGTCACCTCAGGCCCCGACCCTCCCTTCACCATTGTGCAAATATTCCTCTAAAATCAGCCGAAATACGAATTCCGATTTACTCACCTGTTATCAGGAGAGACCTCAGTGCTTTATCTTTCAGCCCAGTACTGGTCCTGAAAAGTAATTTTAACCGTACTTACCAGTAACTTGAATTTCCTTCCATAGGCTAACATTGACTGGTTTCACTTGGAAATTCTTCTAAGTGTGGAGTTTTGGAACTTTAAAATATTCCTCCAAAATCAGCCGAAATACGAATTCCGATTTATTCACCTGTTATCAGGAGAGACCTCAGTGCTGCATCTTTCAGCCCAGTACTGATCCTCAAAAGTAATTTTAACCGTACTTACCAGTAACTTGAATTTCCTTCCATAGGATATAATTGCCTGCTTTTTTGCTGAAAAAGTTTCTAAGTGTTGATTTTTGAAACATACAAATATTCCTCTAAAATCAGCCGAAATACGAATTCCGATTTACTCACCTGTTATAAGGAGAGACCTCAGTGCTGTATCTTTCAGCCCAGTACTGGTCCTGAAAAGTAATTTTAACCGTACTTACCAGTAACTTGAATTTCCTTCCATAGGATATAATTGCCTGCTTTTTGCTGAAAAAGTTTCTAAGTGTTGATTTTTGAAACATACAAATATTCCTCTAAAATCAGCCGAAATACGAATTCGATTTACTCACCTGTTATAAGGAGAGACCTCAGTGCTGCATCTTTCAGCCCAGTACTGATCCTCAAAAGTAATTTTAACCGTACTTACCAGTAACTTGAATTTCCTTCCATAGGATATAATTGCCTGCTTTTTGCTGAAAAAGTTTCTAAGTGTTGATTTTTGAAACATACAAATATTCCTCTAAAATCAGCCGAAATACGAATTTCGATTTACTCACCTGTTATCAGGAGAGACCTCAGTGCTGCATCTTTCAGCCCAGTACTGGTCCTGAAAAGTAATTTTAACCGTACTTACCAGTAACTTATATTTTCTTCCATAGGAATCCATTGTCTGGTTTTCAGCAGAAAAGTTTCAAAGTGTCGATTTTCACAAACTACAAATATTCCTTAAAAATCGCCTGTATGACTTAAACGCATTCTTTCAACTGTTTACAGGAGATGCACCAGTGCTGGATCCAGGATCCAACACTGAGTAAGAAAAAGTAACGATAACAGTTTTTACCTGCTAAGTGAATTTCCTTCCATAGGATAACATTGGTGATTCTATGAGAAAAGTTTCTAAGTGTCAACTTTTAAAATACAATAATATTCCTTAAAAATCACGACTGTAACCAAAACGCTTTTACTCAACTGTTTACAGGAGATGTACCAGGACTGAATCTAGGATCCAGTCCTGTGGTTAGAAAAAGTAATCCATAAAGTAACTAATTGCATTTAACTAGAAATTCACATTGAGCTGAATGTTGCATTGTGTTTGAAAATGTGGTGCCCATTGCAACAACTGTAACTACTGTACTTAAAAGTCTATTGCCTATGTGCAAAGTATTTAAACTAAAGTAATTCATTCTGAGAAAGTATTTTTTGTAATGTAATGTATAATGTAATTACAATGTAATTTAAAAAATAAAATATGTAAAAAAAAAAATTCTAAAAATGTAATAAATCAGTATAAAAAAATTAATATAACAATTAATACATTTAAAAATTGTCATTTACAAAACCTTTGAAATTCACTGAAAAAACCGTAGGTTTCAGACATGTTATAGTTAGGAATTAGCATTTAAAAAACCTTTGAAATTCACTGAAAAAACCATAGGTTTCAGATAAGTTATAGTTAGAAATTAGCATTTAAAAAACCTTTGAAATTCACTGAAAAAACCATAGGTTTTAGGGACAGTTATAGTTAGTTGGACATTGCACTCGTACAAAACCCGTGAAATTCCCCCGTTATAGTTAGTTCAGCTAACTATAACTCGCGCTCCGCAATGCACTGCTGATGACGTCACATATTACATCACTCATGACATGGTCAGTGACATCACTGATGACATCACTGATGACATCTCAAATGACATCACTGATGACATCATCCACGTGATAATCTGATGCACCTCCTCACACCCTAATATAACCTTTGATACACCCAATCTAAATTACAGACTGCCATTCGCAAAACCATAGACACTCCAACACCAATAACTACATACCCACTCACTGATTCTTAGGTCTACACACACACATCCACTCACTCACCCGTACAGTCACTCATACTTATGGTCACTCAGTACAGGACAATCATATGCACTCTTACTCCTATATAGACACTCAAACACCGCCACTCATCCATAGAGGTACTCGCACACCTAGTCAGTCATGCAAATAATTAAACACACTGCCATTTACTCACCTATACAGTTATACACACACCAGCTCACTTAATCATACAAATACTAGCACATTGTTACGCTCTTATACAATCACTGATACAAGCACACACTCATCCATACAGCCACTATCACAATCACTCACTCTCGCTTATAGCTATTTATATACTCCAATACACATATATACTGCCTTTCACATATGTAGTTACTCACACATGTACCACTGGGACATACATTCACTCACTAACACACTCTTACACACACTTACCCACCCATACAGTCTATCACAGATGCACTCTTGAAACCATCCACCCAGTGAATCACCCACTCACACATCTATGCACAGTCGCACACACCCCATCCACACAAACACTCAGGCACCCATACAGATACTCAGACAACAAATCAATAACTCTTATAGACACTCATGTAGCTATTCACAAACCCATGCAGCCACTTACACAGCAACAGACAGATACAGACATTAACCCAGTTTAGTCACTAACCCATGCATTCAGTAAGATACGTTTAATCACTCACTTATAGAATTAGTCACGCACCTACTAAATCATCCATACACACACTTATACACCCACTCATTCTTCAATACGCCTTTCCCTATATATATTAAAAATATTTAAACTTTACAGAAACACACAGTCACTGGATGATGTCATCAGTGATGTCATTTGAGATGTCATCAGTGATGTCATCAGTGATGTCACTGACCATGTCATGAGTGATGTAATATGTGACGTCATCAGCAGTGCATTGCGGGGCGCGAGTTATAGTTAGCTGAACTAACTATAACGGGGGAATTTCACGGGTTTTGTACGAGTGCAATGTCCAACTAACTATAACTGTCCCTAAAACCTATGGTTTTTTCAGTGAATATATATATATATATATATATATATATATATAATACATTTACTTATTTCTTTATTTTTTCTTTTACCTTTGTTTCTTTCTTTTCTTTTCGTATGTATATATATTCCCCCATTTATATGTCTACTTATTTATCTATGATTCTCCAACAGCTATTCTCATCTCTTTTAATACTCACCTCACTTTATGCATCCTGTATTTTATGGATCAACTTTTTACATTTTAATTCTCAGACTATAACCATGTTACTGTCCCTATGCAAAGAAATATATATATTTATTAAGTTCTTCTATCATATCTTATTTCCTTTCATAGTCCATTCTATTTTTTATGTAAGATCCTTTATGTAATTTTTCCACTCTCTGTTTCTTATGGTAATTTTGATGATAATAACCTTTTGTGAGTTTGAACTGTTAAAATGACAATAAAAAATTACAAAACAAAATAAATGAATTATCGAGCAGTGAGACACTGTACAGAGCCGAGGTCCATTGATGAGGAAATACTCAATTTTCATTTGCGTGCCATTGGCGCACAACAGGAAGGTACATTATATTGCAATGAGATGAGTAAGTCACCAGGGGTCTACCAAAGCAGTCTGTGATCAAATCACAGAGGAAGCCCCATCTGGATATAGTGCCTTGTCGGGCCTGCCTGATCTGTCCTTCACTAAATCTGGTGTGATGTTCCAATCACCCCCATCACAAGCTTGGGGTGATCATTCTCCTTCATAGTTCTGTAGCACAGAAAGAAATCCTGATTTAACTCTGTTAGGGGCAACAATTGATCCATCCACAAAATGGGAAGATTGTAGAGATTCTTTATTTAGCAAATATGAAATGACCTGCCTTGTCAGGCCAAGTTTTCAGTATACGTGTTGGTAAACTATTATGAAGGAGTAACACTGATGCTGGTCCGTAGGCTGATGTTGGTCCTCTGCTCCTCCCTCTTGGTCTCTCGCGTCTGTGCGGAAGGTGGTCAGAGTGCTCGTGTTCTGAAGCTTCCCCGTAAGGGTCCCAGCTCGGCCATGTGCCTGGTTTGGCACCCGTATCTGCCGATGCTCCTGCTGCGGCAGCGGCCACTGGAGTCTGTTAGTCCTCCTTTTGCCCATTCCACCTCCACTCGCACTTGTCGCCCGGCGCTATTACCAATGCCAGCCGGCAATGGAGATCACCGATGAGTGCAGGTTGTTGTGTTCGGGTGTGTTGTGCCTGCTTGGGGAGGAGGGGGCAAGGGGCAAAGACAGCGGGTGGTTGAGGGCCATCCCCGGGAGCAAACCTACTCTACACTCAGTGGTGGCCGCCGCAAAACAAAAGCGGTGGGGGGCAGGTAGAGGAGGACAAGGAATTTAGGGTAAAAATAATAATAAAAAAACCTTATCTGTCACTGTGCTGATGCTGATGGCCGCCTTAGTCTTCCCTCCCAGCAGTCACTGAGAATGCACAGGCTCCTCACCCAATCCAGACGCTGCTGTCATGCTATGAGAGCAGCACCAGGATTTGTCTGAGCGGCCTGGTCTGCCACTCAGACAGTGCCTGGGTTGGAGGAATAGAAGTGTGCATGTCTGTTTGGCCTACCTAAGATGGCCGGCCAAACTGATATGCACACTTCCAAGTGTCCACCACGCCTCCCTGTCATGGCCCAGCTCCACCCCACACACACGCACACCTCAGCCAGAGCCAGTCACAGAAAAATAAAAAGATACTATTGTTTTATGATCATTTTATTTTTCTGTGACTGACTCTGACCAGTGGGACAATGCTCCTCCGGCATTACGGAGGAGCCGCCCCTGTCTAAACTCCACTTAAGGCTTGCGGTCTGTGGCACTAGCTGTTGCATGATCCTGTGAAATGCCACAGGAAGGCGGCTCTGACATTCCTGACACAGCTAGCAGCAGCAGCTGGGCAAGGGGATGAGTTGAGTTTGTTTGGGGTTATTTCACTACTTACTGGATATTGGATATTCAACTCAGGGACAAATAGATAAACAGACTTATTATAACATGACAATTAAAAAGCTAAGAAACAGAACAGTGGTAATGAAGCGACGAGGAGTGCAATCCATTAAGAGAAAAGCCTAGCATATAAGCTTTTTAGAAAGTTTATCCTCATGCCCCAATTTTTTTCCAAAACTGATTTCAGCACCATTAGAAAATGATAATGAGGAGAAAGCTCTTTGATGATATAGTAACTACTGTCCAAAATGACTTCCAAGCAACTATAATGACTGATTTATTTCAAAGAGTTTGTTCTGTTACGGGGAATAAGCGCCACTCGTGCAGTAGAGCTCCATTCTCCCCAGTTAATTTCTTTGGATTTTACTCTTACGGATATTAATGTGAGCCAGTTACCTGGAGCTGATAGGAATACTTTAGTAAAAGAAATGCTGGAGCTGTATAACAGATATCTCAGTTAAAAATCTAGGTCTGTGGAGGATCTAGTGTGTTCTCCTGATTTTCCTTTTTTATGTTTGTTTCATCAATCCAGTGATTGATCTACAAAGATCAGCTGTGGAGTTCCCTAGGGCTCCTCCCTGAGCCCCACCCTCTTTAACATCCACATGGCCCCCCTCGCTGCCATCGTCAGGAACTACCGACTCAACATCGTCTCCTATGCCGACAACACCCAGCTGATCCTCTCCCTCACCTACGAACCCACAGCCACCAGAATCAACTTTCACAGGGGTATGAAGGCCATTGCCACCTGGATGAAAGATAGCTGCATTAAGCCTAATGCGGACAAAACCAAAGTACTCATCCTGGCAGGATGACTCTTGGTGGCCCGCCGCACCGGGAACTCCCCCACCCCCACGGACCATGCATGTAACCTCTGCATCATATTGGACTCCTTGCTCACAATGAACTGCCAGATTAGCGCTGTATCCTCATCTTGCTTCCACATGCTCTGCCTGCTTCGAAAGACAACCAGATGGATCCCCACAGAATCCAGAAGGACTGTCACCCCCACACTCATCACCAGCAGGTTCGACTGCGGCAATGCACTCTACGCCAGTGTCACCCAGAAACTCATCAGGAAACTACAGAACGTTCACAACGCCGCAGCCAGAATGGTCCTCAACATCCCCCACCACAGCGACATCACCAAACACCTTTGAGAACTCCTCTGGCTTCCAGTCAACAAAAGAATTACTTTCAAGCTTCTCACACATGCCTACAAAGCTCTCCACAACGCAGGACCTGCAATTCTGAACCACCACCTCTCATTCCATGTACCCACCAGACACCTTTTCTCCACCCAACTGGCCCTGGCCACCGTCCCATAGAGCCACAAGACCAAAACTGGAGTAAGATCCTTCTCCCACCTCACAGCCAAGGCCTGAAACAACCTACCTCTCCTCCTCAGGCAATCCCCGTCGCTGACTCAATTCAGGAAGGATCTCAAGACCTGGCTCTTCGACTGAACCCCTGTACCCAGATGGATCAGCAGCCCCCCCCCACCAGAGCCTTGAGACCCTCATGGGTGAGTAGTCGCGCTATATAAACCCCTGATAGATTGAGTAATTATGTTCACCTTTCCAAGGCTAGGCGGCATTCGACTGTGTCGTTCATGACAAGTTGTGGTTGATTTTAGAGGGCATGGGTGTGGATGTTTTAATAATTTCATTTTTTAGGCAGCTTTATTCAGGGGCAAAGGCGAGGGTTCGCTACGGGATGGGCGGCGAATGCACCCAGCACTTTAGAGTGCTGAGAGGTGTGAGGCAAGGCTGTGTCCTTGCCCCACTCCTCTTTACACTGTACATAAATGATTTAGAAACTACCTTGGTCCAGGAGTGCAGGGATCTGCCAACAGCAGCGATGTGCCCTATCCCTGCACTTCTGTACGTGGACAACGCGGTTCTAATGGCCCGCTCGGTCTCCAAAGGGTAGTTAATATCTTTTCTAATTTTATGTCAAATCTGGGTCTTACCATCAACTGTTCCAAAACGTTCGCAATGAATTGCGGGGTAGGATCTAACAAGAAGACTAATACCCTTTTTATTAATTCGAGGGCAATAGAGTGCACTAAAACTTTTTCCTATCTAGGGATTTTATTTGATCGGTCAGGAACCTGGACCCAGGCAGTTAAAGCCAGAAGGCTGCTGTTTATTAAGTCTTTGATGGCATTATCAAATTTTAGTAGAAAATAGGGTAGACGCTCACCGGCGGAACTCCTACAAATTTATAGGGCAAAATGTGTAGCAATTGCCATCTACAGAGCCGGAATTTAGGGTTATGCCGACGTGAACTCATTACAGATTGCAGAAAATATGTTTCTTAGGTTCCTTTTGGCAGTACCAGATAGCACTTCAACCTATATCTGTCACTCGGAACTGGGTATGCCATACTTAGAGGACACGATTAAGATTCAGCCCGTCCTTCTGTGGCATAGAATTTGGACCGCAGATGAGACTGTTTTTAATCGCCATATACTGAAAGACGCCCTGGGGATTGACGGGGTCAAACAAATAAGATGGCTAGAATATGTCAAAATGTTTTTATCCAAATTAGGCCATTTAGAATATTATAATGACCCTAATACTATGCGCAATGTATCCAGGAAAGACCTTAAAGCCAGCTGTATGTGCCTTTTGGGTGAAATTAGAATTACAACCGAAATGAAAAAACCAACGGTCCAAGCCCATCATCTTACCCTGTTGACCCCAACTATACAACCATATATTTAGATAATTACTGGCGATTATGACCGATTTTTGTTAACACGCTTCAGATTGAATATCCTACACAGAGCCTTAAGTTTTCCTGAAGTAAATGACTGGTCAAGTGTTTTATGTAAATGACCGTGCGACGATGTTTCTGTACAGTCGACTATACATATTTTATTCTTCTGTAAATTTTATTCTATCCCTAGAAGGAGATGGATTATTCCTGTACTAAAAAATTTGGATTGAGACAATGCCGCCCCGCATTCTTGGCACTGCAATTCCTAGACAAAGAAATGATTATTGCCTCCGTTACTGCTTTTAAAAAAAATGTATTTAAATGCCGTAAATCTATTATGATGTGATCTTATTTATGTACTTAATCTTTGTTAAAAGTAGTCACGATATGATTGTGTTTTTACAATTTTTAATGGAGTTTTAATTGTTTGACATATGCACCGTGCTTTTATGGTTGACTTCTATAGTAACCAAATAAAGAGTTTTTTAATTGAATTGAATTGAATTGACTAATTATGTTCACCTTTCCAAGGCTATGCAAGCTCTTCAAAGGATACTGAAATTCATCCTTCCTCTCCTCGAAAATACAACCACTAACTCTGACCATAATCTAGAAATACAAACAGCAATCTTAAAATCTTGAACAAGTCAAACTGTCCTTCCATCGAAATATAGTATAGGCCTGTGGTTCCCAAACTGTGCGCCGCGGCACCCCGGTGCGCCATTAGGAAAAGCTAGGGGCACCGCGCACGTCTTTGAAATGTAGGGAAGATATCGGGTGTTGTAATGTGAACAATTTAAAAATCATAAGTCTTTTGTCGCCCCGAGTATGTAATGTGTGCGGGGAGTATTAAAAGCACTACCGGTAGCGTCAGGCAGTATGGTTTGGCCCAGCCGTAGCGCATAAATACAGGGGAGGTAAAAGTGGTACCTGTCAGCCGGCATCGGGAATCGTGGTTTGGCCCAGCTGCAGCGCAACATATGGGGGAGTTAAAAGTGCCACCTGTAAAATCAGGAATCATGGTTTGGCCCAAAGCGTATGGCCGCCATACGCGCGAACGTGCTTCAGGTAGTTTTGGCGGGCCAGGCATACGGCGCACATACAGCGATGCCAAGCGTTATTGCTGCCTGGGTTCTGCCACAACTCTAGAGACCCTCTTCTTTACATTTACAAGTAGGTTCACCCATGCGCATCGTCGGCGGTAGAAATGAAAAATATAATAATAAATAATGAATGACGTGTAAAATAAAATGCGGGCTGCGACACTTGACTTTCCTGGCTTTGGCACTTGCTGGCCTCGCTGCATAACCGTGTTAGTAGGGCGAGCAGCGGGGCCGGGCCTGTGCAGCGAGACCAGTAAGAGCCAAAGCCAGGAAAGTCAAGTGTTGCAGCCCGCATTTTAATTTACATGTCATTGAGGAAGCGGTAGTGATTAGGGCCGGCTGCTCGGTTCTGTCAGATGACAGCTCTAAGAAGAGGGTTAGGCTGTCACTTTAAGAATTGTTTGCTGTTTGCGCTGGAAACTTCAGTTCTTGGCACTGAAGTCTAAAGTTTACACACCAACTTTTATAAAGAAACTGGTTACGTTACTTTATTTTGCTGGAACCAATGACGTCAATATAATAAATAAAATCATTGTTGTGCTAGTTTTGTAAAGATTTGTAGGCCCCCATGTCTAATTGAGGTAGCAAAGCTACTTTTTTGTTTTTTTTTAAAGGACAAACTATTAATTACAGGTTTTGGACAGATTTATGATAACACTGCATTTAGCAATACTGGAGAAAGTGATATTCAATATTAGCTTTTTTCCCAGTGGTAAATGTAAGCAGTCTCTGCCTTGCACGTGGCCTTGACTTATGATGTCCATTTGACCCATGCAGTGACCCTCAGACTCTGTAAAATAGTATGCTATGAACAGTGATGAGTCACTAATTTGCTCGGCACTGGCTCTCCTCTTTCAATGTGGGGCCCTTCAATTTCTAAACTAAATCACGAATTTGCAGGGGTTCTGCCATATTAGTTCAACCTTTTAGACACTGAGGTTATGTCATCCTCAGAAGAGAATGAAAGAGAAATGACATCAAATGTTCATGCACACACACACACACAAGTGCATATGTGCGCGCGCACACACAGACACGCACACATACAAACACACACACCCACCCACCCCATTACCTTTGCTAATTTTCGTCATTTCTAAATGTGTTTCCCACTTTACTTTCAGCAGTCAAAGAAGTGAAAAAGTCGTTTTTGGCTAGTATTAAGAAAGAGTTCAATATATTTCAATTAAATGCTCCCGTCATTTTCACAACAAATGAGCAAAAGTGTTCCTACATAGGAAAAATAGAATAGTTCCCCAACATGGTGCATTAATATGTGCACCTTTGATGCACAGTACAATTATGTCTTTAGTGTTTAGTCACACAATGACCAAAATGCAAAAATACCTCTGAAATTAGCATTTCCCTGGGTTCACCATGTGCCTTCAGTTTCAAGCTGGAGATGTGCAGACCATCACAGTAGTGCAACTGTACATCCCTAATCAGAGATGCTGTGCTTGCCATTGGTGAATTCCCTAGGAACAAATCTTCAAAACAACCGTTTTAGGCACTACTATGCTGATAAACTCAAGCTGGCCCTCCCACAATACATGTGTGTAACATCGGTGGTAGGAGGAGTTAAGTGCTATACGTGATGGATGGAATGCTTGAATTAATCTCAACGGCTGGTAATAACTCGGGGACGCATCCCAGTCCATTATTTTGCCCACCATGCCCCCTCAGCTTGGACTGGGCCATATGCAAATCAGACTTGCCCATGCTTCAATGGGAACAGTTCAGCCCGAACTGCAAGCCAGGTCCTTCCTGAACCAGAACACAAGCAACCCAGGACCGGTTTCACCATAGTTAGGGCTCATCAGTCGGGTATAGCTTGGTTCTAGTGGCACAGTGTGCACAGGACCCACGTCTTGGCATACCCAGGCCACTTAGGGGCAACACACTAAGAACCAGTCTTTCCTGGGGATCAAAGGTATTATATTGGAAACTCACTCAGATCTTGCAGTCCTGTTCATTCAGGCAAGCAGGTCGTGATATTCAAAAGGCTTTTAGCAGTAAACATACTTTAATCTAGTTAATATAAAATCCCATAATGGTGGAATGCCAGATTCGACTGTTGAATATTTTTCTTGTTAGAAGACAAAGGACAATAAATACAACTCGTAATCTAGTCACTATCCCTTGCTCATTTGTCCAAGAACATGAGGGTATGCCCTTAAATTTTGAGAATTCTTTGACCAGGACTAACTACAGGAGTTATACACAACGCACAGCAACCTCTTCGTGGCATAGTGGTCAATATTAAAGTAAAATAGTAAATCACCCAATAGTAGGCAACCAAGAGACTAAAATTACTATGAACTCTGCACAATGTAAAACTGGCAGGGTTTGCTTCTTGACTAGCAGCAGCACTTTGCATGACGGTGCTTACTTCAGTTATTACTAAGGTGGCATGGTGGACAAAAAAATGATGGCTTGGGATGCGGCCCGAGCGATTGCCAGTGGTTGAGATTAATTCAAGCATTCCAACCATCACCTTGTTCTTTGCACTTCACTTATTAGGCACAGATAATTAATGAGGCTCTAGAATACATTTAAAAGTAATTTCAAGTTATATTTGCCATTTGAAGCATGTACAGATCATTATTTATCATTTTATTTGGATGGCGCGCTGCATTAAAAAAATTGATGCCTTTGGTTGTTAAAAGAAAACTAGACTAGAGTAATAATTTGTCTCATTGCTTTTAAATGCTTGTAGGGGAGAAGCACGCTGCTGATGAAAAGCCGATCCCACCAGCTGAACCCAGTGAACGAGTGAACCAGTTCTTCCAGGCAGTCCAGCCATCTGTCGTGTGTCGCTTGCTGTTGCCAAAGCTGGATCCATCATTAAAAGAACACCTTTTGTACATGTACATTGTACATCGCTTCATTGAAGTACGAGCAGGTACGTGAAGTGGTTTCTACCCAGCTTTTATATGAACTGTGTAAGAGTCGCTCATGTTATCTATTGTTGGTTGCAACCGCTGCGCTAAAATGCAGCAAACTTTCCATTTGCTATTTTAATGTTATGTATTTCTATTCTTAGTCTTGTGGGCCCGGGTACTTGTAAAATGGACATGCTCCTTTTTTTGTACCTTTTGTACTGCCTTTCATTGCTGTTACGTTTATGCCAGAAAATTGACCCAAAACCATCCAGACGAACACAAACAGCAAATGGCATGCCATCGTACATTTTTCGTTCGTTTTGTTTAAAAAGACACAACAGATATCAGTTGGTTATGTCAGGGAATAGGACTGATACCCAAAACTTCTGCCATGACAATTGTTGGTTTTGATGAAAAAAGATGATATGTCCAGGAATGGTTGGAGTGTGATATTTGCCGTTACAAATGACAGTCTGAGGTACACATTAGCTCCAATTTGACTTCCTTCATTGGTTGAACACATTTTCTGGTCTTAGAATTCATTAGAAACAGAATGTTCTTTCTGTCTGTGCCAGTTACCAATGAAGTCACAATGGTTGCCATCATCATGTGCCACTATTGCAAATAAGCAGTAGAATAGAAAGATCATTAGAATGAGAATAACTTTAGTTCTTCTTATACTTACCTTGATACTTTGTCCTTAAGGCTTATTATTCCGTGAGGACTGTGGATGGGACCAGAAGAAACCTGGAGATACCTTGAGTGAAGGAAAATAAAAGAAGACAAGGAACTTTACAGATAGAAAGACCTTTATTATATATTTTTGTTGATTAATTTCCTCCCTTTCTTCTCTTCTCCGTCTGAATAATTAAGACGTGTTAGGTTTGAAAATCTCATTCTCGTTATACACTTGTTCTACGTTATATTAGGTTAGCAGTGTGCGGCTAAATTAGACACCATTCGTATTCACGTTGTGCAACCCACTGAGCTATCCCTGTAATGTGCGAGCTTCAGTTAGCGAGTGTGACTCCATTTTGAATTTCGTAATCCCTATTAGGCTGTGCCTGTACTAGGCCTCATTATTTGTATTGCTTGCCTCAGCAGAACACTGTATTCAGTTATTATTTTCTTTTCTGTCCAAGGTTGCCTTCTGACTTGCTAATGAATAGGCCATTCTGCCCTCGCATACCTATCCTTGTGTGTAGCTCTGCTCACACATTAGGAGACGCCGAAGCCCAGCACGGCAACCTTGAGAGAGTGATAGCATGTACCCATCTGGCAGGTGGTGGCCCATCCTTCTGTGCCTCCTTTGTTCATGTTCGGCCTAAGCCGGTAACTTTCCATTGTGGGCGTGGTTGGGAGGCCCTTGAGAGGAATGATTATGCGTTGCAGACTGTTGGGGTCTCGGTCCCTCGGCAGACATCTTAGGGTGCAGGTCAGATTGGACTCCTCTGCAGAGTATTGGTAATAAACAACTGTTTTGTATTCTCTACTGTCTGACCGACTCTTCATTTTGGTGGAAGGCGATTAGGAGGTTGTAGAAAACCCGGTTGGCCCTTTTTGGGCCATTTCCTTCAGTTAGCGCCCGAACAGGGACTCCACAAGGTGACCCAACTCGCCCGTAATCGGGTTGTAGGGTCGGGGTTGCGTCCGGTCGGTCGGGCGGATCGGTGATCCCCACACGATAAGAGCCCAGTTCTCTTGGCTGCCCCGCCCGTCTGATTGGGCGACTCCTCGTCTAGTGGTCACCGGCTGGGTTCCTGAGAAGGCGGAACCTTGGATTTGACCATTTGGCCCGAAGAGTCGGCAGTGGAGAATAATATTGCTCGACCTGAGTGCACCAGGTGAGTTACTTGAATTCCTTGGAAAATGTGGCGCCATGGTTGAACGGCACGAGCCTATGGGCTGTGTCTGGTACAGTCTCCGGACTGTCTTGTCTTGAACTTGGTGGCTTTGCAAACCCTTGAAAAGACACAGAGTGTTTGTGAACGGTCTACCAGGCCAACTGGAAATTCGGCCCATTCTTGAAAAGGTTTGGGGCTGTTTGCGAACAATCTGCCAGGCCAACTGGAAATTCGGCTTATTCTTGAAAATGTCTGGGGCTAGAGCCTGTCTTCTTGTCTTGGTACAGTCTATGGACTGTCTTGTCTTGGTACAGTCTGCAGACTGTCTTGTCTCGGTACAGTCTGCGGACTGTCTTGTGCGGTTTTCGACCGCTTTGATTTGGTTCTTGGACCATTTGTTGGTTGATGTTCTATTTGTCCATTGGGGACAGTGTATGTGTCTTATATTAAGATGCCTTGTCTAAGTAAGTTAGGGTGTTTTGTATGTCGGTGTTGTTCCACTGAAGCACAATTGGAAGAAAGGCAGCCGGCGCCTCCAGAGGGTACCCCAAATTTTGACGTATACGTCAAGCATGGCATTGGCCCTATTATGTTTAGCACGTTGTGGAATAAATATACGAGGGACAATGTTGAGTTACAGTGGCCGCTTACTGGCACATTTGCTGAACAAAAGTTGAATTATTTGCAGGACAAATTGTTTGCCAAAAAGAGCAGGCAGTCGATGTTTGATTCTCTGAGGACATGGCAGAAGGAAGCGAAGCAACGACGTATGAGGGCAGAGAAGCAAGCTCGGAGGGGACAGACGCAAACGATAACGCAGAAAGCAATAGCGTATGAAAGAGACAAGATCGAGAAAGGCATAGACTGTGCAGATAGGAAGTTTCGATTGCAGAGTGATAAATGTTATGTTGCTAGAGAGGAAGGTGAGGTTTTCGTTGAGGAGTTATTGGATTCTCGACCCCCACCTCCTTATGCCCCCGATCGGATATATCCCATAATCCCAACACCTCAGCATCAGGCCTCTGGTTCTGCTATTCTTACGATTCCTGTTTCTGGCCCTACTGCTTCGGCCCCGGCCCCACCTGCTTCTTCCCCACTTTTGCAAGTTACAGGGACGGGAGCCGTCGGTTCCCCTATTCTGTCTCCCGACTCCGTACCTGTGGTCACGCCTCCTCTTACTCCTGCATCACAGTCTTTGTGCGCGATGGTACCTGTTTCTTCATCTGCCCTTTCCCCTTTAAGTGTGTTACCTCAAGCATTGTGAAATGCCGAGACGCCTGTGCGTGGAGTGCATGAAGTGAATTGGGCAGCGGCACGTGAGCGCATGGATAAAGTGCTGGTGCGCTCTGCTGTGGGTGATGAGGAAAAAAGAATGGTGGCTGACCAGGCTGCACAGTGGGCCCAGAATCCGATTTATAGTGTGGAATATGTGTGGAGCGTGATGAAAGATTATGAGCCGTTTATACAGCAACATGCTCTTAAGCATATGTCGGCTACGCTGATAGGCTTGTGGGAACAGTGTTTCAATGGTATTGCACCGCAGATAATTTATGACATTCGGGATAGGGTATATACTACAGATATGGCCCCAAATTAGGTTTTCAGTAATGTGACGACATTGGTGGGTTATCGGGGTAGATTGCTCCATAAGGTCCCGACGACAGCGTCACAGTTCCCCATGAGGGAAGTTCATCCCATTTACCACCCCGAAATACCAGAGTTGCGAGATGGGAATAATATTGTTACTCGCCCACGGGTGGCGGCCCAATTCCAGGAACAGTGGATCTACACTCCTTGGAAGAGGAGTGAGGTAATATCCCTAAAAGGACAGTTGCCGGACCCTCGGGAATAATCCAACTGCGTACTATAAAGAATTTACGGAGGCGGCCTCCTCTACGGTGATGACATTAGCTGATATAGAGTTGTTCTTCGGTCTGTTGGTACCGGTAGATATATGGAGACAGGTCCATACGCAAGATCATGTGGTGGAATTGGGTGGAACATGGAATGAGATCAGAGCATGGGATAAGGAGCGCAAGCCTGGCGAGAAACCTTGCCGGGGCGTATTATCACTTACATGCATTCCCTTATCCCACCGAGACGAGTGGATTGGGACAAGTTGACTGCGTGTCATCAGAAGAAGAATGAAAGTGTGTCTGATTTCTTTACTAGGTTTGAAAGGGTGTTTCTGAATTTTAGTGGCCAAGATCTGTCTGGAGGGTGGTGTTCGTTTGTTTGTCAACAAGTTTGTCACTATTTTGCTTCCCGAGATTGCGACTAGGTTGCAGGCTTTGGAAAGTACTTGGACCACCTCCTCCCCGTCAGTAATCTTCAGTATGGCACAGTACTACGAGCATAGAGAGAATGAGGACAAAGAGAAGGTGGAGAAAAAGTCAAAGGAGTTGAAGAGAAGGGTGTTGATGCAGCAAGTGGTGAGGGGAAATGGAAGAGGAAGGGGTTTGGGTCCGGTCCAGCGGGGGTCCCGGTCTGACCGGACAGTACACCAGGTGTGCCTGTGGGGTACAACCAATGTGCGTACTGTAAAAAGGAGGGGCATTGGCGAAGTGAGTGTCCGGAGTTGCTACAGAAAGTTGAGGCCCCGAGAGGTAGGGGTTTTAGAGGACGTGGTAGAAGTGGAGGGGGCCGAAGAGAGGGACAGTCTGAGGATACATCGTATGCTCAACAGAGCAAGAACTATTTCGACGAACCCCGGGGAAGACAGTACTATCATGACGACTATGACATGGATGAAATGACGGGGATGTCCCACAGCTAGGACAGCCAGGGACAGGGTAAGGGACCGGTGCAGGTGCCTGTAGATCAGCGGGGGCCTTATGTCACTGCGGATTTGCAGGGCACGCCCAAGATGTTCTTACTTGACACGTGTGCTATGAATAGCTCTGTTTCTCGTTCGCTGGTCCCAGGGGCAGCTCTGTCTGGCCAAAATAATGTTTCGGTAGGTTTCTCAGGCATGCCGGTTGTTAGCCCCATTTCCAAACCTCTTGTTCTGACTATTGGTCCCTTTACGGTGGATTCACCGTTCCTGTTAAAGACAAATTGTGGGGAGAATTTGATGGGATTGGATTTGTTGAAGAGATTACATGCAACCATCTTTTGTTCTCCAGATGGTGTTTACATGACAGTTGGGCCACAAGTGGCTCATGCAAAACAATGCTTTGCAAAAGATGCACCCCTCCCCGCTGAATTCAAGGAGGTGCCCTGTAGCTTATGGGCAGCAGGAGACACGGATGTGGGGTTACTCCAGATCCCGCCGGTCTCTATTCAGATCAAAGACAATGCTGTATTGCCATGTATTCCCCAGTATAGGATTTCACAAGCAGGAGAAAAGGCCTTGTTGCAAATAATACAGGTTTTGATTGAGTCTGGCGTGGTTGAGGAGACTGTGGTGAATGTGTGTAATAGCCCTATCCTTCCGATTCTCAAGAAGACGCCCTTAGACACTTCTGATGCTCATCCCGATGTTTATCACTTTGTAATTGACCTCAGAGAGGTCAATAAAATAGTAATGCCCCAATATCCTGTAGTTCCAGATATCACCACGATATTGACAATGATTCCCCCATCAGCAAAATTCTTTTCTGTCATTGATCTGAAAAATGCTTTCTTTAGCATTCCTATTCATACAGATAGCAGATATCTGTTTGGATTCGCCCTAGCCGACAGGAGCTTAAGATTCTGTGGGGTTCCTCAAGGCTATACAGAAAGTCCTAGGGGCAGATTTACAAGCCCCTTGCGCCACTTTTGCGTCACTTTTCCCATGTTAAAAGTGACGCAAAAGTGGCGCAAGGGGCTTGTAAATCTGCCCCCTAGTATCTATAGTCAAGCCTTAAAAACTCAATTAGATTCTTTGGTGCTTCCCACTGGTAATGTGCTATTGCAGTACGTAGATGACCTCCTTGTGGCCTCTGATACTGAGGATGGCTGTAAGGATGCCACTGTTAAATTGCTGTTACATTTGGCGCGCCATGGCCATAAGGTGTCACTTTCCAAATTTCAATATTGTCGACAGGAGGTCCCCTACTTAGGTCACCTACTGTCGAAGGAGGGTCACAGACTAACACCTGAGCGCATAGCTGCTACCACTAATATGCCTGTTCCTAAGACCCAACGTGAAGTATGCACATTTATTGGTATTACCTCGTATTGTCGACACTGGATCCCCAATTATTCCTTACTAACAAACCCCCCCCCTTTACCTGACCACCAAAGAAGTGCATGAACCCCTCCTTTGGACATCCGCATGCCAGCAAGCTTTTGAGCAATTAAAGGTTGCGCTTTGCTCTGCTCCTGTGCTTGGTACTCCTGATTACCAAAAGCCTTTTGTGCTTTACGTACATGAGGCGGACGGTTGCGCGCTTTCTGTTTTAACACAGGGTTTTGGTGGTAAGCAAAGACCCTGCGCTTATTTTTCCGCTATACTGGATAACGTCGCCAGAGCGCTCCCAAGCTGCCTGAGAGCTGCTGCGGCGGTGACAGCTTCTATCAGACAATCGGCGGGGCTTGTTCTTGATACTGCTCTCACGGTAATTGTACCCCATGCTGTGGATACGCTTTTGAATAAGACAAAGACACAGCACCTTACTAGTGCGCGTCTGACTGGATATGAACTAACTTTGTTTGCTCCGCACATTACCATCAAAAGATGTGCCACTCTGAACCCATGTATGTATCACAAAAAAGAGAAGGGGGACCAGAGAGCTAATTAAGGTCCAGTGTCCATGCTCCCTATAACAACAGGTAAACCCAAAAAAGGACACTGTTCCTATGGCCAGGCGCAAAAAGTCACCTGTGCCCAAAAAGACGAAAGAGGGGAAAAGAGTGAAAGGAAATCCTAGGTGAAGGACCCACTCAGCCATAAGGGTCGTTGGCGCTTCGTCAGGACCAGAATTAAAATTAAAGTCGCATGGGGTAGGCTGACAGGGGTCAGTACCTGGGAAGAACCGTATTGATCAGGAGCGGCTTTCACCATTACGCTGTAACCACAGTGAGGGTACACAGGTTACCGCCCTGATCTACATGGAGGTATTGATCAGGAGCGGCTTTCACCATTACGCTGTAACCACAGTGAGGGTATACAGGTTACCACCCTGATCTACATGGAGGTTATTATACTTCTTTGTTTCACGTGCACTTTAATTTTAATTCTGGTCCTGACTAAGCGCCAACGACTCTTATGGCGATAGAGGCGCGAAACATGTTGACCTATGACCGACGACACCTGGGCATAGTGTGCCTCCAGGGGTTTATTTTATTTAGCAGTTAGATTCTGCTAAGGGTACATCTGTTCTACATCGGCTGCATGATGACCCTTTATTAATCTTCCACACAATTGCACGCACTGTCTTCAACCTCCACAGAGGACCCACTCCCCACACACCCGCATGCATCATCCGGCAGTCCTAAAAAGATCTCCGATAAAGTGACCCTTCGGGGGCCCGTAGGGAATTGCAGTGCCGGCCCTACGAGGAGCACTGCACGATGATGAAGCATGACACCCTATGGGTGTGTGAGGGCATCAGAGGACAAAGAGTGGTCTTCATTACCTGAGTGGGTCCTTCACCTAGGATTTCCTTTCACTCTTTTCCCCTCGTTCGTCTTTTTGGGCACGGGTGACTTTTTGCGCCTGGCTTTAGGAACAGTGTCCTTTTTTGGGTTTACCACTCTGAACCCAGCCACATTACTACCCCTCCCTTCGACGAGTAATGACATAGATGTACATGATTGTGTGTACAGAACGGAAGAGGAGACAAAAGGACGGGTAGACCTGACTGATGTTCCCCTATCTGAACCCCAAGGGGAACTATATGTCGATGGTTCTTGTTTCAAACTACCAGATAGCACCACCACTGCAGCATATGCAATTACAACGTTACACACTATAGTTGAGACATTCTGTGTCCCATACCAATCAGCCCAAGCTGCAGAGCTGGTTACCTTTCTTCGGGCTTGTGAGTTGAGTGAGGGACTGACTGTCAATATTTATACTGACAGCTAGTATGCCTTTGGGGTCACCCATAATTTTGGACGCCTCTGGGCGGAGAGAGGGTTCTTAACATCACATGGATTACGAATACAGAATGGCCCATTGATACATAGACTCTTGTCAGCTCTAACACTTCCCAAAAGGTTAGCAATAATAAAATGTAGTGCCCACAAAGCTATAACAGATGATGTTGGGAGAGGAAATGCGTTTGCAGATCAAACAGCTAAAGAGACAGCGAGATCAAAGATGAAAAAGATGTTTGTGGCAGGTCCTGCTAGGTGGGTCCCGGACAATGGAATGTTCGAGGACACATTAGAAAATGGCAAGGAGATACAAAGCGAGGCGACCCTAGACGAATTGGCAATATGGCAGGAGAGTACAGGGCGTCTGGATGAAGATGGGTGCTGGACTGAAAAGTCCGAGAAACAGCGATGGATGTTACCTAATGCCTATGTACTTCATGTGGTTACTATGGGCCATGGCCCAGCCCACATTAGCGCCAGGGGAATATGTAAGGTGTTGGACCCAGTGTGGCAGAATGACAATATTTCCAAGGTAGCCACTCATCTAGTGAAACACTGTATGATTTGTATGACCCATAATCCTGGGAAAGGTACTCCTATACCCTCTGGTAACTTTGCACCGCCTTCCTTCCCTTTCGAGGTTCTCCAGATGGATTTCATCAAAATGGAACGAGTCAACAATTTAAAGTATGTACTGGTAGTGATTTGTGCATTCAGTAAATGGATTGAAGCTTACCCCACTAAAGAGAATACGGCTATGGCGACGGCGAAGGCAGTCATAAAAGAGTTCTTCCCGCGCTTCGGATTGCCGCGTGTGATCTGGAGTGACAACGGAAGTCACTTCAATTCCAAGGTCACCCAGCTGGTGTGCGAAGGGTTGCACATCAAGCAGAAGTTTCATGCAGCTAACCACCCCCAGTCAGCAGGTCTGGTTGAGAAATATAATGGTACTCTCAAGCTGAAGTTAGCAAAGATACAGGAAAGCACAGGATTACGATGGCCAGATGCGTTGCCCCTGGCCTTGTTATCCACCAGGGCAACGGCACACTCTAGGACAGGGTTGTCACCGTATGAGGTAGTGTTTGGTCGCCCTGCCAATATCTGGGGCGTTCCAAGGCCAAAGTGCTTCTCTGAGATAGAGCACCCTCTGCTTATAGACTATCTGTATGAGTTAACTAAAGATCTTCGTTCTCTTCATCAACAGATTCAGGAGACACTGCTGCCGGTACCAGAGGGGCCCGGGCATCAGCTGCAGCCTGGAGATTACGTCCTCGTCAAGAACTTCCAGAGGAAGAGCTGCCTGGAGCCTCGTTGGAAGGGCCCCCTGTTGGTCCTCCTTGCCACTAGAACGGCGGTGAAACTCAACAGCCGGAAAAATTGGGTGCATGGTACACACTGCAAGAGGGTTCCTCTCCCACTTCCCTACGACAAGTGGGTGCTCATCGGCATTGCCGACCAGGAAGGGGAAAGGGTGCCCCGCTTTGTTCCCTTCTCTGATGCCCGGCTAAGGTGGGCGCGGACGGACGCAGAGAGTGACGCCGCCCTGCTCGAGGCGGTCCATCCGGAGTTAAGGGCAGCCCCGGTTTCTGTCCCATCTGATCCACTGGCACATGAGTCCCCATGCCTTTCTGAGCCTGAGTTTCACCCCCTTTTTGTTGATGAAACAGTGCCTGGAGTTGACAGGTATAATTTGCGCCCCCGAAAGAAGGACAGTGCGCCAGAGGGACAGTCCAGGAGTTAGGGAGGGACTTGAGATTAGGGTGTAGGTACTAGGTCTGCAGTGCCTGCGTCAGATTAGGGTGAACTACACTGGTGCACTGCCTGAGACACTGGACAGGATCATTGAGGGTGCTTGCCCAGGAGGGATGGTGCCCTATCCTGAAAGAAGAAGGATTTGTTTCCAGTAAGGGCCGCGATCGAGCAGCCCCCTCGAGGGAGTGCTTCAGAGTACCATCGTTGATGAACGATAGGAGCCTGCCAGCGAGGCTCTAAAGGACGCTGGGTAGACAGTGCCCCTCTGGTCGGTTGTATTCTTGTGGCTCCAGTTCATAAGGCTCTTCTCATGGTCCTATTTGGTCGTGCTGTCATGGAAGAGGAACAGCCCCTAGCGGCACCACCACCGGGGCAGAGTGGTCCTGCTTGGTCTAGCTGGTCTACTAGGAGTAAGATAGTGGTGGTAGTGTTCCTTCACATAGTAATGATAATACTGTTTGGGGTAGTGTGGTATTTAGGAGAATAGCATCCTGTCCACACTTTGATAGGGACTACCCTGTCTCCACCTGAGCATCTGTTCGTTACGTTGGCCCCACATAAAGAGAGACATAGACAGACATATGTTGAAAATGCTTTCCTGCAAATGCTTCACCAGGTACATAATACAACAAATGCCACGAATTGTTGCGTGTGTGGGTTACTCACCTCAGTCATGCACAAGAACGATTTACTGGTGTCTTTACCCCTGTTGTACCTAAGTAGTTGTGAGGCATGGTTCCTGTTGCTTGTACTTGTTCCGGGTAAGGAGAGTTATTGACACAGCAGATATCGATCAAACTGATACTACCCTACAGCAATTCATGGATGCCATGAAGGGTATTGTCCCTTTCTGGGGACCTATGTACAACAGTGTTAGCATTCGTCATCTCACGAGGGTTGTTGAAGGGGTTATCAACACTACAGCAGGCATACTCACTAACATCATGGCTGACCTCCAGGCTACCAGACTCGTTGCTCTTCAAAATTGGATGGTTTTAGACATTATCCTTGCAGATAGGGGTGGAGCTTGTCACGTCATAGGCAGCAGTTGCTGCGTTTACATCCCAGACCACGCCCCTAATGTATAGTCAGCCATCAAGAAGCTACATAGGCTTGCATCCAATATTCATCAGGATAATGGTTCATGGTCCTTCACAGGGTGGTTTTGGGGTCTGCTATCATCCTGGGGTTGGAAGATACTTCTTTTCCTAGTAGCTATTGCAGGTGTCATTTTCATGTGCTGCCCATGTGTCAATTGCCTTCCAGCATGCTGCACCTATTGTGCGAGTAACCTCACCACTACCCCTAAATTGCCAGGGCGTAATGATAAAGTCTCTAATATGAGGATGCAAGAAATACAGGATATGATGCAGATAGATGAGGGTATTTTTGAGTACCAAACATATCTTGCCGTACATGTGTTGCTTCCTTTTCCTCTGATATCAATGTGACTATGCATTTCCTCTTTTCCCTGCTTGGAATTGTAAAGACCCTACCCGATAGCGTCAATAAAGAATTTAACCTCCACTGCTAAAAGGAGGGTCTGTTAGGTTTGAAAATCTCATTCTCGTTATACACATGTTCTACGTTATATTAGGTTAGCAGTGTGGGGCTAAATTAGACACCATTCGTATTCACGTTATGCAACCCACTGAGTTATCCCTGTAATGTGCGAGCTTCAGTTAGCGAGTGTGACTCGATTTTGAATTTCGTAATCCCTATTAGGCTGTGCCTGTACTAGGCCTCATTATTCGTATTGCTTGCCTCAGCAGAACACTGTATTCAGTTATTATTTTCTTTTCTGTCCAAGGTTGCCTTCTGACTTGCTAATGAATAGGCCATTCTGCCCTCGCATACCTATCCTTGTGTGTAGCTCTGCTCACACATTAGGAGACGCCCGAAGCCCAGCACGGCAACCTTGAGAGAGTGATAGCATGTACCCATCTGGCAGGTGGTGGCCCATCCTTCTGTGCCTCCTTTGTTCATGTTCGGCCTAAGCCGGTAACTTTCCATTGTGGGCGTGGTTGGGAGGCCCTTGGGAGGAATGATTATGCGCTGCAGACTGTTGGGGGGTCAGTCCCTCGGCAGACATCTTAGGGTGCAGGTCAGATTGGACTCCTCTGCAGAGTATTGGTAATAAACAACTGTTTTGTATTCTCTACTGTCTGACCGATTCTTCATTTTGGTGGAAGGCGATTAGGAGGTTGTAGAAAACCCGGGTGGCCCTTTTCGGGCCACTTCCTTCAGACGAGTGGAACTGATTGGATTCTTTATGATTGACAATGAAGAGATTTCTAATACCGAGTTCAAGTTCGTCTTAGCAAAGGGAAGTCGCAGGTTCTTCTGACAAAAAAGAGGACGGGAAACGAAAAACCAAGTACAGAAAGTACGACGACAGGTATTTGGATTATGGTTTCACGTGTGTACAGGTTAATAATGAGGAGCGTCCTCAATGTGTAATCTGTCTACAAGTTTTGGCAGTAGAATCCATGCTTCCAAGTAAACTTAAGCGGCATCTTGAAAGTCTTCACCCAAATGTGATTGGAAAGCCAAGGGAATTTTTTCTAAGAAAACTTACTGAAGCCACACTTCAAAAGTCCACTTTCTTAAAACAGGCCAAAATTGATAGTAATGCCCTCCTGTCTTCATATAAAGTGGCCTATCGAGTTGCACAGTGTAAAAACCCCACACAATTGCAGAAGAGCTGATTTTGCCTGCTGCTGTTGAGATGGTAACAATCATGCTTGGTGAAGATGTGGGTAAACAGCTGCTCAAAGTACCTCTTTCTAATAATACTATCAGCCGGAGGATAAATGATATGGCTGAAGATATTAACAATCAGCTCATCTATAATTTAAGAGGCAAATACTTTGCACTCCAGTTGGACGAGGCAACAGACAACCACAAAGATACCCATCTTATTTGCTATGTCAGGTTAGTGAACGAAAAAAAAATTGTTGAGGATTTGTTGTTCTGTAAAGAAATCAAAGGTGGAACTACAGGGGAAGACTTGTTTGCGGTTGTGGATGATGTTATGGGACAGAATCAGATTGACTGGGAGAGATGTGTTGGAGTTTGTACAGACGAGGGTCGTTCAATGGCAGGATGCTACCAATGACTTCAAGCTTGCATACGATCTAAAGCCCCTAATGCTGTTTGGACACACTGTATAATACACAGAGAAGCACTGGCAGCAGGAAACCTCAGTGAAGAACTGCATGGTATTCTGAAAATAGTCATCAAAGTGGTACATTTTATTAAAACAAGACCAATGAAAGCAAGATTTTTTGCTAAACTGTGTGATGACATGGGTGCCGAACACTCATGCCTCTTGTTCTACAGCAGTTCTCGGTGGCTGTCTCTCGGTAACTCCCTGCTTAGAGTCTATGAGCTGAGGAATGAAAAATACTCATATCTACATGATGATGAACATTGTTTCGCTGACAAATTTATTGATGCAGACTTTCTAATACAACTGGCTTTTCTTTCTGATCTATTTAAAAAACTGAATGAACTGAACAAGTCCTTGCAAAGTAATAATACTAACATCTTGCAACTCTCAGACAAAGTTTCAGGATTTAAGAAGAAAGTTATCCTTTGGAAAAGCAGTGTAAGCAAAGGTGACTATAAATGTTTTCCTTCATTGGACCAGTTTCTGCAAGACAATGAGATGACATTAAATGAGGAACTGAGGACAATTTTTGTTCTGTATTTGTCACAACTGCGTTTTTACCTTGACAAATATTTTCCAGAGGATGAAGTGGAGCCAATAAAATGGGTGAGAGACCCCTTCAGTGCTCAGATACCTCAGCATTTCAACAGTGAGGAAGCAGAACAGCTTATTGATGTTTCAAGTAACTCAACATTGAAAGTAAAGTTCCAGTCTCAGTCACTGCTTGAGTTCTGGTGTCAAACTGAAGATGAATACCCACTTATAAGCAAGAGAGCACTGCATGTTTTGATCCCGTTTGCTACTTCTTACCTTTGTGTAGCTGGTTTCTCAGCAGTTGCAGTGATAAAGTCAAAATATAGGGCAAAAATTAACCTTGAAAAAGAAATACGTGTTGCGATCTCAAAAATAACACCAAGATTTGAGGAGCTATGTAAGAAAAAACAAGCACATCCACCTCACTAGGATTTTTAAGATAAATTCGGACTCCATGGTTTTTCCTGTTCATTAAAAAACATATTTTCTACAGAAGTTTTTGTAACTATTGTTGTTTGGTTAAAAAAGGTTGTTAAGTCATGGATTTTTTTTGACAATTAATACTGTATTGTTCTCACTCAACCAATTAAAGTTTTTTATTAAATGACTTATATTTTTATTTTGTTATAAATTTGATTTATAATACATTCATCAGCTTCATCACAATTAATGTCAGGGAGAAAACTGGAAGTACTACCAAGGTAGGGCTTACATCCCCGCACCTGTAAAAAAAAAAAGTGATATGATGGGGAGCCGCGGCCAATGGGCAATTAGGTCAAGGGAGCCACAGGTCGAAAAAGTTTGAGAACCACTGGAGTAGGGAATTATATGATATTTCTATTCAATTATTACTAAATGGTGTATATATTATTATATTTTTAGCACATTTTTTACAATATATACTGACATTTTTCTTTTCTTTTTTTCTTTTTTTCAGAGTGTTGCTTTTTCTGTTTTTTCATGGTTTTTGTTTTCCTTCGTTTAATTCTTCTTTTTTTTTATAGTTTTACTGTTGAAAAACACATATGCATTAGATATTATTGTTTGTCGTTTTTAGTGTATTTTGTTGTAGTTTTTATAATTAACTTTTTATTTTACAAAGTTTAAATATTACATTTTTTGGCTTTTTCTCTATATTTGCTGGTTTTATGAATGTTACCTACATGTTGAATAGATCTGTTTTGTACTTGAAATTTTCTTTCTTTTTGGGGTTTTCTCATTTTTTTGTTGTTAAAATTGTGTATCCCAATCTTAGGGCCTGATTACAATGTCGGTTGGAAAGCCTCTGACTGCTGGGCGGTGGCTTTCCAACCGACATGGTAGGTTTAAAGTCCAACCTCCGTATTATGATGACGGCGGACCGAGTTTAAACTGGTGAGGGAATCCAACGTGGTTCCGACTGGCTCAAGGAGCCCATCAGCCAGTCAGAAAGCGCTCATAAATTCTTAAGGACGGTGTTTCCGCCGTCGAGATTATGATGTTGGTTTCCGAAAGCCAATCCATGTCGGCCTTTCCTACATGGATTGGCTGTCAGAAACAGACTTTGGTTGCCCCTAGCAGTGCCCCCTCCCCCCCTGGCCCTCTGCATTTGGGCCTGAGATGGCTGCCACATGGTACAGGGATGTTTACAAACTTCCATTTTGCAATGTGAACTTGTGCTGCGGGCGATTTTGGCCTGCTGCACAAGCTCCCATTGAAAAATGGAAGTTTGCGACCGCACCATGTGTGGTTGCATCCTAATGGGGTTGTCGGAACCGCCGACCTATGGTCAGGCGTTTCCTTCCCCGAAACGGTGTCTGTCGGAGGCAACTTCAACCAGCATCGTAATTAGGCCCTTAGTATCTGCATTACGGATTTATATAAAACAATACATTATTATTTTTGGTGTTTCTGTTATTCATTTTTTTAAATATTTTATATTTTTCCTACAGTCTTCTTTAAGCTATATTTTTAAATACTTACTTTATATTTGTTGAAGCTTTTTTCCTTGAGGTTTGTCTAGTCCTTCTGTGTAGAGTTCAGTCAGAGTGTCACTCCCAATTAGTAGTGGCTTCATGTTCGACATGTTGTTGCACATTTTCTTTCTCCATTATAATGCTTATTCTAAAATAACATAGGGGTCTATTACGATGGCGGTCGGATGTCCACCGCCGGGCCGGTGCCCGGCGTTCCGGCGGTGGACATCCATCCGCGATTGCAACCAAGAAAACCGCCGGTCAAATTAGGATGGCGGTGGTGACCGCGGCGGTGGGAAATTCCGACCGCCGCTTTTCCGCTGGTTGCCATCCGCACTCCTGCCTGGCGGACGGAGCAGGACTGGGATAATGGTGGCGGTGCAGAGCAGGCTCCGCCGGCAGGATTATGATGCCGGCGGTAGCCAGCCTTTCCTCAGCGGTCAAACCGCCATGGAAAGGCATGCGGGGATTGTCTTCCGGGGGCCCGTTGCGGGCCCCCAATGTGTTGGGGAGGGTGCACTGGTGGGGTACCCATGGTCCCCCCTACATTTCCCTGTGCCAGGTGGCAGGCACTGTGCAGTGCCTGCCAAGCAGTGCAGGGAAATGCAGGACATGCTCCTTTCGGCATCGCGGCGGTGCTGCGGGCAGCAGCAACCGCCGCAATGTTAAGGCCCGCGATCAGACCGCCGCGGTCGGATTTCGAGCACGGGTCATCTTAATTCGACCGGCAGTGATGTCACGGTCCATGCGGGCGGTCTTTTCCCGCTACCATGGCGGTCGGGGAGGTTTCCCGACCGCCATCGTAATAGGCCCCAAACTGTTTCATTTGGCTAAATGTTCGATTCTAGAATTTCATTGTTTAACTGTTGAGTTAGTATTGATTATTTTTTGTTTGTTACCTTATTTGGTAAACGCTAAGATTTCTTTTGTTTCTTTCTTCATACTTACTTTGTAAAATGATGTGTATATATAATCTTGGTTGACAACTGTTTAGTTTTTTTTTATTGGATCATGAGTTATTTCTTTTTATTGTGTTGTCGGTATTGTAGCTTTCTATATATTTTTTTTCAATATTATATGTTTTTCATATTGCAGTTTTTTTAATATTTAGGGCCTGATTACGATGTCAGTTGGAGTTGCCTCTGACCGATATTGCTGCGGATGCAGAACTGACCGACTGTAGGTCAGCGGTCCCGACTCCGCAATTTTGATGGGACCGCAGATGGTGAGGTCGCAAGCTCCCATTTCTCTATGGGAGCTGTAGTCACTATTATGACATAAAAGCATCCCTAAACTGCACAGTAGGGTATAATGGTAGTTCTTGTGGTTATCTTTGCTGACCTGCAGAAGTACCTCCAGAAAAATGGGAAACTCCCCCCTCCCCTCTCCAGGGACTCCCTGAGCCGCAGGGAGGTGGTAAATGAGGCTACCTCTATGTTAACAATGGCAAGCCACACCACAACCCCATCCCAATCCTCATTCCCTGCCCAGCTATGTAAGAACCATGTGTCAAGCAGCACTATCTAACTCTTACTTGATGGTTTTCTGGCAGGTCAGAGGCGGGGCAGAAACAGTGGTACTTTAAACTTATTAAAATAATTTTAATTTAATATAACATATTTAAATTAATTAAAGATTTAATTCAAAATTAACTTTCTAGCACTGTTGCGTTTTTTTTGTTCTACATTAAAATAAATATGCAAAATTAATTTATAAAAATATTTGAGTAAAAATAGTTTTACTAATTTATTAAAAAGTTTATTAAACGTTTTAAAATTTTCCCTATACATTATCATAAGGAGATCTCCCTCAACTGTTCAAATAAAAACTATTTTTTTACATTTTAATTTAAAAAATAAATTCACAATTAAAGTAAAAATAATAATTTTTTATCATGCATTAGTAATTATTGAAAGTGATGTATAACATGAATTAAAGTTTATTTTATATTATTTTAATAAAAGTTAATGTTATCATAAGTTCTGCATTCAAAAAGATTCTTACATTATTTGTTAAATAAAAATAGATGTTTTACTTTGCTTTTTAAAATTACATTTTATTTATTTATATTTTTAGCTTTTTGAAATAGTTAATTTAACAGTTGTTCTTATATGTATTTTTTAAAGTCCCTACCACCTTTACTTCCAATGGGAGGGTACTGCAGTACAAGTGGTTGGCCATGTGTGGTGATGGACCTACTCCAGCACTGAGCTGGAGTAATTAACTACTGCTATGGGTTCATTTTTGGCTATTGTAACTTTAGAAGGGCGGTTTGTGACTAGCAATGGGTTTACTAAGTTGTGGGTGGGTGCGTGTCCCTCTCTAAACCCATTCCCCAACCCTCACTAAACCCCTTCTTACCCCTGACATTTAGGGGCCGATTCCGATCTCGGCCGGTAGGGCTTCGAATCGGATTCGGCTTAACCGGATCCGATTCGGAGCCCTATTGCCCGACCGATTCGTACGCGCGTCCGGGCGAGCGAGTACGATGCAAAATCGCCGACCCACTCGTCCGGGCGTCCCGACCGCTCCGACCGACTCGTTCCCGGGTCTAACCGCACCGACCGACTTGCTCAGACTCGACTCGCACTGCGCAATGGAGACGTTCCCCGGCCGGGTAAGTACGATGCGCGCCGCGAGCAGTCCGACTGAGCCGCGCACTCCGGCTCCAAAGAGCAGTCGGAGCCGTACTTTGGGGGTCCGTGTCAGACCCCCCTGTACGCGTAGCTGCGCGAGTCGCACACAGGGGGGACCCATGGGTCCCCCCTACCTGTGCGTGTACGGCGCGAGTTGCTTCGCCGCGTATACGCTGTAGGGGGCGCCCTTGTCCGCCTCGCACCCATTGAGTCAATGGGAGCCCGCGTACGCGTTGTACGACAGGCTCCCATTGACTTCAATGGGAGTCCGACCGACTCGAGTCCGATGGCATACGTGCGCATCGTACTCGTTCGGTCGGGCTGCACGAGTCCGATTCGGTCGGAAAACTCTCCGGGTCCGGCTCGGTCGGAGAGATTTCCGGCCCGAATCGGAATCGGCCCCTTAGTAGTAAGCATGCTTATTTTGACAGCCACTCCCCAGTCCCTCCACATTTACTACTAAAGGGTCGATTACGATGTCGTTCGGAAAGGCACCGAACGGCATTCGATTTGTCCGGATCCGATTCGGAACCCACCTTTCCGAACAACTCGGACACTTTTCCGAACGAGCGATTACGATGGCTGGAAAGCATTCGGACTGTCCGACTCGGTTCCCAAAGGCATTGGGAGTAACCGAGTCGGTTTGAGCCAAATCGTAGCAGTCTACGGACCGCATTTCCAGCAGAGCGATTAGGTTGTCAGATTCGGACAGCCTTTCCAAATCTGTTGTTCTGACACGAACCGGCTGTCGTAATCTGACTTTGGGGGCCCGTAGCAGGCCCCCCCTCCACCCGAGGCCCTCCGAATCGGGCCAGTGGGGGTACCCATGGGTCCCCCTTCCCATGCATGCACAGTGTGTCTGGCACCATGGGATGCCCAAACAATTGAAACAATGGGGCGACTTCTCACCCCAATACCGGACGCACTGCGATGATATGTGCATACCAATGATGCCACAAGTTAATCCAGATTTCATCAAAATGTATTCCAATTTCATCCCGTCTTTAACAATTTAATAGTTCATCCAATGTCACACGAAAGGCATGTTACATTTGACACTGTAACCTTAAAAGCTGCGGAAATGCCCGTCCAGGCTAAATTCAGTAGCTCGGAGTGTACATTAAATGATCCTCATAAGTTCATCCCGATAACCCAATGCATTTCGGGCCTGTTTTATGGCCCTTCGTCAGGGGTACTCTACAATTTAAAAAAACATTATTGAAAAACCATACATAATAACCAATTATACATATTTGTCTCTGTTTCAAACATAGCGAACCCTTGCCCCATGACTCATCAACATAATTAACGTCTTCCCGCTAATCGTAGCCAAAAGGCTAGCACTAGATTAATGCTCAAATCCTCCTCTCTCTGCCTCCCTCATTTCTCCTATGTTACATTCTCATCTTTTAACTTCCCATACAAAAATTCACATAAACGTGCGTTTAAACCATTTGTGCTCCAGTTATTCACTGAACCATAAAATCTAATCTATCCGGGGTGTTACCTTCAAAATGTCCTACATGTTGCCTCCCAAACTGATTCGCGTACTCTGATCTCTGTTCTCTCCTCGTTCTTCAGTTATAACACCTGAGCTATATCTCCACCTCTCATGCACGGGTCATCGTTAACCCTTAACCCTGCACCTCCCGTTGTGTTCTGCTAGAACAAAATGGTTATCTTGTGTGTGTTGTCCCCAGTCTACGGACCGCATTTCCAGCCGAGCGATTAGGTTGTCAGATTCGGACAGCCTTTCCAAATCTGTTGTTCTGACACGAACCGGCTGTCGGAATCTGACTTTGGGGGCCCGTAGCAGGCCCCCCCTCCACCCGGGGCCCTCCGAATCGGGCCTGTGGGGGTACCCATGGGTCCCCCTTCCCATGCATGCACAGTGTGTCTGGCACCATGGGATGCCCGCCACAGGGTGCAAGGTTTTCTCCAACCATCCCTTTTGTCAAAAGGAGCCTGTGTTCTGTTTCAGAACACATGCTCCCATTGAAGTCAATGTGAGTCTGACTGAATGATGTCTGGAAGCATCGTAATCATTCGGTTGGACTCGCAGAACCCGATTCATTCGGAAATGATTCCAAAACTGATTCGGTCGGAATAGATTACAGACGACATTGTAATCGGTCCCTAAGTAGTAAACTTACAATTGTGACAAACTCGCCATAGAAAATATAATAGAGGTGGATGTGTACATTTTCACTTGTAGGCTTGTGAATAGCATTTATTAGTACATTATTAGTACTATTGTAGTACCACTAAACATACTACAATTGCCACACCAAATGCCACTCACATGAATTCCCAGGACTACTGTGGAAGTGAAGTCTCCACCACTTCACCTTGAGGTTAATCCTTAGTATCAGAGTAACAGAAGAGATTAATGATACCACTGACTAACCAGGGGGGGTTGGAGAAAAAGAGAGAGAGAGATGGTTTTGGGGTACCTGGAACTCCAGTTAAAAATACGGGAAATAGCTGTTAATCCTTCTGGGCAGGACCCCTCAGGTTTTAGTGGCAAGATGCACTCCTTCAGTCAGGAGAGGTACTCTGCAACAATTACACAATCATTTCGCCAACCATACATGAATGATTTACAATCAACCTGAAGTGTGAATCCTTAATGAAACATACCAAACAGCAATTACTATAGGAAATTCGAGTCCATATGAAGGGCCTTTGAGCACTGACCCCTGCGTTGAATCCTGAACATGTATACTTTAGCCTCTGCTCAGATGATTCTAAAATCTTTATCTGTCCTTAAGGTTGTGTTCGTTCACACAACTAGATTCTTTCCTTCAACCAAGGCTTTCTTATTCAACCCCAAATTGCTACGGTGTCCTTGAAGAACAAGGGGATACCCAAACTAGAAGTGCCCAATCAGGCCACTAATCTGAAGTCTGTGAAATGGGCCAGTGTATCTACAGCGCTAAATGATGAAAAGATTGTCGTAGTGAAGGTGATGAGGACACTGTGGCACTGCCTGATTGACCAGGTTCCAGGGTTCAAAATTGGTGAAAGTTGTATCTAAGGGACAGAGTTCCAAGAGGGATTACTGGCCTCCAACTTCCAGGTGACGATGTCTAGGTAATTCTTGGTCTAGGCGGTGTGGCTCGGAACCCAAGGATGTCACTGATGGGAGACACAGCTCTTTCTCAAGACAGGTCGATTAATCCAAATGGGGGACTGAGTTTGAAATCTGTATTTATAGCCTATCATGCCTATCGTGCAAGTGTTATTCCGGAGCCTTCCTAAAGATTACTGTTTCGCCTCAATTAGTAGGCTGACTTCTGTGCTGGAAATGGAGGCCTTTAAATAGATGGCAGGGAAACTGAACAAATAAACCACAAGCAAGTACATCAGTCAAACTTGAGGTCAGCAGGGAACAGAGGCTTTTAACTAATCTGGAGCATGATATTCTGGGGCATTTAATTAGATGGCAGAGCTGTTGAACAAATAAACACGAAGCAAGCATATCATGCAACCCTATGGGCAGTAGGAAACAGAGGATTTTAACTAATCAGCACCATATCTTTGTTCAAACAGACATTTCAAGCATTTGCACTTATTTTAAAACATCTTGAAACAGTGCACTCAAACTAAAGTATATTGCGTTCCTAAATAAAGTGCACTGCAGTGTACATGGCACCTGCCCAACTTGAAAACTGTGAAAAGGGCATAGCAGAGTAAATGGCACCTGCCCAACTAGAAAAGAGACAAAGGTAATGTTTTAGGTTCTGCATCCCCCATTCCAAAGATTACAAATTCCAGAGAAGCGATCTGAACCATACCAACATTTTGCAAAATCATTTAGGGGCCGATTCCGATCTCGGCCGGTAGGGCTCCGAATCGGACTCGGCATTACCGGATCCGATTCGGAGCCCTGTTTCCCGACCGAGTCGGACGTGCGTCCGGGCGAGCGAGTACGATGCGAACGTACGTGAAATCACCGACCGACTCGTTCGCGGGACCCAACCGCTCCGACCGACTCGCACGGACGCGACTCGCACCGCGCAATGGAGACGTTCCCCGGCCGGGTAAGTACGATGCGCGCCGCGAGCAGTCCGACCGACTCGCGCCGTCCGGCTCGAAAGAGCAGTCGGAGTCGCACTTTGGGGGTCTGTGTCAGACCCCCCTGTACGCCTAGCCGCGCGAGTCGCACACATGGGGGACCCATGGGTCCCCCCTACCTGTGCGTGTACGGCGCGACCCGCTTCGACCCGTACCCGCTATAGGGGGCGCCCTTGTTCGCCTCGCACCCATTGAGTCAATGGGAGCCCGCGTACGCGTTGTGCGACCGGCTCCCATTGACTTCAATGGGAGTCCGACCGAATCAAGTCCGATAGCATGCGAACGCATCGTACTCGTTCGGTCGGACTGCTAGGGTCCGATTCGGTCGGAAATCTCTCCGGGTCCGGCTCGGTCGGAGAGATTTCCTGCCCGAATCGGAATCGGCCCCAAAGTGTTAAAATGCCCAATCTTAACATTATTACTAGTTGTCGAACATTGTGATCCAAAGAAATAAATACATATTTTTGGGTTTGCTTAAGAAACATGCTATCGCAGTAGGGCCTATATGTATTTAATTTAAAACAGTGGGTGGTGTCACTAGTGTAACTTAATCTAATGACAGCATTTTATTAAAACAGCTTAAGTTGCAATGGAATCCACTTAGGAAGTGGTCAATTGTACATTTCAATTGTCAGTGGCAACCCTAAGATTATTGTTAAAAGTGTATATATGCATTTTTGCATTGAAAGTTTCCTGTTTTAAAAGATCTCTTTGGGTGCCCGCTGTATCTTTACTAATTTGTAGGCCCATCTGCTTATATTTGCAAACACTATGGTGAAGGTACTAGTGAGGGCGAATTCCAGCCGTAATGCCTGGACAGGAACTACCTGACTTAGAGAAGATAGATTCCAAAGTAGCTTTTCTTCCTATTGGTTCACAAATGATTAGTAACGGAAGGGAATGTACTCAAGATTATAGGAAAGGGTGGGTGGAATCTTTGCATGGTAGATCTTTCACAGATTAAAATGGTATTGCCTGAGACATTATAACATTCTCTTAAGGCACCAATATGGGTCAATACCTTGGAGCCAGTGTATGATAGATGAGACCTATCCGCCAGAGATTGAGAAAAGACCCTTCCAAGGTAAATATACATTTTTACAATGCCTAAAGGACTTCCCCAAAAGTACCATTTAAAAGGGCAATACTGCCTCTTACCTCTAAATGGCATCACCTTGGTCTTAGTGATATTTTCCATCAGGTATCTCTCGCATATTTAAAAAGAGCATTGAAAGTACACTGGAGTCCAATCAGTGTGAGAACCAAAATGACAACATCATCAGCGTTTAATAAAACATGCAAGTCTTGCTGCGCTATTCGAGGAGGGAAATTCTTAAGATTAGCCAAATGGAAGGGAAAATCATGTAAGTAAATTGAAAACAAAAGTAGAGGCAAGACACAGTCCTGCTTCAGACCACTCTGTGTCAAGATTTCTTTAGACAATCCCTTGTTTCCCCCATTATTACTTTACACCAAGTAGACAAGTATAATGTTATAACTAATTTTAGCACATTAAAAGGAATCCCCAGGAGAACCAGCTTCCTCCAAAGAGTGGGTCTATCAACCTTGTTGAATGCAGTTGAAAAATCGACAAATACAGAGTATAAAATCAGATAGTTAGACACCACATATTTGTCAATGAGAGTCTGAAGAATTACTGTATTGTTTATTATTGAGTGATTGGGTCAAAATCCCGCTTGGAAGCTTGGAATCACCCCTAAGGAGTATGCCCATTCTTCAAGATGCTACAGGATGCTGGACGCAAAATTCTTTCCTGAAGCATCCAGCAAAGCTATTTGGTGATAATTACTAGGCAAAGAGCGAGTTCCCTTTTAATGAATCGGAACGACAATGCTCCCTGTCCACGATCTTGGAATTTGCCCCATAACATAGCACAATGCAAAAAGGTCTACTAAGAGTTTACTCCAGATTTCCAGGTCGTTCTTCATCAAATTTATTGGAAACCCAGTCGGACGTATCGCTGCAGATAGTCTTGCTTTTGTTTATTGAAGACACTATTTGTTTTTCATCTGGGGGATATATTTGCCAATTGTCCATAATAGTTTTTTCTGTAGATAGTAGAGACAGCTCATGTTGGGTTGAGGCTGTGTTTTTGACATATGAGTCAGTAGAGTAGTTGATCCATTCAGAATGAGAAATGGGAATTGCAGAAAGGGTTTGATTACTACCTGTAAACTTAGGGGCTAGGTGACTTGTAATTTGTTTACTTTATCACTTGATGCAGACGCAACCAATTCAAATCACATTCTTGTCTGTTGAGCTCAGAATAGATTTTTCTTCTTTTATTCTGTGGTACTTGTATTTCGTCACCCCTGAATACTGATGGATCGGAAAACAGTTGGAGAACAAGCTTGTTTAATTTACAAGAAAGTTCAGCCGCTTTCAATCCTTTAGAGGAGATTACTTTTTTCTCTATTGGTTGAGTTATTCTTTGAATCTTATGCACCAATTCTGACATTGCGTCTTCTTTCATCATTTTATTTTGAACCAGTGTGGAAAAGAGCAACTTATTTAACAAGGCTATCTTGGAAGAGCTCCAAATAATTTGTCCCTGCTTCAGTGCTACATTTGCCCTGCCATTTCTACTGTTTAATGACCAAGACAAGGTCAGTTGGTGAGGTGTCTCAAAGCTTAAGTTAAGTATTGCAGGGTCACTATCATTTTCTTGAAGTTTAAAAATTTGTGGAATTAATTACAGCTGGCAATCTATAAACAATAATAGAAGATCCAAATATACCCTTTCACGTGAATGAAGCAGGGAGGTCCCTGTCCACTTCCCCATGTAGAATCTCCCCATTTATACCTGATACCATGTCTAGAAACGGACTACTCTTCTTATCTATAATTTGATTGAGGAGGAAGATGGAGTCTAGGATATTCCATGCCTCATTTGATTCCTTATGTTTGTGGTCGTTAAGTGCCTCATTTGATATTTGTGCATTGAAATCTCCTATTATGATCACCTGAGCAAACTCTTCCTAATCTAAAGTGGTTTCAATTGAAAATTTCCACTAAAAGAGAACTGTAATGGGATCCAGGGGGAACATAGACGTTAAATAAAAATAAAGTAGCCATAGAGTGTTGACTTAACTTAGGTAGTTTGATCTTAATACACTGGCCAATAATGCAAGAGAGAGATAATGCTTCAAAGTTTCATTAAAACTCTATGGAGAGGAGATTAGCTAGGCCATCCCAAGCATGGCTTTTTTTAACCTTCTGAGCTGGCACATCACTTGTGTAAAAATTTTCAGTCTTAAAGTGGGTTGTAGGCTAAGGGGCCGATTCCGATTCGGGCCGGAAAACGTACCGACTGTCTCGTTACGGGAATTTAGTCCGACCGACACGTACCGGCGCTGCCCGATCCGCCTAGTACGATGCAATGCATGTGAATCACGACCGACTCGTACGGAACACAAGCCGAACGACCGAACCGCACGGAAACCAGCTATCCGGCCGGAAAACCACGCGAATCGAACCAACTGACACGCACCAGGAATGAACCCGACAGAAACGTACCCGCTAACTCCGACCCGCGCAGTACGATGCAATGCGTGTAAAACCATACCGAGTCGCACGGAGCCCAAGCCGTACGACCGACACGCATACAAAACCGAGCCGAAGCAACCCAATACTCCGCGACCGACGCGTACGCCGCACATAAAACACAGCAGAAACACAGCTTGAAAGACTCGGAGAAGCTCGCACGAGCCAACTGCAGCGTCCTACTCTGTCAGAAGAACGTCTCCTACATGCCCCAAAACTACAAAGGAAAAAATACAAAAAAAGGGCCAAACAAGCAATGACAAAGTCAATAAATACTGGGGGGAAATGGAACAAAGACACACCCACAACTCCACCCATATAAAGGCCACAAATCCCTACCATGATCCTTTGCAAATTCAACTGACCTGCCAGCACAGAACACCATCAGACAGCAACCACAGACACACCCACAACTCATCCATCACACAAGCCACACACCATTAGCACCTCCCTAATAGCACCCTCACATACACCCAGCAAAACTGACACTCACCTACCCTCACTTGCACACTCACACACACCAATCCCCACCACCACCCATCACCATGCCCCCAAAGAAGAATCCAAAGTTCCTAGACAGTGAATTGGAAGTGCTGGTAGATGAAATCCTCAGGGTAGAGCCACACTTGTTTGGTACACTGGTCCAACAGACCCCCATGTCGCAGAAAACCAAGATGTGGGAGAGGATCGTCGACAGGGTGAACGCACAATCACCATGTTTGCGCACAAAGGAAGACATCCAGAACAGGTGGTATGATGTGCACAAGAGGGTCAAGGCCCTACTCAAGAAGGATTACACCTTGAGCCATCGCACCGGCAGTGGCCCTCCTGCCAAACCAGTATACCTCAGGCCCTAGGAGGAGAAGGTGCGGACCATCCTACCACCAGAGAGCGTACATGGACTATCAAACATCCCAGAGCCTGGTGAGTACACAACCAATATACCCAATATCGTGTGACAATATACACACATCACTGTCAAGGGGATAGTCAAACCATGCACCGTTAGCAAAGCCACAGTAACCAAAACATAATCATCCCAAGATGTGTATGTTAGTTAGACAAACACAATACCTGCCATCCCATAGTGATATGTAACTGTGTCATGACATGTACAAACCCAACAACAAATAGAGCAAGGCAGCAGCACAAATCTAACCGACAAACACTGTCAGACATTTTGCCACCACTAGAACACCACTTCACAGGGAAGCTCACTGAAAGGAAGGAATTCTGTGTATGCTGGTGAAGTCAGTGTAGCCAATAGCATAATGGGAGTTGTAGTCACAGATATCGCTCACCCTCACAATTGGCCCATCAACACCACTCTGAACCATGCTCACATCACAGGGATTGGAAAAGAACTGACAAGATGGCTGACACTGGGTACTGCTGTGGGGAGCACAAGGCCCTGCTGGGAACTGTGCACCAACCAACACCAGGACACCACTGACTGACATCCTGAAAGCAAACTTGCACTCCCTGCAATGGAAGCACGTTCCATGGTGAGATATCTGGCTGGGTGGGAAGGAGGACTGACAGCACTGACCATAGTCACCAGCAGCTGTTCTCACACACACCCTTAACACAAACTCCACACAACTCACCTGGGAGAATGCATTGCCTCACACTCTAATTAAATATCCCACAAAGAACCACCACCCTGGGTTATGCTGTGTGAAGCACAGGGACACTTCTGGGACTTGTAGCCAAACTAACGCCAGGACAACACTGTCAGCCATCCTGTCAGCACAGGCACACTACCCCACAGGGAAGCAGAGTCAAAAGGAAGGAAGTATGGGCATGCTGGTGATGCAGCGCGTACAATAAAACTATTCTCCTCCTAGGTCACTTATCGGTCATCCAGGGGCAAACTATATTTTCTTACATCCACATGACGATGGGGCCCATAAACATCGCCTATCACACACTCACACACCTGGATTTCCTTTACACCTTTACGAAATTCTGTACTCCTAGGAGAAGCATGAGAACTAAATGGAAAACACCATTTATGTACCGGTGGAAGGAGCCGGGATATCTTATTACCTAAACCTATCGTTTTCTTTTCAGTTATTTCTTAAGATATTCCTGCTCATTGTTTTGTCGATGAATCATTCATGTAAGAAATTAGTTCATAGTGATTAAGACCAGCTAAATCACAATAACCAATTACTGGTGTCACAATCATTTAGCAAAATAACCACTGAGTCGTTTGATTTAAAGAATCTTAAATTTTATATAATTTTAAAAAGCATGAGAAAGAATTTAAACTTTTTATTCAATTATTCATTCATTATTAATTCAAATATTTATTAAACATAATCAATTTTATTGCAGAAAGGAAATTTTTGTCATGAAGCAAAACCCTAATTACCTGCCTACCTTCCTAATTTAGCCTAATGATTTCTAACCTAAGTTTAAGAATTAAAAATAACCTGATTCTCATACTCAACTGGAAAATTAAGACAGCAACAGAAACTTCAGTTCGTCAGCATCAGCTACCTGCAACCCGTCTCATCTAACAGTCTTTCAGCATCTCCCGCTCAGTAATGGATCGATCAGGACCACCAAGCACTGGAAGCCATCAACACCAACACCGACTCTGACTGCGACTCTCCAACTCCGATCGTGACTGTGACCCCCTCCCACTAAGAGTAGGCCCTCTTATACCCTAATTCTAACTTTGCTAACTAATTGTTGCAACATTAATAACACGCTTTTCTTTCATTGGTCCATTCATTTCATCTATTCATTCTTTAATCAAGTTCTCTCGGATCCAACTGGTCCTTGGATCATTTCCTTTCTCACAGTTCAAGACATGTTTCCATCCGCTTCGATCAGTACATTTGTAACTTCTTTCGATACATTCGAGAACTCTGCAGGCATTGTCCTTTCTCTTAAAATGGTTTCCCACGGTTCCTTGCTGATCACCACGGCACACTATCAGTTCAATTAGGTCACATCAGCCTTGACCATTCTCGCATCCTAGCCTCTCAGCAACATCACGAGGTTAGCTTTTCTCCAACTTTTCTCCCTTGTCACGTGTTTCCCTGCACTTGCGCACTTCATTAACTGGCAGCCATTTTATATCGCCACTCGTTTATACTTAGAAGCACTATTTTGAAATAAACAAAACATAATTAAAATAGAGAAACATAGCCTTTTCGTTTCCCTCCCGTCATCTACGTACCCCATTAGTTATTACCTAGCAGAAAGCAACATTTAAGCTGTTCCTTACTTACCATCACTATTGTTTTTGCAACGACACGTTTATATTCTATGAAGCACAAATCATGCATTTTTATAAATTAGTACGCAATTATTTTTATGTTATAATTTAGACACACAGACATTTATTAATAGATTATTCAGCACATATACTTGCGTATTACCCTTCCCCCACGTACAGTGTTGATTAATACATTTAAACGAGCATTCTATTAATTATTTATAAAATTTGTTAGGGGTTACATTTTTTTTATTTTCTCTGCTCCATCAACTCCCCCCTTTGGTGATTTTTAAATCACCACATAAAACCCAAGTTATACTTCTTTTTCAGGCAGCATATGTCTTTCATCCTTTTGCTTTTTGTTAGTTACACATCTGTTTCCCTTTCATCTTGTCTTCTTGTCTCCTTATACATGCTTTCTTTCATTTTCTCTAACTCAATTTCACCCATTTCTCTCTCTCTCTCTTTCATCATTCTGTTATTTCTTTTTATCTTATTTTGTCTTATTTTTCTTTTTATACATGTTATTACAATTTTCAACACCATGGCTAACAATATTACTACAGTTGCTATTATTATAACTTTCCCTATCATTAGTCTACTCTTCCTTGTTAACCAATTTGCTGCTGAAGAAAACCCTCAACCAAGTTTTCCCAAGACACTTTCAACCTCCAGTGGAACTAGTTCTTTGTGCAAATTTGTAATATTTGTAATATACTTCTGTATATTTTCACTTTTATCAGGAATGTAAGTACAACAATGTTGGACTTTCAGCATTCCACAGACTCCACCCTCCTTTGCCAAAAGAATATCAAGGGCAAGCCGATTTTGCATCACCATAGCTCTCATGGCAACCATTTCGGTATTTACCATCAAGAACCCTCCCGCAGTATCTGTAGACAAACGATCTACTACTGTGGATAACTTCCGAATTTTAAATGCATTCAATGATATTCCCACTGCTGGTATTAATGCTCCAAAAATATCACCTACAATTTCTGAAAAACTTTCCCTCTTTCTACGTGTAAAGCTATTAATCATCTTGTATGTTCCTTTTTCTTCTCTGTCCATATGAATTTTTTTGGGAAAGACCAGGCCTACATAGCAAGTTCCATACCAATGGTCCGGTAACCTGTAATAAGCTCTATTCCCACAAATATAATAGATACCTGGAAGTATTGGATCTTTTCCACCTTTGAATCCCCAACCTCCCAAAATTTGATAATTGTCATGGCAGATACTGGAACCTACAAATTAATTGTCATAGACTGTCTTATTTCTCCTAATACACAACTTTCCTGTTTGCGGCCAATCTAATGTCATTGCTGCATTTATCTTTTTCCCTTCATGATTTCCTTCCTCAAACGTCCATAGATGTGTTCCTTCCTCTTTTATTGCTTCTTTTTGAAATTTCATTCTTCTTTCTTCAACCATTTCTAAAAATACCTTTTCTTCTTTCTTTAATTCACAGGTAAGGTTGTTCTTAGCTATTTCTTCTAACGTTAATTTTCTATGTTCTAGAAAGAATTCTCCTAAAACTTTTGCTTGTTTTACTTTGTTAAGTTCTGGTACTACCGGAACGTTTGCAAAAATCTTATCTATATCAGTATAATAAGACTCTAATCTACCTGTTTTATAAAATAAACTTGCTATTACACTACAGGTTATTCCATAAGTTAGAGGTAGGTGATGATAAGTCACACCTTCTGACACTGATGCAGGCAACTGCATACAAACATAACAATCTCTCACATCCATTGTCTCTACATATTCGTACAACAATTTTGTAAATTTTTTTTTTGAAAAGTCTGTTACTGACTTATCTTTATGTAATTCTGCACTACTTCTTAAAATAACTGGTTCTTTAATATTAGTTTCTTTTTCTTGTTTAGTATCATTCTTCGCTTCTATTACAGCTAAACTAATAGGAATTGTGATTGCTAAAATTATCCATACGGTCATTAATAAACCTGTACAAAAGCAGCACATTTTACACCATCTTTTTACAAACTCACATTTATCTCTTCTATCCCTAGTATTTTCCATTTTGCTTTTATCTTTTTGTTAAGTTTCAGAAAATTGTGTCACTACACCTCAGAAATGACTTAGATGCCACTCTGCTTTCAAAAAGTCTTTGCTTGGTACTTTCTTTTAATTCTCTCCATAATTTTTTTCGTTGTCACATCCGGTGATTTGTCATATCCAGTAAAATTGTCATGTCCGGCAGAAGCACTATAAGTCTTCACTTCTTGTTTGTTGCATCTCACCTTTACCCATTCGATTTCTTAGTCTCAGGTTCTCGTGAGTGTTTCCTTCTTCTTTGTAATCCGTCAGTGCGATATATAGCCACTCAGGTGACTTGTACTTTGCATTCACTTTCTTCGTTCTTTTAGACTTTTGCAGTCGTTTTCCACTTGGCTTTTCTTGTCCCTTTTGACTTGTTATTTCATTCACTTGTTCAGCACTTTTTTCTCCTGTTCTTATTATTCTATATCTCAATTTTCTTATATAGTTGCTGGGCCAATTATCTCCTTTTCTTGGCCTTTTGGCTTCACCTTCTTTTTCTTCTCTTTCTGATTTCCTATTTCTTTTTCTTGATTCAGTTTTTGTTTTCTCCTCCTCTCCACTCTCTTCAGATTCGGTTCCAACTTTTTCACTATTGTCTCTTATCTTGAAGCTTATGATCTCGTCGTCTCTTACTGGTGGATCTGTTTTCTCCTTCTTGTGTTCCCTTATTACTGTCCCTCCTCGGTGTTCTTCCGATTTGGTGTTTTCCTCACTCTCTACTTCTAAATTTCCCTGTTCTTTTGTTTCTCTATCTGTCCCTATTGCTCCTCGGGGTTCTTCTCGATTCTCTAACTTTTTGTGTACTTCTTTCCCTACTTCGTCTATTAATATTATTTCTGAAGGATTTCCACCATAACTTGTACTTGGTTGCTCATCTAGATCATTTTCTTGTTCATTTTCTTCTCTAATTGGTTTATAACCCCAAGTGCTCCTTCGAAATTCTTCACAATTTGCAACTGAATCATCAGATCCTGAACTTGTATCAGATATTTCCAGATGTCGACTTACAGGTCGATCTTCAGGTTCTGGAATTTCTGATTTTCTTCCTTCTTCTTCTTCCTCCTCTTCTTCTCTAGAGGTGCTCGCAGTTGGGGTTTCCAGATGTCGACTTTCAGGTCGATCTTCAAGTTCTGGCACCCTTTCTCTTATTCCTGTTGTCCCAGCAGTTAAACTTTTATCCCACACTTCCAGACGTCGACTCACATGTCGATCAGTAGGTTCTTGAACTCTGATTGTGTGGCTGGCATGGACCCAGTTCTTTATTCCTGCACACTTGACTGCAGTCGTTGTCACTAGGATTACCTGTCGTGGCTCGTCCCAGCGAGGAACTAGACAGTTTCTTCTCCTGTGGATTTTTATGCGGACCCAGTCTCCTGTATTCAAGTCGTGGGCTGGTTTTCTTTCAAGAGTGGTCGCATCCGGTCCAACCTGATGAAACACAGAACGCACCACATCAGCCAGTCCCTTGCAATAATCCAGTACTAGATCATCAGTTATAGTCAATAACTTGTTGACAGGTACTTGTGCTTGTCTCATTGCTCGTCCCATGATCATCTCATGAGGACTACGTCCAGTTTTCTTTTCAGGGATGCTTCTGATGGTCATCAGAACAAGGGGCAGTGCATCTGGCCATTTGAGTCCTGTAGCTTGACACATTTTTCCTAATCTGTTCTTAATTGTTCCATTAATTTGCTCTACTACCCCAGAAGCCTCTGGTCTGTATGCACAATGTAATTTTTGTTTAATACTCAATGCTTCACAAATCAATTGGATCAACTCATTTTGAAAATGTGTTCCTCTATCTGTCTCAACCGTGATTGGAAAACCATACCTTGGAATGAACTCTCGCAGCATAAGTTTTGCCACTGTTGTTCCATCATTCCTTCTAGTGGGGTATGCCTCCACCCAACGAGAAAACAAACAGACGACCACTAGAACGTATTTTAGTCTGTTACAAGGGGGCATTTCGATAAAGTCCAATTGCATTCTAGTGAACGGACCTCCTTCTCGTCCTATTGTTCCTAGACTCACTACCGTCTTTCTTCCTGGATTAAACTGCTGACAAATAAGACATCTTTGACAAAGGCTTTCAGCTATCGCTCTGAATTTTGGGTTATACCAGGTTTGTCTGAAAAGTCTGATCATTGCATCTCTCCCAATATGAGCTTGTCCATGGTACATCCGTGCCATGTCTGCAATCATGCTATCAGGCATAACTGGTCTTTCATCTCTGTACACCCACACACCATTATTTTCCTGTCTTCTACATCCTGCTTTTATCCAGTAATCTTTTTCCTCATCATTTGCAGCTTCCTGTAACTGTCTCACTTCATCCCATGTCTTGACAGTGTTAGTAAAAAGCAAAGGAGAAGAGATATGCTCCCTTTCTCTATTCTTATTCAGAGACACCATGTTCTCTGCACAATATTTGGCGATCTCATCAGCATAGTTGTTTCCAACAGCTATGTAATCTTCGTTTTTCTTATGTGCCTTGCACTTCACTACAGCTATTTGTTTAGGCAGCTGTATCGCCTCAAGCAGCTTTTTAACAAAATCTCCATTTCTGATAGGTGTTCCTGCAGACGTCAAGAAACCTCTTTGTGACCAAATCTGACCGAAGTCATGTACAATACCGAAACCATATTGGCTATCGGTCACAATCGTAACTCGCACATTTCTTCCCAATTTACATGCTTGAATCAAAGCAATCAGTTCCGCAACTTGTGCAGACCTTATTCCTTTCAGACAAGACGCTTCCATCACAGTTGCCACTGTGCACACTGCGTAAGCTGCGCTTAAAACTCCTTCTTTCGTTCTTAAACATGAGCCATCCACAAACATGACATAATCTGATTCCTTTAACGGTTCATCTTTTATGTCAGCTCTTGGTTTTGTGCAATATTCCAGCACATTCAGACAATCATGATCTACTTCGTCTTGTTCAATTATACTCTCTTCATCTGGCAATGATGTTGAAGGATTCACATTCATGCATCTATCTATGGTCACATTTTCAGCACTCAAGATTACTTTTTCGTACTTAGTCAGCCGACTATGTGTCATGTACTGTGTTTTTGTTCTTGTCAAAAGAATTTCTACTGAATGGGGAACATATACTCTCAGTGGATACCCCATCACTATACCTTCACTTTGTTCCAGACTTACACAAGTAGCAGCAACTGCTTTCAGACATCCGGGCAACGCTTTTGCTATAGGATCTAAAACAGCTGAAAAATAAGCAATTGGTCTTTTCATTGTTCCATGTTTTTGTACCAGTACTGAAAACGCACATCCATCTCTTTCACTGCAGTACAATTCAAAATCCTTCTCATAATCAGGCATGCCTAAAGCAGGGGCCTCACACAATTTCTTTTTCAACTCTTTGAAAGATTTCATTTCTTTGTTATTTAACTCAAAAGGGTCTCTTACATCTTTCTTGGTCAATTTTTGTAATGGTTTTGCAATCAAGGAGAAACCACTTATCCATTGTCGGCAATATCCAACCATTCCCAGAAACATTCTTACCTCTCTTTGCGTCATTGGTGCTCTCATTCCTTGAATCATTCTTACTCTTTCTGTCCCTATCTTTCGCACTCCTTTCTCAATTTTATGCCCTAAATATTGAACTTCTTTTGGCAAAATTGCAATTTTGAAGGGGACACTTTATGTCCTCTTTTCTCTAGATGGTTCAGTAAAGCAATTGTATCACTTACACATGCTTCTTTTGTTTTCGATGCCACCAATAGGTCATCGATATACTGCACCATCACTGACTTTTCTGGCATTTTCAAATCTTCCAGAGATTTCTTTAGAATCTGATTAAAGATTGAGGGGCTTTCTGTATACCCCTGAGGAATTCGGCACCATGCCAAAATACGCTCTCCGAACCGGAACGCAAATAATGGCTGGCTATCTGGATGCAAAGGAATAGAGAAAAATGCGTGACACAAATCTATCACTGTGTACCACTCAGCTTCGTGTGGAATTTGATATAGAATTACTGCAGGGTTTGGCACTATTGGACAACAGGGCACAACTATTTTGTTGATCTTTCTCAAATCCTGTACTATTCTATATGTTCCGTTTGGCTTTTTCAGTCCCATAATAGGTGAATTACATGGACTGCTCATTATTTCTTTTAGAATTCCCTGTTCAATCATTTTATTTATTACAGGAGTTATTCCTTCAATTATTTCTGGAGTTAATTTGTACTGTGGCGTATTCGGGTAAGTTGTTCCTTCTTTTACTGTTACTTTTACTGGATCAACTTCTTTCATTAATCCAATATCTTCTCCTGTAAAATCCCACACATTTTCTTTCACTGCAATTTTTAGTTCTTCTGGAAGTTTTTCTGCATCAAATGCAGGAAACAAACCATTCATTTCAGGTTCCTGATTCATCAAAGTTACTTTATACAATACATCTTCATCTGAGGTCTGAAATCCAATTCCATCTGGTGTACAATAAATTGTGCAATTCATCTTGCACAAGAGGTCACGACCTAAAAGATTTACAGGACTACAATCGCACACTACAAATCTATGCATTTTGCTAAAAGAACCAATTTTTACTTCCACTAATTCAGTAAGTGGTGTTTTAATCTGCTGATTTGCTACTCCTACCACTTGGATGTATTCACCTGAGAGAGGAAGGTTTGGAATTTCCACTGATCTAACAGTAGAACGGGTAGCTCCAGTATCTACAAGGAATGTTACATTTGCACCATTCACTTCTCCATCCACAAAGGGACCAGACTGATCTACCTCTAGAGTTGCGCCAAGTACGCACTCTTTTCCCTCTCCTGGGCACCGTCAGAAACTTTCATCCGGCTCATCCTCACTCTGACGCAACCAATACTGAGAAATGTTAGCTGCTCGCGCAACTGTGTTACCTGCTCTCCTCCGTAGAATCCTGTTTCTGTACTGTATCTTTGCTGGTTAACAGTGTTGGGAAGTGGTGGTTGCGGCACCTGACTTTGTTGAACAACTACCTCATTCTGCACCTGTGGAGTTAATGATTGATTTTCCGGATTAGGTTTAGGTGGGAACTTACACTCGTTTCTCCAATGCCCTAATTTTCCGCAATTATGACAGGGCCATTTCTTCTTTGCCTCCTCTAGACTCACTTGACCTTTCCCTTTACCTATGTTAGGTCGCGTTTTATTCTGTCCTGTTTCATTCCCACTATTATTATCCAATTGAGCTTCTTGTTTTTCTGCCACTTTCACCTGTGCCCACATTGCCTTCTCTTTCAATTTACGCTGTCTACTCTCAATATCATCACTGCAATACTTAGCATACCTCAGCACCTCGTCTACTGTGCCATTCTGCCAGTTGATCATATGCTGTTTAATCATTTCACTAATCTCTGGTTTCAATCCAAACACAAATCTGTACACAAAATGACTCATATCTTTTTCACTTAATTCCTCATATCCACTATACTGCTTGAAAACCAACAACAACCTCTCATAATAGGTTGTACAGACTCCTTACTTTCCTGTGTAGTTCTATCGATTTTTACCCAATCTGTCTCTTTAGGAGGAATCTTATTCTTCAAAAAGGTAATCACCTTATCATACTTCTTCATCACCTCAGGACCTGGAGCTCCTGTCTTAGGATCTCTTGGATATTCTGTAGTTGGCCAGTCAACTGTAATCTTACACTCTGACCACAAATCAGTTGGTACCACTATGTCAAATAATCCATCTAAATCTATCCACAACACCTTTGAAACCTTTACAAACCTCTCTACTTGTCGGTACCATTCAACTGGTTTCTCTCTTAGCTTCGGAAAGTCATTTGTGAATGACAGTATATCCTGCCTAGTCCAGGGAACATGCACATAACTACCACCTGGAGTTTCTCTCATAGGGTATTCTCTGGCAACAGGTTCTTTTTCAGTTATTATAAAAGCCAAAGAAGCTTTGTCTGTAGTTTTCTCATTCTTTTTTGTCCATCTAACCTTCCATCTGTCCACATCACCCCATTTTCTCAATAACACAATTAACTCTTTTATCTGTGTCAGCCTTCCTGCCGTGTTCAAATTTTCAATATCTATTTCACAAAAGTCTACTCTATATGGTTTCTGCAACGTTTTCACTTTCGCAAAGTCTATTCCAATTTCACTGGCTACTTCTTCTAGTTTGTCATGTAAATTCTTTGCTCTCCATGTAATACTTTTGCACAGAAACATTATTTCATCATCCTGGTAATTTTTTATCTTTTCTGTACCAATCGTTCCTAGAATTAATTCTTCCATGTCAATTTTTAACCTAATTACATCTAATGGTTTTTCTTCTGGTTCTTTTATTTTAAATGCCTTCATCCACTCATTTAATTCATCAGGAGTCGGACCTATGGGTGTATTATTTAGTTCTATCCAATTACCACTCTTTTCAGGAGTCTCTGTTGCAGATTCTGTTACCATATGCATTTTCCTACCATTGCACTCATTCACAGTCAAATTTGTAGGTGGACTTGGTCTGTAAGTACTAGCCAAATTACTTGTACTTGCACTTTGTTCCATCCTTTCTTTTTCTCTCTGAAATTGTGAACTCATGGGAATCACTAACGATCGTTCATCAATTTTCTGATTCTCAAAAACTGGTATTACTGGACCTATTGTTACAGGCACAGTCACTGCTTCCATATTTTTCGTTAATTCTCTAATCTTCTCAGTTAGTTCTTTTGTTGTCCTTGCTAATTCGCTTGCATTGTCGCTTTCTATTCCTTCATTTTGTAAAGTTCTCATTTGATCTTGTGACCTATTTATTTCAATTCTTTTTTCCGGACTTTTATTTCGCATAGTCTCTATTAGCGGCGCATTTGGTGTCACCACTGTAGAACTCTGTTGATACGGAGGTGGATTTCTATTTAAAATATCTTCCAGCAATTCATCATCCGTTTCGCTCTCATGCATATATTTCTCCCTCTCCATATGTTTCTTTTTCTCAGTACGTTTTCTCTTAGTCTCTTCCTCAACTGTAAAAGCCGGAAACAACCCTCCTGTCATGTTAGCACATCTCCAACGTTTTATTCTATCCTCATGATTTATTCACCACATTCTTCCAGGCATAAACTCATGATCTCTTAAACCTCTGAATCTCTCTCGCTCATACATCTCATCCTCCCATTCTGTCAACGCTTCAAACTGTGTCGGTCTAGGTCTAGGTTCTAGATTTGTCATCTTTTCTCGCAAATTTTGCAAAACCGCTACACTAAATGAACCATTCTCAGGGAAAGCTAATGCACCATCATTCTTCGTATACTTTGCCCAATTTTCCAACCATATGCATGTATGATATCCATATTTCAGCATCATATGTGAAGCTGCTGATTTCGGCGGAGGAATTACTTGTCCCTCTCTAGTCACAACCTTTTTGTCTTTCTTAAAGAAATTCTTTATTTTTGTCGTCCATGACGTTCTCTCCCTTTCATACTCGTAATACGGCATGTTTTCGATTTGTTTTTCTCTTCAAACCAGCACTGTTCCGTGTACGGAACTTCAACCAATTACAGCGCGACTTATACTAACGCACCAATCAGAACAATTCCCTTCGTCCGCGAACCAACCAATCCTAGCGCGGCACTTTTCTACGTCACTCCTGACTCTGTGTTCACGTGACTAGCGCACTATCCAATCCTAGCGCGGCACTTTTCTACGTCACTCCTGCTCTTTTACCCCTCCTTTACAAAATTTATCGGCAATTTTTCTTTTCACTGTTTTCTTCGTTAGTTACAACAATTAAAACAATTCCAAAGTCTGATTCGCTAACAAAAGTGACAGCTTTGTCCTTTTACACAAGAATCCTGTATTTCCAGTAGGCAGCGCTTACCTCTACCCTACCACAGAATTATCAACTCTCGCCGATAAAGTAGCACTTCCCTCTACCTTACCCTTCTTTCAAGCAAACAATTAACTCGTTTCTCTGGGGATAAGACACATGTGGAGACTAGGCTCCTGAGAATTAAGGCCAAAGTTTCACAAGAAAACGTGATTTGCCATCTCAGTTACACACCTTTCGTACAGAAAATCCCTAACATAACACAACCTGTGTTATTACCAAAAAAATGAATTCAGACCATGTACCAAATTCCATGTGACTTCTCTTGCCACACGTGTTCCACTTCCTACATCCCAGAAGCGTGAAAACTCACATATAACATAACACGACTCAACATATAGTATTAGTCAAAATAAAATAAAAAATCAATAATCAATAAACAATAATCACTAAACTAATCTATAGAAAACCATAACTCTGCTACCAAGAAATCTGATGCAGCGCGTACAATAAAACTATTCTCCTCCTAGGTCACTTATCGGTCATCCAGGGGCAAACTATATTTTCTTACATCCACATGACGATGGGGCCCATAAACATCGCCTATCACACACTCACACACCTGGATTTCCTTTACACCTTTACGAAATTCTGTACTCCTAGGAGAAGCATGAGAACTAAATGGAAAACACCATTTATGTACCGCTGGAAGGAGCCGGGATATCTTATTACCTAAACCTATCGTTTTCTTTTCAGTTATTTCTTAAGATATTCCTGCTCATTGTTTTGTCGATGAATCATTCATGTAAGAAATTAGTTCATAGTGATTAAGACCAGCTAAATCACAATCACCAATTACTGGTGTCACAATCATTTAGCAAAATAACCACTGAGTCGTTTGATTTAAAGAATCTTAAATTTTATATAATTTTAAAAAGCATGAGAAAGAATTTAAACTTTTTATTCAATTATTCATTCATTATTAATTCAAATATTTATTAAACATAATCAATTTTATTGCAGAAAGGAAATTTTTGTCATGAAGCAAAACCCTAATTACCTGCCTACCTTCCTAATTTAGCCTAATGATTTCTAACCTAAGTTTAAGAATTAAAAATAACCTGATTCTCATACTCAACTGGAAAATTAAGACAGCAACAGAAACTTCAGTTCGTCAGCATCAGCTACCTGCAACCCGTCTCATCTAACAGTCTTTCAGCATCTCCCGCTCAGTAATGGATCGATCAGGACCACCAAGCACTGGAAGCCATCAACACCAACACCGACTCTGACTGCGACTCTCCAACTCCGATCGTGACTGTGACCCCCTCCCACTAAGAGTAGGCCCTCTTATACCCTAATTCTAACTTTGCTAACTAATTGTTGCAACATTAATAACACGCTTTTCTTTCATTGGTCCATTCATTTCATCTATTCATTCTTTAATCAAGTTCTCTCGGATCCAACTGGTCCTTGGATCATTTCCTTTCTCACAGTTCAAGACATGTTTCCATCCGCTTCGATCAGTACATTTGTAACTTCTTTCGATACATTCGAGAACTCTGCAGGCATTGTCCTTTCTCTTAAAATGGTTTCCCACGGTTCCTTGCTGATCACCACGGCACACTATCAGTTCAATTAGGTCACATCAGCCTTGACCATTCTCGCATCCTAGCCTCTCAGCAACATCACGAGGTTAGCTTTTCTCCAACTTTTCTCCCTTGTCACGTGTTTCCCCGCACTTGCGCACTTCATTAACTGGCAGCCATTTTATATCGCCACTCGTTTATACTTAGAAGCACTATTTTGAAATAAACAAAACATAATTAAAATAGAGAAACATAGCCTTTTCGTTTCCCTCCCGTCATCTACGTACCCCAATTAGTTATTACCTAGCAAAAAGCAACATTTAAGCTGTTCCTTACTTACCATCACTATTGTTTTTGCAACGACACGTTTATATTCTATGAAGCACAAATCATGCATTTTTATAAATTAGTACGCAATTATTTTTATGTTATAATTTAGACACACAGACATTTATTAATAGATTATTCAGCACATATACTTGCGTATTACCCTTCCCCCACGTACAGTGTTGATTAATACATTTAAACGAGCATTCTATTAATTATTTATAAAATTTGTTAGGGGTTAAAATTTTTTTATTTTCTCTGCTCCATCACTGGGAAGGGGGGTGTAGGCAATAGCATGATGGGAGTGGTAGTCACAGCTCAACATCCCCCACCCACATGGCCCAGCAAGCTCACACTGAAGCATGCACACCTCACAGGGAGTGAAAAGCCACTTCAAAGATGTCTGACACTGGTGCTCTGTTGTGGGAGCACAAAGCCCTGCTGGGAACTGGGCACCAACAAATAACAGGACACCACTGACAGCCATCTTGCCATTGCTGTCACACTCACACACAGTGAAGTCGACTCAAAAGGAAGGAAGTATGGGCATGCTGGGAAGGGGGGTTTAGGCAATAGCATGATGGGAGTGGTAGTCACAGCTCAACATCCCCCACCCACATGGCCCAGCAAGCTCACACTGAAGCATGCACACCTCACAGGGAGTGAAAAGCCACTTCAAAGATGTCTGACACTGGTGCTCTGTTGTGGGGAGCACAAGGCCCTGCTGGGAACTGGGCACCAACAAACAACAGGACACCACTGACAGCCATCTTGCCATTGCTGTCACACTCACACACAGTGAAGTCGACTCAAAAGGAAGGAAGTATGGGCATGCTGGGAAGGGGGGTGTAGGCAATAGCATGATGGGAGTGGTAGTCACAGCTCAACATCCCCCACCCACATGGCCCAGCAAGCTCACACTGAAGCATGCACACCTCACAGGGAGTGAAAAGCCACTTCAAAGATGTCTGACACTGGTGCTCTGTTGTGGGGAGCACAAGGCCCTGCTGGGAACTGGGCACCAACAAACAACAGGACACCACTGACAGCCATCTTGCCATTGCTGTCACACTCACACACAGTGAAGTCGACTCAAAAGGAAGGAAGTATGGGCATGCTGGGAAGGGGGTGTAGGCAATAGCATGATGGGAGTGGTAGTCACAGCTCAACATCCCCCACCCACATGGCCCAGCAAGCTCACACTGAAGCATGCACACCTCACAGGGAGTGAAAAGCCACTTCAAAGATGTCTGACACTGGTGCTCTGTTGTGGGGAGCACAAGGCCCTGCTGGGAACTGGGCACCAACCAACAGCAGGACACCACTGACTGACATCCTGAGAGTCAACCTGCACCCACTGCAAGGGTGGCATGCTTCATGGTGGGATAACTGGGCTGGAGGGAGAAGGAGGTCCGGATGTCAACCAAATACCACCAATGCTGGCCATGCACACACCTCAACATTCACATTGAAATGCTTGATGTTGGCAGGACAATGTGCTACACCAATATCAACCTCTGACTGTGACAACGTAGGACAATGCAATGTACAGGCCCGCATCCAGAGGTACAGTCACAACTGTCAGGTGTTTGAACCATTGATGCCTGTAGAAACATAACATACATTGTGTGTCTCTTCCAAAAACAGGTGATGATGGGGACACAGCAGCAGATGATGAGGAGTCCCTGTCCCAGGCTCCGGGGGACCCTGAGCTCTCTGGTGTGGAACAGCCTCTGCCCTCCTCGGATGACGAAGACCTACCTGGCCCCTCCGGTGTGAGTGATCATGCAGCACCAGCAGGACCACCATCTGCACCCCCTGCACCCACTCCTCCAACAACTGCCAACAGACAGACCACTCCCGCTGACACGGACAGACCAAGGACCACCAATGACAACAGCACAGGGACCCCGGCCCACCGTGAAGCAGCGGACAACAACCCCAGTACCAACCCCCAAGGGGGCCTATGGTCACCTGTGCGTGCCACCGCAGGTCCCGCACGTGTGGCCAGGGGTGGTGGGAGGGGTGGTAGGCAGAGGTCGCTGTTTGCAGAGGGGTCTGGACTGCATGATGACCCACAACTGGTATGCATTGCTGATGCGTACCAGAATAGCACCGGAGAGGTCAGCCAGGTAGTGGGGATCCTCAAGGACATTCAACAGCAGCAGGCTGCCCATCATGCCCGCTTGGACTCCCACATGTCCCGTGTGGAGACACACATGTCTCGCATGGAGTCCAAGTGGGGCACATTGGAAGAACTGACAGCGGTGCAGAGGGACATATTGACATGCCTCCGCCAGATTAGCACCAACATGGCCACACCTCCCTGTGTGCCCACAACATCTGGTGCCGCAACAACTGCAACTGCCACAGGGAGGGAGGATGACTCTGGTGGAGAGTCCTCTGCACCGCAGCGGCCTGCACGTGAGGGTCCCCCCAGAAAGAAGAGGGGCCGTCCGAGGAAGGACAACTGAGAGGCCGATGGCCATGTACATCCCCCAGGAACCAAACACCTGTTCTGGAAATTCTCCTTTGTGTGCAAACTGTTCACCCTGTCAAATGCAACACAACTCTCCCACATGACATGGGGAGTTTAAGTTGGATTAATGCATCAGATGACTGTGGACTTTACTCAGGACATTTCTGCTACCAACACTTCCAACTCATCTGGGAACTTTGGATTCCAATCCCAATGTACAGCACCCACCATCCTGTGCACTATCCTCACACATGTATGTAAATAAACTCACTAATACACCATACTTGCCTCTGTTGTGATTCCAACGTTGTTTTTGTCATGGAGATGATGATCTGCTAAATGACACTGTGCATGCTAACTGCTACAGCAAGTTCAACACCGTCATGTGAGTCATGGAGACGTGACACATATGAGGGAGACACACCACTAGGGCAACACAACACATACACACCAGGGCCATCTGACTCATCGCCTACACTGATGTTGCCAGGAAATACAGTGGAATGCACAGACACCCCACCTATTCACAGTCTGTGTAACTAGCCCACAGGTGCAGTAAGCAAATGTCAGTCAGATGTGTGACCACAGACAACGCACATCCCAAAGTGAAGCACAGGTTTATTACACATTTGCAACATGTTGTTTCCACTACAGATGCAAGGTAATCCCACATGGCAGTGGCCACACAGTCAACAATTGTAGAAGAAATAAAGTCCAGGGGTGTGGGGCACATCACCTGTAGGGAAACGACTGCTTCCACCCTGGAAGTTGAATCATGGTGTCAGGGGATCCGAGTTGACCAAACAACTCTGAAAGCACCCTGTGAAGGACAGACATGACACACAGTCAAAAGCACTGAAGAACAGGACAGAACTGCAATACTCATGCCCAATACATGTCACAAGATACCTACACAAAACCAAGTTAGCATGTCAACACTGTTGGGGAGTACAGACTACCTGTAAGGACACATTGCTGCACGCATCCAGTCAAGTAGCACATGGCCACACTCAAACAGCAACAGAGCACCACCAACACATATCATGCAAACTCAAATCATTGACATGACATCTCTGGATACTCACATTCAGCTGAAGAAGTTGGTGATGAGCTGTGTGCGGACATCACCATCATCATCATGATCATCACTGGCATCGTGGCCCAGGCCAGGATCCTCCACAGGTGGCGGATATTGGTCATCGTCATCCAGGATGAGAGGCAACTCCTTCCGCACTGCCAGGTTGTGTAGCATGCAGCAGACGATGACAATCTTGCACACCTTTGCTAGGGCATATGGGAGGGCCCCTCCTGTCTTGTCCAGGCAGCGAAAGCGGCTCTTCAGGAGACCAAATGTCCGCTCGATCACTCTCCTGGTCCGACCATGTGCCTCATTGTAGCGCATCTGGGCTGGTGTCACAGGGTTCCTGAGGGGTGTCAGCAACCACAGCATGTTGGGGTATCCAGAGTCACCTACATACAGACAATTGCACATTAGCTGAGTTGGGTAAAGAGGGTGGAATACAACATTGCAGAACACACACAATGGTAAAAAGTCAGTACACACCGACAAGCCAGGCACGCTGGTTCTGCATCTGTGACATCATCCTCGGGATGCGACTACTCCTCATCAGGTAGGCATTGTGTGCAGAACCGGGGAAACGTGCACACACATGTGAGATGGTCATATCTGCAAGACATACCACCAGAGCATTGATAGAATGGTAATGTTTCCTGTTCCTGTATGCCTGCTCATGTGCATGTGGTGGTACCAAAGCCACATGTGTCCCATCAATGGAGCCAATGACATGTGGCATCCTCCCCAGGGCATACAAGTCACTCTTGACGTCAGTGGGTTGTTGACGTTTAGGGAAATAGATGTACTGGTTCAGGTATCTCAACATTGCCTCCAAAACATCGCGAAGCACATGGCTGAACATGGTCTGTGACATCCCACCAGCAGACGCCACAGTGTGTTGAAAGGTACCAGTGGCAAAGAAGTGTAGGGCTGCCATCACCTTCACCTTGGGGGTCAGCGCTGTAGGGTATGTCTGGCCAGGTTGCAAATGTGGGGCCAACCGCACTGTCAATTCCTCAATCAGCGGCCTGTTGAAGCGGTACCGTCAGATGCAGTCACGTTCCACCATGGTTGCAAGGTCAGGGAATGGTCTATGGACAGCTGGTGCCCTGCAGTGCATAGGTGAACAAAGAAAGATTGTCAGTCACCCCACATATGTGGCATTGACCATACTCAATATCACATGATACATCATTACAAGACACAAGTACTTGACGTGTGTGCCGTTCTGTATGGAGATATATGGCACCTACATGGCCAACATCTAACATCACAGTTCAACATGTGTTGACAACAAGTTCCAGGTCGTGCTATGGGAAATCATTAGGCTGTGTCACAGTACCCATGTACTGCTGTCACGTTCCAAACACACACCACAGTGACAAGTGAGGACAGATGTGCCACAGGCATCACAGCTCATTGACAGGTAGATTCCCAGGGACCCTGTATTGCCACATGGACAGTGGCATGAAATGGTGTATCATGTACACGTCAGCAAAACAACCATGACTCCCACAGGTAGTGGCCCCTGTTGCATCTGCAGGACAGACATGGACGTCTGTGACACACACACGCACAACATCAAAGTCGATGCACAAACAACGTGGATGTGGAGACTGTCTCCCATTGTGCACATTGAATCAGAGACATCTGAAACACAACATGCACACAGACTGTGGAGGGCCATCACTATTGTGGCAATGGGTCACCCTGTGACGTACATACCTTCCCACATGGGACTCAGGGTGTATGTGACATGACATACACATACACAACCTGGAAATGTGACCATGCCACATGCCCTGAACTGAACAGTTGCACATCACAGTGGTCATGTGCACAACACACAAAGGATTCTGTCCCCATGAACACGTGCACAGCCTGGGAGTGGCTGCCCCCAAGTGCCACCAAAAAAACCACATGTTGACCCCCATTCACACACAGGTAATGCAGCCTTACATGCCTTAGGATACAGTGTGGACAGGCTGTGGTGTTGTAGGTGTGCCCCTGAGTCCCTGGCAAGTAATTGTAGCTGGCATACGTCCACCAGTGACAACTATGGTGACATATGCGAGTGATTTGTACAGGGACGCGTTGTACAGCAATGGACCGATCATGCACACGCATTGGCCATTGCATATGATGTGGACAGAAATACGCATTGTACAGCAATGGACCGATCGGTGTGCACGCATTGGCCATTGCGTATGATGTGGACGGATGCGTGTTGTTATTCGAAATACACGTTGTACAGCAATGGACCGATCGGTGTGTTCACATTGGCCATTGCATATGATGTGGACAGAAATACGCGTTGTAAAGCAATGGACCGATCGGTGTGCACGCATTGGCCATTGCATATGATGTGGACAGAAATACGCGTTGTACAGCAATGGACCGATCGGTGTGCACGCATTGGCCATTGCATATGATGTGGACAGAAATACGCGTTGTACAGCAATGGATCGATCGGTGCACACGCATTGGCCATTGCATATGATGTGGACAGAAATACGCGTTGTACAGCAATGGACCGATCCGTGCGCACGCATTGGCCATTGCATATGATGTGGACGGAAATACGCGTTGAACAGCAATGGACCGATCGGTGCGCACGCATTGGCCATTGCATATGATGTGGACGGAAATACGCGTTGTACAGCAATGGACCGATCGGTGCGCACACATTGGCCATTGCATATGATGTGGACGGATGCGTGTTGTCATCCGACATACGCGTTGTACAGCAATGGACAGATCGGTGCGCACGCATTGGCCATTGCATATGATGTGGACGGAAATATGCGTTGTACAGCAATGGACCGATCGGTGCGCACGCATTGGCCATTGCATATGATGTGGACGGAAATACGCGTTGTACAGCAATGGACCGATCCGTGCGCACGCATTGGCCATTGCATATGATGTGGACGGATGCGTGTTGTGTTTCGAAATACGCGTTGTACAGCAATGGACCGATCGGTGCGCACGCATTGGCTATGGCCTGACATGGTAACGTACGCGTTTTCGAAGCTTTAACGAGTCTGATGCAGTGAATTCAGTTGGCCACCCACAACAATGTTGCAAATTCATGGGTGTCATGAAGTTGAACTTTTGAAGGATGCTGTGGGTGTGTATAAGTGGTGCAATTCCATGGATTGGCCAGATTCAGAAGATGCAAACGACTTGGACCTATCACTTTTGACACATGGGACAGTATCTGCCTCTGCAGCACACATATAATGCTGGCTGTTCCCCTGAGAGCTCACTTGCCTGCACTATATGCTCCAGCACGACATCTGCCACCACCACTGCTGCTGTCTCTGCATCCTCTGGCTACTGCAATGGCACGTACTGTGGAGAGAGCCCCAGCCTTCAGCACTGAGGAGAACCAGGCCCTGCTGGACAGCCTCCTTCCACAGTACAGCAAGCTGTATGGGAAACCAGGGGAGCAGGTGAGTGTGCTGTCCACTGCCTTACTAATTGTGCATGTTGTCTGACTAACAAGACTTACAGTGTGCACACCACTGGCTAGCATGCTCACTGAGTAGTTGTCACCCCCAAAGTGTGTAGTTACATGCACTGAACAGGTATAGTGCAGTAACAGTGCATTCCAACAAGGTTTGACTTCCCAGGCAATGATACCATTTGGTAACTGCTGGCAAACTGTTCATAGCCATAGTTGCACTGCCTGTGTACATCATATGCCCCTGTGATTGAGACATGTATATCCAACTGTGTGATGCACGGAAATGTTGTATGTGTAGTAATGGCCTTTTCACTTTGTCATCCTCACAGGTTGATGCCCACCAGAAGCAGGAAATCTGGCTGACCATCGCCCGGGCAGTAAGATCCGTGGGGGTCTACAAGCGCCGGATCCGCAACTGCCAGAAGAGGTGGCAGGACCTTCGGGGCTGGACCCGGAGGATCGCAAGGGTCCAGCTGAAGCTGTCGCCTCCTCGCAGGAGGGGCGGACACCAGACCCTGACCCCCACATGCTCAGGATTCTGGCGGTGGTCTTCCTGGACCTAGATGGGCAGCTGAAGGCCAGACATCAGCAAGGAGGGGGTGAGTCAATTACTGCACTGTGAACTTTGTCTGACATGCTATGTGCCCTCCTCTGGCCTGGTTAAACTTCCACAGTACATCAGTCTTGTGGTCCAGGACCCGTGTCCCTCAATTGTGACATGCCCTTCCTCATCTGATACCCAGGTGTGTCCCTTACAGTCAGGAAATTGTGTAATTTGGGTACTGTGTCCTTGCATTTTGCTTAGCTCAAGGTGGGGGACAGCATTTGTTCCCATAACTTTGTGGTGGGCTTCATGGGTGGGTCAATTGCTTACACAATGCCTGAGTTCTGACATGTAATCTGCGTGTAACTTTGATATTTGGTCCAATTGCTGATCTGACTCACCACATGTGCCTGGGGTATTTGGCACACACCCATGCTGTCGGTGGGAACAATGTTTGGGCTCAGGAGTATGTATATCAAGTGTATCACACATGCTTAGCCACCTGCCTACTGTCCAGGGCTCATCCCTCTTTCACGTGGAGCAGGACAGTCATGCCTACTCCAGGGCATACAATACACTCTGTACTCCCACTCCCGTGTATCAGCTGACACGTTGTGCTCAGTGAAATGTTCCCTCAGGTGTCTGCCTCTGTGTCATTGTGCTGTTGCTTCGTTGTCAGGACTACTGGGGTGTTTATCGGTTAGGGCTCAGCATGCCATCTGAGATGTGACCATAGGAGACGATACTTGTGTGACATATAGGTGTTTGATCACTTGACTGTGCAGACTGGTGTATGCGACTGTGAAGTTCAGGCAGCTGTTTTTCATTCACAGCAGACTGTGAGGTGCTCAGGTTCATATGTCCAATTGGTATGACGTGGACAAATAAGAGTTCAGATGATGTGGTTTGTGGGGGATGGACATGTGCACTTGTCAGCTACAGAACTTGCATTCCCCATGACCTAGGATTGTGACACAGCGCAGACTGTTGTAGGCTGGCTGCCATGCCCTTGTGACTGGATACAGTGATGTATGACTTTGCAGGCATGCCTGTGCCATGGCATTAAACTTCCTAAGAGTGATCCTGCAGGGGAGTGATATGTGCTACATGCACACCATTGTGGCATTGACAATCAGGACATGGGTGCATCATGGTGTCTGGTGCTGGTATGCATCACATGCATTTCAAATTAGACTCTGGCCATCCCTTTATCCGGACACCTGTACTGACTCAGTGGCAAGAGATGTGATGTGTGCATGTTCACATACTTCACCGTGTTCTCTGCAATGTCCAACAACTGTGTAGGTGGTGCATGTGTCCACACTGGGGTATTACCATCCGACAGGCACCAGACAGATGGGTGCAATGCCAGGAGGGATGTGAGTGCCATGGTTGACCATCAGACTGACAATTGGCTTCTCCTAATCTGTGTGAGCACTTTTGGCAATGTTCAACTAAGGAAGCCAGGGCTTGCTCTGTAATGTGCTGTACTTACTGTGGTGTGTGCGGTCAGCGCAGGTGACTGATGTTTGTCTGTTTCCCTAATTGTTTGCAGATACACTATGGCTGGCCCCGCCTCCACCACCACCACCACCACCACCGCCCACCCATCGGCGCCCATTCCAGAGGTCCGTGGAGGCTCCCGTGTTCAGGAGCGTGTCTCCTTCGTGCCAGGCACCGCACCCCCTGCCCCTGTGTCCCCTGCTGCCCTGAGTGAGGAGTCTGTGTACTTACTTCGCCAGCTCCATGTAGGGCAGACATCACTGCTGAGTGTCCTCCATGCACATACCACTCTGTTGACACAGCTGGTGTTGTTCATGGAGGGCATCTCATCGGGCATGTATGCCCTACAGAGGAGCAATAAGTCCATGGCCTCCTCCCTGACAGCAGCAGTGTCCCTCCTCCAACAGTCCCTCACCCCTCCTACCTCTGCCCCATCCACACTTCCTGGCACCCTACCTGTCCCAAGCACATGCACACCTGCACAATCACCCAAACACACAGACACGAGCAGCACAGAAACACCCAAAACAAAGTCACAACGTGCACGCAAGCATCCTCAGGGGACTGATACCACACCCACAGGGGATGGGGAACAGACACACACACAGGCATCCACAGTCACTCCGCAGTCCTCCGATACCTCTCCCTCCAAGACCCCTTCCCTTGCCTCACCTGCAACCCCACCTACAAAGCAGCTCTTCCTCTGTGACCTCGGCCTCTTCCCCTCCGATCCAGCTGATCCAGCATACAGGGGGAAGAGGAAGTCCACCCACACAGAGGGGAGTGCCCCTCACCCCCAGACACCCTCCCCAAGGCACAGACAAACTGAGGCCCCCACCCACAAGTCCCTCCGGACCCGGAAGAGCAAGACCCCGCCACCGCCCTGCAGCTCAACCACACAGTCTCCTTCCTCCATCCCTCAGGCCCCCACAACACAGGTTCCCCCACCACACCCTGCCCCAGGTTCCCCACCCACAGATACACCATCCCCAAAATGATCCAGCCTTCTCCCCCTACCACTTGCTCTTCCAGGCCCACACCCCGCTGCGCATGTTTGTGCCACTGGTGTGGAGACCGTGTCCTCCCCTCTGTCCTGCCCACCTTACCTGAACCCCATTCTACTCCCCTGGAGATAGGCACTGCAGTGGAGTCCACTACCACCCTGTCTGACTTGGGCACTGCAGTGGGGAACCTGTCCACTCCATCTGGCCAGCCCACTGCAGTCGTGCTGGCACCCACACCATCTGACTCATGCCCCCAGTTGTGCCGGCACACACCATGTCAGACACCTCCACTGCAGTTGTCAGTGACTCTCCAGCACCCACCACCCCTTCCCTGCCTCCTTCTGGTGAGACCTGATCCAGTCCCTTCGGTGCCTGGCCTACCCCCCGTATGCCCCTCCGAGGGGAATGTCCGTGGTCCGTAGCAGTGCAGGCAAGCAAAGGGTGACATCTGCCACTGTCACCCTGTTCGGACTTTACTGATGGACTGGCCATTGGCCTTTGTGTTTTTTCAGGACTTTCAATTTTACACCCACATATGCTGAATAAAGCTACTTTCTGTTCTCTAGTGGTTTTGCTTCAGATGTACATGATGTTGATGATGCTAACCATGCCCTTGCTGCAGTGATGGTGATTTTTGATATCAGGAAAATTAAGTATTACTGTGCAGGACCCCATGTGGTCCAGGGGGAATGTGTCCTATCCTGGTGTGTATCCATGTCATCCTTTGCAGCAATATGAGGGTGTCATGTTTTCAATATTTGCCAATGGGATTTCCTACTTTTATTTGCAATATCACATCTGTGGCTTACACCCCTGCACATCTGTTGTGCTTGCCATTGTTCAATTTGTCTATTTCCCTGACCGTGTGACCATCTCCACTGGACATGCAAGTTTGGGCATCAATGGGGAAGGACTCATCTGTGTTATCAGTGCAACTTGCTATACATGTGTGTTGGATCTGTGCAGATGATTTCGGTGACACTCCCATGACCAGGCTGATGTGACGAGAGCCTTCATTTTGTGCTAATTGTTGACTGAGTGACCAAGTGTTCTGCTGACATGATAGAGCCCTGCAGAGACAACGTATGGCACAGCTTTCCATACACAGGAGTGGAGTCCCCTCATGGCAGTGTGTAATTCCGTGACATTTCCTGAGCCCAAGGTGTGTGTGGTGTGAGCATGTCTGTGTGTGTTCACTTCCATTTCGCTACGCAGGCTGGGATCCCTAATGATGTTCCTGTTTGTGATGCTTGCTGAGTTGACCTATGTTCCCCCAAAATCTTCGCCCTGGGTTCTCTGGGATGTGGGTGCATGGCACATTACTGGTCATCAGGGTGTCATCCATAGGTGTGTTTGCTGTCAGGGCTGAGTTTGTGGGCAAACGCAGATGAGACACAGTCAGGATTCCCCTTGGCACTTGTTGGTTACACAAGTCATGTAATTTACAGTTTGTGGTAGCTTTCAGTGATTGTGACACGTTGTGTGTGTGACTGCTGCCACTCCTCAGGGTCAGAGCTGCAATGTTGGAAGTTGTCTATGTGTGTTCTTTGTGGGTGACCTTGGCTTCTTCATTGGTGTGTGACTGTGGCTGGGATCCCATTGGTTGGTGTGGATTTGACGTCATGCCCATGTACAGCGTACTGTGCAGTGTGTCAGACATTCACGAGTCTTGTTGACTGGCCATGTGTGATGGGTTTCTGCATCTTAGTTCCCACCACCACCCCTGGGATTGTCATGGGTGCATGTGCAATGTCACCAGTCCATGTGAGCTTCACTGCTGAACATTGGTGGAGATCAAGGTGTGTGGTGTTGAGTGTGTGCAAATGAGAGTTGTTGCACGGCTAGACCCCTACCTCCATATTGGCCTTGGCTGACAGGCCGTGCTGATTGATTTGTGCTTGTGTAGGTGTGATGGTAGTTTGTTGCTCAGGACACATGACTGTGGTTCACAGTGTGAACGACATCTAGCTTTGTCATCACATTGGGATTATCATGCAGGCCAGTGTCACCACAATGTGGGGTCCCTGGGGGCAGTGCTGTGGTGGGTCTGTCTCTTGCTGTGTTAGTTGCTGTTCCTACAAGCTTGTGTGACGTGTAATTTGGGCTCCCACTCATCTAACAATGCCTGATTGCC